>OX422220.1:348540693-349167151 GCA_949130495.1 Sambucus nigra | reverse complement strand
ATAAACTCCTAAAAATAATCCTAATAAAACTAAGAAAAATAAAAATAAAATAAAATTACACTAATAAAATAAAAATAGAAAATAAACCTAGAAATTCTAAATAAATCCTAAAAATAAATCCTAAAAATAAAAATGACTCAAACTAAAAATCTAAAAAAATATAAAAAGGCACAAACTAAACACACACAGGGTTTGGGGTAGGTTTAGGCTAGGCTAGGATACGGGGGAGGGTATTAGCTCCATTCAACGCGCATTTGCCTCGATATATAGCTTTTGACACCGCAAACAGACATTTGACCTATAAGATAAACATTTAAGCACATAAGACCCATATTGCTGGGAATTAGCAAATAAAGTACGTCTATTCGGGGTATAAAATGTACAATTTTGGATTCTTATCAGATATACTTAGTCCAAGGGCCCAACCCCTCGCTGGCACTCGAAAAAGCTTCAAATTCCACCTTTGAGTAGGGAAAATCACCACGCTCAATTCGAAAGCGGGTAATAGTGGCAGTGGGGATATAAGTAAAGTCTTATACGTTCTCACCTTCCTCCATTAACAAGTTAGGGTTTTCAGTTGGCACCAGGGAGCTGGGGAATCACTCCGCCATTGCCCAGAAGTGGTCGTTGTCACCAAAGTAAGGCGCACGATGATAACGTGCCCATTGAGCTTGGCGCACTTGAGTCGTAGGGGAAGCGCCCATAATAGAGATAGTTCTTTTCACAGGTGCCATAAAAGATTAAGGAAATAAGAAGTGAGGGTAACAAGAAAAGGGTAGAAGGGTTGAAGAAGTAAGGGTTTTTCCTATCACTCTCACAAAAAGCTCAAACTCAAAAAACGAAATCCCAAAGGTGAAGTTTGAATTGAAGGTGAACCCCCTTTTATAGGGGTAACATGAATCCCAAAAGACAGTAAAAAAGTGACTCTTTGGAAAAGCGTAATGATGGCTCTCTGGAATAGTCTGGGTGGAGTGGCTGTCAAGCGCACATAATCATAAAACCAAGGGTTGTAATAATGACACTTCGGGGGATGATGCAATGATTAGCGGCGTCGCTTACATGCGCGCGCCCTGGCACTGCCACGTGTGATGTGCAAAAGTGTAAATGACAGTTACATTTAATGTGACATGCCTGGAGTCTTGTTTGCCTTGGGAAACGAAGAGCTTTGGGGGAAATTTGAATAAATCTCTTCATTTTCCCTAAGAGAGAAGATTAAAGATGAACAAAAAAGGTTTCGTATAGATATTTCTTCATGCAATAAACGAATATCTCTAAGAAGGGGAAAATGTAGGGGGTGTCCTCCCTGATGAGTGATTAATTTAGCCAGGCAGATCGATCGTTCACAAATAAGGATGTCCCGCAAACACACTTCGAAGATCCTCCATACAAGTGGTTCACAGGACCCACCTCGAGGATCCTTCATAGCAACTCGCTCACAGTGCCTTATCTTGAAGCGTCTCGAATGAACCTGGCTTGAAGGATCCAATTCGAAGAACAAAGTCACCTGGATGACAATAGTTTGTAATAAGAAATAGAATGTTGTATTACCCACAAGGGGCCATGTCTAGCAGGGTATGCGAGATCTTTCATGCTCTATCAAGCAACCTCTTATTGGGAATTTCGCAGGGACATGGTTTGGAGGATTGAGAACAAGGCAACGTTGAGAATTATTACCAACCCTCTTAGCACACTTGGGCAAAACTTCACCCAGGACAAATGTCACGTGAGCCTACTCATTGCTTACCTATTCGAGTGAACCTCCTTGAGGTACTCGATCTCCTTCGATACTTACCCCCTCGACGTACCTTGGGGGCCAGCGCACCTGACTGATGTGACTAGATACCTAACAATAGTTACTGTTTGAATCACTTTTTGACGTCCTAATGTCTGACATTTATGGACTCAAGAATATAGCACTCAAGTGGTTTTGTCCTTAGGATGGAAGGTTTAGTTCACCAAAACTTGACCATCTATCCACCCTAGAGTAAGCCTCAAGCTGACGAGTCATATCCCTCATTAATGCCCACAATACTTCCAGCCAATAGAGTGGTTTCTCTCCAAAACTATCGATCCCATGCATTAAATGCAATATCTCGTGAATTTAATGCGCCCTAACAGAGGGATTGAGGGCATGCTGACTCGAGCAGCCTTTCCCCCATATAAATAGACCAAACAATCAAATCAGAAGAAATAACATTCTGAGCCTAGAACTGCTGCCTAAATTTCCTTACTCTTGATAACCATTGCGAGAACATTAACTCCCATACACACTTAATACACCCATAATTGGGCATTAACTGAGCTTCAAGTTCCTGCCTTGTCTTTATTGTGCCCAGAGTGCTTGTTCTTTCTCCCTTCGACCACGCCACCTGCTGGTCCCGTTCATTTATTGTGCTTGCCATATGTCTCATGTGTTAACATGCTCTTTAATACAAGCCTGAATATTGAATTGCTTTGTCTCTAATTTACCTGTGGCTATTTCTTGTATTGCGTGCTTAACGGTGTAAGTCCCGATATTGATAAGGGGTGACACCTCACTTAATACTAATTGTATTTGAAGAACCCACATCTTACATAGAGCCCTTCACATATTCACGATATTCTTCTTATACGAAAGTGTTTATTAGAATCAAATAGTGCTCGGGGCCTTTAAATCAGTTTTTGATAGTGAAACGGACCGTTCGTCCGAGCTGTAAGGCTGATTCGCAAACGGGGTGAACCTTTGGAAAGGGAATTCATAGCCCTTTGAAGATTCATTGAATTTTCATTCAGACTAGAAAGTTGACTGGAGTCAAACGAGGGCTGGAGCTCCTAGTGGCTTCTAGATCAGTACTTGGAATGTGACCTAGGATTTATAATGAACGAGTGAGTGTTAGGACCTAAGGAGGTTCTTAGGGGGGGTCCTAGGATGGTGTTTACAGTGTCGTCCTACGAATGGCCTACATGCCGTGTCTTTAGAGACTTGGTTGTCTATTAGTTGTCAATCATATCTTGAGGAAATAATGGTCATATAGTCATATGTAATGGTCACATCACCTCCATGCATCCTCGAGTCATACCCACCATGAGATACTTGCTAGATGTTGGTCATCCCTTAGTTGTGGTATATGTGGCGTGATTCACAGAGATCGGTTTCACTATTCAAGGTGCATTTGTCCCACGAGTGCTGCCCTCATGTCATTTAATGTCTTGATATTCAAACCTCATCATTACCACATTTTGATATTGAATATTGATTTAGGCAGGCATCTCTCTTTTTTTGCCATTTTTTCAAAACATTCGAGCAAATAACCAGAGCTTTATTTCTTTCACTAAGGTTTTGCCTCTTCTGCCTCTTTCGATCACCGTCTCTGACGTGTCCCATCATTTTTAGTCGCCTTCTTCTTCCCGATAACTCTGAATCATACATCCTTAGCTTTTCATTGATACTTGTTTTCCTTCCCATAGATCTAGTTTTTCGGTGAGTTTTTGGAATTCACAACCCCTTATGTGGTGATAATAGGTTGTTGATTTTAAGGCTTTTAGGTTTTGTCCTAGCTTTTGGTAGTGGTTGTGTGATTTTTAGAGTAGATCAGTTACATTTTGAGGTTTTTGGTGAAATTTTTACCGGTATAGGATTTTTAGTTCATTGGAGTGTTCTTGCTACAAAATGATCCACTATTCTTTTTTTATCGTTATAACCCTAGAAACATTTTACATAACCATATGTGAATGTACAAAAATTTGTACGAGACTTGGCTTAAGATGGGTTACCTTTATGATCGTGTTCGTCAAGAGAGGGAAGAGGCCGAGGCTCAATTCAGTCAAGACAAATCTCGTCGATTGGGAGTTCCTCCGACATCTCTAACTTCAAAAACTTTAGTGATAATACCTCCTCCCCTGTCTCTGACTAACTCTCCCCACCAAGAAATTTTACTTGAAGTTCATTATCTAAGTTTTATTGTCATTAGTAGTGATAACATGTCATCCTTTAAAGGTTATAACCCATTTGAGGGTTCAGATCGCCCATCTGGAACTGTGAACCTCAGCTCATTTGAGGAAGCCATGAGAGTAACAGCTACTCGTACTAGCTTGGCCAAGACTATTGATTTTACTGAATCAAAGAATATAGGTCATCGTAGCACCTCGTCTCATCAGCATTGGGATACCTAGCCCTCTATTTATGATATCTTTGATGACGAGATTGGAGATAACATTCCACCCCTATAATTACAAAACCTTTAACTCCAATGACTGAGTCAGCTTATGAAGTCCAAGATTCGCATGGAAAAATGCCTATTACTGAGGTTGACGATGAAAAAGTTTTTGAGGTTAACACAAGTGTTGCCTTGTCCTATAAGAGTGATCTCCAAGTTCCGATCTCATTATCTGGCGACACTTGAATGGCATTGACTCGACGATAAATATGAGAGTGCTGAATGAGGACAATAAGGCCTATAATCTTAGGAACTACAATGACGTTGTCATTTATGAGCAAATGTTCAAAGTTGGGTTTCAGCTTCCCTTCGGGTTTGGAATTAGAGGAATTCTTACTGCTATCGTCATTTCTTCGACTTAATTAGCCCCTAATGCTTGGAAGATGATTATGGGGTCAGTTATCCTTTGAAAGCTGGCCTACAAGGAAGATTTACTCGTAGATGTCTTCCAAGAGTGTTATTCAACTGTTACCACCATTTTTTAACATGTGCTATTACCATTTTGTTTCTCTCAAACCAGACTAAAAAGTGTTGCACGTGAAATAGACTTCAAATTATGAGGGGAAGTCTCAATACTTCTTTATCTTGGGCTTGTGGGAGTTCGGTGATGATGAGTCGCTGATGCATAGTGAAGTTAAGGTACCCCGTAAGTGGGACAAGATCACTATCTAGGTTAAAGTTGACCCTGGCTTGAGTATGAACAATAGAGAGAGGGTTGACCAATTGAGAGGAATTGGTGGTCTTATAATTGTTGAGGAGCTAATGAAGCCCGAAATCCAGCAATTTGTGGGATAGGGTAAGCGCCATTAGAGTCTCTTCATAAGAATATTTGCTTATAAAAATTTTACTAACTTTTCTAATATACTTATGGTTGTTTATCTTTTTCGTTTTGCAGATTGTCTTGAGAATACTCCTGATCACTTTTGGGAAATGGCAGCTCCCATCACTGGAAATATTCTGTCCAAGATGAAGGGCAAGACAAATGCCTAGTTGACAAATCCCAACAAGGTTAAATCTATAACTATCGATCCAAATGAAGATGGCTAAAAAAAATAAAAAGGCTATTAGGTCTACGTCTATCTTCCAACAACAAAAGAAATCCAAATCTCTGAAATAACCCACTGCTCCCAGTATCCTAATTTATGACGACGCGTCGATGACCGTTCGTCTCTCTTTGCTCGGCCTGAATTCCGATTATGTTCTAGGGAGTCAATCAAAGGCCCAAGAAGTCATATCTTCAATGATTCATCCCTTTGACAATCATTTATTTAATGCTCAAAGTAGCACTAGAGTTTCGAGGTTTTCTCTGCACATGGTTACTCAGGTAAAAAAATTATTTCAAAGTTTTTACTAAGTGATTTCTCTCGTGCCTACCTTATTTTAGTCTATCATTGCTCTCTAGAACCTTCACTAGTGGGTTGTAGAGAATGAGACAAAGATTAAGCTGGCCGAACAGGCCAAACAGAAAATGGTCAACATGTTGAATAAGATGGTCGATGAAAAAGTTGCTCATGAGGAAGAGATGGTCAAGCTCTGAGACCGATACATGACTCTCTTTGCTACTTAGAAGGACGACCACAAGGAAGCCTTGAAGTAGCGTGCCTAGGCTTGACTCAAGTTGGTGACTAGGAGTCACCCAATGTTCAAAAGGAGTTATCCATTCCCGAAGTTACTACTGTTAGGGATGTTGCGGTTGAGACTTGACATTCTTTCTTTATGATCTTTGGGCGACCGACTGTGCTCTCTGATGCCCAACTTTTTATTTGTAAACATTAATCTCGTCCCACTTTTAGGATTTTAACAATTTTACTATATTTTGTAGCACCCATTTTTTGATTTTTTTTGTTCGTTGATGACTGGAAATGACATTTTGACATGCTCTACTTCATCTTCATCATCATGTCAATATACTTATGCAGTTTTTACTTTTTTATTCACCATAGCACAATGATGTCTAGTCTCAATGATAAATGGAATATTTCGTACATCTAAAACATCTACTTATACTTTGCTAGGCTCATATTATAGGTTGAAATATGTTTATTATATTTATTTTAGTATTTTAAAGTTTTCCTAAAGTTTGAATTAAAATGGATTTAAAATGACAAATTTATGGCAAAAAAGGGGGAAAATGATAATTTCATATTTTACACCTTTTCGGCTAAAATGTATGAGAAATATGTTTATTATATTATTTTATAGGTTCCCTTTAAGTTTAATTGAAATAAAAATGAAATGGACGCTAAGATGACACGGTTTAACTTATAGAGCCTAAATATGGTAAAATGGGAACTAAAAATGGTGAGATTATAATTTGATAAAATTTATATTTTTTATGCCTAAAATATTCTCATGTGATATATTTTTATATTTTGTAGGTGCTCCACGAGTTTGGACGATAGATGAATTGAAACGATGAAGTTAAATGGATATTTCACGACACGACACGATCAACATTGCTGTATTAAATGATTTAAAAAAAATCATTCGAGCATCCATTGGGATCGTGCCATAGCTTTTCGAAAAGGTATTTAAAAGACTCACAAATTTGTTTCTCGGGTAAAATGAGATTTTGAAGTTTTGGAGGTAAAAAATGCGATTAGAGTTGGTGCTAAAAAAAAAATGACAAAAAAAGAGAGAATAAGAAAATCAAGGAGTCCTTTTATGAGTAGTGTTCGTGGAAACACAAAAAACAATCTCAGGATTCAAACCTCTATCAGATTATTCCAAGATATCACTAGATCCAACTAAAAGAGTCTCTTTAATTCAAAATGCCAAAAAATGACAACCCAATTCAACAACACAGATTTTATCCTATAAAAAGGATAAAAAGGAACGTACATGGAGAACTCCCAACCCTAAAAAAATCTTCTCATCTTTTCTTCTTTTCTTATTATTTTGTCATGCTTTTAATTTGAATATATGGGAAGAAGACTTTGAAGATTAATCTTTGGACACTTATTTACGATAACTTGGACTTTTTGCATGTTGATAACTTACTTTTTGTGTAGACGTCGTTTTCGTCAAAACCAAGCTAATCAAAATCCCTTGAATTACTTGCAAAAATTATTAAACAAATTTTATTGTGGTAAGAACGGGTATCAATCCAACTTTAAATAGTGAAACATGCTAAAATGAGAAGATAGATGTAATCCACTTTCAATTATTTTCATTTCTATTTCTTTAAATTTTCTTTTAAAATAATTTTTAAGGGATAATGAGACTAAGTAACTAAGTGACTAAAAAAACAATGGACAAAATCAAACACTAAAATTAGAGATAAAATGCGATAAATAAATGTGAGAATAATCAAGAAATGGGACTACACCACATAATCTAATTATTCTAATTAATTAATTCGCTCATTTGAAAACTCCCGAGTTAGTATTGAAATTACAAGTCATCACTCGTCATAATTGTAATTTTAACACTAACGTTTTAGAAAATTAAGTTCAAACCCCCACAACTCGAGAAAATTGATTTACACTTCTTTTAATAAATCACTCGCTAGGATCGATTCATAAAAAATCATATAAATCGTAGAAAATAAAATTTAGAAAAGAAATTCAAGGAATAATACTACACTTACGAAACCTCTATCTCTATTTCGATTCTAAAATGGGTATCATATCACGAATTTTGATTTTATCTCGAAAATCATTTAACCTCTCTCGAGGCATAAATTGAAAGGTGAAGGATCAAAATTAACTTTCAAAGGGAACTTCAGATAAACAAAAAAATTGATTAAATGTAATACCCCGTGTTTTTATTGATATTTATTTAAGGGATTAATTAAATTAAATGTGAATTAGTAGAAAATTAATCCGGATATAAATACTAACGAGATGTGAGTTGGTATTTGATTATGATGTGTATATATGGCAACATATGAATATTGATGATATTAAAATTGTCGCGAGGCTGAAATACGACAAATTGAGAAATTTAGTTGGAACGCACGTGTCAGTCGCGTTAGAAATGTAATTATTTGAATTAAAAAGTGAATTTTATTTTTATCAATCGAATGGTCATTTTGAGTGCGCCAACGAGTCCGAAAGGGTCGAAATAGTCAGAAAACACTAGCCGGGGGTTTAGTTTGGGTCCCGGGGCATTTTTGGGCCATACCAGCAACTTAAAAGGGTATTTTGGTAATTTTAAAAATTTGGGAATTAAAACCCACGAAAATTAGAGTTAATATTTATTATTTTAGAAGGGCCAATAAGGCCATTACCAACAAAAAGTTTAGAGAGTGGTTACATGAGTTTTGAGAGAAGTGGGAAGAGGAGTTACAAGAGCCAAAAACCACCATCTTCAACCTTGGGAGAAAAGTTGTAGAGAAAGGAGAGAGATCAACCTTCAACCTTCAACATAAAATTCTGAAGAACAATCTAAGGCAAGTGATTTAGTACCTTTATGCATTGAATATGTTTTCCATGCTTAGTGTAGGAATGATTCTTTTCTTGATTTTTGAAGAAAAACCCATGAAATTGTTGGAGAAACTTGAATTTGGGTTAGGATTTGCATGTAGTATGTTAATGGACTAATTTATTACTCGAATAGTTGTGTATGATGATTTAAAAACGGATTTTTGATGGGAAATTAGGGATAAGAAAATTGGGTGTTCATGTTCATAGGGTTTTGGGAAAAAGTTGAAGATTCATATTGATTCCATGAAAATTTGTAGGAATTGACCCCTTAATTATGTTAAGGAATGATCTAGGGTGATTAGAAAAGGTTTATATACGTTAAAATACAATTTGGATGGTCTTAGGGTGGATTTAAAGGAGAGAAGAATTTAGAAAAATGGAATTTGGGATTTTCTGGGTCGAAACTGCCATCTGGTTAGAAGACCTGCCCAGGTCGTTCGAACGACCTCGTTCGAATGAACTTCTAACGAGATGACAGTATGATGTCTAACGAGTTGGTATTTCGTTCGAAGACCTTCGTTCGAACGAGACTTCTAATGAGTTGACAGAATGGCCTTTTTGGCCTGATTTGATTTCTAGTGTCCCGTAGACTCATCTAAATGGCAGAATAACCTTCCCTTATTAACTAGTGGTTATAGTTGGGAGATTTGGGCTACATTGAGGAGTAGAACTTAGAGTAGTGTCTTAAATCGGACGACATTGGTGGATTTGGGAATCGAGCAATTAATCACGACGTGAGAAGAGTTGATAACTTAAAGACATATAAACCGGGGACTTGTGACTTGTGTAACACTAAATGTTTGTATGAGAACGAGAAGTGTACCACTAATGAAATATTGTGATATCTAACATGTGTGAATGCTTAGTATATGTAATTATCTGTGTATGACATACCTACCGTACTTGCTATCATGGGAGGTTGGCGTTCGTTTAGGGCCATCTAATCTTTGTGTGCCTACGGGGGGGGGGGGGGGGGGGATTTAGATTGGTACCTCGAGGACATAGGTCAGAAAAGGGCTTATTGAGAAGTTAATAAGTCCGATGATCATGGGAGCGTAGGTATGTGCGTGACCCATGTGATGTGAACTATGTTCGCCTCCATTGTTTGTGATTGTTGTTATTGAAACTATTCCTGAGAGATTCGAAATACGTGATCCTTATATACGTGATGTACCAGGATTTGATAGCAGAGTATGTGAGCACCGCAGCTTAGTCTTGGGGTGTTAGTATCGTATATTTATGATGAGAATGATATACTGCTAATTGAAATGAATTATCGTGATCAATTATGAGAATAAATAATAGCAACGGTTTGTAAAAGTGAAAATGTAAGATTTCCAATAAATTATAGTGTTAAAGTGGGGAAACTGTGTAATATGGTACAATACGTTATTAAATAGTAGATGTTGGGATTTGACTTGGATATCTTATAGAAATGTTAGATTTAGCATTGAACTAGATAGGTTATGGAAGTAACTAGAAATGGGAATGGGTACGATAGGAGTGCACAATTAGTTGAGAGGTGAGGAATTCATGTGAGTACACACACTATCATATATTTTATATTCAATGTTTAAAGATATTAAACACTTGCATATTTTTAAATTATTTTCACATTCGGGCTCTAACCCGTTTGTTTTCAAATCTATTTTTTGAAAAAACCTTTTTAGGTGCCCAGCCACAAGGACACCTTGCACAGGAATTCTATTCAGGTGACGTGCTGTAGGTACTGTGGAAGTTACAGGACCTTGACAGTAGACGCCTCCATTTCTGATCTTGACTCCATTATCAGTTTTTATCATTTGTTGGGCATGTCGTCCAGTCCTTTTAGAGACATCTTGCTTTTTCAGTTATTTCAGACATTAGGTTGTAATTAACTTTAGTGATGCAGACTTTGTATTTATTTATTTCGGGACTTGGTTTGTTGTGAGGAGTTTTCCTCCAGACTCATTATTATCGGATGATTATTCTATTGTGACTATATTGTTGGTGATGTTAACTTTTCATAATTCATTTATTGCATGTTAATCGAATTTAGTTAAATTTGACAACTCACTTTTTAAATACTAGGTGGTTAGTAATTATTAAAATGTTTTCGACAGTGATGCTATTAACTGAACCAAATTGGCATTTTGTATTAATTTAATAAATGAGTTGCTACCCGGTATTTAATTAGTCAGGGTGTCACAGGTGGTATCAGAGCATCAGGTTCTAGTGTCCTTAGGATCTGTACGGCTTGTTATGTTATCGCTGAGCTTTCTTTGATATAGAGCCCTATATTTTAGGACTGTTGTACTCTTTTGTGTATGCTTCGCTCTTCAGCTATTTTGAGATAATAACTGCAAACTTATAGACTTTTCTCTTATTTCAGATGCCTCCATGACGTGCGCAGCGAGTTCCTAGGGATGCACAGCCAGAGTCACAGTCTGCACCAGTTCAGGGCACTATGAATGCCGTCGAGGTTGCAGCTATTGTGGCCCAAGCGGTAAATGCCGCCCTAGACGTTGTACAGCAGGCGCCGGTAGTCGCGCCAGTTCAGGCTCATGCATTCCCGTCTGCTTGGGAACGCGTCCGTGATGCTTTTTAGAAAGCACACCCTCCGGAGTTCGCAGGTAGCTCCGACGTTGTGGTATCCAGTCAGTGGAGGAAGGATATTCATAGGCACTTAAGGATGTACGAGTGCACAGATGTTCAGAAGCAGATACTGACTACTTTCAAGCTAGTAGGATCTGCATTGCAGTGGTGGGAGTCCATTACCATCGCAGAGGAGAGGGACACCCTTTCTATTCAGGAGTTCTGGGTGCGGTTCGAGCGCAAATATTTTCCGTCAACTGTTCACACGGAGATGAGAAGGAAATTGATGAACCTCAAGCAGGAGGGAAAGACTGTGGCTGAGTATGAGGCCGAATTCACTACTCTCTTGAACATTGTTCCCGATGAGATACCGACTGAGGAGAAGAAGATCCAGAAGTTCACGGATGGATTGACTTGGAGGACCCGTCAACACTTGTTAGGGAACCTCTCGTTAGCCACTTATTTTGATGTGGTTTACGCTACATTACTTCACTGCCAGGACCATCGTTTCCACATGTCTGAGAGCAAGAGATCAGGGGAGTCCAGCCAACAGGGCAGGACCTGGGGAAATGGTACCAGCGGGGCACAATCTGCTCAGGGACAGCACAGGCAGGGTGACCAGGGTTCCCAACAGGGGGATCATAAGAGATTCAGATCTGGGGGTTTTAGAAGTGGACAGGGAGGTTTTAGACAAGGCCATCAGGGCCAGCAGGGTCAGAATGGTCAACAGCAGTTTCAGCAGGGCCAGGAGAGGAATGGTAACGGCCACTAGGGCCGTGGGCAGCAGGGACAGCGAGGGGGAAATTTCCCGGGGAAGTGCTTTGTTTGTGGCAAGACTGGCCACAAATACCAGGATTGTCCTGACAGGGGTAAGGCCCCACAGCAGCAGCAGCAGGGTGCCCAACACGAGCCACAGAGGCCTATGTTTCCCGCGGCCCTCCCAGCACCACCACAGATGGCAGCACTACCACCCATTCCAGCAGTCCCAATTCCGCAGGGACAACTTCAGTATGGGAGAGTGTACCAGCTTCAGCATGCTACGGACCCACATGATCCACCTACCATTGAGGGTATGTTCTCTATTCAAGGGACTATGGGGCATATTTTATTTGACACGGGAGCCACACATTGTTTCATTGCTATGAGATTTGCACGCACTATTGGGTTATTAGACACCGCCGAGAGCACGGTTACTTGTGTAGATTCACCGTTGAGTAGGGTTCCATGATTTCCCTTATTTGTAGAGGTGTGGGTATAGATATCGGGAGGTTTACTCTACCCACTGATATGTTAGTGTTAGAGATGACTGAGTACGATGCGATTATTGGTATGGATTGGTTAGTTGCGTACCGAGCCATGATTGACTATTTCAGTAGGAGTATTATCTTTGCCATTCCCGGCTAGGAGATGTTTTTAGTGGCGATGCCTCTCCCTGAGGGAGGATCGTCCACTCACTTGTACTATATAGAGGAGGAGACCTTTAAGGAAGTGGTGATACCACTAGATGCGATTCCAGTTGTTAGGGAGTTTGCTGATGTATTTCAAGATATACCTGGACTACCTCCGAGTAGAGAAATAGATTTTGTGATCGATTTGACATCGAACACTCGGCCTATTGCCCGCGCACCTTATCGTATGGCTCCAGCAGAGATGAGAGAGTTACGGGATCATATAGAGCAATAGTTGGGTCAGGGGTTTATCCGGAGGAGTACTTCATTGTGGGGTGCCCCTGTGTTGTTCTTAAAGAAGAGGGATGGATCATTGAGGTTGTGTGTGGATTACCGAGAGTTGAATAAGGTCACGATACAGAATAAGTATCCGTTGCCCAGAATCGATGACTTATTCGACCAGCTGAGAGGAGCTTCTTTCTTCTCATAGATTGATTTGCGATCAGGATACCATCAGTTGCGTATCAGGGAACATGACGTGTCGAAGACTACTTTCTTAACGAGATATGGTTTCTACGAGTTTCGGGTTATGCCTTTTGGCTTGACCAACGCTCCATCCGTGTTTATGGACTTGATGAATAGGGTGTTCATAGAGTTCCTAGACCAGTTCATCATTGTCTTTATTGATGACATTCAGGTTTACTCCCAGATAGAAGAGGAGCACGCCGAGCATTTGAGACAGGTTTTGCAGACATTGCGTCAGAACGAGCTCTATGCAAAGTATGAGAAGTGTGGATTTTGGCTGAAGGAGGTTCAGTTTTTGGGGTATATCATTTCAGATCGGGGGATATCTGTTGATCCGGGGAAGGTATCCACGGTGAGGGAGTGGGGACAGCCCACAACATCGACTGAGATCCGTAGTTTATTGGGCCTAGCAGGATACTACAGGAGGTTTATTCGGGGTTTCTCAAAGATAGCGGGTCCCTTAACACATCTGACTCGTAAAGGTGTGCCATTCATTTGGAGCGATGCTTGTCAGTTGGAATTCGATGAGTTGAAGGACAAGTTAACCTCAGCACCTGTGTTAGCATTGTCGAGACCAGGAGTTGAGTATCTAGTCTCCACCGATGCGTCCTTACAAGGACTCGGAGGTGTGCTGCAGCAGGAGAGTCAGGACATAGCTTATGCTTCCCATAAGCTTAAGCCTCACGAAAAGAATTACCCGACTCATGACTTGGAGTTAGCGACGGTTGTATTTTCCCTTCGGATTTGGAGACATTACCTCCTGGGGGAGAAGTTTCGATTGTTCACGGATCACAAGTCTCTACAGTACCTCTTCATGCAGAAGGAGTTGAATATGCGTCAAAGATGGTGGCTTGAGTTTGTGAAGGATTATCAGTTTGATATCTAATATCACCCGGGAAAGGCTAACGTGGTAGCAGACGCATTGAGCCGTAGGCCAGTAGATGATGTGGCCAAGGTGTGAAAAGCAAAGTGGAAGGAGTTGGGACACCAGGATGTAGTGGCCCGATCGTTCATGTCTGTGATGACTGTTACACCGTAAATTGTTACGAAAGTGGTAAAGGCCCAGACAAATGACTCATTTTGTTAAGAGAAGATAGTTCGATTACTAGTAGAGGGAGACAAATCCTATACCGTTAGTTCAGACGGGGGATTACGCTTCAATGGGAGACTGGTTGTTTCGGAAGGAGAAGACTTGCGACACGAGGTTATGGCAGCGTCGCACGGATCACGATTTGCGGTACACCCTGGTGGGGACAAAATATACCAAGACATGAGACGTCAGTATTGGTGGAGCGGGATGGAGAGAGATATTGCCATATTTGTTTCTAAATGCGCCACTTGTCAGCTGGTAAAAGTCGATCATCAGAGACCGACAGGACTTCTACATCTATTAGAGGTTCCGATGTGGATATGGGAGAGCATATCCATGGACTTTATCACGGGGTTACCTACGTCACAGAGGGATCATGAATCTATTTAGGTAATTGTGGACCGTTTGACTAAAGTTGCTCATTTTCTACTCGTAAGGACAGACTACACTACTAGATAGTATGCCCAGATTTTTATTGCAGAAATAGTGAGACTTCACGGTGTGCCCCTAAATATCGTGTCCGACCGAGATAAGATATTTGTTTCACGGTTTTGGGAGAGTTTCCAGGAGGCCATGATCACTGAATTAAGGTTGAGTACGGCTTATCACCCGCAGACCGATGGGCAGACCGAGCGAACGAATCAGATGTTGGAGGACATGTTGTGTATGTCCATCATAGATTTTGGGGGTGGATGGGAGCATTACCTTCCACTGGTGGAGTTTGCTTATAATAACTCCTATCAGTTCAATATTAGCATGGCACCATTTGAGGCATTGTACGGAAGACCTTGTCGTTTCCCAACATGTTGGTTAGAAGTGGGGGACAACAAATTACTCAGGTCGGAAGTGATTTAGGATACTTCGGCTAGGATAGAATTGATACGGAGTCGCATTCGGGTAGCTCAAGATTGGCAGAAGAGCTATGTTGATGCGAAGAGGTTCTTCAGAGAATTCAAAGTGGGGAACCAGGTTTTACTCAGAGTATCTCCTATGAAGGGGATTATGCGTTTTGGGAAGAAGGGGAAACTTGTACCGAGATATGTGGGGTCATTTCCTATTATCGAGCGGATTAGGCCAGTTGCTTATAGACTTGGGTTATCGAAGCGTTTGCATAAAATTCATGATGTGTTTCATATTTCCTCGCTAAGGAAATATCTTAGGGATGATTCGGCCCATACTCACATTGCTTTGGAGGACATCGATCTCCAGCCCAATAGTTCCTACGAGGAGGGACCGATTGCTATTTTGGACCGAAGCGAGCGGAAACTGCGGTCAAAGATAGTACTGTTGGTACGTGTTCAGTGGCGGCATCATAATGCTGAGGAGTCCACATGGGAGCGTGAGGAAGATATGCGTGAACGTTATCCAGAATTTTTTTTACCAGGTACATTTTAGTTCCGAATTTCAGGATGAAATTCTTTTATTAGGGGGGAAGTATGTAATACTCCGTGTTTTTATTGATATTTATTTAAGGGATTAATTAAATTAAATGTGAATTAATTGAAAATTAATCTGGATATAAATACTAACGAGATATGAGTTGGTATTTGATTATGATGTGTATATATGGCAACATATGAATATTGATGATATTAAAATTATCGCGAGACTGAAATACGACAAATTAGGAAATTTAGTTGGGACGCACGTGTCAGTCGCGTCAGAAAAATAATTATTTGAATTAAAAGTGTGAATTTTAATTTTATCAACCAAATGGTCATTTTGAGTGCGCCAACGAGTCCGGAAGGGTCAAAACAGTCAGAAAACACTAGCCGGGGGTTTAGTTTGGGTCCCGAGGCATTTTTGGGCCATACCAACAACTTAAAAGGGTATTTTGGTAATTTTAAAAATTTGGGAATTAAAACCCACGAAAATTAGAGTTAATATTTATTATTTAGAAGGGCCACTAAGGCCATTACCAGAAAAAAGTTTAGAGAGTGGTTACGTGAGTTTTGAGAGAAGTGGGAAGAGGAGTTACAAGAGCCAAAACCACCATCTTCAACCTTGGGAGAAAAGTTATAGAGAAAGGAGAGAGATCAACCTTCAACATAAAATTCTGAAGAACAATCTAAGGCAAGTGATTTAGTACCTTTATGCATTGAATATGTTTTCCATGCTTAGTGTAGGAATGATTCTTTTCTTGATTTTTGAAGAAAAACCCATGAAATTGTTGGAGAAACTTGAATTTGGGTTAGGATTTGCATGTAGTATGTTAATGGACTAATTTATTACTCGAATAGTTGTGTATGATGATTTAAAAACGGATTTTTGATGGGAAATTAGGGATAAGAAAATTCGGTGTTCATGTTCATAGGGTTTGGGGAAAAAGTTGAAGATTCATATTGATTCCATGAAAATTTGTAGGAATTGACCCCTTAATTATGTTAAGGAATGATCTAGGGTGATTAGAAAAGGTTTATATACGTTAAAATACAATTTGGATGGTCTTAGGGTGGATTTAAAGGAGAGAAGAATTTAGAAAAATGGAATTTGGGATTTTCTGGGTCGAAACTGCCATCTGGTTAGAAGACCTGCCCAGGTCGTTCGAACGACCTCGTTCGAATGAACTTCTAACGAGATGACAGTATGATGTCTAACGAGTTGGTATTTCGTTCGAAGACCTTCGTTCGAACGAGACTTCTAATGAGTTGACAGAATGGCCTTTTTGGCCTGATTTGATTTCTAGTGTCCCGTAGACTCATCTAAATGGCAGAATAACCTTCCCTTATTAACTAGTGGTTATAGTTGGGAGATTTGGGATACATTGAGGAGTAGAACTTAGAGTAGTGTCTTAAATCGGACGACATTGGTGGATTTGGGAATCGAGCAATTAATCACGACGTGAGAAGAGTTGATAACTTAAAGACATATAAACCGGGGACTTGTGACTTGTGTAACACTAAATGTTTGTATGAGAACGAGAAGTGTACCACTAATGAAATATTGTGATATCTAACATGTGTGAATGCTTAGTATATGTAATTATCTGTGTATGACATACCTACCGTACTTGCTATCATGGGAGGTTGGCGTTCGCTTAGGGCCATCTACTCTTTGTGTGCCTAGGGGGGGGGGATTTAGATTGGTACCTCGAGGACATAGGTCAGAAAAGGGATTATTGAGAAGTTAATAAGTCCGATGATCATGGGAGCGTAGGTATGTGCGTGACCCATGTGATGTGAACTATGTTCGCCTCCATTGTTTGTGATTGTTGTTATTGAAACTATTCCTAAGAGATTCGGAATACGTGATCCTTATGTACGTGATGTACCAGGATTTGATAGCAGAGTATGTGAGCACCGCAGCTTAGTCTCGGGGTGCTAGTATCATATATTTATGATGAGATTGATATACTGCTAATTGAAATGAATTATCGTGATCAATTATGAGAATAAATAATAGCAACAGTTTGTAAAAATTAAAATCTAAGATTTCCAATAAATTATAGTTTTAAAGTGGGGAAACTGTGTAATATGGTACAATACATTATTAAATAGTAGATGTTGGGATTTGACTTGGATATCTTATAGAAATGTTAGATTTAGCATTGAACTAGATAGGTTATGGAAGTAACTAGAAATGGGAATGGGTACGATAGGAGTGCACAATTAGTTGAGAGGTGAGGAATTCATGTGAGTGCACACACTATCATGTATTTTATATTCAATGTTTAAAGATATTAAACACTTGCATATTTTTAAATTATTTTCACATTCGGGTTCTGTCCCGTTTGCTTTCAAATTTATTTTTTGTAAAAACCTTTTTAGGTACCCAGCCACAAGGACACCATGCATAGGAATTCTATTCAGGTGACGTGATCTAGTTGCTGTGGAAGTTACAGGACCTTGACAGTAGATGCCTCCATTTCTGATCTTGACTCCATTATCAGTTTTTATCATTTGTTGGGCATGTCATCCATTCCTTTTAGAGACATCTTAATTTTTCAGTTATTTCAGACATTGGGTTGTAATTAACTTTAGTGATGCAGACCTTGTATTTATTTATTTCGGGACTTGGTTTGTTGTGAGGAGTTTTCCTCCAGACTCATTATTATCGGATGATTATTCTATTGTGACTATATTGTTGGTGATGTTAACTTTTCATAATTAATTTATTGAATGTTAATCGAATTTAGTTAAATTTGACAACTCACTTTTTAAATACTAGGTGGTTAGTAATTATTAAAATGTTTTCGACAGTGATGCTATTAACTGAACCAACTTGGCATTTTCTATTAATTTAATAAAGGAGTAGCTACCCGGTATTTAATTAGTCGGGGTGTCACATTAAAATAACATTATCAACCCCAACATGATATGAAATATGATAAACAAATAATCAAAGTGATCAAAACATAAGAGTAGAGAAAAGAACAATAAAACCAAATCTCTTTGCATCCAATTGAACTCCAATCTTTAAATGAGAAGCATACAACCCTCAAATTGAGTGATCAACAAAAATATAAATGAAAATCTCACACTCAATTTGAAACTCACTACAATTTAATTCCCACTTTAAATCTAAAAAAATAAAATAAAATAACTACCTAAATCTAAAACTTATTTCTACCGAAAAATTTCTCTTTACTTTCTCTTTAGAACTCTCCCACTACATTTTATTTCCTTCTCTTCAAATGGGCTAAGGGTCTTCTTATATAATGGAGACATGGAGATAAGGGGCATATTTGAAATGAAAATATTTATGGGTAAATTGGGCATTTGGTGTAATTGAAGTGAGGGTATTTAGGGGAGTAAAACATAAGTGTGAATGTGGGAGAGGTGGTAAGGGAATTTTGGGTAAAAGGGTAACCATCATTTTAAACATGTAGGTTCTATTATGGGTTTGTTTTTATTTTGGTCTTTTGGTTTTAAGCAGGTGAAATAGGGTAAGGTACTTAGTGGGTTCAAAATAGGAGACATGGGTCTTTGAGATTTGGGTACTGGCTTAGGGAAAGGGAAGTTGGGTTGATGGGAAAACCGATATAGTTTGGTGGTAAGAAAATGGGTTGAAGTGGTTTAGATGGTTGGGTTTTGATTTCGAGTCTGGTGGGTCGTCGAGTTATGGGGTTATGAATCCGAGTTTAGTTGGGAGGTAGTAGCTTGGGTAAGATCCATTTTCGATGGGATATAGTCGGGTAAAGCAAGGGAAGGTCGCCGGGAGCTTAAGTTGGTGACAAGAGGTTATTTGAGGTAAGCGGGTTTTGGGGTTGGTTTTCTACTCGAGCTAAATGTGTTCGAGTTTATGTTAAATCGGGTTTGAAAGAATTTAGATGGTGGGTTCAAATCCTATTTGGTGGGATTATTGCCCAAAGTGGAGGTCGAGCTAAGGTTGGGAGCGGCTTTCGAGTTATGGGTTAATTGGGTTGTGGGTTTGTAGGAGTGATAAGGCTGGTTTGAAGCTTTTGGTTATGAAGGTTTGGTGATGGAGTAAGGAGAGAGTATGTAGGTTTAGGAGATAATGAATAGTGAGGAGAGAGAAAAGATAATTTGATTGGGTTATTGGGTTTGAGAGAGTATTTGGTGTAGCTCAGGTGTATGGAGTGTAGGGTGTATGTATGTTAGGGGGTGTGTTAGGTGTATGTGAGTGTAGCGAAGAAATGAGTGCGTGGGTGTAGGTATTTTATTATAAAAAATAGAAAATATTTATATATATATTTATAACACACACGCAATAAAATATAAAAACTCAAACACACACGTATAAAATATAAAAAAAGACACAATAAAATAAAAATAAAAATAAAAATAAAAATAAAAATAAAAACATAAATAACATATAAAATATAAATATAAAACAAAGAATACTAAAAACATAATAAAGAAAAGACTAAACACACACCTAAATATATAGAGACTTTAACACGATAAGACACATGTTTTATATAATATTTACATAAAATAAAAAAATAAAAAGACATAAAAATGACACAAGATAAATAATAATGATAATAATAATAATAATAATAATAATAATAATAATAATAATAATAATAATAATAATAATAATAATAATAATAAAAATAATACCTCACACACACACTGAATATTTATAGGACAAGCTAGGGATGGACTGGGCTTGGTTGGGATATTTTTAGGTTACGGGACTTAGGTACCCTCTTTTAAACACATCAATGTCGTATTTTTACTTGATTTAATATTTCAAACTCCGCAAATGCAAATATACAAAGAATATAGACATGTACGCGCATCAGACCTATTTTTATTGAGAATTAACAATTAAAAACTATCTATTTGGGATTTTATTTAAACACTTTTGGGTTCTTATCAATTTATTTATATGCATGTATTCAAGTAAGTGTTCTTATTTAGTTAGTTACGTATTTATTATTAATATGCTAGGGTAAATTTGTCACCAGTGTTAAGATAAATTACACGTGTTAGCATTTTTGTGACTCATTACACCCTTAAATTATCTGCATTTCATATTTAATGTTACCTCTTATTCACTCGTCCATATTTAGTGTTAAAAATTAAAATGAGATATTGTTTGTATTTCCCGTTGGATTCAATGTGTGATTTATTTAATTAAATGGATACACACTGTGTTTTGATAGATTCAATTAATGATTGAGTTTTACTCATTAGTTTGACGAAAGAGTTGCAACTTTATTGATGCTAATGATATAAAAATTGGACTTTCACGACATACCACCTATGATAGTAATGCCTAGCAGCCAAATTATCATGTAAAAAAAATAAGGGTATTGACAAACATGAATGTGACTACGAGTAATGGATTTTGAATGCCTAGTCCCATTATCACTTAATTTTAAGTTGTTAAAATTACCATCTCATTAAATTAGTTATTTTAATATTTTATTGAAGTAATTCCTTGCATGTTCTTTAGCGTAGTGCCATTTTTTTGCATTACTTTAGTTTCAAATTTAATTTATAGAAATCTCTACTTTTTTCACATAGATTAGAAATTACAAGTAAAGATAAAATTGAGTTATTCACTAAAAAGGCATATACTTTGTATATTAACTTTGGGTTTGACCTCCCAGTTTCTCTGTATACTATAAAACTGTTCGTTTGTTTGCAAGTAATTTAATTTGACACATCAAGTTTTTGATGTTACATTTTACACCTCTCGGGGTTTATATGAGACATGCTTAGGAGACGAAACTCCAAGTGTTCTCACACCGTCGAGAGAGAGGTTTCATTTTTTCACCATAAAACAATGATGTTCAAGTTTCACCATAAGATAATGAGGTTCAGTTTTCATCATAAGAATAGTTATGTTAAGTTGATCACCTTTCAGGGTTTATATGAGACATGCCTAGGAGAAGAGACTCCAAGTGTTCTCAAACCATCGAGAGAGATATTTTATTTTTCACCATAAAAGAATAATGTTCAAGTTTAACCATAGGATAATGATATTCAGGTTTCACCATAAGAATAATGATGTTAAGTTTTCCACCTCTCAAGGTTTATACTAGACATGTCTAGGAGATGTGGAGCTAAGAGGCATAATTGGAACGATAAGATTTATGGGTTAATTGGGCATTTTCTGTAATTAAAGTGAGGTTATTTATAGGAGTGAAACATAAGTGTGCATGTCGGAGAGGTGGTAAGGGAATTTTGGGTAAAAGGTTAACGGGCATTTTAAACATGTGGGTTCTATTATTTGTTTATTTTTATTTTGGTCCTTTGGTTTTAAGCTGGTGGAATCGGGTAAGGTACATAGTGGGTCTAAAATAGGAGAAACGGGTCTTTGAGATTTGGGTATTAGATCCGGGTAAGGGTAGTTGGGTCGATGGGGAAAACCGATATAGGTTCGTGGTAGGATAATGGGTTAATGTGGTTTAGATGTTCGGGTTTTGAATTCGAGTCTGGTGGGTCGCCGATTTATGGGGTCATGAATCCGAGTTTAGCTGGGAGGTAGTAGCTTGGGTAAGATCGTTTTTCGATGGGATATGGTCTGGTAAAGCAAGGGTAGGTTGCCGGGAGCTTAGGTTGGTGACAGGAGGTTATTTGAGGTAACCGGGTTTTTGGGTTCGGTTTTCTTCCTGATTTGAATGTATTCGAGTTTATGTTGAATCGGATTTGAGTGAAATTAGATGTTGGGTTGAAATCCGATTTGGTTGGATTCTCGCCCGAAGTGGAGGTCGGGCTAAGGTAGGAAGCGACTGATGATTTCGGGTTATGGATTGATTAGGTAGTGGGTTTGTTGGAGTGATAATGTTGGTTTGAAGCTTTGGTTATGAAGGTTTGGTTATGGAGTAAGGAGAGATAGTGTAGGTGTAGGAGATGACGAATTGTGAGGAGAGAGAAAAGAGAATATGAATGGGTAGTTGGGTTTGAGTGAGTATTTGGTGTAGGTGAGGTGCATGGAGTGTAGGGTGTATGTATGTTAGGGGGTGTGTTAGGTGTATGTGAGTTCTGGTCAAAATATTTTGTTATAAAAAATAGAAAATATTTTTATATATATTTATAACACACACGCAATAAAATATAAACACTCAAACACACACACACATATAAAATATAAAAAAAGACTTACAATATAATAAAAATAACATATAAAATGAAAATATAAAACAAAGAACACTAAAAACGTAATAAAGTAAATATTAAACACACACCTAAATACATAGAGACACTGACACGATAAGACACATATTTTATATAATATTTACATAAAATAATAAAATACTAAAAATAAAGGCCCCGGGAGAAAATAAAATAAAAAGACATAAAAATGATGCAAGATAAATAATAATACCACACACACACACACACTGAATATTTATTTGACAAGCTAGGGATGGACTAGGCTTGGTTGGGATAGGTTTAGGTTATGGGACTTAGGTACCCTCTTTTAAACGCATCAATGTCGCATTTTGACTCGATTTAATATTTCAAACTCCGCAAGTGCAAATATACCTAGAAGATAAACGTATACGCGCATCAGACCCATTTTTATTGAGAATTAGCACTTAACAACTGTCTATTTGAGATTTTATTTAAACACTTTTGGGTTTTAATCAATTTATTTATTGGCATGTGTTCAAGTAAGTATTCTTATTTCGTTAATTATGTATTTATTATTAATATGATAGGCTTAATTTTTCACCAATGTTAAGATAAATTACATGTGTTAGCATTTATGTGATTCAATACACCTGAAAATTATCTGCTTTTCATGTTTAATGTCACCTCTTGTTCACTCGTCCGTATTTAGTGTTAAAAATTAAAATGAGATATTGTTAGTGTGTTTTGATGGATTCAATGTGTGATTTATTTAATTAAATGGATATACATTATGTTTTGATGGATTCAATTAATGATTGAGTTTTACACATTAGTTTGATGAAAGAGTTGCTACTTTATTGATGTTAATAATATAAAAATTGGACTTTCACGACATATCACCTATGATAGTAATGCCTAGCGGCCAAATAATAATGTAGAAAAAATAACGGTATTGATAAACAGGAATGTGACTACGGGTAATGGATTTTAAATGCCTAGTCCGGTTATCACTTAATTTTAAGTCGTTAAAATTACCATCTCATTAAATTAATCATTTTAATATTTTATTAAGTAATTCCTTGCATGTTCTTTAGCGTAGTGTTATTGTTTTGCATTACTTTAGTTTCAAATTTAATATATAGAAATCTCTACTTTTTTCACATAGATTAGGAATTATAATTAAAGATAAAATTGAGTTATTCACTAAAAAGGCATATACTTTGTATATTACCTTTGGGTTCGACCACGCACTTTCACTCTATACTATAAAACGGTTCGTTCGTTTGCGAGTAATATAATTTGACACATCAAGTTTTTGATGTTACGTTTTCCACCTCTCAGGGTTTATATGAGACATGCTTAGAAGACGAGACTCCAAGTGTTCTCACACCGTGGAGGGAGAGGTCTCATTTTTTCACCATAAAAGAATGATGTTCAAGTTTCACCATAAGATAACTACGTTCAGTTTTCCCCTTAAGAATAATTAATGTTAAGTTGATCACCTCTCAGGGTTTATATGAGACATGCCTAGGAGACGAGACTCCAAGTGTTCTCACACCGTCGAAAGAGATATTTTATTTTTCACCATAAAAGAATGATGGTCAAGTTTAACTATAGGATAATGATATTCAGGTTTCACCATGAGAATAATGATGTTAAGTTTCCCACCTCTTAAGGTTTATACGAGACATGTCTAGGAGACATGGAGCTAAGGGGTATAATTGGAACGAGAAGGTTTATTGGTTAATTGGGCATTTGTTGTAATTAAAGTGAGGGTATTTATAGGAGTCAAACATAAGTGTTCATGTGGGAGAGGTGGTAAGGGAATTTTGGGTAAAAGGGTAACGGGCATTTTAAACATGTGGGGTTCTATTATTGGTTTGTTTTTATTTTGGTCTTTTAGTTTTAAGCTGGTGGTACTTAATGGGTCTAAAATAGGAGACACATGTCTTTGATATTTGGGTATTTGCTCTGGGAAAGGGTAGTTGGGTCGATGGGGAAAATCGATATAGGTTGGTGGTAGGATAATGGGTTAAAGTGGTTTAGATGGTCGGGTTTTGATTTCGAGTCTGGTGGGTCGTCGAGTTATGGGTTCATTAATCCGGGTTAGTTGGGAGGTAGTAGCTTGGGTAAGATCATTTTTCGATGGGATATGGTCAGGTAAAGCAAGGGAAGGTCGCCGGGAGCTTAGGCTGGTGACAGGAGGTTATTTGAGGTAAACGTGTTTCGAGTTTGGTTTTCTTCCTAATTTGAATTTATCCTAGTTTATGTTGAATCGGATTTGAGTGAATTTAGATGTTGGGTTCGAATCCGGTTTGGTTGGATTCCTTCCCGAAGTGGAGGTTGGGCTAATGTAGGGAGCGGCTAATGATTTCGGGTTATGGATTGATTAGGTAGTGGGTTTGTTGGAGTGATAAGGTTGGTTTGAAGCTTTTCGTTATGAAGGTTTGGTTATGGAGTGAGGAGAGAGAGTGTAGTTATAGGAGATGACGAATACTGAGGAGAGACAAAAGAGAATATGATCGGGTAGTTGGGTTTGAGTGAGTATTTGGTGTAGGTGAGGTGCATGGAGTGTAGGGTGTATGCATGTTAGGGTGTGTGTTAGGTGTATGTGTGTTCTAGGGGGAAATGAGTGCGTGTGTGTTAGTATTTTGTTATAAAAAATAGAAAATATTTTGGTATATATTTATAACACACACACAATAAAATGTAAACACTCCAACACACACATATAAAATGTAAAAAAAGACTCACAATAAAATAAAAATAACATATAAAAAAAATATAAAACAAAGAACACTAAAAACGTAATAAAGTAAATATTAAACACACACCTAAATATATAGAGACACTGACATGATAAGACACATATTTTATATAATATTTACATAAAATAATAAAATACTAAAAATAAAGACACCAAGAGAAAATAAAATAAAAAGACATAAAAATGTCGCAAGCTAAATACTAATAAATAAAATAATAATGCCACACACACACACACACTGAATTTTTATAGGACAAGCTCGGGATGGACTGGGCTTGGTTGGGATACGTTTAGGTTACGGGACTTAGGTACCCTCTTTTAAACGCATCAATGTCGCATTTTGACTCGATTTAATATTTCAAACGCCGCAAGTGCAAATATACCTAGAAGATAGACATATACGCGCATCGGACCCATATTTAGTGAGAACTAGTAATTAAAAATTGTCTATTTGGGATTTTATTTAATCACTTTTGGGTTCTTATAAATTTATTTATATGCATGTATTCAAGTAAGTGTTCTTATTTAGTTAATTATGTATTTAGTATCAATATGCTAGGCTAAATTTGTCACCAGTGTTAAGAAAATTACAAGTGTTAGCATTTATGTGACTCAATACACCCGAAAATTATATGTTTTTCATGTTTAATGGTACCTCTTGTTCTCTCGTCCATATTTAGTGTTAAAAAATTAAAATGAGATATTGTTTGTGTTTTTCGTTGGATTCAATGTGTGACGTATTGAATTAAATGGATACACATTATGTTTTGATGGATTCAATTAATGATTGAGTTTTGCACATTAGTTTAACGAAAGAGTTGCTACTTTATTGATGTTAATGATGTAAAAATTGGACTTTCACGACATATCACCTATGATAGTAATGCCTAGCGGGAAAATTATCATGTTGAAAAAATTAGGGTATTGACAAACAGGAACGTGACTACGAGTAATGGATTTGGAATGCCTAGTCCCGTTATTGCTTAATTTTAAGTGGTTAAAATTACCATCTCATTAAATTAGTCATTTTAATATTTTATTGAAGTAATTGCTTGCATGTTCTTTAGCGTAGTGTTATTTTTTTGCATTACTTTAGTTTCAAATTTAATTTATAGAAATCTCTACTTTTTTCACATAGATTAGGAATTATAATTAAAGATAAAATTGAGTTATTCACTAAAAAGGCATATACTTTGTATACTCTATACTATAAAATGGTTCGTGTGTTTGCGAGTAATTTAATTTGACATATCAAGTTTTTGATGTTACGTTTTCCATTTTTCAGGGTTTATATGAGACATGCTTAGGAGATGAGACTCCAAGTGTTCTCACACCGTCGAGAGAGAGGTTTCATTTTTCACCATAAAATAATGATGTTCAAGTTTCACCATAATATAACTACGTTCAGTTTTCACCATAAGAATAATTAATGTTAAGTTGATCACCTCTCAGGGTTTATATGAGACATGCCTAGGAGACGAGACTCCAAGTGTTATCACACCATGAAGAGAGATATTTTATTTTTCACCATAAAAGAATGATGGTAAAGTTTAACCATAGGATAATGATATTCAGGTTTCACCATAAGAATAATGATGTTAAGTTTCCCACCTCTCAAGGTTTATACGAGACATGTCTAGGAGATATGGAGCTAAGGGGCATACCTGGAACGAGAAGATTTATGGGTTAATTGGGCATTTGGTGTAATTAAAGTGAGGGTATATATAGGAGTCAAACATAAGTGTGCATGTGGGAGAGGTGGTAATGGAATTTTGTGTAAAATGGTAACGAGCATTTTAAACATGTGGGTTCTATTATTGGTTTGTTTTTATTTTGGTCTTTTGGGTTTAAGCTGGTGGAATCGGGTAAGGTACTTAGTGGGTCCAAAATAGGAGACATGGGTCTTTGAGATTTTTGGGTATTGGATCCAGGAAAGGGTAGTTGGGTTAATGTGGAAAACCGATATAGGTTGGTGGTAGGATATTGGGTCAAAGTGGTTTAGATGGTCGGGTTTTGATTTCGAGTCTGGTTGGTCACCAAGTTATG
The DNA here is from genome assembly GCA_949130495.1 of Sambucus nigra. Classification (NCBI taxonomy): domain Eukaryota; kingdom Viridiplantae; phylum Streptophyta; class Magnoliopsida; order Dipsacales; family Adoxaceae; genus Sambucus; species Sambucus nigra. Next base: position 349,139,643 of record OX422220.1, on the reverse strand, counting down.
GGGTCTTGAATCCGGATTTAGTTGGGAGGTAGTAGCTTGGGTAAAATTGTTTTTCGATGGGATATGGTCATCGGGAGCTTAGGTTGGTGACAGGAGGTCATTTGGGGTAAACGGGTTTCGGGTTTGGTTTTCTTCCTGAGTTGAATGTATCCGAGTTCATGCGTAATCGTATTTCAGTGAATTTTGATGTTGGGTTCGAATCCGATTTGGTTGGATTCTCGCCCGAAGTGGTGGTCGAGCTAAGGTAGGGAGCGGCTAATGATTTTGGGTTATGGATTGATTAGGTAGTGGGTTTATTGGAGTGATAATGTTGGTTTGAAGCTTTTGGTTATAAAGATTTGGTTATGGAGTAAGGAGAGAGAGTGTAAGTGTAGGAGATGACGAATAGTGAGGAGAGATAAAAGAGAATCTGACTGGGTAGTTGGGTTTGAGTGAGTATTTGGTTTAGGTGAGCTGCATGGAGTGTATGGTGTATGTATGTCAGGGGGGTGTTAGGTATATGAGAGTTTTGGGGAGAAATGAGTGCGTGTGTGTAGGTATTTTGTTATAAAAAATAGAAAATATTTTTATATATGTTTATAACACACACGCAATAAAATATAAACGCACAAACACACACACATAAAAAAATGACTTACAATAAAATAAAATAAAAACATATAAAATAAAAATATAAAACAAAGAACACTAAAAACGTAATAAAGTAAAGATTAAACACACACCTAAATATATAGAGACACTGACACGATAAGACACATATTTCATATAATATTTACATAAAATATTAAAATACTAAAAATAAAGAGCCCAAAATAAAAAGACATAAAAATGACGCTAGCTAAATAATAATAAAAAAAATAATAATAGCACACACACACACTGAATATTTATAGGACAAGCTAGGGCTGGGCTGGGCTGGGCTTGGTTGGGATAGGTTTAGGTTACGGGACTTAAGTACCCTCTTTTAAACGCATCAATGTCGCATTTTGAATCGATTTAATATTTCAAACTCCGCAAGTGCAAATATACCTAGAAAACAGACATATACGCGCATCAGACCCATTTTTATTGAGAATTAGCAATTAAAAACTATCTATTTGGATTTTATTTAAACACTTTTGGGTTCTTATCAATTTATTTATTGGCATGTATTAAAGTAAGTGTTCTTACTTAGTTAATAATGTATATATTATTAATATGCTAGGATAAATTTATCACCAGTGTTAAGACAAATTAGATGTGTTAGAATTTATGTGATTCAATACACGCTAAAATGATCTGCTTTTCATGTTTAATGTTATCTCCTTTACACTCGTACGTATTTAGTGTTAAAAATTAAAATGAGACATTGTTTATGTTTTTCGTTGGATTCAATGTGTGATTTATTTAATTAAATGGATACACATTGTGTTTTGATGGATTTAATTAATGATTGAGTTTTACACATTAGTTTGACGAAAGAGTTGCTACTTTATTGATGTTAATGATATAAAAATTGGACTTTCGCGACATATCACTTATGATAGTAATGCCTAGAGGCCAAATTATCATGTAGAAAAAATAAGGGTATTAACAAACATGAATGTGACTACGGGTAATGGATTTTGAATACCTAGTCCCATTATCACTTAATTATATGTCGTTAAAATTATCATCTCATTAAATTAGTCATTTTAATATTTTATTGAAGTAACTCCTTGCATGTTCTTTAGCGTAGTGTTATTTTTTTTTTCATTACTTTAGTTTCAAATTTAATTTATAGAAATCCTAACTTTTTTCACCTAGATTTGGAATTATAATTAAAAATAAAATTGAGTTATTCACTAAAAAGGCATATACTTTGTATATTACCTTTGGGTTCGACCTCGTACTTTCACTCTATATTATAAAACAGTTCGTGCGTTTCCGAGTAATTTAATTTGACACATCAAGTTTTTGATGTTACGTTTTCCACTTCTCAGGGTTTATATGATACATGCTTAGGAGACGAGACTCCAAGTGTTATATACCGTCGAGAGAGAGGTTTCATTTTTTCACCATAAAACAATGATGTTTAAGTTTCACCATAAGATAATGACGTTCAGTTTTCATCGTAAGAATAATTATGTTAAGTTGATCACCTCTCAGGGTTTATATGAGACATGTCTAGGAGACGAGACTCTAAGTGTTCTCACACCATCGAGAGAGATATTTTATTTTTCACCGTTAAATAATGATGGTCAAGTTTAACCATAGGTTAATGATATTTAGGTTTCACTATAAGAATAATGATGTTAAGTTTCCCACCACTCATGGCTTGTATGAGACATGTCTAGGAGACGTGGAACTAAGGGGCATAATTGGAACGAAAAGATTTATGGGTTAATTGGGCATTTGGTGTAATTAAAGTGAGGGTATTTATAGGATTCAAACATAAGTGTGCATGTGGGAGAGGTGGTAAGGGAATTTTGGGTAAAAAGGTAACGGGCATTTTAAACATGTGGGTTCTATTCTTGTTTTTTTTTTTCGGTATTTTGATTTTAAGCTGGTGGAATAGGGTAAGGTACTTAGTGGGTCCAAAATAGGAGACACGGGTCTTTGAGATTTGGGTATTGGCTCTGGGCATGGGTAGTTGGGTCGATGGGGAAAACCGGTATAGGTTGGTGGTAGGATAATATGTTAAAGTGGTTTAGATGGTCGGGTTTTGATTTCGAGTCTGGTGGGTCGCCGAGTTATGGGGTCATGAATCCGGGTTTAATTGGGAGGTAATATCTTGGGTAAGATCATTTTTCGATGGGATATAGTCGGGTAAAGTAAAGGAAGGTCGCTGGGAACTTAGGTTGGTGACAGGAGTTTATTTGAGGTAAACAGGTTTCAGGCTTGGTTTTCTTCCCAAGTTTAATGTATCCGAGTTTATGTTGAATCGAATTTGAGTGAATTTAGATGGTGGGTTCGAATGTGGCTTGGTTGGATTCTCGCCCTAAGCGGAGGTCGCGCGAAGGTAGGGAGTGGTTAATGATTTTGGGTTATGGGTTAATTAGGTAATGGGTTTGTTGGAGTGATAAGGTTGGTTTGAATCTTTTGGTTATGGAGTAAGGAGAGAGAGTAGGTGCAGGAGATGGTGAATAGTGAGGAGAGAGAAAAGGGAATCACATTGGGTGTTGGGTTTGAGTCAGTATTTGGTGTAGGTGAGGTGTATGGAGTGTAAGGTGTATGTATTTTAGGGGGCGTTTTAGGCGTATGTGAGTGTAGGGGAGAAATGAGTTCGTATGTGTAGGTATTTTATTATAAAAAATAGAATATATATATATATATATATATATATATATATATAACACGCATTAAAATATGAAAAAAAGATTCACAATAAAATAAAAATAAAAATAAAAATAAAAATAATATATAAAATAAAAATATATAATAAAGAACACTAAAAATGTAATAAAGAAAATATTAAACATACACCTAAATATATACAAACACTGACACGACGACATGCAAATTTTATTTAATATTTACATAAAATTTTAGAATACTAAAATTAAAGACCTTAAAATAAAATAAAATAAAAAGACATAAAAATGACTCAAAGCTAAATAATAATTAAAAAATAGTAATACCACACACACACACACTGAACATTTATAGGACAAGCTAGGGATGGATTCGGTTTAGTTCAGGACAGGTTTAGGTTATGGGACTTCCTCTTTTAATCGCATCAATGTCGCATTTTACCTTGATTTAATGCTTTATACTCCACAAGTGTAAATTTACCCACAAGATAGACATATATCGGCATAAGACTCATCTTACCAAGAATTAGCAGTTAAAAAACGTCTATTTGGAATTTTATTTAAACGCCTTTGGGTGGTTATCACACCACCTCCAAATAGAACATTGCTAGTACTTGAGCAAAAATAGAGAGAAATAAAGATAAGAAACCAAAAGTGTACCACTTTCCTGGCATTTGCGATTTCACTTAGCATGTGAAATAAGCCTTTAAACCTATAGGTTTACCTTATAGGATGAGTTTAGTCTCGTGAGGGTTTGCAGGAAATATACTCATAAATTTTTTTATTTGCAAACAACATTTAATCTCTTATTAGACGTATAACAATCACACAATCCATCGTGACATAAATATTTTGAGGAATACAAGCAAGAACTGCATAAAAAATTTAGCCTAGTTAATACTCAAGGTACATCCTTCATAAAACTCATCGTGTGTGGTGTGAATCAGTCAAAATGGGTTGAACATCATAAGAGTAATTCCTAAATCACCTTTTGTAATCAATGCTTCAACATCAAAATTTTAAGGATATAGCTCTATTAAATGAACTCGTGAGATTTGGGTAAGTGTGTCGCTCTTGTATGTGAGGAGGTGAGTAAATGTAAGCGAGATCAAACATCTCACACAAATATAAGAAAAATTGAACATTTTAGAAAGAAAAATGGCCTCATGACAGAATGCTAATCACTATAGTGACCATGTCGAGCCATTCAACATATAGACTTCTCGTTTGCTCGAACACCTTACCAAGAACAAAAAAATGAGGTCTATGTAAGAAATGGTGGGAAAATGAAATGTATAGTATGGGTGAAATGATGGTAGTGATTTTAAGAAGAGTGGAACACATTCTAAATAACCATTGTCCTCATAAAACTTTGTTTGCATGCTTTGTCTCTCTTTTTTTTCTATCTTTTCTCATTTGTTTCATTTTCTATTTTTTTCCTCTTTTTTCTTTTCTTCTTTTTTTCTTTTTTTTTTTGTTGCGATGAATTTTCTTTTCATACACAAATGAAGACAATTTACAATTCAATTTCAAACAATCTTTTTCTCAAAAAAATTGATGGATGATATATGCATGGTGTGGGGAATGTATATGGACAAAGAAGATATAGAAAATAACTAGTAAAGTGAATGATAATGTGATATGGTAAACAAATGGTGAGTATGGTCAAGAATGGTTTTGTACTCGAGACAAACTACAAGACACATGTTTCTTACGACTCGAAATTGATATCGTTCTCAGTGATCAAGCAAAAAATTTAGTGAAAAATAATGAAGTCATTCAACGATTAAGTGCTGACCCAAAGGAAGTATAATCAACTTGTGAGTCAGAGATTGCGTTACACTCTCTAAAAGGGTGAAAGGCATGCATCTCACAAGATAAAGTTAGAGTGGGTGACTAAGCCCAATAGACTCTAGTGCGGAAGTAAACTATTATCGATTAAATGCAAAATACCGACGAGTTTTTATAGAATATCCAAGGGGGACCAAATTAAACTTACTTAAATTATTAACTATACTACAAACTGAATAAGGTTTGCCAAGTTAATTAAAGTCCTCATTATTACCTTGATTAAACTAGGTTATTAAGGAGATAATAAATAATTCAATTTATTTAGGCGACTTTCTAGATTTAAATCCTAGTTTTTCTTGTTAGGTTTTAAATGCAGAAATTTAAAGCACGTGGTGATTTATTTTACGTCGCAAAACCCCTTCCCCTGGGAAAAATGACGGACCCTCTAGGGTCACCTAATCTACTAAAGTCCACTGAAACAAATCAATACGGAACAATTTACAAACATATTGAGCCAAAGGTTCGAAAGTCTTTTACATTGGGCTTTTTGTTGAACCAAAAATCATAAGGGGTCATTTTGGTATTCTTTCTGAGGTAAATGCGATTAATGATGTGAACATCAGTAATGCATGCATCTTACCAAAAATATAGCGGTAAATTTTTAGCATGTACAAGGACTCTAGCCATTTCTTGAAGGGCCCTATTTTTCTATTCTACAACCCCATTTTGTTGAGGAATTTTTGGAGTACTAAACTGATGGGAGAAATAATTGGCGTCACCATATTCAATGACTCTGGTTTCTTTAAACACACCACCTCTATCACTTCACATTCATGTTATTTGGGTGTCTTTCTCATTTTTAAGTTTAGTGTGAATTTTCAAAATTTAGTTAATGGTTTCAAAATATAAAGAAAAGAACACTAAAAACGTAATAAAGTAAATATTAAACACACACCTAAATATATACAGACACTCACATGATGAGACGCATATTTTATATAATATTTACATCAAATCATAAAATACTAAAAATAAAGACCCTAAAATAAAATAAAATAAAAAAGACATAAAAATGATCCAAGCTAAATAATAGTAAAAAATAATAATACCATACACACACACTGAACATTTATAGGACAAGCTAGGGATGGACTGGGCTTGGATGGGATAGATTTAGGCTATGGGACTTAGGTACCCTCTTTTAAACGCATCAATATCGCATTTTGCCTTAATTTAATGTTTTAAACTCCGCAAGTTCAAATAAACCTAAAAGATAGACATATACGCGCATACTACCCATTTTTATTGAGAATTAGCAATTAAAAATCGTCTATTTGGGATTTTATTTAAACACTTTTGGGTTCTTATCAATTTATTTATTGGCATGTATTCAGGTAAGTGTCCTTATTTAGTTAATTATGTATTTATTATTAATATGCTAGGCTAAATTTGGCACCAGGGTTAAGATAAATTACATGTGTTAGCATTTATGTGACTCAATACGCCCTTAAATTATGTGCTTTTCATGTTCAATGTTACCTCTTTTTCACTCGTCCATATTTAGTGTTAAAAATTAAAATGAGATATTATTTGTGTTTTTCGTTGGATTCATTGCGTGATTTACTTAATTAAATCGATACATGTTGTGTTTTGATAGAGTCAATTAATGATTGAGTTATACACATTAGTTTGACGAAAGAGTTGTTGCTTTATTGATGTTAATGATATAAAAATTGGACGTTCACGACATATCACCTATGATAGTAATGCCTAGCGGCCGAATTATTATGTAGAAAAAATAAGGGTATTGACAAACATGAATGGGACCACGGGTAATGGATTTTGAATCCCTTTTCCCGTTATTACTTATTTTTTAGTCGTTAAAATTACCATCTCATTAAATTAGTCATTTTAATATTTTATTGAAGTAATTCCTTACATGTTCTTTAGCGTAGTGTTATTTTTTTCATTACTTTAGTTTCAAATTAAATTTATAGAAATCTCAACTTTTTGCACCTAGATTAGGAATTATAATTAAAAATAAAATTAAGTTATACACTAAAAAGGAATATACTTTGTATAGTACCTTTGGGTTCGACCTCGCACTTGCACTCTATACTATAAAATGATTCGTGCGTTTGTGAGTAATTTAATTTGACACATTAAGTTTTTGATGTTACGTTTTCCACCTCTCGGGGTTTATATAAGACATGCCTAGGAGAAGAGACTCCAAGTGTTATCACACCATCAAGAGAGATATTTTATTTTTCACCATAAAAGAATGATGGTAAAGTTTAACCATAGGATAATGATGTTCAAGTTTCACCATAAGATAACTACGTTCAGTTTTCACCATAAGAATAATTAATGTTAAGTTGATCACCTCTCAGGGTTTATATAAGACATGCCTAGGAGACGAGACTCCAAGTGTTCTCACACCGTCGAGAGAGAGGTTTCATTTTTTCACCATCAAAGAATGATGTTGCAGTTTCACCATAAGATAATGATATTTAGCTTTCACCATAAGAATAATTATGTTAAGTTAATCACGTCTCAGGATTGATATTAGACATGCCTAGGAGACTCGACTATTCTCACACCATCAAGAGATATATTTTATTTTTCACCATAAAAGAATGATGGTCAAGTTTAACCATAAGATAATGATATTTAGGTTTCACCATAAGAATAATGAGGTTAAGTTCCTCACCTGTCAAGGTTTATACGAGACATGTCTAGGAGACGAGACTCCAAGTGTTCTCACATCTCTAAGAGAGTGAAAGGGATAAAGATTTCATTTTTTAACCATAAAATAATAATGTTAAGTTTCCCACCTCTCAGGGTTTATATGTGACATGCGTAGGAGACGAAACTGCAAGTGTTCTCCCACCGTCGAGAAAAAGATTTCATTTTTCATCATAAAAGAATAATATTTAAGTTTCACCATAGTATAATGATGTTTAGGTTCCACCATAGGAAATACGAATATAATGGTGTTAAGTTTCTCACCACTCGGGGTCAGTATGAGTCATGCCTAGGATACTAGACGCCAAGTGTTTTCACACCGCCGAGAGAGAGATTTCATTTTTTCACCATAATAGAATGATATTAAGTTTAGGATTTTTATTTTGATGATCGTCTTTACTAGTGGGAGTATGGGCATTTAGCCTTTTCCTACCTCTATAAGGATGAGACATGCCTAGGAGTCGTGACTCTAAGGGTTCTCATCATGCCGAGAGAGATATTTCATGAATATAACGAACCAAAATAAAATTTCGCAATACAAGAGGCAACACTTGATTTTTATTCATTAGTAACTATGACCTTTTATAATAATGTCTCACCAAAACACATTCTCTTCATTACAATTTGCTTTTAAATGTTTGTGTTAAAAGCTATTGCAAATTAGAGGGCACCCTTTGCTAGTCTCGACTTTTTTAGGAGATCTCGATCATATTCCTTGTCATTATCTGATTCTTTGTTATTCTAGTTTGTCTGTGCCTCCTTTTCTTTGGCCTGTAGTCTCCTAAAGAAGAGTTTATCTTTTTACTTTTGTTTTGTCCTGCACTATTATCCAAATATTTTCTCAGTTTTCCTTGTTTTAACAGTTTTTCAATCTCTTCCTTCAGTGCATAATACTCATTAGTTCTATGACCGTGATCTTGGTGGAACTCACACCATTTTATCTTATTCCTTTGTTAGGTTGGGGAACTAAGTTTATCTTTCCAGTTCAAGTGTTTTTCATCTTTGATCTCATTCAATATGTGATCGGGGCTAAGAGTGAGTGTATTGTACTTTGAAAACTTGTCATCCTTTGGCTTCTTCTTATCTATATCCTTATCTTTGTCTCGTATTTGCATAGACTTACTGCCACTTGACTCTTTTTGTATCCAATTTTGGCCACCATAACCTCTTACGCGTTCATGATTCTCCCAGCCTTAGGTAGAAGTTCAGTCATGGACTTTGGAGGGTCTTTATAGAGATTATAATATAATTTTCTAGGTTGGAGCCTGCAAATGAGAACTGACATTGTAATACTATCCTTATAGTTTTTTACTTATAATTTCTCTTTGTTTAATCGGGATATAAAATATCTCAATGGTTAATTATTTCCTTGTCTTACATTCAATAGGTGATTGACTTGCTTAGTGGGCTTCATGCCGAAACAAAAATTATGGATGAAATTCTTGGCCAAATCCTTACAATTTTCTATTCTTACTCTCGATAGACCAGTAAACCACACATGGGTAGTACCAGTGATAGTGCTAGAGAATGCGCGACATTTCATCTCGTCTGGAGTGGAGTTGATATCAGCTGTTGATTAGTAAAATTATATGTGGTGAACGGGATTTATGCTCCCATCATACTTGGGCATCACCATTGGCGGTTTGAAATTTCTAGGTGTCGGATAGTCAATAATGCTAGGCAAGAAGGGATAAACTTACATTTATCCCTTGTTACCGGGTTCTTTACTTTTGATGAGGAAATTAATCTTATCCTCTAGCACCTGAATCGAGTTATTCCAAGGTTTCTCATCAACATCGACATTATCCCTTGAACCTTCCACTTTTGAGATGACTTTGTAAGCAATTCCTCTATTTGGTTCCATTTTTGTAATAGTTACTTCTCGACACTCTCTTTGGGTTGAATGGTGCTTTTGACAAGTTAGGATGAGACGACCAATGATACTTTTCCCACAGGTGCCATTTGGGATAACATCTCAACTACAATATCTTTTTGGTCCGAGACGATCAAGTGCTGACCCTTTGCTTAGTCTTGTGAATGCACCATTCCTGTACCGATTCTAGAGTATATATTGGTTACTTTTACCTTGGTAAGTAGGATAAAGAGTTTTACCTGCTCGGTATGATGAGTACGATATCTTATATCATTCGTCGTAGTCCCAGATGTTCCCCTCCTTATACGTCGCATCCTCAAAACTGCCTTCCTAATGAGGTGACGATGAGGATGAATAACCTCTTTCCTCCCCAAGTTACACATAATCTCTTTAGTTAGATCTGGGAGTAGTCCCTTAGCTATTAGTGGTGCATTTCCTCTCATGACGACTAATATGATGGTATTTACGGTCAGGTCCTCTTGGATCCGACTCATTATGTCCTAAATAAATGCCATAAATTAATTTTGCATGGTCTTCTGACTAGCCACTAAAGATCTCAACACTGTCATAACGTTGGACATATCAGACTGCAAAGGCGGTTGTCTAGAACTAGTCCCGATATTTAAAAGTGAATCGAAACACATCACCGATCATAGAGAGTAAACAACAATAACATGGGTGTAAAAACCCAGGAAACTGGATGAATCCTTAAGGGAAGATGATGAACTCCTCCACCCAAGATCTTTCAATGGTTATTTAAATCCACTAATGGCGGACTTGGATCATAACTAGAGATGAGAGAGGGAATCCAATCTAAGATTCAAACAATGGCAATGTTCCCATAGACGATGCAAAAGTGACGATACTAATATCATACAATGGATTCACCCTAGGTGTGAGTATAACAGAGATGTAATAAAATTATAATTAACAAGGTAAACACAAGAGTTTAAGTAATTCGACCATTGGCCTAAATCCACTATGTAAGCTATTTTGTTGAGTAACAGTAGGGAATGAAGAAGTCGATCCCCATAAATAAGACATAGTGCGCCTTTTATAAACTTAGAGGTGCGCAGTGTCACCCCAACCATGCGTCTCATGCTTAACTAAGGTCAAGGGCCTATGAGAAAGTGACAACTGTGTGTTTATAAAGTGAGACCATCATAGTAAAGATTCCCCCATCTGGGTTATTGATCTCCAATAATAATTTTGTGCGTACATGACTATAGGTATCGTTCCTGCTTCAATGAGCATATTTGTAGGAGGTATCATCTGAAGTACTATAGGTATCGTCCTTGTCGAGAGTCTGTATTATTCCTAGTTCCATGTCGAAAGTCGAGACAAGATAGTGTGGTCGTCAATGCCTGACACGCCTATCCTTTACCCTTGAATCTGATGGATTGTAACATGATTGTCGTATGCCATGAGTGAGGTTGGTCTCCATTGTGAGATAAGAATATAGTGTGGTTAGTTATAGCTATATATCAAGTATAGGTGAGAAGGCTAGTTCATCTATGGGATGAGACTGTAGTGTTTGATTAGACGCCAGGGTGCTATCTGGACGAGACTGTTGTGACACCCTGTAATATTTAAAAAAAGATTGAACAGTTCTAAATTAAACAATACAAGAGTTTAAATAAATAAGTACTATTCTAATCATGCGAGAAAAGAAATAAACATAATATTAACCAAGAAAGATATCCCATAACTCTAATACCATTTACATGAGTAAAAAATCTACAGTACCAATACAACTAATTACCATCTAAATGAAATGAACAAATACGATTGTGTATTTCTTGCTACTATAAGAAAAAATAAATGAAATAATAGGACTGACACGTAGGACAAGGACACCTAGATCCTATGATAGAATTGCAACAAGAAGGATGGAATGATAGCGTCAAATCAATCAAGACTACAAAACGGGTGACCTCAATCCTGAAACGTTAAATCCATAACATTAACTAGTTTAAGGAGAATAAGAGTAGAAGGGAACTTGGAATAAATCATAACTATGCATCTGGCTCTAGTCTTTTAACTTCTTTGTAACACCCCATATTTCTGAGGATTTAGAATTCAATAAATTTGGTGATATATGATTTAATTATCTGGAGACTTTAATTAATTTGGTGAATTAAGATTTATTAAATTCGAGAAATTTTTTAAATACGCTTGTGTCATAATTTGAGTTTGAGATTGGAGAATTGTAGTAAAGTAATTCGAATGACAATTCTGAGTGCACGATTAATTCCGAATAAGTTGAGATAGTCGAAAAAGTGTACCCGAAGGTAGTAATTGGGTCTCGGGGCATTTTTAGGCATAACCATGCTCATACGGGGGTGTTCGGGTCATTTGGGCTTGGCCCATAGGAATAACTTAGGGATTTGTAATATAAAAACTACATTAGGAAATTTGTGGCAAATACAAGTTAATAAGAAAGCCTTAGATTTACAGAGGAGAAAAGATGGAGAAATTGTGAGAGCTTTTGGGAGCAAAATCAAGAAGAGGGGTGTGTTCCTCGTCAAATATTCATCTACATCAAAGGAAATAAGACCCTACGAAATTATTCAGGCAAGTAATTAAAGTTGCTTGAATATAAATTGAGGTATTGCGATTCATATTATGGTGGGTGTAAACCATATTCATTTTCGAGGTAGGTTATTACATGGAAATGGGTGTTTTATGAAATTGGGTAATATGTGTGAAATTGATACGCTAATTGATTATGAATCTTCATGTATTATTGTTAGAAATTAATCCATAATTCAAAAACCAGGAATTTATATTGTGTGATTAATATTGGTGAAACCATATTTGAGAAGAAAGTTTTATAAATTTTGTGTAATCCGATGTATGAGTTTAGATATTATAAATCGTTAATAGTTGGAGATGTTAAAAATGAATTCGAACCTGTGTAATTTGGTGGATGGCATATGTAAAGATGTGAAACTGTTGAAATTCATAATTGTCACTCGAGGATTATAAAAAAAGGTTCTGGCTTGAGGGTATAAACTTTAATGAAGTAACAATGGCAGAAGCAGGAAGCAGGAGGAGGGGGTGAAAACCAACAGGTCGTTCGAACGACCTCATGCTGGAAAGACCTAGCCAATTTGTTCCTTTTGTTTTAGTTGGAGGTGTTGGGGACTTGAGAGGTAAATGTGATGAAGTTTTTGTTCTCTCATACTCAAGGACTTAAAGGGTGAATACCAACAATTATGACAGAAGATAAAAATATGAGAATTATTCACAAAATTTGGAGAAATAAATTCAAAAGGAAAACACATACTAAGTTAGAGAGTCCGGGAGTTTTAGTAAAGTGACACTACTTTGAAAAATTAATGGAGGTGAAAACAATTTAATAAGGGTTGGAGGTTTGACTCAGATATTTTCAGGCTAGTGCAAAGGGAGTAAGGCATGGAGTAGCCAGTTTAATTTATTATAAATATAGATAATAAATTATCGAACATTAAAGTTAATGAGGAGTGTTACCTAATTGTGAGATTTTGTGTAACAAATTTTAAAGGATGAAGATACAGACCGAATAAGTGAGTCTGAGTATTGTAGTTGGGTGACACTACTTAAATGACAAAATAATTAATGTGAGATTGATTAAATTACAAGTCGAGACATAGACTTGGGTATTTTTGGGCTAGTGATATGGGTGTTAGGCTCGAGTTAGCCAGACTTTATTAAATATATGTATACGATTATGTGTGATAGTTTATATATATTTATGTGCTTTATAAATTTTGGTGTGAATGATATTTATAGGAATACATACCCCTCTAATGCTATCATAGGAGGTTGCGCGATGTGGGTGAAATCCCCGACTTGAGAAGCAGAGAGAGTATAATCCCCAGGTCATAGCGTCCAGCATTTATAGGGGGAGCCCCCACCAAATAGTGATTAACTTAGTTAATCCATTGATTGGCAGACAAAGAAGGAGGATGAAGGTCACCAGAGAAAGTTACCTCGAAGATGATCCACAGATGTGGCTCAAAGTACCCATCTCAAAGATTCTCCACAGATGTGGCCCGAAGGACCTACCTCAAAGATTGTGCATGGATGTAGTTCAAATGATCCAACTTGTAGATTAAAGCCACTTGAATGACGATAGTTTGAAATATAAAATAAAATAAATTGTATCATATACTTTATCTTATGTTATATGATGAGCGATGTTGTTCGGTATCCACGAGGGGCCATGCTTGGCAGGACATGGGAGAGCTAACATGCTCTATTGAACAACCTCCCCTTCGGAACATTGCAGGGACATGGTTTGGAGGATTGGGAGCAAGGCATTGTTAGGAATACAATTACAAACCCTATTGGCACACTTGGGCAAAACTTCACTTATTACACATGGTTGCTCGAGCCACCTATAGCCAAGCTACCTTAACTCCTACTCATTCGAGAGAACCACCTTGAAGTACCTCAATTTTACAGCCTTGGTCTTATGATCGTTCGTAACCAACAAATAGAAGACTAAACGCTTGAGCTACCTATCAGTGGAGCAACCTTAAATTAGACATCATCCTGCCTGACTGATGTGACCATACACCTAATAGGGTCACTGTTTACCCACTTTCTGACGCCTTAATGTCTGGAATTTAGGGACCCGAAGTCACAACACTCAAGTGGGTTTATCCTTAGGATGACAGGTCTAGTTCACCAAACCTGGCCCTTTAGCCATTCTAAGATAAGCCCCAAGCTGCCACGTCACGTCCCTTATTAATGCCCATCATACCTTAACCAATAAAACAGTTTCTCGCCAAATTATGAGATCCCATGCATTTAATGCAATATTTTCTACACTAATGGAAGGTACTTGTGAATTTAATATGATCAATTGTATTAAACACGAGCAAGATTACTTGAGTAACCTGGCCTTTATATAAACAGACCAGCTAAATAGTTTAGTAGGCAGAGCATTCTGAGCCTAAAATTGTTGTCCAACTCCCTCCATACATGAGTGCTATTATGAGAACATTATTTCACACACCCATTTAATACCCATATCATTGAGCATTAACTGAGCTTGAAGTTCCTTCCTTGCCTTTATTATTCTTAGAGTGCTTGCTCTTTCTCCCTCCGACCAAGCTTCCTACTGGTCCCATCTATTTATTACACATGTTGTGATTTTTTGTGCTAACATACCATTTAATATAAGTCTGAATATTGAATCTATTTGCCTCTTATTCACCTATAATCACTGTCACCATTTAATACTGCACGATGCTAATCCCGATCTTAATAAGGGTTTACGCCTCACTTGATACTAACTGTATTCCAAGAACCTACATCTTATATTTGGCGACTCTGTAGGGGGGTATTCTCTTTTGAAAATATATCAGCGGATGAAACCGCCAAAATCATTGACTTTGACGTTGTACAGCGTGAGGAGGAAAATCTCTCCATGCTACCTGAGGGAGTGAGAATAGCATGGACGGAGCCTAGTGCATCTAATACCGATGTGACGAAATGATGGGCGCATAGACAGGAATAGGCCCTGCGTAAATGAAGGGATTCATGGTTTTTTTCACAGAGTTCATCAAGACTCCAGCGACAATACTTGCCCCTACTGTTACGGGGGATGTTACTACTCCCGCTTTTAACGGCGCTCTCCCTAACGCTCTGTCAAGCTCTGGAAGTGTGCATCCCACCACGGTCCCACCCATAACAACTGAGATAACACCAAAAGATTGGGAAATGACTTCGGTAACTCAGGCTATGATCGGTGGCACGAGAAAAAGTGCACCACCCGCTCTGACAATTCCGACAGTAGTTATAGTACAGCCAACTAGCTCTTCACTATCTAGCTTAGAGGAAATGAAGAAGGAGATGCTGAAGTTCATAGCAGTGTCCAAAAGGGGAGATACTTGTTCGTTGTATGACGAATTCCGTACTCCATACCCATATGAATACAATAATGAACCCTACCCAGTAGGTTATATTCCACTAATCATTGAGAAGTAGACGAGGAAAGGTGCAAACCCAAAGGTGCACATGAAGAGATTTATTGAAAGCCTTGGGGCCCATTGCAACTACAAAATTCTGAGGTTGAGGGAATTTTTAATGTCCTTGACAGAGAAAGCATACATGTGGTACTCCCATCTGGCCCCAGGTAACGTGGGCTCCTGGGAGTAATTTCACATTTTGTTCATACAGAAGTCCTTTTTGGTTGAGGATGAGTTTACACTTATGCAACTAGCACGTGAGAAGCAGAAGTCGGGGGAGGATGCTTTGTCCTATATTAGGAGGTTTCAGGAGCGCTCTCTAGGCATGAGAGATGAAACACGAGAGGATAAACTTTTGCAAGTTTGTGTGGAAGGTTTGCTACCTGAGTATATCTGCCATTTGATTAATGAAACACGAAAAGGTATGTTGGCAACGTTCTTGAAAGAAGCGAGGAACATTGCTTGGTAGTTAAGCCTGTATTACCCCTGCCTACCTTGTCAAACTTTCCACTAAGGCCAACGGTTGCATTGGGGAGGGAAGTAACCTCGAGGGTCAATTACGCAGTTGTTAATTATTTTCGAAGTTCCGATCCGTAATTTTTCGATTTTGGCATCATATTGAAATTTTCGATTTTCGATTTTCGATTTTTTCAATTTCTGAATTTTTCGAAATAAATTGGAATGGAATTGGAAATCATATTTAATTTTTTGAATTTCTGAATTTTCGATCTCAAAATTCTGATATCACACCGATCCGACTAATCCAAAACATTTTCAGAAATTATAATATTTTTTTAGTTATCATTTTTATTAACATTTTTACATTTAAAATTTAGTTTGTATTAGTGTAATTAGGACCATCCGTTTAAAAGAATATTAACCCTCCATTTATACCATATATATACACACTAACAAACTCTCAACCTAAAATCTAACATCTGTTTCTCTCTCTCATTTCAATCCCTCTACGACTATTAACACCTAGCCACTTCTTTCTCTCTCATTTCAACCTTCACTGGCGAGGCGCACACCTTAAGCAGCTCCCCCACGGCCATAGCACTCCCACGGTCGTCACACACATCACCGAAAACTTTAGGTATCTTACAAACTCTCTCAAACCATAAGATAACCCATGTTTGCAATTGACTTTTGAATATCATTTGAAACCTTGTTTAACTCATGTCTGAAATAACCCCTGCTTGCTAACAAAATAGCCTTTGAAACCCTTGTATTGAATTGAATCATCAACACTATTAAACAATTTGTACAATGAACCCCTGTATTTGAATGTACCACTGCTTTGAAAATTGCATTTGAAATGCTATTTTGTTAATCGTCAACACTGTTGACTAAAAACTCAACACTAATGGTGAATGAACCCTGCTTGAAATATTAAATGTTTGTTTTATTATGATTTGGTGAACCCCGACTTTAAATTGATGGTTGTCTATTTTATTGCAATTTAGTGGACCCCTGTTTTATTCATGGTGAACCCGAAAATTTCGATATTTTTTTTAATAATAAAGTATTCAAAAATTCCGAATATTCCGAATCATCCGACTTGGTAAAAAAAATTATTTTTCAAAATTTATTTTTTTCGATTTGGAAAGAATTTTAAAATTCCAAAAATTTTGGAAAATTTTCCGAACACTCCTATTCTGATCTGATTCGACCGAAACACACCCCTAACGCAGACAATGGGGCTAAGGAGGAAAGCAGTGGCGTTCGAGGAGGATGAAGAGGGAGAGGCAACAAGAGAAGATTATAAGGAGAGGAAGATTCCCCTGAGCTACCTTGCACGGTGGAACAAGCTTTGAACCTGTATAATCTTATGGTTCGTGACAAGGTCTACAGGTCGGTCAACATTAGCACAACACAACTTCCTCGAGAGGACAGGGAGAAACCACACTATTGTGCACTTCACAATAGGGTGAACCACCCTACCAAAGTGTGTTTTTCACTAAGGAGGTTGATTTACCGTCACGTGAAGAAAAGAGACATTGAGTTGCCACAAACTAATGTGAACGATAACCCTTTACCACTACATAGAGCCCATATGGCTAGCGCTTTTGATGAAGAGGTTGAACGATTGATGAGAAAGTAATGGTTCGAAGAGAGTGACTTCGAAGAATCTTAGGAGGATGACTTTGAAGCATCTATAGAGGAATGCACCTTCAAGCTGACTCAACTTTATTTAGATGATGAGGCTGAGGAGGTAGATGAACAAGAGAAAGAAGTACATGACCCCCTCGAGGGACTTAGTAGGCAGATGGGAGATTGCTCTCTGGAGGACGTAAATACAGTGATAGCCTACGATGAGGCTGCGTATAGAAATGTAGAAGAAATATAAAAACTAGAATATGAACAAGCAGACCCGTGGGTAGAATGCGTGTCAGTTGCTCTCTTACCAAAGTTTGGTTGGTTCTCGATCAGGTTGGCCTCCTTGAGGACTAGTGATTGGAGGTTATGCGAGCCATCTTGGAAATTACAAAGAAAAACATGATGCCACACCTTAAATGGAAGGGGACTATGGCCAAGCTTGTGAGAAGGTACCTCTCTGAAGTCACGTTCTCGAAAGCTGACAGATTGATCAGGTATCCCCATAATAGACCCTTGTATGTTACGGCGTATGTAAATGATTGTGTTTTCTTGCGTGTCTTATTGGATGGGGGAGCATTAATAAATATTATGCCTATTGGGTCCTTTTATTCTACTAGACTATCTGAGACAAGGTAGTGCCTCATTCATTGGCAATCTCAGGGTATGACAATCAATCGTCCAAGTAATTGGGTTACATAAACGTAGGCATCATGATGGGAAATATCACCTCTCATTTTAAATTCCATATCATGAATTATGATCCACCGTACCAACTTCTAGTAGGCATGGTATGGATGCACAATCATGGGTTAGTACCCTCTACCTATCATCAGTGCGCTAAGGCGAATATAAAAGGCAAATAGGTGGTGATTTGAGCTACCAAGAAACCATTTGCAAAGGAGGAAGATCATATAATAGACATTGATTTCTATACAGATCTGGCAGAAGAATCTATGACGGTAACAAGGTATAATGAGGGAGCAAGGGTTTCATCCACTCGAGAGAGGGTACGAGAACTCGCCCAAACGGTAGTGGCCTATAAAGAAGAACGTGACTTGGGTGCAATGAGGCTCCATAGTCTATCAAGGCAGCTTCGAGACCGAATGACCCCGCACATTGATCCAATCGAACACCAAGTTCAGAATCAGAGCATATCACTACACCAAAAACAATAATTTGGCACACCCTGATGTTAAAAATCTGGCACAGTTTTAAACAGTGCCAGATTCTGGCACGGTTTAAGGACAATCTGGCACACTTTAAAACAGTGCTAAAATTTGGCACTGTTTTAAAGTGTGCCAAAATTGAGTACACTTGATTAAAATATAAAAGACCCAAAAAAATTATTATTTTTAGTTTCCCTCTTCTCTTTCCTCTCTCATCTTTCAATCTCCCGCTCCCCGACTCTCTCCCTCCCCTCACCCGCTTACCATCTCCAGCCGGTCTGTACCTCCAGCCGCCGCCGCCTACTGGTAATCTCCCTCACCCCTCCCCCCTCCTCCCCCACTACTGGTGATCTAAAAAGCAAACCCTATCATGGCCCATCTCAATCTAACGCATGGCCTCTCATTTCTCTACACCTCCCATGCTACCTCCCTCTCCGGTTGCTACCACTTCCTTCCAATCTACGAAATCCAAGGCTTCCTCCACCGTATCTGCACCGGTCACCACCAGGTATGAAATCCCACGCTCGAAAAATTCCACACACCTGATGTTTGAGATGTTAACTGTTTGTATTAACATTAGGTACGAAATTGTCAGATTCTTATGTCTACATAGTTCAATTTCCATACTTCATCACTGATTACTCCTCTTTTCCCTTTGTTGATCAGAAAATTAGGGCTTCATTTTTTTGCCCAATCTTCCTCTTGATCTGAAAATATGGGATGATTTAGGGCATCATTTTGATTTCGATTAAGATCTATTTCGAATTTTAGATTTGTTTACATGTATGATTTTGATTTTAATTTTTGGGGTTTCTTATTTATTTTTTCTTTGTAGGTGACCTAATTTAAGTCATTATTTCCCACAGAGGTATATGAGTTTAGTTTTATTTGTGTCATTATTTTTATAATGCATGTGATTGATGTTAAATAATGTGTATATGCATATGTGTACCACTTTTTAAATAATGTGTATTATTTTGTTTTATTCCCAAAGCAGGCCAATGAACACTGCCTTTATTGATACACCATATACTTGGTTTCTTAAATTAGCTAAAGCTTGATGGTCTATGAATCACATTTACTCTCTGAAATATGATGGAGTTTTAATTAAATGACTCTGCTCAGTTTGAAGATTATTGTAAACCATTTTGCCTCTCTCTATACTCTCCTAAAATTAGAGGATTAATACCAATTTATTTGTTAGGGTAATTATACCAATGGCGTCTTCTCTTGAAAATGAGATGTTAGTGGCCAACATGAATGGTAGAATGTTGAATGAAATGGGATTAGATTGTGTAGTAATCCTATTGTTGTTGGCAACAATATTGGTTGTTTTCATGAATTTCAGATGAATATGGAAAAACACCAGTTGTTGAAGGATCTGCAGGAATAGGCGAATCTATGGAGGTGGTCATGTTGATCCTAACAGGGGTCGAAGATTCGAGATATATGACATGGATACGAAATATTACACGAGATTATTTCAAAGATCGTATATTTGCTAAGGCTGATTTGAGGTTTGCTTTAATCTTCAAAGATCGTATATTAGCATTTTTTTTTTTACTTTTCGCATTTTGTCTTCACACTTACAAACTGAGTAAGGCCTGTTACTTCTAACATAATAAAATTCTTATTTCAAATTCAATTTCCCATCTTCAGAAATTGATCATTACTTTTATACAATTCATGAGACTTAATGTGCCATTTGGGGAAATATTATTAATTGTTACTAAAGGCATGTATGGTTCTTGGAAGTCACTTATTCATTTGTCTTTGTTTAGTCATAATCTATGGGGTGTATTCAAATAGGGGGTTCCCATAGATTGGTTTCATTTCCAAGCTCCAATCCAATACCCTCATGTGTCCCATGGAGCACTCGCGAAACGCTTGATTCATCGAGCACTGCCTCCGCCTGAGCTAGGTGGAATGTAGCGCATGTGATTTACTTGTAAATGTTGAGCAAGTGGTACTTTGTTTACGCAGAGGATAGCGAGTGGACTTAAACCTCTTCTACATAAACACTTTAGATTGTTTGGACATAACTAAACCGGTAAGTGCACTAGTAAGGAAGAATGTTACAATTAACATAGACAATAATGCTTGGAGGTCTCAAATTTTACTTGGGTGTATACCTTAGAGAAAGACATACTAGTTTGTGATGTATGAATCCCAAGTATAACTGAATGACAAAGCATAATACATATCGCTGACCTCAAGTAATTGGAACAAAGATTTATGCACTGGATTGTTGGGCACTGTTAATTACTCAAGGCATTTGCTACCTTTATTGCACTAGATATACATTATTCACATACATATGCTTTTAAATTATTCTGTTGCTTTCATTTTGGCCATACTGTGTACCAACTCATGAAGGCACACAAAAGTGTAAAAATTTATTATTCATGTAATTTATCATGCTATTTTCTAATTCTTAGGAGTATTGATGCTTATATATTCTTAGTTATTTTTTTTCTTGATATTGCAGGCAGAGCTGAAGTGTGGTGTCCAATGATGGAGTAGTTCTTCTCTGAATATCTGAAGAGGGAAAATTCTAAGAAGAAGTAGGTCAGTTGGTTGAAAATTCTACTGCCCCTCCCTCTCTACCTCCCTCCCTCCCTCCCTCGTTGCCTCCCTCTCTGCCTCCCTCCCTCGCTGCCTCCATCAGGTCATATGCAAGCATATATGCTTCATATATTTGCATATATGCACATATATGCTGTATATATGCATATATCTGCATATATGCACATATATGCATATATCTGCATATATGCTTGCATATATTCACATATATGCATATATCTGCATATATGTTGCATATATGATTGCATATATGGGTGGGAGTGGGGGTGGGTTGAATTTGACAATTCTAAGAAGAAGCAGGTCAGTTGGTTGAAAATTCTACTGCCCCTCCTCCCTCTCTGCCTCCCTCCCTCGCTGCCTCCATCAGGTCATATATGCATATATGCAGCATATATGCGTATATCTGCATATATGGTTCATATATGCAAGCATATATGCTGCATATATGCATATATCTGCATAATATGCAACATATATGCAGCATATATCTGCATATATGCTTGCATATATGCACATATATGCATATATCTGCATAAATGCACATATATGCATATATCTGCATATATGGTGCATATATGATTGCATATATGGGTGGGGAGTGGGGTGGGTTGAATTTGACAATTAGCTTTTCTCTTAGATCACGGAGAAGATTCACAAACTTAAATCAAAAGTAAAATGTAACAAATATAAAACGTAATAAATATACATCGAACACATGTGCTTGGTTTGTGGCCTTTCTCAATTACTTACTCATTTTCACTAATTCTTCATGTATGCCAAAATAGAAAAACAGGTAAATAAAACAAAAAACCAAGAACATTTCACAAGTCAAAAAATTAAGTCACATATTGCAAAAATCAGCACTTAAACTTAAAAACAAGCCGTTAAAGGGTGAAAACCCAAAGCACCCTCCAAACGACCCCGTAGGGGGCACGAACGCCTCGCACGGGACCAATGTAACTTGTAGGAACAGACCGCGTAGTCCCGGGTCTCCCGGTTTGTGAATATGACGATAATTTGCAAAAATCACACTTAGTTAAAAACAAGCCGTCAAAGGGTGAAATCCCAAACCACCCCCAAAACGACCCCGTAGGAGGCACGAACACCTCGCACGGGAACAATGTAACTTGTAGGAACTGACCGCGTAGTCTCGGGTCTCCCTGTTTGAGAGTATGACGATAATTTGCAAAAATCAACACTTAAACTTAAAAATAAGACGTTAAACGGTGAAAACCCAAACCACCCACCAAACGACCCCGTAGGGGGCACGAACACCTCGCACGGGACCAATGTAAATTATAGGAACTGACCGCGTAGTCCCGGGTCTCCCGGTTTGAGAGTATGACGATAATTTGCAAAACTCAGCACTTAAACTTAAAAACAAGACGTTAAACGGTGAAAACCCAAACCACCCCCCAAACGATCCCGTAGGGGGCACGAACACCTCGTACGGGACCAATGTAACTTGTAGAAACTGACCGCGTAGTCCCGGGTCTCCCCGGTTTGAGAGTATGACGATAATTTGCAAAAATCAGCACTTAAACTTAAAAACAAGCCGTCAAAGGGTGAAAACCCAAACCACCCCCCAAACGACCCCGTAGGGGGCACGAACACCTCGTACGGGACCAATGTAACTTGTAGGAACTGACCGCGTAGTCCCGGATCTTCCGATCTGTGAGTATGACGATAATTTACAAAAATCAGCACTTAAACTTAAAAGCAAGCCATTAAAGGGAGAAAACCCAAACCAACCCCAAACGACCCCATAGGGGGCACTAACACCTCGCACGGGACCAATGTAACTTGTAGGAACTGACCGCGTAGTCCCGGGTCTCTCGGTTTGTGAGTATGACGATAATTTGCAAAAATCACACTTAGTTAAAAACATGCCGT
This sequence comes from Sambucus nigra, assembly GCA_949130495.1. Lineage (NCBI taxonomy): Eukaryota > Viridiplantae > Streptophyta > Magnoliopsida > Dipsacales > Adoxaceae > Sambucus > Sambucus nigra. The sequence continues at coordinate 349,116,257 of OX422220.1, read as the reverse complement.
CAAAGGATGAAAACCCAAACCAACCCCCAAACGACCCCGTAGGAGGCACAAACACCTCGCACGGGACTAATGTAACTTGTAAAAACTGATCGCGTAGTCCCGGGTCTCCCATTTTGATAGTTTGATGATAATTTACTAAAATCAGCACTTAAACTTAAAAACAAGCCGTTAAAGGGTGAAAATCCAAACCAACCCCAAACGACCCCATAGGGGGCACGAACACCGCGTACGAGACCAATGTAACTTGTAGGAACTGACCGCGTAGTCCCGGGTCTCTCGGTTTGTGAGTATGACTATAATTTGCAAAAATCACACTTAGTTAAAAACATGCCGTCAAAGGACGAAAACCCAAACCAACCCCCAAACCACCCCGTAGGAGGCACAAACACCTCGTACGGGACTAATGTAACTTGTAAAAACTAATCGCGTAGTCCCAGGTCTCCAAGTTTGATAGTATTATGATAATTTACAAAAATCCGCACTTAAACTTGGAAACAAGCCGTTAAAGGGTGAAAACCCAAACCACCCCCCAAACGACCCCGTAGGGAGCACGAACACCTCACACGGGACCAATGTAACTTGTAGGAACTGACCGCGTAGTCCCGGGTCTCCCCGGTTTGAGAGTATGACGATAATTTTAAAAAATCAGCACTTAAACTTAAAAACAAGCCGTCAAAGGGTGAAAATCCAAACCACCCCCCAAACGACCCCGTAGGGGGCACGGACACCTCGCACGGGACCAATGTAACTTGTAGGAACTGACCGCGTAGTCCCGGGTCTCCCGGTCTGTGAGTATGAAGATAATTTACAAAAATCAGCACTTAAACTTAAAAACAAGCCATTAAAGGGAGAAAACCCAAACCGCTCCCCAAACGACCCCGTAGGGGGCACAACACCTCGCACGGGACCAATGTAACTTGTAGGGACTGACCGCGTAATCCCGGGTCTCTAGGTTTGTGAGTATGACGATAATTTGCAAAAATCACACTTAGTTAAAAACATGTCGTCAAAGGATGAAAACCCAAACCAAGCACCAAACGACCCCGTAAGAGGTACAAACACCTCGCAAGGAACTAAAGTAACTTGTAAAAACTGATCGCGTAGTCCCGGGTCTCCCAGCTTGATAGTATGATGATAATTTACAAAAATTAGCACTTAAACTTAAAAACAAGCCGTTAAAGGGTGAAAACCCAAACCACCCCGTAGGGGGAACGAACGCCTCGCAAGGGACCAATGTAACTTGTAGGAACTGACCGCATAGTCCCGGGTCTCCCGGTTTGAGAATATGACGATAATTTGCAAAAATCAGCACTTAAACTTAAAAACAAGCCATCAAAGGGTGAAAACCCAAACCACCCCCCAAACGACCCCGTAGGGGGCACGAACACCTCGCACGGGACCAATGTAACTTGTAGGAACTGACCGCGTAGTCCAGGGTCTCTCGGTTTGTGAGTATGACGATAATTTGCAAAAATCACACTTAGTTAAAAACATGCCGTCAAAGGACGAAAACCCAAAACAACCCCCAAACCACCCCGTAGGAGGCACAAACACCTCGTACGGGACTAATGTAACTTGTAAAAACAAATCGCGTAGTCCCAGGTCTCCCAGTTTGATAGTATGATGATAATTTTCAAAAATCAGCACTTAAACTTAAAAACAAGCCGTCAAAGGGTGAAAATCCAAACCACCCCCCAAACGACCCCGTAGGGGGCACGGACACCTCGCACGGGACCAATGTAACTTGTAGGAACTGACCGCGTAGTCCCGAGTCTCCCGGTCTGTGAGTATGACGATAATTTACAAAAATTAGCATTTAAACTTAAAAACAAGCCATTAAAGGGAGAAAATCCAAACCGCTCCCCAAACGACCCCGTAGGGGGCACTAACACCTCGCATGGGACCAATGTAACTTGTAGGAACTGACCGCGTAGTCCCGGGTCTCTAGGTTTGTGAGTATGACGATAATTTATAAAAATCACACTTAGTTAAAAACATGTCGTCAAAGGATGAAAACCCAAACCAAGCACCAAACGACCCCGTAAGAGGTACAGACACCTCGCAAGGGACTAAAGTAACTTGTAAAAACTGATCGCGTAGTCCCGGGTCTCCCAGCTTGATAGTATGATGATAATTTACAAAAATCAGTACTTAAACTTAAAAACAAGCCGTTAAAGGGTGAAAACCCAAACCACCCCCCAAACGACCCCGTAGGGGGCACGAACGCCTCGCAAGGGACCAATGTAACTTGTAGGAACTGACCGCGTAGTCCCGGGTCTCCCGATTTGAGAATATGACGATAATTTGCAAAAATCAGCACTTAAACTTAAAAACAAGCCGTCAAAGGGTGAAAACCCAAACCACCCCCCAAACGACCCCGTAGGGGGCACGAACACCTCGCACGGGACCAATGTAACTTGTAGGAACTGACCGCGTAGTCCCGGGTCTCCCAGTCTGTGAGTATGACGATAATTTGCAAAAATCAACACTTAAACGTAAAAACAAGCCGTTAAAGGGTGAAAACCCAAACCGCTGCCCAAACGACCCCGTAGGGGGCACGAACACCTCGCACGGGACCAATTTAACTTCTAGGAACTGACCGCCTAGTCTCGGGTCTCCCGGTCTGTGAGTATGACGATAATTTACAAAAATCAGCACTTAAACTTAAAAACAAGCTGTTAAAGAGCGAAAAACCAAACCACCCCCAAACGATCCCGTAGGGGCACGAACACCTCGCACGGGACCAATTTAACTTGTAGGAAGTGACCGCGTAGTCCCGGATCTCCCAATTTTTTAATATGGCGATAATTGCAAAAATCAACGCTTAAACTGAAAAACATGCCGTTAAAGGTTGAAAACCCAAACCACCCCCCAAACGACCCCGTAGGAGGCACGAACACCTCGCACGGTACCAATGTAACTTGTACGAACTGACCGCGTAGTCGCGGGTCTCCCGGTTTGTGAGTATGACGATAATTTGTAGAAATCATACTTAGTTAAAAACAAGCCATCAGAGGCTGAAAACCCAAATCACCCCCCAAACGACCCCGTAGGAGGTACGAACACCTCGCACGGGACCAAAGTAACTTGTAGGAAGAGACCGCGTAGTCTCGGGTCTCCCGGTTTGAGAGTATGACGATAATTTGCAAAAATCAGCACTTAAACTTAAAAACAAGCCGTTAAAGGGTGAAAACCCAAATACCCCCCAAACGATCCCGTAGGTGGCACGAACATCTCGCACGGGACAAATGTAACTTGTAGGAACTGACCGCGTAGTCCCAGGTCTCCCGGTTTGAGAGTATGACGATAATTTACAAAAATCAACACTTAAACTTAAAAACAAGCCGTCAAAGGGTGAAAATCGAAACCACCCCCCAAACGACCCCGTAGAGGGCACGAACACCTCGCACGGGACCAATGTAACTTGTAGGAACTGACCGCGTAATCCCGGGTCTCTCGGTCTATGAGTATGACGATAATTTGCAAAAATCAGCACTTAAACTTAAAAACAAGCAGTTAAAGGGTGAAAACCCAAACCACCCCCCAAACGATCCCGTAGGGGGCACGAACACCTCGCACGGGACCAATGTAACTTGTAGGAACTGACCGCGCAGTCCCGAGTCTCCCGGTCTGTGAGTGTGACGATAATTTACAAAAATCAGCACTTAAACTTAAAAACAAGCCATTAAAGGGAGAAAACCCAAATCAACCCCAAACGCCACGAACACCTCGCACGAGACCAATGTAACTTGTAGTAACTGACCGCGTAGTCCCGGGTCTCTCGGTTTGTGAGTATGACGATAATTTGAAAAAATCACACTTAGTTAAAAACATGCGGTCAAAGGATGAAAACCCAAACCAACCCCCAAACGACCCCGTAGGAGGCACAAACACCTCGCACGGGACTAATGTTACTTGTAAAAACTGATAGTAGTCCCAGGTCTCCCAGTTTGATAGTATGACGATAATTTGCAAAAATCAGCACTTAAACTTAAAAATAAGACGTTAAACGGTGAAAACCCAAACCACCCCCCAAACGACCCCGTAGGGGGCACGAACACCTCGCACGGGACCAATGTAACTTGTAGGAACTGACCGCGTAGTCCCGGGTCTCCCCGGTTTGAGAGTATGACGCTAATTTCCAAAAATCACACTTAGTTAAAAACATGTCGTCAAAGGATGAAAACCCAAACCAACCCCTAAACCACCCCGTAGGAGGCACAAACACCTCGCACGGGACTAATGTAACTTATAAAAACTGATCGCGTAGTCCCGGGTCTCCCAGTTTGATAGTATGATGATAATTTACAAAAATCAGCACTTAAACTTTAAAACAAGCCGTTAAAGGGTGAAAACCTAAATCAACCACAAACGACCCCATAGGGGGAACGAACACCTCGCACGAGACCAATGTAACTTGTAGGAACTGACCGCGTAGTCCCGGGTCTCCCGGTTTGTGAGTATGACGATAATTTGCAAAAATCACACTTAGTTAAAAACATGTCGGCAAAGGATGAAAACCCAAACCAACCCCCAAACGACCCCGTAGGAGGCACAAACACCTCGCACGAGACTAATGTTACTTGTAAAAACTGATCCCGTAGTCCCAGGTCTCCCAGTTTGATAGTATGATGATAATTTACAAAAATCAGCACTTAAAGTTAAAAACAAGACGTTAAAGGGTGAAACCCCAAACCACCCCCCAAACGATCCCGTAGGGGGCACGAACGCCTCGCACGGGACCAATGTAACTTGTAGGAACTGACCGCGTAGTCACGGGTCTCCCGGTTTGAGAGTATAACGATAATTTGCAAAAATCAGCACTTAAACTTAAAAACAAGCCGTCAAAGGGTGAAAACCCAAACCACCTCCCAAACGACCCCGTAGGGGGCACGAACACCTCGCACGGGACCAATGTAACTTGTAGGAACTGACCGCGTAGTCCCGGGTCTCCCCGGTTTGAGAGTATGACGATAATTTGCAAAAATCAGCACTTAAACTTAAAAACAAGCCGTCAAAGGGTGAAAACCCAAACCACCCCCCAAACGACCCCGTAGGGGGCACGAACACCTCGCACGGGACCAATGTAACTTGTAGGAACTGACCGCGTGGTCCCGGGTCTCCCGGTCTGTGAGTATGACGATAATTTACAAAAATCAGCACTTAAACTTAAAAATAAGCCATTAAAGGGAGAAAACCCAAACCTACCCCAATCGACCCCATACGGGACACTAACACGTCGCACGGGACCAATGTAACTTGTAGGAACTGACCGCGTAGTCCCGGGTCTCTCGGTTTGTGAGTATGACAATAATTTGCAAAAATCACACTTAGTTAAAAACATGCCGTCAAAGGATGAAAACCCAAACCAACCCCCAAACGACCCCGTAGGACGCACAAACACCTCGCACGGGACTAATGTAACTTATAAAAAATGATCGCGTAGTCCCGGGTCTCCCAGTTTGATAGTATGATGATAATTTACAAAAATCAGCACTTAAACTTAAAAATAAGCCGTTAAAGGGTGAAAACCCAAACCAACCACAAACGACCCCATCGGGGGCACGAACACCTCGCACGAGACCAATGTAACTTGTAGGAACTGACCGCGTAGTCCCGGGTCTCTCGGTTTGTGAGTATGACGTTAATTTGCAAAAATCACACTTAGTTAAAAACCTGTCGTCAAAGGATGAAAACCCAAACCAACCCCCAAACCACCCCGTAGGAGGCACAAACACCTCGGACGGGACTAATGTAACTTGTAAAAACTGATCGCGTAGTCCCGGGTCTCCCAGTTTGATAGTATGATGATAATTTACAAAAATCAGCACTTAAACTTAAAAATAAGCCGTTAAAGGGTGAAAACCCAAACCAACCACAAACGATCCCGTAGGGGGCACGAACACCTCGCACGAGACCAATGTAACTTGTAGGAACTGACCGCGTAGTCCCGGGTCTCTCGGTTTGTGAGTATGACGTTAATTTGCAAAAATCACACTTAGTTAAAAACATGCCGTCAAAGGATGAAAACCCAAACCGCTCCCCAAACCACCCCGTAGGAGGCACAAACACCTCGCACGGGACTAATGTAACTTGTAAAAACTGATCGCGTAGTCCCGGGTCTCCCAGTTTGATAGTATGATGATAATTTACAAAAATCTCCACTTAAACTTAAAAACAAGACGTTAAAGGGTGAAAACCCAAACCACCCCCCAAACGACCCCGTAGGGGGCACGAACGCCTCGCACGGGACCAATGTAACTTGTAGGAACTGACCGCGTAGTCCCGGGTCTCCCGGTTTGAGAGTATCACGATAATTTGCAAAAATCAGCACTTAAACTTAAAAACAAGCCGTCAAAGGGTAAAAACCCAAACCACCTCCCAAACGACCCCGTTGGGGGCACGAACACCTCGCACGGGACCAATGTAACTCGTAGAAACTGATCGGGTAGTCCCGAGTCTCCCGGTTTGAGAGTATCACGATAATTTGCAAAAATCAGCACTTAAACTTAAAAACAAGATGTTAAACGGTGAAAACCCAAACCACCCCCCAAACGACCCCGTAGGGGGCACGAACACCTCGCAGGGGACTAATGTAACTTGTAGGAACTGACCGCGTAGTCCCGGGTCTCCCCGGTTTGAGAGTATGACGATAATTTGCAAAAAATCAGCACTTAAACTTAAAAACAAGCCGTCAAAGGGTGAAAACCCAAACCACTCCCCAAACGACCCCGTAGGCGGCACGAACACCTCGCACGGGACCAATGTAACTTGTAGGAACTGATAGCTTAGTCCTGGGTCTCCCGGTCTGTGAATATAACGATAATTTACAAAAATCAACACTTAAACTTAAAAACAAGCCATTAAAGGGAGAAAACCCAAACCTACCCCAAATGACCCCATAGGGGGAACTAACACCTCGCACGGGACCAATGTACCTTGTAGGAACTGACCGCGTAGTCCCGGGTCTCTCGGTTTGTGAGTATGACGATAATTTGCAAAAATTACACTTAGTTAAAAACATGCCGTCAAAGGATGAAAACCCAAACCAACCCCCAAACGGCCCCGTAGGAGGCACGAAGACCTCGCACGGGACCAATGTAACTTATAAAAACTAATCGCGTAGTCCCGAGTCTCCCGGTCTGTGAGTACGATGATAATTTACAAAAATCAGCACTTAAACTTAAAAATAAGCCGTTAAAGGGAGAAAACCCAAACCTACCCCAATCGACCCCATAGGGGGCACTAACACCTCGCACGGGACCAATGTAACTTGTAGGAACTGACCGCGTAGTCCCGGGTCTCTCGGTTTGTGAGTATGGCGTTAATTTGCAAAAATCACACTATTTAAAAACATGCCGTTAAAGGATGAAAACCCAAACCGCTCCCCAAACCACCCCGTAGGAGGCACAAACACCTCGCACGGGACTAATGTAACTTGTAAAAGCTGATCGCATAGTCCCGGGTCTCCCAGTTTGATAGTATGATGATAATTTACAAAAATCAGCACTTAAACTTAAAAACAAGCCGTTAAAGGGTGAAAACCCAAACCACCCCCCAAACGACCCCGTAGGGGGCACGAACGCCTCGCACGGGACCAATGTAACTTGTAGGAACTGACCGCGTAGTCCCGGGTCTCCCGGTTTGAGAGTATCACGATAATTTGCAAAAATCAGCACTTAAACTTAAAAACAAGACGTTAAACGGTGAAAACCCAAACCACCCCCCAAACGACCCCGTAGGGGGCACGAACACCTCGCACGGGACCAATATAACTTGTAGGAACTGATCGCGTAGTCCCGGGTCTCCCGGTTTGAGAGTATGACGATAATTTGCAAAAATCAGCACTTAAACTTAAAAACATGCCATCAAAGGATGAAAACCCAAACCGCTCCCCATACAACCCCGTAGGAGGCACAAACACCTCACACGGGACTAATGTAACTTGTAAAAACTGATCGCATAGTCCCGGGTCTCCCAGTTTGATACTATGATGATAATTTACAAAAATCAGCACTTAAACTTAAAAACAAGCCGTTAAAGGGTGAAAACCCAAACCACCCCCCAAACGACCCCGTAGGGGGCACGAACGCCTCGCACGGGACCAATGTAACTTGTAGGAACTGACCGCGTAGTTCCGGGTCTCCCGGTTTGAGAGTATGACGATAATTTGCAAAAATCAGCACTTAAACTTAAAAACAAGCCGTCAAAGGGTGAAAACCCAAACCACCTCCCAAACGACCCCGTAGGGGGAACGAACACCTCACACGGGACCAATGTAACTTATAGGAACTGACCGCGTAGTCCTGGGTTTCCCGGTTTGAGAGTATCACGATAATTTGCAAAAATCAGCACTTAAACTTAAAAACAAGTCGTTAAACAGTGAAAACCCAAACCACCCCCCAAACGACCCCGTAGGGGGCACGAACACCTGGCACGGGATCAATGTAACTTGTAGGAACTGACCGCGTAGTCCCGGGTCTCCCGGTTTGAGAGTATGATGATAATTTGTGAAAATCAGCACTTAAACTTAAAAACAAGCCGTCAAAGGGTGAAAACTCAAACCACCTCCCAAACGACCCCGTAGGGGGCACGAACACCTCGCACGGGACCAATGTAACTTGTAGAAACTGACTGCGTAGTCCCGGGTCTCCCGGTTTGAGAGTATCATGATAATTTTGCCAAAATCAGCACTTAAACTTAAAAACAAGACGTTAAACGGTGAAAACACAAACCACCCCCCAAACGACCCCGTAGGGGGCACGAACACCTCGTACGGGACCAATGTAACTTGTAGGAACTGACCGCATAGTCCCGGGTCTCCCCGGTTTGAGAGAATGATGATAATTTGCAAAAATCAGCACTTAAACTTAAAAACAAGCCGTCATAGGGTGAAAACCCAAACCACCCCCCAAACGACCCCGTAGGGGGCACGAACACCTCGCACGGGCCCAATGTAACTTGTAGGAACTGACCGCGTAGTCCTGGGTCTCCCGGTCTGTGAGTATGACGATAATTTACAAAAATCAGCACTTAAACTTAAAAACAAGTCATTAAAGGGAGAAAACCCAAACCTACCCCAATCGACCCCATAGGGGGCACTAACACCTCGCACGGGACCAATGTAACTTGTAGGAACTGACCGCGTAGTCCCGGGTCTCTCGGTTTGTGAGTATGACGATAATTTGCAAAAATCACACTTAGTTGAAAACATGCCGTCAAAGGATGAAAACCCAAACCAACCCCCGAACGACCCCGTAGGAGGCACAAACACCTCGCACGGGACTAATGTAACTTACAAAAACTGATCGCGTAGTCCCGGGTCTCCCAGCTTGATAGTATGATGATAATTTACAAAAATCAGCACTTAAACTTAAAAATAAGCCGTTAAAGGGTGAAAACCCAAACCAACCACAAACGACCCCATAGGGGGCACGAACACCTCGCACCAGACCAATGTAACTTGTAGGAACTGACCGCGTAGTCCCGGGTCTCTCGGTTTGTGAGTATGACGTTAATTTGCAAAAATCACACTTAGTTAAAAACATGCCGTCAAAGGATGAAAACCCAAACCAACCCCCAAACCACCCCGTAGGAGGCACAAACACCTCGCACGGGACTAATGTAACTTGTAAAAACTGATCGCGTAGTCCCGGGTCTCCCTGTTTGATAGTATGATGATAATTTACAAAAATCAGCACTTAAACTTAAAAACAAGCCGTCAAAGGGTGAAAACCCAAACCACCTCCCAAACGACCCCGAAGGGGGCACGAACACCTCGCACGGGACCAATGTAACTTGTAGAAATTGACCGCGTAGTCCCGGGTCTCCCGGTTTGAGAGTATCACGATAATTTGCAAAAATTAGCACTTAAACTTAAAAATAAGACGTTAAACGGTGAAAACCCAAACCACCCCCCAAACGATCCCGTAGGGGGCACGAACACCTCGCACGGGACCAATGTAACTTGTAGGAACTGACCGAGTAGTCCCGGGTCTCCCGGTTTGAGAGTATGACGATAATTTGCAAAAATCAGCACTTAAACTTAAAAACAAACCGTCAAAGGGTGAAAACCCAAACCACCTCCCAAACGACCCCGTAGGGGGCACGAACACCTCGCACGGGACCAATGTAACTTGTAGAAACTGACCGCGTAGTCCCGGGTCTCCCGGTTTGAGAGTATCACGATAATTTGCAAAAATCAGCACTTAAACTTAAAAACAAGATGTTAAATGGTGAAAACCCAAACCACCCCCCAAACGACCCCGTAGGGGGCACGAACACCTCGCACGGGACCAATGTAGCTTGTAGGAACTGACCGCGTAGTCCCGGGTCTCCCCGGTTTGAGAGTATGACGATAATTTGCAAAAATCAGCACTTAAACTTAAAAACAAGCCGTCAAAGGGTGAAAACCCAAACCACTCCCCAAACGACCCCGTAGGGGGCACGAAGACCTCGCACGGGACCAATGTAACTTATAGGAACTGATCGCGTAGTCCCGGGTCTCCCGGTCTGTGAGTATGACGATAATTTACAAAAATCAGCACTTAAACCTAAAAACAAGCCATTAAATGGAGAAAACCCAAACCTACCCCAAACGACCCCATAGGGGGCACTAACACCTCGCACGGGACCAATGTAACTTGTAGGAACAGACCGCGTAGTCCCGGGTCTCTCGGTTTGTGAGTATGACGATAATTTGCAAAAATCACACTTAGTTAAAAACATGCCGTCAAAAGATGAAAACCCAAACCAACCCCCAAACGACCCCGTAGGACGCACAAACACCTCGCACGGGACTAATGTAACTTATAAAAAATGATCGCGTAGTCCCGGGTCTCCCAGTTTGATTGTATGATGATAATTTACAAAAATCAGCACTTAAACTTAAAAATAAGCCGTTAAAGGGTGAAAACCCAAACAAACCACAAACGACCCCATCGGGGGCACGAACACCTCGCACGAGACCAATGTAACTTGTAGGAACTGACCGCGTAGTCCCGGGTCTCTCGGTTTGTGAGTATGACGTTAATTTGCAAAAATCACACTTAGTTAAAAACATGTCGTCAAAGGATGAAAACCCAAACCAACCCCCAAACCACCCCGTAGGAGGCACAAACACCTCGCACGGGACTAATGTAACTTGTAAAAGCTGATCGCATAGTCCCGGGTCTCCCAGTTTGATAGTATGATGATAATTTACAAAAATCAGGACTTAAACTTAAAAACAAGCCGTTAAAGGGTGAAAACCCAAACCACCCCCCAAACGACCCCGTAGGGGACACGAACGCCTCGCACGGGACCAATGTAACTTGTAGGAACTGACCGCGTAGTCCCGGGTCTCCCGATTTGAGAGTATCACGATAATTTGCAAAAATCAGCACTTAAACTTAAAAACAAGACGTTAAACGGTGAAAACCCAAACCACCCCCCAAACGACCCCGTAGGGGGCACGAACACCTCGCACGGGACCAATGTAACTTGTAGGAACTGATCGCGTAGTCCCGGGTCTCCCGGTTTGAGAGTATGATGATAATTTGCAAAAATCAGCACTTAAACTTAAAAACATGCCATCAAAGGATGAAAACCCAAACCGCTCCCCATACAACCCCGTAGGAGGCACAAACATCTCACACGGGACTAATGTAACTTGTAAAAACTTGTCGCGTAGTCCCGGGTCTCCCAGTTTGATACTATGATGATAATTTACAAAAATCAGCACTTAAACTTAAAAACAAGCCGTTAAAGGGTGAAAACACAAACCACCCCCCAAACGACCCCGTAGGGGGCACGAACGCCTCGCACGGGACCAATGTAACTTGTAGGAACTGACCGCGTAGTTCCGGGTCTCCCGGTTTGAGAGTATGACGATAATTTGCAAAAATCAGCACTTAAACTTAAAAACAAGCCGTCAAAGGGTGAAAACCCAAACCACCTCCCAAACGACCCCGTAGGGGGCACGAACACCTCACACGGGACCAATGTAACTTGTAGGAACTGACCGCGTAGTCCCGGGTCTCCCGGTTTGAGAGTATCACGATAATTTGCAAAAATCAGCACTTAAACTTAAAAACAAGACATTAAACAGTGAAAACCCAAACCTCCCCCCAAACGACCCCGTAGGGGGCACGAACACCTGGCACGGGACCAATGTAACTTGTAGGAACTGACCGCGTAGTCCCGGGTCTCCCGGTTTGAGAGTATGATGATAATTTGTGAAAATCAGCACTTAAACTTAAAAACAAGCCGTCAAAGGGTGAAAACTCAAACCACCTCCCAAACGACCCCGTAGGGGGCACGAACACCTCGCACAGGACCAATGTAACTTGTAGAAACTGACCGCGTAGTCCCGGGTCTCCCGGTTTGAGAGTATCATGATAATTTGCCAAAATCAGCACTTAAACTTAAAAACAAGACGTTAAACGGTGAAAACACAAACCACCCCCCAAACGACCCCGTAGGGGGCACGAACACCTCGCACGGGACCAATGTAACTTGTAGGAACTGACCGCGTAGTCCCGGGTCTCCCCGGTTTGAGAGAATGACGATAATTTGCAAAAATCAGCACTTAAACTTAAAAACAAGCCGTCATAGGGTGAAAACCCAAACCACCCCCCAAACGACCCCGTAGGGGGCACGAACACCTCGCACGGGCCCAATGTAACTTGTAGGAACTGACCGCGTAGTCCCGGGTCTCCCGGTCTGTGAGTATGACGATAATTTACAAAAATCAGCACTTAAACTTAAAAACAGGCCATTAAAGGGAGAAAACCCAAACCTACCCCAATCGACCCCATAGGGGCCACTAACACCTCGCACGGGACCAATGTAACTTGTAGGAACTGACCGCGTAGTCCCGGGTCTCTCGGTTTGTGAGTATGACGATAATTTGTAAAAATCACACTTAGTTGAAAACATGCCGTCAAAGGATGAAAACCCAAACCAACCCCCAAACGACCCCGTAGGAGGCACAAACACCTCGCACGGGACTAATGTAACTTATAAAAACTGATCGCGTAGTCCCGGGTCTCCCAGTTTGATAGTATGATGATAATTTACAAAAATCAGCACTTAAACTTAAAAATAAGCCGTTAAAGGGTGAAAACCCAAACCAACCACAAACGACCCCATAGGGGGCACGAACACCTCGCACGAGACCAATGTAACTTGTAGGAACTGACCGCGTAGTCCCGGGTCTCTCGGTTTTTGAGTATGACGTTAATTTGCAAAAATCACACTTAGTTAAAAACATGCCGTCAAAGGATGAAAACCCAAACCAACCCCCAAACCACCCCGTAGGAGGCACAAACACCTCGCACGGGACTAATGTAACTTGTAAAAACTGATCGCGTAGTCCCGGGTCTCCCAGTTTGATAGTATGATGATAATTTACAAAAATCAGCACTTAAACTTAAAAACAAGCCGTTAAAGGGTGAAACCCCAAACCACCCCCCAAACGATCCCGTAGGGGGCACGAACGCCTCGCACGGGACCAATGTAACTTGTAGGAGCTGACCGCGTAGTCCCGGGTCTCCCGGTTTGAGAGTATCACGATAATTTGCAAAAATCATCACTTAAACTTAAAAACAAGCCGTCAAAGGGTGAAAACCCAAACCACCTCCCAAACGACCCCGTAGGGGGCACGAACACCTCGCACGGGACCAATGTAACTTGTAGAAATTGACCGCGTAGTCCCGGGTCTCCCGGTTTGAGAGTATCACGATAATTTGCAAAAATTAGCGCTTAAACTTAAAAACAAGACGTTAAACGGTGAAAACCCAAACCACCCCCCAAACGATCCCGTAGGGGGCACGAACGCCTCGCACGGGACCAATGTAACTTGTAGGAACTGACCGAGTAGTCCCGGGTATCCCGGTTTGAGAGTATGACGATAATTTTCAAAAATCAGCACTTAAACTTAAAAACAAACCGTCAAAGGGTGAAAACCCAAACCACCTCCCAAACGACCCCGTAGGGGCACGAACACCTCGCACGGGACCAATGTAACTTGTAGAAACTGACCGCGTAGTCCCGGGTCTCCCGGTTTGAGAGTATCACGATAATTTGCAAAAATCAGCACTTAAACTTAAAAACAAGATGTTAAATGGTGAAAACCCAAACCACCCCCCAAACGACCCCGTAGGGGGCACGAACACCTCGCACGGGACCAATGTAACTTGTAGGAACTGACCGCGTAGTCCCGGGTCTCCCCGGTTTGAGAGTATGACGATAATTTGCAAAAATCAGCACTTAAACTTAAAAACAAGCCGTCAAAGGGTGAAAACCCAAACCACTCCCCAAACGACCCCATAGGGGGCACGAAGACCTCGCACGGGACCAATGTAACTTATAGGAACTGATCGCGTAGTCCCGGGTCTCCCGGTCTGTGAGTATGACGATAATTTACAAAAATCAACACTTAAACTTAAAAACAAGCCATTAAATGGGGAAAACCCAAACCTACCCCAAACGACCCCATAGGGGGCACTAACACCTCGCACGGGACCAATGTAACTTATAGGAACAGACCGCGTAGTCCCGGGTCTCTCGGTTTGTGAGTATGACGATAATTTGCAAAAATCACACTTAGTTAAAAACATGCCGTCAAAAGATGAAAACCCAAACCAACCCCAAACGACCCCGTAGGACGCACAAACACCTCGCACGGGACTAATGTAACTTATAAAAAATGATCGCGTAGTCCCGGGTCTCCCAGTTTGATAGTATGATGATAATTTACAAAAATCAGCACTTATACTTAAAAACAAGCCGTTAAAGGGTGAAAACCCAAACCAACCACAAACGACCCCATCGGGGGCACGAACACCTCGCACGAGACCAATGTAACTTGTAGGAACTGACCGCGTAGTCCCGGGTCTCTCGGTTTGTGAGTATGACGTTAATTTGCAAAAATCACACTTAGTTAAAAACATGTCGTCAAAGGATGAAAACCCAAACCAACCCCCAAACCACCCCGTAGGAGGCACAAACACCTCGCACGGGACTAATGTAACTTGTAAAAACTGATCGCGTAGTCCCGGGTCTCCCAGTTTTATAGTATGATGATAATTTACAAAAATCAGCACTTAAACTTAAAAATAAGCCGTTAAAGGGTGAAACCCTAAACCACCCCCCAAACGATCCCGTAGGGGGCACGAACGCCTCGCATGGGACCAATGTAACTTGTAGGAACTGACCGCGTAGTCCCGGGTCTCCCGGTTTGAGAGTATGACGATAATTTGCAAAAATCATCACTTAAACTTAAAAACAAGCCGTCAAAGGGTGAAAACCCAAACCACCTCCCAAACGACCCCGTAGGGGGCGCGAACACCTCGCACGGGACCAATGTAACCTGTAGAAACTGACCGGGTAGTCCCGAGTCTCCCGGTTTGAGAGTATCATGATAATTTGCAAAAATCAGCACTTAAACTTAAAAACAAGATGTTAAACGGTGAAAACCCAAACCACCCCCCAAACGACCCCGTAGGGGGCACGAACACCTCGCACGGGACCAATGTAACTTGTAGGAACTGACCGCGTAGTCCCGGGTTTCCCCAGTTTGAGAGTATGACGATAATTTGCAAAAATCAGCACTTAAACTTAAAAACAAGTCGTCAAAGGGTGAAAACCCAAACCACTCCCCAAACGACCCCGTAGGCGGCACGAACACCTCGCACGGGACCAATGTAACTTGTAGGAACTGATCGCGTAGTCCTGGGTCTCCCGGTGTTTGAATATGACGATAATTTACAAAAATCAGCACTTAAACTTAAAAACAAGCCATTAAAGGGAGAAAATCCAAAACTACCCCAAACGACCCCATAGGGGGAACTAACACCTCGCACGGGACCAATGTAACTTATAGGAACTGACCGCGTAGTCCCAAGTCTCTCGGTTCGTGAGTATGACGATAATTTGCAAAAATTACACTTAGTTAAAAACATGCCGTCAAAGGATGAAAACCCAAACCAACCCCCAAACGGCCCCATAGGAGGCACGAACACCTCGCACGGGACCAATGTAACTTATAAAAACTAATCGCGTAGACCCGAGTCTCCCGGTCTGTGAGTATGACGATAATTTACAAAAATCAGCACTTAAACTTAAAAATAAGCCGTTAAAGGGAGAAAACCCAAACCTACCCCAATCGACCCCATAGGGGGCACTAACACCTCGCACGGGACCAATGTAACTTGTAGGAACTGACCGCGTAGTCCCGGGTCTCTCGGTTTGTGAGTATGACGTTAATTTGCAAAAATCACACTATTTAAAAACATGTCGTTAAAGGATGAAAACCCAAACCGCTCCCCAAACCACCCCGTAGGAGGCACAAACACCTCGCACGGGACTAATGTAACTTGTAAAAGCTGATCGCATAGTCCCGGGTCTCCCAGTTTGATAGTATGATGATAATTTACAAAAATCAGCACTTAAACTTAAAAACAAGCCGTTAAAGGGTGAAAACCCAAACCACCTCCCAAACGACCCCGTAGGGGGCACGAACACCTCGCACGGGACCAATGTAACTTGTAGGAACTGATCGCGTAGTCCCGGGTCTCCCGGTTTGAGAGTATGACGATAATTTGCAAAAATCAGCACTTATACTTAAAAACATGCCATCAAAGGATGAAAACCCAAACCGCTCCCCATACAACCCCGTAGGAGGCACAAACACCTCACACGGGACTAATGTAACTTGTAAAAACTGATCGCGTAGTCCCGGGTCTCCCAGTTTGATACTATGATGATAATTTACAAAAATCAGCACTTAAACTTAAAAACAAGCCGTTAAAGGGTGAAAACCCAAACCACCCCCCAAACGACCCCGTAGGGGGCACGAACGCCTCGCACGGGACCAATGTAACTTGTAGGAACTGACCGCGTAGTTTCGGGTCTCCCGGTTTGAGAGTATGACGATAATTTGCAAAAATCAGCACTTAAACTTAAAAACAAGCCGTCAAAGGGTGAAAACCCAAACCACCTCCCAAATGACCCCGTAGGGGGCACGAACACCTCACACGGGACCAATGTAACTTGTAGGAACTGACCGCGTAGTCCCGGGTTTCCCAGTTTGAGAGTATCACGATAATTTGCAAAAATCAGCACTTAAACTTAAAAACAAGACGTTAAACAGTGAAAACCCAAACCACCCCCCAAACGACCCCGTAGGGGGCACGAACACCTGGCACGGGACCAATGTAACTTGTAGGAACTGACCGCGTAGTCCCGGGTCTCCCGGTTTGAGAGTATGACGATAATTTGTAAAAATCAGCACTTAAACTTACAAACAAGCCGTTAAAGGGTGAAAACCCAAACCGCTCCCCAAACGACCCCGTAGGGGGCACGAACACCTCGCACGGGACCAATGTAACTTGTAGGAACTGACCGCGTAGTCCCGGGTCTCCCCGGTTTGAGAGTATGCCGATAATTTCCAAAAATCAGCACATAAACTTAAAAACAAGTCGTCAAAGGGTGAAAACCCAAACCACCTCCCAAACGACCCCATAGGGGGCACGAACACCTCGCACGGGACCAATGTAACTTGTAGAAACTGACCGCGTAGTCCCGGGTCTCCCGTTTTGAGAGTATCATGATAATTTGCCAAAATCAGCACTTAAACTTAAAAACAAGACGTTAAACGGTGAAAACCCAAACCACCCCCCAAACTACCCCGTAGGGGGCACGAACACCTCGCACGGGACCAATGTAACTTGTAGGAACTGACCGCGTAGTCACGGGTCTCCCCGGTTTGAGAGAATGACGATAATTTGCAAAAATCAGCACTTAAACTTAAAAACAAGCCGTCATAGGGTGAAAACCCAAACCACCCCCCAAATGACCCCGTAGGGGGCACGAACACCTCCCACGGGACCAATGTAACTTGTAGGAACTGACCGCGTAGTCCCGGGTCTCCCGGTCTGTGAGTATGACGATAATTTACAAAAATCAGCACTTAAACTTAAAAACAAGCCATTAAAGGGAGAAAACCCAAACCTACCCCAATCGACCCCATAGGGGGCACTAACACCTCGCACGGGACCAATGTAACTTGTAGGAACTGACCGCGTAGTCCCGGGTCTCTCGGTTTGTGAGTATGACGATAATTTGCAAAAATCACACTTAGTTGAAAACATGCCGTCAAAGGATGAAAACCCAAACCAACCCCCAAACGACCCCGTAGGAGGCACAAACACCTCGCACGGGACTAATGTAACTTATAAAAACTGATCGCGTAGTCCCGGGTCTCCCAGTTTGATAGTATGATGATAATTTACAAAAATCAGCACTTAAACTTAAATATAAGCCGTTAAAGGGTGAAAACCCAAACCAACAACAAACGACCCCATAGGGGGCACGAACGCCTCGCACGAGACCAATGTAACTTGTAGGAACTGACCGCGTAGTCCCGGGTCTCTCGGTTTGTGAGTATGACGTTAATTTGCAAAAATCACACTTAGTTAAAAACATGCCGTCAAAGGATGAAAACCCAAACCAACCCCCAAACCACCCCGTAGGAGGCACAAACACCTCGCACGGGACTAATGTAACTTGTAAAAACTGATCGCGTAGTCCCGGGTCTCCCAGTTTGATAGTATGATGATAATTTACAAAAATCAGCACTTAAACTTAAAAACAAGCCGTTAAAGGGTGAAACCCCAAACCACCCCCCAAACGATCCCGTAGGGGGCACGAACGCCTCGCGCGGGACCAATGTAACTTGTAGGAGCTGACCGCGTAGTCCCGGGTCTCCCGGTTTGAGAGAATCACGATAATTTGCAAAAATCATCACTTAAACTTAAAAACAAGCCGTCAAAGGGTGAAAACCCAAACACCTCCCAAACGACCCCGTAGGGAGCACGAACACCTCGCACGGGACCAATGTAACTTGTAGAAACTGACCGCGTAGTCCCGGGTCTCCCGGTTTGAGAGTATCACGATAATTTGCAAAAATTAGCACTTAAACTTAAAATCAAGACGTTAAACGGTGAAAACCCAAACCACCCCCCAAACGATCCCGTAGGGGGCACGAACGCCTCGCACGGGACCAATGTAACTTGTAGGAACTGATCGCGTAGTCCCGGGTCTCCCGGTTTGAGAGTATGACGATAATTTGCAAAAATCAACACTTAAACTTAAAAACAAACCGTCAAAGGGTGAAAACCCAAACCACCTCCCAAATGACCCCGTAGGGGGCACGAACACCTCGCACGGGACCAATGTAACTTGTAGAAACTGATCGCGTAGTCCCGGGTCTCCCGGTTTGAGAGTATCACAATAATTTGCAAAATTCAGCAGTTAAACTTAAAAACAAGACGTTAAACGGTGAAGACCCAAACCACCCCCCAAACGACCCCGTAGGGGGCACGAACACCTCGCACGGGACCAATGTAACTTGTAGGAACTGACCGCGTAGTCCCGGGTCTCCCCGGTTTGAGAGTATGATGATAATTTGCAAAAATCAGCACTTAGACTTAAAAACAAGCCGTCAAAGGGTGAAAACTCAAACCACCCCCCAAACGACCCCGTAGGGGGCACGAACACCTCGCACGGGACCAATGTAACTTCTAGGAACTGACCGCGTAGTTCCGGGTCTCCCGGTCTGTGAGTATGACGATAATTTACAAAAATCAGCACTTAAACTTTAAAACAAGCCATTAAAGGGAGAAAACCCAAACTTACCCCAAACGACCCCATAGGGGGCACTAACATCTCGCACGGGACCAATGTAACATGTAGGAACTGACCGCGTAGTCCCGGGTCTCTCGGTTTGTGAGTATGACGATAATTTGCAAAAATCACACTTAGTTAAAAACATGTCGTCAAAGGATGAAAACCCAAACCAACCCCAAACGACCCCGTAGGAGGCACAAACACCTCGCACGGGACTAATGTAACTTATAAAAACTGATCGCGTAGTCCCGGGTCTCCCAGTTTGATAGTATGATGATAATTTACAAAAATCAGCACTTAAATTTTAAAACAAGCCGTTAAAGGGTGAAAACCCAAACCAACCACAAACAACCCCATCGGGGGCTCGAACACCTCGCACGAGACCAATGTAACTTGTAGGAACTGACCGCGTAGTCCCGGGTCTCTCGGTTTGTGAGTATGACGATAATTTGAAAAAATCACACTTAGTTAAAAACATGCCGTCAAAGGATGAAAACCCAAACCAACCCCAAAACCACCCCGTAGGAGGCACAAACACCTCGCACGGGACAAATGTAACTTGTAAAAACTGATCGCGTAGTCCCGGGTCTCCTAGTTTGATAGTATGATGATAATTTACAAAAATCAGCACTTAAACTTAAAAACAAGCCGTTAAAGGGTGAAAACCCAAACCACCCCCCAAACGACCCCGTAGGGGGCACGAACGCCTCGCACGGGACCAATGTAACTTGTAGGAACTGACCGCGTAATCCCGGGTCTCCCGGTTTGAGAGTATGACGATAATTTGCAAAAATCAGCGCTTAAACTTAAAAACAAGCCGTCAAAGGGTGAAAACCCAAACAACCTCCCAAACGACCCCGTAGGGGGCACAAACACCTCGCACGGGACCAATGTAACTTGTAGGAACCGACCGCGTAGCCCCGGGTCTCCCGGTTTGAGAGTATGACGATAATTTGCAAAAATCAGCACTTAAACAAGCCGTTTAAGGGTGAAAACCCAAAACACCACCCAAACGATCCCGTAGGGGCAAGAACACCTCGCACGGGACCAATGTAATTTGTAGGAACAGACCCCGTAGTCCCGGGTATCCCGGTTTGTGAGTATGACGATAATTTACAAAAATCAGCACTTAAACTTTAAAACAAGCCATTAAAGGGAGAAAACCCAAACCAACCCCAAACAACCTCATAGGGGGCACTAACACCTCGCACGGGACAAATGTAACTTGTAGGAACTGACCGCGTAGTCCCGGGTCTCTCGGTTTGTGAGTATGACGATAATTTGCAAAAATCACACTTAAACTTAAAAACAAGCCGTCAAAGGGTGAAAACCCAAACAACCTCCCAAACGACCCCGTAGGGGGCACGAACACCTCGCACGGGACCAATGTAACTTGTAGGAACTGACCGCGTAGTCCCGGGTCTCCCGGTTTGAGAGTATGACGATAATTTGCAAAAATCAGCACTTAAACTTAAAAACAAGACGTTAAACGGTGAAAACCCAAACCACCCCCCAAACGACCCCGTAGGGGGCACGAACACCTCGCACGGGACCAATGTAACTTGTAGGAACTGACCGCGTAGTCCCAGGTCTCCCCGATTTGAGAGTGATGATAATTTGCAAAAATCAGCACTTAAACTTAAAAACAAGCCGTCAAAGGGTGAAAACCCAAAACACCCCCCAAACGATCCCGTAGGGGCAAGAACACCTCGCACGGGACCAATGTAACTTGTAGGAACTGACCGCGTAGTCCCGGGTATCCCGGTTTGTGAGTATGACGATAATTTACAAATAAAAACACTTAAACTTTAAAACAAGCCATTAAAGGGAGAAAACCCAAACCAACCCCAAACGACCTCATAGGGGCACTAACACCTCGCACGGGACAAATGTAACTTGTAGGAACTGACCGCGTAGTCCCGGGTCCCTCGGTTTGTGAGTATGACGATAATTTGCAAAAATCACACTTAAACTTAAAAACAAGCCGTCAAAGGGTGAAAACCCAAACAACCTCCCAAACGACCCCGTAGGGGGCACGAACACCTCGCACGGGACCAATGTAACTTGTAGGAACTGACCGCGTAGTCCCGGGTCTCCCGGTTTGAGAGTATGATGATAATTTGCAAAAATCAGCACTTAAACTTAAAAACAAGACGTTAAACGGTGAAAACCCAAACCACCCCCCAAACGACCCCGTAGGGGGCACGAACACCTCGCACGGGACCAATGTAACTTGTAGGAACTGACCGCGTAGTCCCAGGTCTCCCCGATTTGAGAGTATGATGATAATTTGCAAAAATCAGCACTTAAACTTAAAAACAAGCCGTCAAAGGGTGAAAACCCAAAACACCCCCCAAACGATCCCGTAGGGGCAAGAACACCTCGCACGGGACCAATGTAACTTGTAGGAACTGACCGCGTAGTCCCGGGTATCCCGGTTTGTGAGTATGACGATAATTTACAAAAATCAACACTTAAACTTTAAAACAAGCCATTAAAGGGAGAAAACCCAAACCAACCCCAAACGACCTCATAGGGGCACTAACACCTCGCACGGGACAAATGTAACTTGTAGGAACTGACCGCGTAGTCCCGGGTCCCTCGGTTTGTGAGTATGACGATAATTTGCAAAAATCACACTTAGTTAAAAACATGCCGTCAAAGGATGAAAACCAAAACCAACCCCCAAACGACCCCGTAGGAGGCACAAACACCTCGCACGGGACTAATGTAACTTGTAAAAACTGATCGCGTAGTCCCGGGTCTCCCAGTTTCATAGTATGATGATAATTTACAAAAATCAGCACTTAAACTTAAAAACAAGCCGTTAAAGGGTGAAAACCCAAACCACCCCCCAAACGACCCCGCAGGGGGCACGAACGCCTCGCAAGGGACCAATGTAACTTGTAGGAACTGACCGCGTAGTCCCGGGTCTCCCGGTTTGAGAGTATGACGCTAATTTGCAAATATCAGCACTATAACTTAAAAACAAGCAGTGAAAGGGTGAAAACCCAAACCACCCCCCAAAAGACCCCGTAGGGGGCACGAACACCTCGCACGGGACCAATGTAACTTGTAGGAACTGACCGCATAGTCCCGGGTCTCCTGGTCTGTGAGTATGACGATAATTTGCAAAAATCAGCACTTAAACGTAAAAACAAGCCGTTAAAGGGTGAAAACCCAAACCGCTCCCCAAACGACCCCGTAGGGGGCACGAACACCTCGCACGGGACCAATGTAACTTGTAGGAACTGACCGCCTAGTCCCGGGTCTCCCGGTCTGTGAGTATGACGATAATTTACAAAAATCAGCACTTAAACTTAAAAACAAGCCGTTAAAGGATGAAAACCCAAACCACCCCCAAACGATCCCGTAGGGGGCACGAACGCCTCGCACGGGACCAATGTAACTTGTAGGAACTGACCGCGTAGTCCCGGGTCTCCCGGTTTGAGAGTATGACGATAATATGCAAAAATCAGCACTTAAACTTAAAAACAAGCCGTCAAATGGTGAAAACCCAAACCACCTCCCAAACGACCCCGTAGGGGGTACGAACACCTCGCACGGGACCTATTTAACTTGTAGAAACTGACCGCGTAGTTCCGGGTCTCCCGGTTTGAGAGTATCACGATAATTTTTAAAAATCAGCACTTAAACTTAAAAACAAGACGTTAAACGGTGAAAACCCAAACGACCCCGTAGGGGGCACGAACACCTCGCACGGGACCAATGTAACTTGTAGGAACGGACCGCGTAGTCCCGGGTCTCCCGGTTTGAGAGTATGACGATAATATGCAAAAATCAGCACTTAAACTTAAAAACAAGCCGTCAAATGGTGAAAACCCAAACCACCTCCCAAACGACCCCGTAGGGGGTACGAACACCTCGCACGGGACCTATTTAACTTGTAGAAACTGACCGCGTAGTTCCGGGTCTCCCGGTTTGAGAGTATCACGATAATTTTTAAAAATCAGCACTTAAACTTAAAAACAAGACGTTAAACGGTGAAAACCCAAACGACCCCGTAGGGGGCACGAACACCTCGCACGGGACCAATGTAACTTGTAGGAATGGACCGCGTAGTCCCGGGTCTCTCCGGTTTCAGAGTATGAAGATAATTTGCAAAAATCAGCACTTAAACTTAAAAACAAGCCGTCAAACGGTGAAAACCCAAACCCCCCCCCCCCAACGACCCCGTAGGGGGCACGAACACCTCGTACGGGACCAATGTAACTTGTAGGAACTGATCGCGTAGTCCCGGGTCTCCCGGTCTGTGAGTATGAAGATAATTTACAAAAATCAACACTTAAACTTAAAAACAAGCCATTAAAGGGAGAAAACCCAAACCTACCCCAAACGACCCCATAGGGGGCACTAACACCTCGCACGGGTAAAGGTAACTTGTAGGAACTGACCACGTAGTCCCGGGTCTCTCGGTTTGTGAGTATGATGATAATTTGCAAAAATCACACTTAGTTAAAAACATGCCGTCAAAGGATGAAAACCCAAACCAACCCCCAAACGACCCCGTAGGAGGCACAAACACCTCAGACGGGACTAATGTAACTTATAAAAACTAATCGCGTAGTCCCGAGTCTCCCAGTTTGATAGTATGATGATAATTTACAAAAATCAGCACTTAAACTTAAAAATAAGCCGTTAAAGGGTGAAAACCCAAACCAACCACAAACGACCCCATAGGGGGCACGAACACCTCGCACGAGACCAATGTAACTTGTAGGAACTGACCGCGTAGTCCCGGGTCTCTCGGTTTGTGAGTATGACGTTAATTTGCAAAAATCACACTTAGTTAAAAACATGCCGTCAAAGGATGAAAACCCAAACCGCTCCCCAAACCACCCCGTAGGAGGCACAAACACCTCGCACGGGACTAATGTAACTTGTAAAAACTGATCGCGTAGTCCCGGGTCTCCCAGTTTGATAGTATGATGATAATTTACAAAAATCTCCACTTAAACTTAAAAACAAGACGTTAAAGGGTGAAAACCCAAACCACCCCCCAAACGACCCCGTAGGGGGCACGAACGCCTCGCACGGGACCAATGTAACTTGTAGGAACTGACCGCGTAGTCCCGGGTCTCCCGGTTTGAGAGTATCACGATAATTTGCAAAAATCAGCACTTAAACTTAAAAACAACACGTTAAACGGTGAAAATCCAAACCACCCCCCAAACGACCCCGTCGGGGGCACGAACACCTCGCACGGGACCAATGTAACTTGTAGGAACTGACCGTGTAGTCCCGGGTCTCCCCGATTTGAAAGTATGACGATAATTTGCAAAAATCAGCACTTAAACTTAAAAACAAGCCGTCAAAGGGTGAAAAACCCAAACCGCACCCCAAACGACCCCGTAGGGGGCACGAACACCTCGCACGGGACCAATGTAACTTGTAGGAACTGATCGCGTAGTCCCGGGTCTCCCGGTTTGAGAGTATGACGATAATTTGCAAAAATCAGCACTTAAACTTAAAAACAAGCCGTCAAAGGGTGAAAACATAAACCACCTCCCAAACGACCCCGTAGGGGGCACGAACACCTCGCACGAGACCAATGTAACTTGTAGAAACTGACCGCGTAGTCCCGAGTCTCCCGGTTTGAGAGTATCGCGATAATTTGCAAAAATCAGCACTTAAACTTAAAAACAAGACGTTAAACGGTGAAAACCCAAACCACCCCCCAAACGACCCCGTAGGGGGCACAAACACCTGGCACGGGACCAATGTAACTTGTAGGAACTGACCGCGTAGTCCCGGGTCTCCCGGTTTGAGAGTATGACGATAATTTGCAAAAATTAGCACTTAAACTTAAAAACAAGCTGTTAAAGGGTGAAAACCCAAACCGCTCCCCAAACGACCCCGTAGGGGGCACGAACACCTCGCACCGGACCAATGTAACTTGTAGGAACTGACCGCGTAGTCCCGGGTCTCCCCGGTTTGAGAGTATGCCGATAATTTGCAAAAATCAGCACATAAACTTAAAAACAAGCCGTCAAAGGGTGAAAACCCAAACCACCCCCCAAACGACGCCGTAGGGGGCACGAACACCTCGCACGGGACCAATGTAACTTGTAGGATCTGACCGCGTAGTGCCGGCTCTCCCGGTCTGTGAGTATGACGATAATTTACAAAAATCAGCACTTAAACTTAAAAGCAAGCCATTAAAGGGAGAAAACCCAAACCAACCCCAAACGACCCCATAGGGGGCACTAACACCTCGCACGGGACCAATGTAACTTGTAGGAACTGACCGCGTAGTCCCGGGTCTCTCGGTTTGTGAGTATGACGTTAATTTGCAAAAATCACACTTAGTTAAAAACATGCCGTCAAAGGATGAAAACCCAAACCGCTCCCCAAACCACCCCGTAGGAGGCACAAACACCTCGCACGGGACTAATGTAACTTGTAAAAACTGATCGCGTAGTCCCGGGTCTCCCAGTTTGATAGTATGATGATAATTTACAAAAATCATCACTTATACTTAAAAACAAGCCGTTAAAGGGTGAAAACCCAAACCACCCCCCAAACGACCCCGTAGGGGGCACGAACACCTCACACGGGACCAATGTAACTTGTAGGAACTGACCGCGTAGTCCCAGGTCTCCCGGTTTGAGAGTATCACGATAATTTGCAAAAATCAGCACTTAAACTTAAAAACAAGACGTTAAACGGTGAAAACCCAAACCACCCCCCAAACAACCCCGTAGGGGGCACAAACACCTGGCACGGGACCAATGTAACTTGTAGGAACTGACCGCGTAGTCCCGGGTCTCCCGGTTTGAGAGTATGACGATAATTTGCAAAAATTAGCACTTAAACTTAAAAACAAGCTGTTAAAGGGTGAAAACCCAAACCGCTCCCCAAACGACCCCGTAGGGGGCACGAACACCTCGCACGGGTCCAATGTAACTTGTAGGAACTGACCGCGTAGTCCCGGGTCTCCCCGGTTTGAGAGTATGCCGATAATTTGCAAAAATCAGCACATAAACTTAAAAACAAGCCGTCAAAGGGTGAAAACCCAAACCACCCCCCAAACGACACCGTAGGGGGCACGAACACTTCGCACGGGACCAATGTAACTTGTAGGAACTGACCGCGTAGTGCCGGGTCTCCCGGTCTGTGAGTATGACGATAATTTACAAAAATCATCACTTAAACTTAAAAACAAGCCATTAAAAGGAGAAAACCCAAACCTACCCCAAACGACCCCATAGGGGGCACTAACACCTCGCACGGGACCAGTGTAACATGTAGGAACTGACCGCGTAGTCTCGGGTCTCTCGGTTTGTGAGTATAACGATAATTTGCAAAAATCACACTTAGTTAAAAACATGCCGTCAAAGGATGAAAACCCAAACCGCTCCCCAAACCACCCCGTAGGAGGCACAAACACCTCGCACGGGACTAATGTAACTTGTAAAAACTGATCGCGTAGTCCCGAGTCTCCCAGTTTGATAGTATGATGATAATTTACAAAAATCTGTACTTAAACTTAAAAACAAGCCGTCAAAGGGTAAAAAACCCAAACCACACCCCAAACGACCCCGTAGGGGGCACGAACACCTCGCACGGGACCAATGTAACTTGTAGGAACTTATCGCGTAGTCCCGGGTCTCCCGGTTTGAGAGTATGATGATAATTTGCAAAAATCAGCACTTAAACTTAAAAATAAGCCGTCAAAGGGTGAAAACCCAAACCACCTCCCAAACGACCCCATAGGGGGCACGAACACCTCGCACGAGACCAATGTAACTTGTAGAAACTGACCGCGTAGTCCCGGGTCTCCCGGTTTGAGAGTATCACGATAATTTGTGAAAATCAGCACTTAAACTTAAAAACAAGACGTTAAACGGTGAAAACCCAAACCACCCCCCAAACGACCCCGTAGGGGGCACGAACACCTCGCACGGGACCAATGTAACTTGTAGGAACTGACCGCGTAGTCCCGGGTCTCCCCGGTTTGAGAGTATGACGATAATTAGCAAAAATCAGCACTTAAACTTTAGAACAAGCCGTCAAAGGGTGAAAACCCAAACCACCCCCCAAACGACCCCGTACGGGGCACGAACACCTCGCACGGGACCAATGTAACTTGTAGGAACTGATTGCGTAGTTCCGGGTCTCCCGGTCTGTGAGTATGACGATAATTTACTAAAATCCGCAGTTAAACTTAAAAACACGCAATTAAAGCGAGAAAACCCAAACCTACCCCAAACGACCCCATAGGGGGCACTAACACCTCACACGGGACCAATGTAAGTTGTAGGAACTGACTGCGTAGTCCCGGGTCTCTCGGTTTGTGAGTATGACGATAATTTGCAAAAATCACACTTAGTTAAAAACATGCCGTCAAAGGATGAAAACCCAACCCAACCCCCAAACGACCCCGTAGGAGGCACAAACACCTCGCACGGGACTAATGTAACTTATAAAATCTGATCGCGTAGTCCCGAGTCTCCTAGTTTGATAGTATGATGATAATTTACAAAAATCAGCACTTAAACTTAAAAATAAGCCGTTAAAGGGTGAAAACCCAAACCAACCACAAACGACCCCATAGGGGGCACGAACACCTCGCACGAGACCAATGTAACTTGTAGGAACTGACCGCGTAGTCCCGGGTCTCTCGGTTTATGAGTATGACGTTAATTTGTAAAAATCACAACTAGTTAAAAACATGCCGTCAAAGGATGAAAACCCAAACCGCTCCCCAAACCACCCCGTAGGAGGCACAAACACCTCGCATGGGACTAATGTAACTTGTAAAAAC
The DNA here is from genome assembly GCA_949130495.1 of Sambucus nigra. NCBI lineage: Eukaryota > Viridiplantae > Streptophyta > Magnoliopsida > Dipsacales > Adoxaceae > Sambucus > Sambucus nigra. Next base: position 349,087,798 of record OX422220.1, on the reverse strand, counting down.
TGATCGCGTAGTCCCGGGTCTCCCAGTTTGATAGTATGATGATAATTTCCAAAAATCAGCACTTAAACTTAAAAACAAGCCGTTAAAGGGTGAAAACCCAAACCACCCCCCAAACGACCCCGTAGGGGGCACGAACACCTCACACGGGACCAATGTAATTTTTAGGAACTGACCGCGTAGTCCCGGGTCTCCCGGTTTGAGAGTCTCACGATAATTTTCAAAAATCAGCACTTAAACTTCAAAACAAGACGTTAAACGGTGAAAACCCAAACCACCCCCCAAACAACCCCGTAGGGGGCACGAACACCTGGCACGGGACCTATGTAACTTGTAGGAACTGACCGCGTAGTCCCGGGTCTCCCGGTTTGAGAGTATGACGATAATTTGCAAAAATTAGCACTTAAACTTAAAAACAAGCTGTTAAAGGGTGAAAACCCAAACCGCCCCCCAAACGACCCCGTAGGGGGCACGAACACCTCGCACGGGACCAATGTAACTTGTAGGAACTCACCGCGTAGTCCCGGGTCTCCCCGGTTTGATAGTATGCCGATAATTTGCAAAAATCAGCACATAAACTTAAAAACAAGCCATTAAAAGGAGAAAACCCAAACCTACCCCAAACGACCCCATAGGGGGCACTAACACCTCGCACGGGACCAATGTAACATGTAGGAACTGACCGCGTAGTCTCGGGTCTCTCGGTTTGTGAGTATAACGATAATTTGCAAAAATCACACTTAGTTAAAAACATGCCGTCAAAGGATGAAAACCCAAACCAACCCCAAACGACCCCGTAGGAGGCACAAACACCTCGCACGGGACTAATGTAACTTGTAAAAACTGATCGCGTAGTCCCGGGTCTCCCAGTTTGATAGTATGATGATAATTTACAAAAATCAGCACTTAAACTTAAAAACAAGCCGTTAAAGGGTGAAAACCCAAACCAACCACAAACGACCCCATCGGGGGCACGAACACCTCGCACGAGACCAATGTAACTTGTAGGAACTGACCGCGTAGTCCCGGGTCTCTCGGTTTGTGAGTATGACTATAATTTGAAAAAATCACACTTAGTTAAAAACATGCCGTCAAAGCATGAAAACCCAAACCAACCCCCAAACCACCCCGTAGGAGGCACAAACATCTCGCACGGGACTAATGTAACTTGTAAAAACTGATCGCGTAGTCCCGGGTCTCCCAGTTTGATAGTATGATGATAATTTACAAAAATCAGCACTTAAACTTAAAAACAAGCCGTTAAAGGGTGAAAACCCAAACCACCCCCCAAACGACCCCGTAGGGGGCACGAACGCCTCACACGGGACCAATGTAACTTGTAGGAACTGACCGCGTAGTCCCGGGTCCCCCGGTTTGAGAGTATGACGATAATTTGCAAAAATCAGCACTTAAACATAAAAACAAGCCGTCAAAGGGTGAAAACCCAAACAACCTCCCAAACGACCCCGTAGGGGGCACGAACACCTCGCACGGAACCAATGTAACTTGTAGGAACTGACCGCGTAGTCCCGGGTCTCCCGGTTTGAGAGTATGACGATAATTTGCAAAAATCAGCACTTAAACTTAAAAACAAGATGTTAAATGGTGAAAACCCAAACCACCCCCCAAACGACCCCGTAGGGGGCACGAACCCCTCGCACGGGACCAATGTAACTTGTAGGAACTGACCGCGTAGTCCCGGGTCTCCCGGTTTGAGAGTATGACGATAATTTGGAAAAATCAGCACTTAAACTTAAAAACAAGCCGTCAAAGGGGGAAAACCCAAACCACCCCCCAAACGACCCCATAGGGGGCACGAACACCTCGCACGGGACCAATGTAAATTGTAGGAACTGACCGCCTAGTCCCGGGTCTCCCGGTCTGTGAGTATGATGATAATTTGCAAAAATCAGCACTTAAACGTAAAAACAACCCGTTAAAGGGTGAAAACCCAAACCGCTACCCAAACGACCCCGTAGGGGGCACGAACACCTGGCACGGGACCAATGTAACTTGTAGGAACTGACCGCGTAGTCCCGGGTCTCCCGGTTTGAGAGTCTCACGATAATTTTCAAAAATTAGCACTTAAACTTAAAAACAAGACGTTAAACGGTGAAAACCCAAACCACCACCCAAACAACCCCGTAGGGGGCACGAACACCTGGCACGGGACCAATGTAACTTGTAGGAACTGACCGCGTAGTCCCGGGTCTCCCGGTTTCAGAGTATGACGATAATTTGCAAAAATTAGCACTTAAACTTAAAAACAAGCTGTGAAAGGGTGAAAACCCAAACCGCTCCCCAAACGACCCCGTAGGGGGCACGAACACCTCGCACGGGACCAATGTAACTTGTAGGAACTCACCGCGTAGTCCCGGGTCTCCCCGGTTTGAGAGTATGCCGATAATTTGCAAAAATCAGCACATAAACTTAAAAACAAGCTGTCAAAGGGTGAAAACCCAAACCACCCCCCAAACGACACCGTAGGGGGCACGAACACCTCGCACGGGACCAATGTAACTTGTAGGAACTGACCGCGTAGTGCCGGGTCTCCCGGTCTGTGAGTATGATGATAATTTAAAAAAAATCAGCAATTAAACTTAAAAACAAGCAATTAAAGGGAGAAAACCCAAACCTACCCCAAACGACCCCATAGGGGGCACTAACACCTCGCACGGGACCAATGTAACATGTAGGAACTGACCGCGTAGTCTCGGGTCTCTCGGTTTGTGAGTATAACGATAATTTGCAAAAATCACACTTAGTTAAAAACATGCCGTCAAAGGATGAAAACCCAAACCAACCCCAAACGACCCCGTAGGAGGCACAAACACCTCGCACGGGACTAATGTAACTTGTAAAAACTGATCGCGTAGTCCCGGGTCTCCCAGTTTGATAGTATGATGATAATTTACAAAAATCAGCACTTAAACTTAAAAACAAGCCGTTAAAGGGTGAAAACCCAAACCAACCACAAACGACCCCGTCGGGGGCACGAACACCTCGCACGAGACCAATGTAACTTGTAGGAACTGACCGCGTAGTCCCGGGTCTCTCGGTTTGTGAGTATGACTATAATTTGAAAAAATCACACTTAGTTAAAAACATGCCGTCAAAGCATGAAAACCCAAACCAACCCCCAAACCACCCCGTAGGAGGCACAAACATCTCGCACGGGACTAATGTAACTTGCAAAAACTGATCGCGTAGTCCCGGGTCTCCCAGTTTGATAGTATGATGATAATTTACAAAAATCAGCACTTAAACTTAAAAACAAGCCGTTAAAGGGTGAAAACCCAAACCACCCCCCAAACGACCCCGTAGGGGGCACGAACGCCTCACACGGGACCAATGTAACTTGTAGGAACTGACCGCGTAGTCCCGGGTCCCCCGGTTTGAGAGTATGACGATAATTTGCAAAAATCAGCACTTAAACATAAAAACAAGCCGTCAAAGGGTGAAAACCCAAACAACCTCCCAAACGACCCCGTAGGGGGCACGAACACCTCGCACGGAACCAATGTAACTTGTAGGAACTGACCGCGTAGTCCCGGGTCTCCCGGTTTGAGAGTATGACGATAATTTGCAAAAATCAGCACTTAAACTTAAAAACAAGACGTTAAAAGGTGAAAACCCAAACCACCCCCCAAACGACCCCGTAGGGGGCACGAACACCTCGCACGGGACAAATGTAACTTGTAGGAACTGACCGCGTAGTCCCAGGTCTCCCGGTTTGAGAGTATGACGATAATTTGCAAAAATCAGCACTTAAACTTAAAAACAAGCCGTCAGAGGGTGAAAACCCAAATCACCTCCCAAACGACCCCGTAGGAGGCACTAACACCTCGCACGGGACCAAAGTAACTTGTAGGAACTGACCGCATAGCCTCGGGTCTCCCGGTTTGAGAGTATGATGATAATTTGCAAAAATCAGCACTTAAACTTAAAAATAAGCCGTTAAAGGGTGAAAACCCAAACCACCCCCAAACGACCCCGTAGGTGGCACGAACACCTCGCACGGGACAAATGTAACTTGTAGGAACTGACCGCGTAGTCCCAGGTCTCCCGGTTTGAGAGTATGACGATAATTTGCAAAAATCAGCACTTAAACTTAAAAACAAGCCGTCAAAGGGTGAAAATTGAAACCACCCCCCAAACGACCCCATAGGGGGCACGAACACCTCGCACGGGACCAATGTAACTTATAGGAACTGACCGCGTAGTCCCGGGTCTCTCGGTCTGTGAGTATGATGATAATTTACAAAAATCAGCACTTAAACTTAAAAACAAGCCGTTAAAGGGTGAAAACCCAAACCACCCCCCAAATGACCCCGTAGGCGGCACGAACACCTCGCACGGGACCAATGTAACTTGTAGGAACTGACCGCGTAGTCCCGGGTCTCCCGGTCTGTGAGTATGACGATAATTTGCAAAAATCAGCACTTAAACGTAAAAACAAGCCGTTAATGGGTGAAAACCCAAACCGCTCCCCAAACGACCCCGTAGGGGGCACGAACACCTCGCACGGGACCAATGTAACTTGTAAGAGCTGACCGCGTAGTCCCGGGTCTCTCGGTCTGTGAGTATGACGATAGTTTACAAAAATCAGCACTTAAACTTAAAAACAAGCCGTTAAAGGGTGAAAACCCAAACCAACCCCCAAACGACCCCGTAGGAGGCACAAACACCTCGCACGGGACTAATGTAACTTGTAAAAAATGATCGCGTAGTCCCGGGTCTCCCAGTTTGATAGTATGATGATAATTTACAAAAGTCAGCACTTAAACTTAAAAACAAGTCGTTAAAGGGTGAAAACCCAAACCACCCCCCAAACGACCTCGTAGGGGGCATAAACGCCTCGCACGGGACCAATGTAACTTGTAGGAACTGTCCGCATAGTCCCAGGTCTCCCGGTTTGAGAGTATGACGATAATTTGCAAAAATCAGCACTTAAACTTAAAAACAAGCCGTCAAAGGGTGAAAACCCAAACCACCCCTCAAACGACCCCGTAGGGGGCACGAACACCTCGCACGGGACCAATGTAAATTATAGGAACTGACCGCGTATTCCCGGGTCTCCCGGTCTGTGAGTATGACAATAATTTGCAAAAATCAGCACTTAAACGTAAAAACAAGCCGTTAAAGGGTGAAATCCCAAACCGCTCCCCAAACGACCCCGTAGGGGTTACGAACACCTCGCACGGGACCAATGTAACTTGTAGGAACTGACCGCCTAGTCCCGGGTCTCCCGGTCTGTGAGTATGTCGATAGTTTACAAAAATCAGCACTTAAACTTAAAAACAAGCCGTTAAAGGGTGAAAACCCAAACCACCCCCAAACGATCCCGTAGGGGCACGAACACCTCGCACGTGACCAATTTAACATGTAGGAACTGACCGCGTAGTCCCGGATCTCCTGATCTGTGAATATGACGATAATTGCAAAAACCAACGCTTAAACTGAAAAACATGCCGTTAAAGGGTGAAAACCCAAACCACCCACCAAACGACCCCGTAGGAGGCACGAACACCTCGCACGGGACCAATGTAACTTGTAGGAACTGACCGCGTAGTCCCGGGTCGCCCGATTTGATAGTATGATGATAATTTAGAAAAATCAGCACCTAAACTTAAAAATAAGCCGTTAAAGGGTGAAAACCCAAACCACCCCCCAAACCACCCCGCAGGGGGCACGAACGCCTCGCAAGGGACCAATGTAACTTGTAGGAACTGACCGCGTAGTCCCGGATCTCCCGATTTGAGAGTATGACGACAATTTGCAAAAATCAGCACTTAAACTTAAAAACAAGCCGTGAAAGGGTGAAAACCCAAACCACCCCCCAAAAGACCCCGTAGGGGGCACGAACACCTTGCACGGGACCAATGTAACATGTAGGAACTGACCGTATAGTCCCGGGTCTCCCATTCTGTGAGTATGACGCTAATTTGCAAAAATCAGCACTTAAACGTAAAAACAAGCCGTTAAAGGGTGATAACCGAAACCGCTCCCCAAACTACCCCGTAGGGGGCACGAACACCTCGTACGGGACCAATGTAACTTGTAGGAACTGACCGCCTAGTCCCGTGTCTCCCGGTCTGTGAGTATGATGATAATTTACAAAAATCAGCACTTAAACTTAAAAAAAGCCGTTAAAGGATGAAAACCCAAACCACCCCCAAACGATCCCGTAGGGGCACGAACACCTCGCACGGGACCAATTTAACCTGTAGGAACTGACCGCATAGTCCCGGATCTCCCAATTTGTGAATATGACGATAATTGCTAAAATCAACGCTTAAACTGAAAAACATGCCGTTAAAGGGTGAAAACCCAAACCACCCCCCAAACGACCCCGTAGGAGGCACGAACACCTCGCACGGGACGAATGTAACTAATAGGAACTAACCGCGTAGTCACGGGTCTCCCGATTTGTGAGTATGACGATAATTTGTAAAAATCATACTTAGTTAAAAACAAGCCGTCCGAGGGTGAAAACTCAAATCACCTCCCAAAAGACCCCGTAGGAGGTACGAACACCTCGCACGGGACCAAAGTAACTTGTAGGAACTGACCGCATAGTCTCGGGTCTCCCGGTTTGAGAGTATGATGATAATTTGCAAAAATCAGCACTTAAACTTAAAAACAAGCCGTTAAAGGGTGAAAACCCAAACCACCCCCCAAACGACCCCGTAGGTGGCACGAACACCTCGTACGGGACAAATGTAACTTGTAGGAACTGACCGCGTAGTCCCAGGTCTCCCGGTTTGAGAGTATGATGATAATTTGCAAAAATCTGCACTTAAACTTAAAAACAAGCCGTCAAAGGGTGAAAATTGAAACCACCACCCAAACGACCCCGTAGGGGGCACGAACACCTCGCACCGGACCAATGTAACTTATAGGAACTGACCGCGTAGGCCCGGGTCTCTCGGTCTATGAGTATGATGATAATTTACGAAAATCAGCGCTTAAACTTAAAAACAAGCCGTTAAAGAGTGAAAACCCAAACCATCCCCCAAATGACCCCGTAGGGGGCACGAACACCTGGCACGGGACCAATGTAACTTGTAGGAACTGACCGCGTAGTCCCGGGTCTCCCGGTCTGTGAGTATGACGATAATTTGCAAAAATCAGCACCAAAACATAAAAACAAGCCGTTAATGGGTGAAAACCCAAACCGCTCCCCAAACGACCCCGTAGGGGCACGAACACCTCGCACGGGACCAATGTAACTTGTAGGAACTGACCGCGTAGTCCCGGGTCTCCCGGTCTGTGAGTATGACGATAGTTTACAAAAATCAGCACTTAAACTTAAAAACAAGCCGTCAAAGGATGAAAACCCAAACCAACCCCCAAACGACCCCGTAGGAGGCACAAACACCTCGCACGGGACTAATGTAACTTGTAAAAAATGATCGCGTAGTCCCGGATCTCCCAGTTTGATAGTATGATGATAATTTACAAAAATCAGCACTTAAACTTAAAAACAAGTCGTTAAAGGGTGAAAACCCAAACCACCCCCCAAACGACCCCGTAGGGGGCATGAACGCCTCGCACGGGACCAATGTAACTTGTAGGAACTGACCGCGTAGTCCCGGGTCTCCCGGTTTGAGAGTATGACGATAATTTGTAAAAATCAGCACTTAAACTTAAAAAGAAGCCGTCAAAGGGTGAAAACCCAAATCACCCTCCAAACGACCCCGTAGGAGGCACGAACACCTCGCACGGGACGAACGTAACTAATAGGAACTAACCGTGTAGTCCCGGGTCTCCCGATTTGTGAGTATGACGATAATTTGTAAAAATCATACTTAGTTAAAAACAAGCCGTCAGAGGGTGAAAACCCAAATCACCTCCCAAACGACCGTGTAGGAGGCACGAACACCTCGTACGGGACCAAAGTAACTTGTAGGAACTGACCGCATAGTCTCGGGTCTCCCGGTTTGAGAGTATGATGATAATTTGCAAAAATCAGCACTTAAACTTAAAAACAAGCCGTTAAAGGGTTAAAACCCAAACCACCCCCCAAACGACCCCGTAGGTGGCACGAACACCTCGCACGGGACAAATGTAACTTGTAGGAACTGACCGCATAGTCCCAGGTCTCCCGGTTTGAGAGTATGACGATAATTTGCAAAAATTAGCACTTAAACTTAAAAACAAGCCGTCAAGGGGTGAAAATTGAAACCACCCCCCAAACGACCCCATAGGGGGCACGAACACCTCGCACGGGACCAATGTAACTTATAGAAACTGACCGCGTAGTCCCGGGTCTCTCGGTCTGTGAGTATGATGATAATTTACAAAAATTAGCACTTAAACTTAAAAACAAGCCGTTAAAGGGTGAAAACCCAAACCACCCCCCAAATGACCCCGTAGGGGGCACGAACACCTCGCACGGGACCAATGTAACTTGTAGGAACTGACCGCGTAGTCCCGGGTCTCCCGGTCTGTGAGTATGACGATAATTTGCAAAAATCAGCACTTAAACGTAAAAACAAGCCGTTAATGGGTGAAAACCCAAACCGCTCCCCAAACGACCCCGTAGGGGGCACGAACACCTCGCACGGGACCAATGTAACTTGTAGGAACTGACCGCGTAGTCCCGGGTCTCCCGGTCTGTGAGTATGACGATAGTTTACAAAAATCAGCACTTAAACTTAAAAACAAGCCGTCAAAGGATGAAAACCCAAACCAACCCCCAATCGACCCCGTAGGAGGCACAAACACCTCGCACGGGACTAATGTAACTTGTAAAAAATGATCGCGTAGTCCCGGGTCTCCCAGTTTGATAGTATGATGATAATTTACAAAAATCAGCACTTAAACTTAAAAACAAGCCGTTAAAGGGTGAAAACCCAAACCACCCCCCAAACGACCCCGTAGGGGGCACGAACGCCTCGCACGGGACCAATGTAACTTGTAGGAACTGGCCGCGTAGTCCTGGGTCTCCCGATTTGAGAGTATGACGATAATTTGGAAAAATCAGCACTTAAACTTAAAAACAAGCCGTCAAAGGGGGAAAACCCAAACCACCCCCCAAACGACCCCATAGGGGGCACGAACACCTCGCACGGGACCAATGTAAATTGTAGGAACTGACCGCCTAGTCCCGGGCCTCCCGGTCTGTGAGTATGACGATAATTTGCAAAAATCAGCACTTAAATGTAAAAACAAGCCGTTAAAGGGTGAAAACCCAAACCGCTACCCAAACGACCCCGTAGGGGGCACGAACACCTCGCACGGGACCAATGTAACTTTTAGGAACTGACCGCCTAGTCCCGGGTCTCCCGATCTGTGAGTATGACGATAGTTTACAAAAATCAGCACTTAAACTTAAAAACAAGCCGTTAAAGGCTGAAAACCCAAACCACCCCCAAACGATCCTGTAGGGGCACGAACACCTCGCACGGGACCAATTTAACATGTAGGAACTGACCGCGTAGTCCCGGATCTCCCGATCTGTGAATAGGAGGATAATTGCAAAAACCAACGCTTAAACTGAAAAACATGCCGTTAAATTGTGAAAACCCAAACCACCCACCAAACAACCCCGTAGGAGGCACGAACACCTCGCACGGGACCAATATAACTTGTAGGAACTGACCGCGTAGTCCCGGGTCTCCCGGTTTGTGAGTATGACGATAATTTGCAAAAATCATACTTAGTTAAAAACAAGCCGTCAGAGGGTGAAAACCCAAATCACCCCCCAAACGACCCCGTAGGAGGCCCGAACACCTCGCACGGGACCAAAGTAACTTGTAGGAACTGACCGCGTAGTCTCGGGTCTCCCGGTTTGAGACTATGACGAAAATTTGCTAAAATCAGCACTTAAACTTAAAAACAAGCCGTTAAAGGGTGAAAACCCAAACCACCCTCCAAACGACCCCGTAGGTGGCACGAACACCTCGCACGGGACAAATGTAACTTGTAGGAACTGACCGCCTAGTCCCAGGTCTCCCGATTTGAGAGTATGACGATAGTTTGCAAAAATCAGCACTTAAACTTAAAAACAAGCCGTCAAAGGGTGAAAATCGAAACCACCCCCCAAACGACCCCGTAGGGGGCACGAACACCTCGCACGGGACCAATGTAACTTGTAGGAACTGACCGCGTAGTCCCGGGTCTCTCGGTTTGTGAGTATGACGATAGTTTGCAAAAATCAGCACTTAAACTTAAAAACAAGCCGTTAAAGGGTGAAAACCCAAACCACGCCCAAACGACCCCGTAGGGGGCACGAACACCTCGCACGGGACCAATGTAACTTGTAGGAACTGACCGCGTAGTCCCGGGTCTCTCGGTTTGAGAGTATGACGATAGTTTGCAAAAATCATCATTTAAACTTATAAACAAGCCGTTAAAGGGTGAAAACCCAAACCACCCCCCAAACGACCCCGTTGGTGGCACTAACACCTCGTACGGGACCAATGTAACTTGTAGGAACTGATCGCGTAGTCCCGGGTCTCTCGGTTTGAGAGTATGATGATAATTTGCAAAAATCAGCACTTAAACTTAAAAACAAGCCATTAAAGGGTGAAAATCCAAACCACCCCCCAAACGACCCCGTTGGTGGCACGGACACCTCGCACGGGACCAATGTAACTTGTAGAAACTGACAGCGTAGAACCAGGTGTCTCGGTTTGTGAATATGACGATAATTTGCAAAAATCAGCACTTAAACTTAAAAACAAGCAGTTAAAGGGTGAAAACCCAAACCACCCCCCAAACGATCCCGTAGGGGGCACGAAAACCTCGCGCGGGAATAATGTAACTTATAGGAACTGACCGCGTAGTTCCGGGTCTCCCGGTTTGTGAATATGACGATAATTTGCAAAAATCACACTTAGTTAAAAACATGCCGTCAAAGGGTGAAAACCCAAACCAACCCCCAAACGACCTCGTAGGAGGCACGAACACCTCGCACGGGACCAATGTAACTTGTAGGAACTGATCGCGTAGTCCCGGGTCTCTCGGTTTGAGAGTATGACGATAATTTGCAAAAATCAGGACTTAAACTTAAAAACAAGCCGTTAAAGGGTGATAACCCAAACCCCCCCCCCCCCCCAAACGATCCCGTAGAGGGCACGAACACCTCGCACGGGACCAATGTAACTTGTAGGAACTGACCGCGTAGTCCCGAATCTCCCGGTTTATGAATATGACAATAATTTGCAAAAATAACACTTAGTTAAAAACATGCCGTCAAAGGGTGAAAACCCAAACCAACCCCCAAATGACCCCGTAGGAGGCACGAACACCTCGCACGGGACCAATGTAACTTGTAGGAACTGATTGCGTAGCCCCGGGTCTCTCGGTTTGAGAGTATGACGATAATTTGCAAAAATCAGCACTTAAACTTAAAAACAAGCCGTTAAAGGGTGAAAACCCAAACCACCCCCAAACGATCCCGTAGGGGCACGAACACCTCGCACGGGACCAATTTAACTTGTACGAACTGACCGCGTAGTCCCGGATCTCCCGATTTGTGAATAGGGCGATAATTGCAAAAATCAACGCTTAAACTGAAAAACATGTCGTTAAAGGGTGAAAATCCAAACCACCCCCCAAACGACCCCGTAGGAGGCACGAACACCTCGCACAGGACCAATGTAACTTGTAGGAACTGACCGCGTAGTCCCGGGTCTCCCGGTTTGTCAGTATGACGATAATTTCCATTCATATATGTAATTTTTTTGTTTTGAATATTTTTTTTTGTAAATTATTAGGTTACTAATATCGTATCTTTTTTTTATTCTATTTTTTTGCAGGATAACAGTTTATCGTTGGCTTTTATTCGCGTGGAACACAAAGAACTCAATGGTTTACAACAATGCGTTTATTAATGAATCCATTTTTTGTGTCATGACCGTACGGTCTTTTGTTGTTTTATTATAGACTTTTATGGCCATGAGGGCATTTGTAAGTTAATTGTTATATTTTGTGGCCGTGCGGGCTTTATGTTAGGCAGGTTTTGTATTAACAGGTTTTGGAATATCCAGAAAATAGAGGAAACTCTGCCCAATTTTTTTTGGGCCTGTGAGCAATTAAAGACTTGTAATATTTTGAAGTTTGTATGTACATTAGTTTATTAATAACGCGCAATATTATTAATTTGTGAATTTTGTGCTTTCAAATATTTTTTTTAATTAAAAAATTGGCACAGTTCAAAATCGTGGCAAAAGTGTATCATATTTTGGCACGGTTTTAAACTGTGCTAATTTTTTTTAAACTATGCTGAATCTGGCACAGTTAAAAACTGTGCCAAAAGTGTGCCAGAAATATCAAATTCTGGCACGGTTTAAAAGTGTGCCAGAAGTGTTCCTATTTTGCTGAATCTGGCACAGTTAAAAACTGTGCCAAAAGTGTGCCAGAAATATCAAATTCTGGCACGGTTTAAAAGTGTGCCAGAAGTGTTCCTGTTTGGCTGATTCTGGCACACTTTTAAACCGTGCCAGAAAAAAATTCCCATTTTGGAACACCTGATTCTGGCACAGTTCAAAACCGTGCCAGATTTAATCTGGCACGGTTTTAAACTGTGCCAGAATCCTATTTTTGGTGTAGTACATCCTTAGCAGGCGAAAGGTGAGAGATGTGGACAAGAATCATAAGAAGAGGCCCTTAAAAGAAGAAGTTGCTCGACAGTGCAAGATGGTAGTTTGGCAGAATTATCTACAAGTTATGAAGGTGTAAGTGGACAACTGAAGGTCTGGACGATGAGGTTGACTCGGTTTATGAATACTTCCTAGAGGATAACTAGGGGCAATGTTTGATGATTGATAACTCTAGAATGCAAGAGTTTATAGAATATATAGAAGAAGAACCCAAGTGTATGAAGGACAGTCCCAGGTTATAGATCCAAGAGTAGGAGAAAATTGACCTAGCCAAAGAAAGCGATGATCTTAATCCCATCTTTATCTCGAAGGACCTAGAGGGAGATCCTCGAGACTAGTTGATCGAATTGCTACTAGAGTTCAAAGATGTCTTCGCGTGGAAGTACACTGAGAAGCCTGGGGTAGACAAAGAGCTGAGATTTCATAGGTTGAGTGTTTTTCCATCATCCATCCTGGTAAAGCAGGCCACTCGAACGTACAAGGAGGAGTTGGATATAAAGATCAAAGAGGAAGTTCAAAGACTCCTTACGGTCGGCTTCATAGTTCCAATCCAACATCCGATTTGGCTTTTTAGAATCGTACATGTGGGAAAAAAGGATAAGAGCTAGATCAGAATATGTGTGGACTTCAGGGACCTGAATCGATCATGTCCAAAAGATGAATTCCCACTGCCTTCCATTGATATATTGATTGACACTACAGTGGGGCACGGTATGTATAGCTTCATGGATGGTTATGTGGGATACAACCAGATAAAGATGGATTTGAACGATGCAGATAAGACCGCCTTCTGCATGCCTTTGGGTAACTTCATATACACATTTATACCTTTTGGGTTGAAGAACGCAGGAGCCACCTACCGGATGACAATGATGGATATTTTTTATGATCTTTTCCACAAGACTATGGAATTTTATGTTGATGATATGGTGATCAAATCCAAGTAAGAGTAGTCCCACCTGGATGACTTGAGAAGAGTGTTCACTAGATGCAGAAAATACAAATTAAAGATGAACCCCCTCAAATGCGCGTTCAAAGTGACAAGTGAGAAATTCTTGGGGTTTGTGGTAATCGTCAAGGGGTGCAGATGGACTTGGACAAGCGTCGGGCCATACTTGATATGCCAAGACCAAAGTCAGCAAGGAAATTGAAAAGCTTCCTTGGTAAAGTCTCCTACTTGAGGAGGTTTGTCCCACGGCTGGCCGAGGTGACTCACTCGTTGATGGAGTTGCTGAGAAAGGGCGTGAAGTTTGCATGGGAGGTGATACACGAAGACGCCATGGATAAGCTGAAAGAACTCCTTAATTCTTCTCAGACAATGATCCCCCCGAAGGCAAGTATACCTTTACATCTATATCTTACATCAACTGAACAATCTATTGGTGCTTTGTTGGCCCAAGAGATGAACGGTATAGAGAAACCTATTTATTACCTTAGCAGAATCATACATGGGCCTGAGGCCATATATACTAGTATTGAGAGGCATTGCTTAGCTTTTGTATTTGTAGCATAAAAACTTAGGCACTACCTACTATCGTTCACAATCCATATTGTAACTAGGTGTGATCCTATAATGTTTTTGCTTTTTAGAAATGTGCTAATAGGTAGGGAAGTTCGATGGTTCTTAATCCTCTCAGAGTATGATCTAAAGTGTGTGGTCCCTCGAGCCATCAAAATCCAAGCATATGCGGATTTACTAGCCATCTTTCCATCGAGAATGTTCAAGCCACCTATGAAAGAGCTCCCGAGTGAAGATCTACAGGCCAACTTTATAGTATATAGCCTGGATGAGTAGAGTATAGAATTCGATGAATCTTTGGTCGAGAAGAAAAGGGGAGCTGAAGTCATTCTACGAAGAGATGGAGAAGAGGTTCGTTTATCTTTTAAGGTGGAGTTTTAATGTTTGGATAATGAGGCCGAATATGAATCACTGGTCTTAGGGTTGCTCGAAGCTCTCAGAAGAGGTATTCAAGTCCTGACGATAAAGGGGGACTCCAACTTGGTAGTGAAACAAGTAACTGGTGAATTCTCCCTGAAGCATATGAGCCTGGTACCCTACAGAATGATCATACAGTGGTTTCTCGGGCAGTTCGAAGTGGTAAAAATCACTAGGCATCCCCGAACAATGAATCGACATTTTGACGCTTATGCCACTGTTGCCCAAAAGATTGCATTCGATGGAGAATCAATGGTGGTTCTGATCACAAAGAGGACATCTCCCTGTATGGTGTTAGAAATGTTTCCCACAGAGGAAAAGGATGATTGGAGGGGCGAGATCAGAAAGCAACTGGAGAGAGGTGAAGTGTCACTAAGCTTAGTTGACCTCGCACAATACTTTGTCACCAGGGGAAACTTATACTAAAAAAATAAAGGGGCTAGCTGTCCAAATATGTGGACCCGGAGGAATCCAAGAGAAGATTGATCGATGTACATGAAGACAACTGTGAAACCACCGAGATACCTTTGAACAGAAGGGTACAACGGGCTGGGTATTTTTGCCCTTCAATGAGACAAGATTCTGTAGTAGTACAAAGAGAATGTGCGAAGTGTTGTTTGTTCAATCAGGCAGCATAGTGCAATTTCATTAATCAACCCCAAGATTGGAGGCAGCCGTATATGGATTTATTTATAGATAGAGTAATGCTACAAACAAGGAGGATGCTACCAAGGTGAAGAGGGGAGCACCTAGGTACTTTGTCCAAGAAGGGAAATTATACCGACGAGGCTACCATGAGAGGCCCTTAAGGTGCATAAGAGGAGATGAGGCAAAAAAATTGCTAAAGCAAGCTCAAGAGCAGGGCCACATCGGAGGAGACAAACTCTATGATCAACTCATGACCTTGGGATATTATTAGCCTGCAATGGAGAAAGATTCTTCAGAGTTTGTTCATAAGTGTAAAGCTTGTTAACTACATGGGAATATAATCCACACTCATTCTGTGGACTTACATTCTCTCTCTACACCTTTTTCATTTCACACTTGGGCGTTCGATCTGGTGGGGGCCATAAACCCTTCGTCTCGAGGAAAGATCTGGATTCTGGTAACCATAGAGTGCTTTACGAAGTGGGTAGAGGCCATACCGCTCAAGAAAGCCACAACAAGGGTAGCGGTCCAATTCATGAAGGAGTACATTATCTATCGATTTAGTATCACAAAGGTGTTTTTATCAGATAATGGCACCCTGTTCGTGAATAGCGAAGTGAGTTCGCTAACGAAGAAGTACTCAATTATCCATCATAATTCAACGGTAGCATATCGAGGCAAAGATGTTAGAAGATTTCCCAGGCACATGGGATGGCAAGATCCCCAAACTACTTCCGGCCTACCGAACAACGAAGAGGAAACCAACGGGATATACCCTATATTCCTTAGTGTTTGGGGCAGAAGGAATTTTATCGGTTGAACTCGAGGTATCTTCCGCACACTACAACTTTTGAAGTGCCATGCACTTTCACAACCGGCACGTGTAACTCAAAGAACTAGAAGAGCACCAGGACAATGAAGTGAGACAATTCGAGATGTATAGAAAGAACTTGTCTCGATCCTACGACCAATTGGTGAGATCGAGGAAGTTTAAAGAGGGGTACTTGGATCTAAAAGAATGCACGCGGCATATTAGGGGTTTAGCATTGCCCAAGTTTGAAGCCAACTGGGAAGGACCTTACATCATTCGACCATCTCACGATTCGGGTTATTGTGAGATATCTAAGGTGGAGGAAAATTTGACTTTCAAACTGAACAACAAGTGGCTGAAGATATACCATGTTTGAATGTATGTTTTTCCAAACCCCTCAGTTTATTGCATTTTCTCTTTTTAATGTTTGTCGATAGGTTACTCCTCATAAATGATTGGGCATGTTCGTTTAATATAGTGTGAAGTAATGTTTATGTGGAAAATGTTAACCCACTACTCTTTTTGTGTTTGTTTTTCCTTATCTTGCACGGCGTTACTTGTATGAATGTAATAGTTTAGCTAATGTTAAAAGAAAAAAAGGGGAAAGGAAGAAAACATCAAAGGTCACAATTTTTTTATATAGAAAAGTAGTGTGATTACATGCAAAAAAAGGGGGGGGGGGGATCAAAACCCCAAGCTGAGGAACATAAAAAAAATAAACAATCAAACAAAGATGGCTACATGATATCCATAATGAAATGAAGGTTAGCATACCCAAGCAACCGATAGTGATATTGAGGGAGAATTTGCTCAAGGTTGCTCTGGGCTGAAATAAGATAGCCAACTCCTTTTAATGAATTTTCATCCTTTGTTAAATTGCCTCCAAGTCTTGTTCTTTCTTGAGAAGCTCAGCCTCCGCCCAAGAAATAGCTCCACGAGCATCCTGTACCTCCTACTCAGACATAACCATCTTGGTCTCAAGACTTACAAGTTCCTCTAAAATGGCTACCTGCGAGCGATGAGAACTCTGCAGCCGACGATAGAGAGCAGGTAGGTCAACTTTCTTGAAGTCACGGAGCAGTTTTACTAACTAAGGCAATAAGAATCCATCATTGATGAGCATGTTAACCTTCCCCAACAATGATTTGATTGTATCATAACTAAGTGACTCGAGAGGGGTATTAAGCATCTCCTAAAAAACAATGGTGAGCCTGAGCAAGCGACAAGCCATCATCCCAGGAGTAGGCTGAAGACTGCAAGAAGTGAAAGTTGAAGAAAAATGGGCTAAGAGTTGTTCAATCGATGCACGAGGGACCTCAATCAGTATGTAGGAGAAATTAACAAAAGTCTACCTCACAACCAATTCAGGGGCTACCTTAGGAGGATGTGCACTAAAGACGCTATCACTTATAGAGGGGAGATGGGTATGCGAAACACTGTCACTTTCTACGACCCCAGAAGCAACCACCTTGTGCACTTCAATAACATTAGGTGTCATTCCTAGAACCTTTACAGCAGTAGGAGCCCCGTCCAAAGATGCGAGTTCAGCTAGAGTCCTCGCCTACGCAACTTCATGAGAAACAAGCTCAACTTCTGGCCCGCGTGTTATAGGTTTATCGATTTCTACCTGAAATACAAGAATTTTCCAAGTTAAGAAAACACATACAAATTGTTTTGAAAGTATAAATTTAAAGACCAATATAATTTGGCCCGCTCGACTCTCGATTATAGGAGATTTAAAGACCAATATGACTTGGACTGCCTGACCCTCGGTTGTGGGAGATTTAAAAACTAATCTGACTTGTCCCGCCTAACCCTCAATTATGGGAGATTTAAAGTCCAACAATTTGGCCTTCCTGACCCTCGGTTATGGGAGATTTAAATACCGATATAACTTGGCCCCCTTGATCCTTGATAATGGGAGATTTTAAGTCCAATCTAATTTGGCCCTCCTGACCCTCGGTTATGGGAGATTTTAAGTCCAATATAACTTGGCCCGCCTGACCCTCGGTTATGGGAGATTTTAAGACCAATATAACTTGGCCCGCCTGACCCTTGGATATGGAAAATTTATAAAACCAATACGACTTGGTAAAACTAACAAAGTTTAAATGCAGGAGATATCTAGAAGAAGACAAGTATACCTCTGGATGCTGCTCATCAGCAAATTCATGAGTAGCCATTTGAACTACATTTTCTTACTCTGCCAAAATAGGTGCCTCCAAAAGACATTGTTCTTGGGGGGAAATCACATTTCCTACCTCAGCAACCTACTCTCGTATACCTTCTCCTTGGTCGCCCCCAGAAAGTTCGGTACCCTCCTAATTAAGGATGGAAGGCCCGAACAGAGTAATAAGAACTTGATCGTTGGAGGAGGGGGAGCTAACGGGGCAATTAGCTGAGGCATAGGAACATGCAAAGGGACAAAGAAGAGTAAGTTAAAACATTAAGTCAGAGGGTACAAAAGAACTTAGAATATCAAGAGAAAAATCTTACCATGGGTAGCGAACTAACAAGAGCAGGGGATTTAGGAACAGCTTCAACAATCCTTGCAACTGGAATACCTGACTCAAAACCAGCGTGCTCGCGCAAAAAAAAAAAGGTCAGGCGAATAACCAATACTGGATTCACTTGAAGTATTATAAATAATCACCCCTAGAGGAAAATTTAAGGTAACCTACGAAGAAATAGGGGCATCTATCTCCTGCGCCACAACTTCTTTTGAAGTAGGTAAAACTTCACCATGATTCTCCAATAGATTGCTTTTCTGAATATCATTGCGCGAATCACCTCGCGCATCAACCTAAAAAATGGGAGAGTTTAAATAAAATATAGTCATCATCACAAAGCAAAAGAAGAATGTTAAAGACTTAGAATAATAATAGAAAGTATACCTATTCTTCTTCCAACACTTCCTCCAAAACTTCCTCTTTCAATACTTCCTCCAAAACTTTATAATCCTGAGGAAGTGAGGCAGGTTTAGAAGGGGAAACCATTTTACTCAATTTGTGTCACCGAATTAATATAATATCTTCTTCCTCCTCCTCCTCCTCCTCCTCCTCCTCCTCCTCCTCCTCCTCCTCCTCCTCTCTATCATCATCATCATCATCATCATCATCATCATCATCATCAGAACCAATAGCTACATGCTTCTCAGGAAGCTCCTCCTCACTTGATTCGCTTGATTCCTACAACACAAGTTTAAGATGGATAATTGCCCTCCTCTTTTTACTACCTCTGGAAGGATGAGGAACGTATGAGAAACCATGGGAAGCCATCTCGGATAACATAAAATCCCTATGTTCTTCATTGAAATTCTCTAAAGTCTGTCTAAGTTGATCAGACATTAGGCTGACTTCTTAGGCGACCTTAAGGTCAGGAGTACGGGCCAGTGGAGTTTATTGGGTAGTTTTGGGCTTCTTCATCAAGACTTTTCTGGTAGCCCTCAAGGATTCTCCAATCAAGGTAACACATGGAGTATCACTTCCTTGAACTGTCCTCAAAGGACCAGGGGTAACAACAGCTACATCGGCTGGAATAGAGGGTTGAACTTCCCTCTTCCTTTTGACTATAGCTTAGTCCATAGGAGAGAGTGGAGGCAGCTCGGAAGGAACAGAGTTATTGGCAGTGCTCAGAGGTAATACTGAGGAGAAGGTGGTATAATTTCTTAAACCCAACTCTTTGGGAGGGTATCTCTCAACCTTAAGATATCGAGGTTCTTTGAGAAGGTTACTTTGGCAACGACCGAGCTGGTTCTGCCAAAACACAATTAGGTACATCGCTGACTTGCTCCCTCAAGCCTCCTTGATCGGAATGAAAGGATTGGCCGGGTAGCTCACACAGAAATTTATCACAGCTGAAGTAAGGTAATTAGCAAAAGCAAAATAGAAGTTGGTAGACTTCTCGCGAGTAAAATGGCTTAGCAGAGGAGTGCCCTAATCGTAACCAAACTGCAAGGCTACACGATGGGGGATGTAAACAGAGTAAAAGGATAACCATTCTATGTAAGAGGGTAAATAAGAAGGGATCGATATAAGGGAGACTTTATTTGAAGGAAAATTCCTAGATAGTGCCTCATCGAGGGGGACGATGGGACGTTCCTCTTCGGTAAAAAAATCGTTTGAAAAAAACTGGTCCACCCCAACATACAAGCGAAGTAAAACCTTTCGGCTATATCAATAAAAGATATGAGAGGCTTCTTGACACTCTTATGGTTCCAACAACAAATCTTAGGGACTCTGATGGGCTGAGAATCGGGATAGCTACCGGTCGGGGCATAGTTTGGAAAGTGAGAATAAAGGAAGGCTGTCAAAAGTACGTGGTTCACGTAATTGGATACGTCAAATCTACAGATGCTCCTGGATGAATTCTCCTCCACTCGATCCAACCAAGTGTACAATGAACCAAGTGTAATAGCTTTGAGGTGACGCTTCATCCCATTGGCCATTCGAACGGCTATATTAATCAAGTCTTTTCTAGGGAAATCATAGGGCTTGCCCAGGAGATAGATCTTTGATAATATCATCTAGATGTAACTGGAGAGATAGATCTGAGAATCAAAACCCTTTCCAGCCAAGGGTTGTTCGAATACCTGCTTCCCATGAGGATTTTCCTTTATTGCCTCGCGGGCCTTGATCACTGCCCTGTCCTTAATGAAGTAGAAGTGCCTAATTACCTCTGAATTGGTACACTTGTTTTATGCCACCATGAAGTAATTCATAACTACCTCTAACTCGGCCCTCAAAGCCTTTTCCTTGCTAGAAACCGCTTATTCAAAGAACGTATCAAATCCTACTACCTCTAACCCCATCAGATCGCAAACATCTTCGAGGGTAATAGTGAATTCACCCCAAGAGGTCACAAAGGTATGTAAACTGTGGCTCCAGCAAGACACGAGTAACTGAAGGACAGTATTATTTTTGGTAAGAGTGAGATCATCCAACCAACTAGAGTAGGATAGATTAATAAAATCCAGTTATATAGAGTATTTGGAGTGGATGTAGTTAGTCCAAGGGCCTAAACCCTCACAGGCACCAGAAGAGGCCTCAAACTCTACCTTGGAGAACGAAAAATCACCGCGCTCAACATTAAATTTGGTAAAGGTGGCGATAGGGATGTAAGCGAAGTCCTTAGCATCATTGCCTTCCTCCATTAACATCTTAGGGTTTTTAATCGACTATAGTTTTTTGGGAAACCTCTATGTCGTCTGCAAGAAGTGATTGGATTCACTAAAGTATGGAGCACGATGGTAACACGCCCATTGGTATTTGGCATGTTTGAGTTTCGGGGGAAGCACCCCTAGCAGATTGGGTTCTCTTTATGATAGGTGCCATGAGGAACTGAGAAGGATAAGGAAAATGGGTAAGATGAAAGGAACTGAGAAGGCAAAGCTTGCTTTAAAAAAATCTTAACTCGAAAACGAAAACCCAAAGGTGGAAATTTGAAATGAAGGCACAACCCTTTTTATAGGGGAAACACAAACCCCAATAGGTGGCAAAAGGCAGTGCTATGGAAAGCGCAATAATGATCAAATCAGCTTACGTGTCCATCACGCGCGCATTGCATTAGAGTTCAAGAGTTGTAATGATGATCTTTTGGTAAGCGACGCATGACTAATGTCGTATGGGGAACACGCGCGTACCCTGGCACTGCTAAATGTCGTAGACGGGAGCACAAATGATAGCCTCATTAAGTGACACATGTTTGGAGTCTTTTCATCTTGTAGGAGATGAAGAGCTTTGGGGGAAATTTAAATAAACCTCTTCACTTCCACCAAGGCATCTGCCACGCGTAATCATGAAGCCTCACAAAAGGAAGAGACGGTATCAAAAATATGGCAAGATATTTAAACAAATGAAATAGTTCGAAAGATAGAGCAAGATATAGATCCTTAATTACTAATAATTTGTTGTTTCTTATAAATCAAGTGCCCAAGGATATTGAAAACTTATTGCAGCAAAAGATTGAAGATCAACAAAGGGTTTCGTATAATTTTTCTTCTACAATAAGCAAATACCTCTACGAAGGGGAAAATGTAGGGGGGAGTCCCCACTAAAGAGTGATTAACTTAGTTAATTCGTTGATTGGAAGACGAAGAAGGAGGATGAAGGTCACCCGAGCAAGTTACCTTGAAGATGCTCCACAGATGTGGCTTGAAAGACCCACCTCGAAGATTCTCCATAGATGTGGACCGAAGGACCTACCTCGAAAATTCTCCACCGACGTGGTTTGAAGAATCCAACTCATAGATTAAAATCACTTGAATGACGATAGTTTGTAATATGAAATAGAATGAATAATATCATATACTTTATCTTATGTTATATGTTGAGCGATGTTGTTCGTTATCCACGAGGGACCATTCCTGGCAGGGCATGGGAGAGATAACATAATCTATCGAACACATGTCATTCGAGAAACGTGCGAAGTCGCACGAACGAAGGGTCCATCCGTTCGAGTGACGTGTTGGATGATGAAAACCTCTGTTCGATTTTCGCTTTGGCCTTAATCCTTCAAAACCTTAACAGGAATTTCAATTGCGGTAAGAAACTTGAAAAGCATGCCCACATGTTAAAATGTTTATATTTGTGTACTAATCAAATTTAATCACTGTATTTGTAGGTTGTATATAGTTATGTGGACCCTCCTCTTGGGAACCTCGCAGGGACATGGTTTGGAGGATTGGGAGCAAGGCAACGTTAGGAATACAATTACCAACCCTCCTGGCACACTTGGAAAAAACTTCACTTAGTACATATGGTTGCTCGAGCCACCTACAGTCGAGCTACCTTAACTCCTACTCATTCGAGAAAACCTCCTCGAGGTACCTCAATCTTACAGCCTTGGCCTAAAGATAGTTCTTAACTAACAAAGAGAAGACTAAACACTCGATCTACCTATCAATCGAGCAACCTTAAATCAGATGCAATCCCGCCTGACTGATGTGACCATACACCTAATGGGGTCATTGTTTATCCACTTTCTGACGTCATAATGTCTGGCATCAAGTGTGTTTATCCTTAGGACGGTAGGTCTAGTTTACCAAACCTGACACTTAAGCCGTTCTAAGATAAGCCCCAAGCTGCCACATCATGTCCCTCATTAATGCCTGCCATACCTTCGGCCAATAAGATAGTTTCTCGCCAAATTATGAGATCCCATGCATTTAATGCAATGTCTTCTACATTAAAGTCATGTAATTGTGCATTTAATATGATCAGTCACATTAAACATGGGCAACATTACTCGAGTAACCTGGCCTTCATATAAATAGACTAGCCAAATAATTTTGTAGGCAGAGCATTCTGATCCTAGAATTGTTGCCCCGCTCCCTCCATACACGAGAGCTATTATGAGAACATTATTTCCCACACCGATTTAATACCCATATCATTGAGCATTAACTGAGCTTGAAGTTCCTTCCTTGCCTTTATTGTGCCTAGAGTGCTTGCTCTTTCTCCCTTCGACCAAGATACCTTATAGTCCCATCTATTTATTATACCCGTTGTGTATTATTGTGTCAACATACCATTTAATATAAGTCTGAATATTAAATCCCTTTGCCTCTTATTCACATGTATTCACTGTCACCATTTAATCCCGATCTTGATAAGAGGTTACGCCTCACTGATACTAACTGTATTCCAAGAACCCACATCTTACAGTATTTATATATTATGATTCTTTTCGGGGTGTGACGTCTTGGGTATGATTCAATTTCATACTCGGGGAACTATGATCACCTCCACTAGGCTTATTATTAATTTTCTCAAGCTCGATAGTGAGTCCGACTTGAGGTGTCCGGGTTAGAGTGAGCATACCCGGGACATGATAGTGTTTCCAAGATTATACTCGGGGGGGGGGGGGGGGGGGGGTGAATTGAGTTTAGCAAATTTTTAGCCAAATTAAAATTTTAGAAAAATATTTAATTCACAATACTTCAACAATTTTCAGATTAATAAATTTATATAGATTAAGTCCAAGAATATCACGTAAATGCAACCAATTAATTTAGACAAGCTAAAATGCAAATTTTAACACACCACAAATATTAAATTAATTTTCGTATTTAATATAAATTAATATTCTGAAAACAATTAATTAATTCAAAAATAATTATTTTAACCTTAGCATAAATTTAATAATTTTTGGAATTAATATATTGCAAATATGAGTGTTGAAAATATAAATTCAAGCAAGCATAAATAAAATAGGCAAATAAAGTGCGAAAAATAAATTACACCGTATTTTAACGTGGTTCGGCCAAAACCCGGCCTACGTCCACGCGCCTAGAGCTTCTGACTCCCTTGCGCTTCACTACCGTGATCCAGTTGAAGGGTAGGATCAAACCACCATGTACAACCAGTTACAAGCTAACTTCGAGCTTCAAACACCGTGGCCCACTTGCGGGTAGGAACCAATCACCGATACAAACCGAAGCTTCAACAAAGCTTCAAACAAATCTGAATTTTTTGTACAATGTAGAGTAATGAAACTCCTGAAAAATTCAATTTATATTATGAGTTTCTTCTTCTGCAATAAGACTTCAATAAATGATGTTGGTGTAGGCATAAGTCTTCTTCTTCAATGATTGAGCCGATTTAAAATTAATTTGCTCTCTTGAATGTGTAGTTGAGTAGTAAAATAAATAATCTCAATAAATTCTCTAGCTCTTGATCATATTCTCATTCTTGAGTGTGTGTTCAATGAAGCTCTGAATGCTTCAAAATGTCTTCTAAAAATTAGTTGTTAGACACATGCATTGTGAGCATTTAATGCTCCTGAATTTTTGCTTAGATGATGTTAGGTGAAAAATAATCTTTCAAATCTTCATTTTGCTTCTCAATAAAAATGACCTTTTGAGACATGATAATAGTATTCTCAAAATAAAATGACTGAAAGTAGCTCTTATAGATAACCTCGTATAGATTCTACAAAAATATTAATCCAAGAGAAATATCTATTTGAAATATAGAATGGCCAAGAGAAAACAGAAGTCTGATAGAGTAAGTATACACACAAATAAAAAAATTACCGTGAGGGATATCAATGGACGAATAAAAAGCTCGATTGAATAAAATAATAAGACATGTAACATCTCGATCGAAATCAAGCTAAGGCTACTGCTAATGTGTACAAAGCTGAATGTAATAAATGGAAGAAGTGACTATAGCAGGTGTAAAACGGATCTCGATTTAAATGATAAATCTAAATCTAATAGGTATAGACTATAAATTTTTGGTCAGCATCAAATGGTAATGGGTTAAAGCAGTTCAAGAGAAGGTTTACTCATGACAGCTAAGGGGAGAACAATACCATATCTCCCATTTGGTAAAATCGGACAAAAGCATGTAATGACAATCATGTGGCCCGAGAACTGCCTAGGTAGATAACAACATATAATTTTATAGAAGCATGCGTATGATGGCAGTTTAGATTTAGGCGATAATGGAAAACTGCATAAGCAGTTAACATATGTGGTAAAAAGACCGTTTATCATTTTTTTACTTTTATTCAAATATAATAAGTGGAGAAGATTTTAAGCGTTAAAAAAACTATGTGAATTAAAATAGTGACATATGTATATATAATAAAACAGGCTAGACAAAATTGTTTTCCCAACCATATAGTTAACTAGTCAAGGTGAACAAAGTTGAGGCACTGTGGGGACAAGACTTAATGTCTCGTGTCAATTTATGTGTGGCCCAAAGCTGTCATGATGTGCAGGGATGGGACTCAAAGTTGAAAGCAGTGTAAATATTTATAACCAGTGTATACAAGTTGCACACCATATTTAAGAAAGAAAATAAATATATAAAATATAAAAGCGTAACTATGCATATAAGGCATGTGAGTAGGTTCTAAAAATGTATAAATATATTTATATAAGGAAGCATATATATAGGAGAAGGCTCAGTTACATCATGTTCTATACATTATTCATGCATCACGTTTAATTACAGGTTCAAAAAAACTTTTTTTTCAAATTTTATATTTTTTCCTTGAAATTAACCTTCTAATCAACACATATGCAAAAAATTAGATCAAAATATATTTTGTAACTATTTTTAAAAAATCCACAAAAAACTGCTAAAAATATCTTATTTATAAGGGTCTGCGCCAACAGTTTTTTGTGAATTTTTTAAAAATAGCTAAAATATGTATTTTGACCTAATTTTTTGCATATGTGCTGATTGGAAGGTTAATTTCAAGGAAAAAATATAAAATTAAAAAAAAAAATTCTAGGGCCTAGAATTATGTGTGATATACGGTGTGATGTATAGTCCATGATGTAGGTAAGACTTCCTCTCTCTCTCTCTCTCTCTCTCTCTCTCTCTCTCTCTCTCTCTCTATATATATATATATATATATATATATATATATATATATATACACACACACACACACACACACTATTATACACAGTATATATGAGGCAAGGTAATCATTTAATAAAGGTTTGTTTGGAATCATCAAAATCAAAATATTACATTTATTACAATTAAACGAATTAAATATTAATTAAAGGGTTAATTATATTTTTGTTTAAAAATCTCCTCCGTTTTGATGATGACAAATAATGATTCACAATGATCCATAAAATGTACGAATTAAGCACAATTAGTGAATCATACATACTTCTCCCCCTTTTTACATTATCAAAAAGATTTTTCAATATAAATCGAGTGTCATTGGATAAAAAGTGCGAAGCTCCCACTATAAAAAATAATATGTGTATGGGATATAACCATAAATCGCGAGGAGCATAAGATTTTCAATATGCACATGTGTCATCATATATTGATTATAAATTTTTCATATCATGTATTCAATTTTATAGATAGACAATAATATTATCAAATAATGCACAAGTCACCAAAATGATAAAATTAATAATATCACGCATATAATGGTGAATATATCACAACTCAATATTTTTCTAATAATTTTAATAAAGCACATAACATGAGTGAGAATATGGAGGCATAAATATACCACTAAAAAATTTCGATTTTGTTCAAGCTTTGCCATTTTCGAGATACGAGCATAAGATTCTTAAAACAAGCAATCATAATCCAATATTCATATTAATGCATCAAAGTTTGTGATCA
This sequence comes from Sambucus nigra, assembly GCA_949130495.1. Taxonomy (NCBI): domain Eukaryota; kingdom Viridiplantae; phylum Streptophyta; class Magnoliopsida; order Dipsacales; family Adoxaceae; genus Sambucus; species Sambucus nigra. The sequence continues at coordinate 349,060,684 of OX422220.1, read as the reverse complement.
AGCATTTTTCAAATAAATATTTCTCAATAAACATTTATCCCCCCCTAAGGGATACCAATGAAGGCATATATGCATATAATAATTATGGTGCATCTATTTTCTTCAATAGAATCATTTTTAACGAGTCTCGCAAATGATACCAATTGTTGATCATATGATTTCTCAATTTAAGCACATATATCACAAATGTTTCTATCTTCCAAAAAAATATATAACATGTATGTCACAAATATTCAAATAATTGCACTAATCATGTGGCATAAAATTAACTCATAAAGATTAATGTGTTCATATCATCAAAATCAATAAGTGAATGACTCAATATTAACATGTAACTTATATATCTAAAGTACTAGAATTTTCTCAAATGACATTTTCGTTTCAAATTAATATACAATAAAATCAAGAATTAATCCAATATTATTATCCACAAATACATGTCAAGATATAACACAAAAAATATGAATTTTTTATCTCAAAAGATTTATCATCAAAATCAAATGCATGTCTAGCAACATAAAATTATCAAAAAAATAATAAATGTACAAATTTACTTGAAGACGAAATTATCAACAACAAACTCATATGAATAGTAAAACAATCTAACAATGAAAAATTATCGATTAAGATATAAAACAAATCATCAAGAATCATATGATATCAAATTCAATATTTAAGAAGGGTGTCCTCATCACCTTACCAATACAAATGATATTTATATGAAATTTTTTTCAAGTGTGGCATTTATAGTATTAGGCAATGATATTTGAAATTTGTAATGATACCAATTCATGTCCCTTGAAAATTCACATTCCATCTAAAATTGCAACCTACACAACTTTCAATATTTTCTCTTTGATTCCAAGAAAGTGTTAGGTCCACAAAGCAATATGCATTAACTAGACAAGAATAAATTTATTCACACATTCAAGCAATAGATATTTAAAAAAAAATTAATCAGATTATTATTCATTAATAAGCATATAAAATATGAAAACACTATATCACAATATTCATTAAAAAATCTAATTATACTTTTTTTAAATAGAAATCTTGTTCAAGTGCCAATTCCGGTTTTGCACCTAAAAACTTTATCTTTTGGAACCCAATATGTGTGTGGTTGATAAGGGTTAGCAAAAATAATTGTTTCTTTAGGAATTCAACCTAATTTTATATTTTTATACTTCCTTTTTATAAAATGACAAAATTTGGAATAATGTGTATGTCTACCATAATGTGCATAAAGAGGAATGACCAGATGAGACTTCATTTTTAAATAAATTGGATAAGTCTTTTTCTCATTTTCTCATTTTCTTCATCATGTCCTATACAATTATTATTAAATCGAATTCTTTGACGTTCCACAATCTTATAAAAATATTCATTTCATTTAGTAAAAGTATCTAGAGATTTATTTAAATAATCAATCTCCCTTTTTAACTCACTATTTTCACATTTAAGAGGGGTAGTGATAATAACATATTTTTCCTTTTTCAAAGATTTGATTTCATTTTTCAAAGATTCATTTTCTAATTTCATATCATTACTTTTTTTTTAATATAAATCATATTTTGAAGATAGTAGAGAATGAGACTTTTATTGAGAACATTTAATTTCTTTTGAATGAGACATGATAGCACTTTAGAGAAATCATCCGATGAGTTATTACTCCGGAATGGATAGTTATTATACGTCACATGTGTGTGAACATTGTAGTATACTAGTACGTATATAATATGAGTAGATAATTATATACGGTATAAATACATTATTGTGAATGCATTTCTTATATAATTAGTGTGAAAATTATATGATTTAAAATTGGTTTCTTATATAACTAGAGTGGAAGTTATACGATTTTAAAAAGGGGATTTCTTATATAACTAGTGTGAACGTTATATGATTTAATATAGTTGAACTGATTAATAAGTTAATGGGTAGATAACTTAATAATCAAAGTAAGAATACTATGGTTAGAGTAGTGTTGTAGAAAGAGGTGTGATGCGACTAGTTAAGCGGGGTAACATAACTAGGAAGGTTAGAAAGCAAGCGTTAGGTGTGCACATTAGTTGAATGGTGAGTTATAGCTCAAGAGAGTGCGACACTAGCTTAAATATGAAAAGAGTGCATGCATATTTAATTATTGCAATTTAACTCAAATATTTTCAAAATATTTTACTTGGGCTCTAACCTGTTTCAAAATAGTTTTCAAAACATTTTAGGTGTACAGCCACAGGGACGCCTAGTTTGAGGATTCTATCTAGGGATGCACAACTGCAACTTATGTGAAAGTTGCAAGACTTTGCTATAGACGCTTCATTCATTTATTCTTAGTGTCAGGACTTTATTTCAGTACTCATTTGGGCATGTTGCCCTCAGGTCTAGTATTCAGTTTATTTATATGGCCTTGTGTATCCATGTTATTGATTCAGTTTACTGTTGTATTTTATTGATTGAACCGATAGTTGATTCGGTCCTCTTTATTCATATTATTCGTCTGTGTTGGATTCAGTTACTAGTTTGTGTAGTGGTTTAATTATTATTTATTTATGCATATTTCTAATTAATGAATGATAAAATTTGGCACCGGTCTAATTAAATTACTAGGTGGTTTGTAACTTTAAAAAGTTTTCAACAGTGATGCTAAGAATGAGCCATATAAGACAAATATTTTATTTTGATCATGGGCTGGCCACCCAGTATTTTTGTAGGCTGGGTGTCACAAATGGTATTTGAGCATCAGGTTTTAGAGTCCTTAGGATTTGTGCGGCTTCTTACGTTTCAACCTAGTGTTTTTTAAAATAGAGTCTTATTATAAGATTATTTTATTCGTCAACGTAAGCGACTTACGTTCTCCTGCTATTAAGTATAGTTGATACGATTCATATACGAATTCGGCTGGGGCTTCATACACCAAATAATTTTGGTAGAATATATAAGCATGGATGGGGAAATTTGGCTAGAACGTATGGTACTGTTGTAGTCAATGTCGTATATTTACAAATTGATATTAGCGTTTCCATGAGAAGGGAGCCAAGAGGGTTGGAGAACCTAACCAAAGGGAAAAACTAGAATTAATAATGCTAGTGAGGCACCACAGGAGGGGATACCCAGTAGAGGACCCAGTGTACTGATTGAGATTAATAAAATTCCCACCAGGTGATGGTGAATCCAGTTAGGGCCGTCAGGGCTAGCAACGAGTCATATAGGGCCAGCGAAGCCAAAGGGACAACAAGTGTAGCATTCAGGGTAAAGTCTACTAGGTCTGTGAGAAGGACAATCCCGATATGGCCAGTGGGGCCTGGGAAAGGGGAATGACACAAAGATGTGTCTTATGTGTAAAGAGTAGGAATACATGTGTGAATTTTGTTCGCAGTGAATTAGGGGGCAGGATCTGGATGCCTAGTAGGGGCAACAGTTATAAGGAGTTTTTTATTTGGTTGGGATGAGGGCGTTATGTCCAGGAACCCTTTTAAACCACAGTACTATTGGAAATTGAAAATATGAGTGTTATCTCGGGGGATTGGGGTCTTTTCTATGTGACACGAGCGAGTCACAGTAGTTTGTTAGTTCTAGATTTGCATGTGAAACGAGTTTAGTAAAGGTATTGTTAATATCACTATAGTGTGTGCATATTTACCGTTGAGTAGCGGGGCTCTCTTTCGTTCCATCTGCAGGGGAGTAGGTGTGGACACTGAAAGGATATATTTAATGAGGATATCTCATTTTGAGAGGTGATGGTGGGCGATTACATCAAGACTATCGTGTTTATTATTTCGGGACATGATGTATATTTTTACGATGTCTCACTTGAAAAAGAGTCAATCTCATGGCGATATTTTATGAATTAGTTTTTGGATAGTACAGTTGTCTATTACATTTGATCCCAGTGCGTAGGGACTCTTATCGATGTTATTCAGGGTATAGCGGGTTCACCGTTAAGAGGAGAGTTTTTAGCTCATTATTATTTACATGTTGAGAATTTAGTAATAGTGAGAGCATCGTATCGTGTGACGCCTTGAGAGACATGGGAATACACGATTCGATTTATGTGTTGGGAGACAAAATTGGTGATATCTTAGTTATGTGCTTTGACCCATGGATTTCAATGATCGACAATGCTAGCGGATAGTGCATCGATGGAAGTTCATTTGAGCTTCGTTGCGGGATGTTACATGCATGGACCTTAATAAATGTTGGGAGTAGTGAGACGTTGTTGGATGCTAGTGCATCAGTTTAAATGTTAAATTATTGAACGTGTATAAGAAACACTTTATGCTGAGAGCTATTACAATATATGGCCAGTGGAGCCGAGTAGTGCTGCGAAGGAAGCACCGAGAAAACTTATGTAACACAAGTTAATAGGTGGGATAGTATCGAGAAGAATTAGATTGAAAATTATGGGGTAATCGAGAATACCTGTATGATATAGCCACGCCAAGAGTGTGTAACTGAGCTTGAGATAAGTATGTTACGTACGAGGCGTTAGTGATAATTATGTTGGATGTATGGGCTATAGAATATAGTATGGTGAGACTTTGTGTTCATTGTTCCAAGGGATGATTTACTTGTGCTAGCTATCACATGAAAGAGGGTCTATTCTATATATACGTGTATATATGTTATCATGTGTTGCATAATAGACTTATAAGAAAATTTTTGTATTGTTATATTTAATCGTAGGGAATAGGGACGTTTACTGATGGGATTTAGGGTGGATAAGGCTTATTATCGAGCGGGGAGATATAGCTCGTGATTGATTTGCGCTAAGAAACTAGTGATAGTATGGGGCGCCATATTATATGATGTCTTTTGTAACATAAGAGTGAACGAGTATACTTTATGCCAGGAGACAGGAATTTGGGGATATGTGCTAGGGATTGAGGGCCTAGCGGAGCCCAACGACCTACAATATTAGGTAGTAGTGTATCCGGGGGTTCCTTATTTGGATTTCACTTGGCAAGACATCCCATGCATGAAACTTAGCGCAACGTTAGAAGTTGGGAGAGGTGTGGTTATTAGGACATGGATTTGGTACATTGGTTATTATACATATATGTGTTTATAAATGTGAGTTGATTACGATTTAAGGCTAGTAGAGTCGGGTAACATTTAGGCGGTTAAGCATGGGTATAGGGTGTATGGGGCCCTGGGTAATTAATTTAATTTTAAAATAATTCGCGATTAGAATGGGGAGAGATATGTGTAGCGATCTTAAGGGCATGTGAGTAAGGAAGTATTTGAGGCTTGGAGTACTAGACTCATCTTAATTTCGAGGAAGAAATTCCTTTGGGGGGGGGGGGAGTATGTAACACCCCGTATTTATGAGAATAAAGAATTTAATAAATTTGGTGATATAGGATCTAATTATCTGGAGAATTTAATTAATTTAGTGAAATAAGATTTATTGAATTCGGGTAAATCTTTAAATTTTCATGTGTAATAATTTGAGGTTGATATTGGAGAATTGTAGTAAAGTAACTTGGATGATGATTCTGAGTGCACGATTGATTATGAATTGATCGATATAGTCGAGAAAGAGTACCTGGGGGTAGTAATTGGGTGTCGGGGCAATTTTAGGCATAATCGAGCTCATACGGTGGTGTTCAGGTCATATTGGGCTTGTACCATAGCCTTAATTTTGGGATTTGTAATATAAAAACTATATTAGGGAGTTTGTGGTAGACACAAGTCAATGAGAAAACTCTAGTTTTGTAGAGGAGAAAAGATGGAGAAATTGTGAGGTCTTTTGGGAGCCAAATCAAGAAGAGGGGTGTGTTCCTCGTCAAATATTCATCTACATCAAAGGAAATCAGACCCTACGAAATTATTCAAGCAAGCAGTTAAACTTGCATTTATTTAAAATGTGGTACTGCGATTCATATCATGGTGGGTGTAAACTATATTCATTTTCAGGGTAGGTTATTACATGGAAATGAGTTTTTGTGAAATTGGGTAGTATGTGTGAAATTGATACACAACACTACACCAAGTCTGTCGGATTGTCACAATCATTGACCTTGACAAGTCCAACTTGTCAAGGTCAATGACCATGACAATTCTGGGAGTGACAACTCTTGTTGTCACGAACTTGTCACCGTCCTATCACGGTCTTTGACTTTGACAAATTTTGTCACGGTTAAATACCGTGACAAACCAGTGACACATCTTAAAAAATTATCGCGGTCATTGATCGTGACAAAACTGGGAAGAATTTAAAAAAAAATCTGCTGAGCAGTGTGGCAACTGCCACTGCCCCAGTAGTATATTTGTAGCTGTTATAGCAAAATTGTACCTGTTCAAACATCATATATCCAAATAAAATAGAAACAATGCATCAATTCATTGCATATATATTTCCATATCCAAATGTCCAAATCAAAACAATTGAAATATAATCCAAGTGAACATATAAAAATCGATACATATAATATCACGACATAGTGTCTGGGGCAGGTTCGAGGAGGAAAGAAGGCCACTTGATATACGCATTGAGGAACCCCTTAATATGCGCCACGCCGCATTGTTCGCGCAACCAGAATGCGGATTTCTCCTTTGTGGATATCACATGCCTGACGAGCACCTTGGTCTCAATGTTTTGAAGGTTACGTCCATGAATCGACATACCCTCGACGGTGTTCGGAGCCCTCAACCCCATCGCTATCTGCTGGCCATCACATATGTCGCGTAAAAATACGCTCGGTTAATCGATTGTTGACATAGGCCGCTGGACGGAATCCAAGTAGGGGACTTGCTCATAAAGCGGTGAGTTCGTGCATATCAGCGATGAAGAAGAGATGTCCATGCCCTCGTCCTCTTCCACCTCCCCCTCCACCACCTTCTCCTTCCCTTTGACCTTGCCCTTTCCGCCCAACTGACGCTTCATGAATTCGTACATATCTAAGACCGTCGCCTCCAACCTTGATAGCTTTGCGTCATGCGTGTCCACCTGACGAGCCAACCCAGTATTGCTCGCCTCCATTTCGGTGATCCTAGATTTTCCCACCCATGAGCTCACCCCCTTGTCCTCCCCTTGCGATCAGCGCTAAGCACTTGGCTGAGTGCGTTTGTGAACAAAAATGCCTTATCGGCATCAGACTACGACTCATGCACTTCCTTAAGCTTTGCCTGAAATGACAAACAACACATGATTAGTTAAATAAGTAAATAAAAAAAAATTATAACGTAATTCACAAAAATTAAACCGTCGGATTACTTACAATCGTGGTCACGATGCTCGAGGACACCTCCTTATCCTTGACCTTCTTCATCCGAATTTCCACATAGGCATCGAGCCTATGTGGACTACCCCCAAGGTCACTCCCCGTCCCCTGAAATAAAATAGTGCAAAATTAGTAAGTAACGCAACGTAAAATAATGCAGAATAACATATTTTTGTAATTATAGAAAAATAAAAACCGACCATCTTTTGCTCCACCTCGACGTAAGACGTCTGTACGGAGTAGTGCACGTCCGTCTTTTTCGCCCGATTTTCCCTTCCTGATTAGCGAGATGTTAATTGTCGCTCATCGATCTCATTATCAATGAACTTTTGTCAATTTGCCAATTCGATCCGCTCCTTCGGTGGGACGGAGTTACGCATTATGATAATGGACTCATGGGTCTTCCCAAAGTATCGGGCCCGTAAATTCTTCTTCCATATCTTGTGTTTCTCCCTCAACTGCTCCAACACAGAATCGTAGAGTTCTGGGGGCAGGCTGAATTGTTCCTGTCAAAAAAATACAAAACAAAAACAATGTAAGTGTTAGTCACGAATAAATATAATTAGAAATTGAAATTGAAATTGAATTTGAAATATAAATACATTACCTGTAGTGCCGCCCAATTAGCTAACTTTAGCTCATTTGGCACCTCCCTCCAACTGGTGTACCCCGGGCCGATAATCGTCTTCACCAGCTCGAGGGATCTAGTCAATAAGCCCGTCTTGTTCTCAACAACCATTCCCAATTTGTCCCATTTGGGGATCCTAGGGGACAAGGAGCCCTCGTTGCCTTCGCTACCGTCGAGCCCTGAAGAAGTCATCATCATTATCATCATCATCATCCTTGCCTTAATACCTGAAGGAGACGTTTTTAGTAAAAATTATTGTTAATAGTACAAATCCAAATGAATTAGAAGAATACAAATTAATTAGAAGACATACAAACATTTTATATGGTCGTGCCACTCTCGAATGGGTCGTGACACGGGGTTATTTTAGAAAATAGTTGAGAACTCCCCCCCCCCCCCCCCCACCACACACACACACACATATATACAAAGGAAATAGATAAAATGATCAAGTATAAATGAATTATGTCTTATTATCTTGCATACCCTATCTTAACAAATGTAGGTCAACTGTTTTTCACTCAAACACCTTACCATTCTCACACCTAGTACACGGACACGGAAACTCTTCATCATTATGACATCTGTTTGCGTATTTCACAAATTCATTAGCACCTCTGTGAAACACATCCCCCATTCTATTTGTCTCACACATCCACTCTTTGTATTTAGGATATCCCATCACAGCTACTACAAACAATCACCAATTAAAGGTAAGAAGCGTATATTCGTGGATTAGTATAAACAAAACTTAGATTTATAGTATGTTTCATTTAATTATGTCTTATTTAGAGTCGATTTTTAAATTAAAAATTCAAACTCAATTTATAATATTTAATTCCTATTTCCTCCATCTCCTCTAAAGGGTGAGTGGTCCTATCCCATTCAAGACCGTATTTTTTTGTAGTATACTTAACAACTCATTCACATTATTACGATTTAAGAAAAATTCGGCAGCATATCCCCATAGTTCTCCAAGTACACGATGTAGATTCGCAAGTTTGAGTATTATTTCAATTTATTAATTGAAATAACACTCACACTTGTCAATCTAGTATGTACCCAGAGAACATTAGGATACGACTGCAGAACTTCCTCCAAAAGTATCAAGGTTAAGCCACTAAGAATATTATTATACATAAATTATGCAGTCACAAACTGTCCAAACAGGACAATTCGAGAGATCTTATTATAGGGGTAAAGACTCTCGAACGGGTCTAAGAGCTATTGAATGCATACGCATAAGAACTAGAAGGTTAGTATATATGCGCACTATATGTAATATCAGGTATGTTTCATTTAATTATCATAAATGAAACATACTATATATATGGATTAATAATATATTGTTCGTGACACAAATTAATTTTAGAAAAAAGTTAAAAACTCCCCCCCCCCCCCCCCCCCATTTGGACAATAATCCAGTGATCATGCCACTTCCAAAATTGACCACCCAACATCGGCCCTGTATAATCCAACAGCAACAACAATAACAAACCAACAAATGTGTATCCTGTATTCCTTCTAATTCATTTACTCAATTAATTCATTTCATCACGTCTTATAAATATATCATCATTAAAGGTATACAATTAAAGCTATATTTTATTAATCAATTTGTCCGTTTCAACTGTCACGGTGTAATATTAATGTTTAACAACTTAATTCTGAATTCCAAAACAACAATATCTAATATGTACAATTACTAAAAATCCTAAACATCAGTTCAAACTAACTACTTACTAATTCAAAACCAATAATTAATAAAGACACATAACTCATTTATATCCAATTAAAGTCATAATTAAATTAACAATAATAATTATAAGTCCCAATTCCAATTCCAATTCCTATTATGACTATTCCGTGAGAAAAATGTCAACATATATTTGGGTATTAATACTTAAGGGTACAAAATATATTTGGGTATTTACATATTTGGGTATTTACACATTAATCAACACACACACGCACCCATCCCCCCCCCCTGCCCCACCACTCCCCCTTCCCCCCCCCCTACCCCACCCCTGCAAACACACACACACACACACTCACCCATCTATACACACACACACACACCCACCCCCATAACCCTTCCCCCCCCCCCCACCACCACACACACCCCCTGCCCCCTCCACCCACCACACACACATGCACACACACCACCCACATATACAAACACACACACACACACACACACACACACATATATATATATATACAAAGGAAACAGAAAGAGAGGGAAAAACCTGAAAATCGCTTAAAGAGAGAGAGAGCAGTCGCTTAGAGAGATAAAGAGGGAGGGAAACCAAAATGATGGGGAACAAAAGGAGGGGGAGGGTTTTTTTACTGACAAATTTGTCACAGACCTGTCACGGTCTTTGACCCTGACAACTTTATAAGATTGTCACGTTCATTGACCGTGACAAGTCCGTGACAAATGTACTCACTACAAGAAAAAATATCATTTATGTCAGTTTAAAAATGAACGTTATGTCAGCAAAATGTAAATTGACATAAATAATATTCATTTATGTCAATTTTACTTTGAAAGTAAATTTTTATTTCAATTTAAATAAAATTGACATAAAAAATAAATTATTTATCTCATATTTATATATATATATGACACAAATACATATTAGTTATTTTCCCTTTTAGAGTAAAAACTGAGATAAACGGAAAAAAAAAGCCGGGCTTTTTTTTTTCATTCCCCGCTCCAAATTTTGGAGCGTCAAATTCCTCAAAAGATCTACCGCGTCCCTCTCTCTCTCTCGTACGTCTACCGCGTCCCTCTCTCTCTCTCTCTCGTAGTTGTACGCCGGCTCCCCCTCTCTGGGTCGCACGCCGACTCTCCCTCTCTCTCTCTCTCTCTCTGGCTCGCTCGCGCAGCTCTCTCACATCTCATCACCTCCGGCGCCGGCGAGATTCAATCAATCAGGTACAAAAAGCCCTAATATGGATTTGCAAGGGTTTGTGGATATGTGTTGTATATATGCGATTTGTTCTTGATACGTTTGCGTGTGATTTCTTGATTTGTGTGTGATTTATGTATATGCGATTTGTTCTTAATTTTTGTATATGTGTTTGTAATATTTTTGTTTGAAAACCTAGTTGATTTATCTTGCTTTTTATTGTGTCTTTTATCAGACTTTGCAGCTGGGACGCCCTCCCTCTTCTCCTGTTTTATTGTGTTTGTATATGCGATTTGGGTACGTTGCTTTACCAACTTTTTTTACATTAGTAAATAGTTATGTTTGTGCCAAGCATTGTTCAAGCCTTTATTTGTTTAGATTTGTTACAACTATTAGCGCTAATACTCTTTAAAGAATTGTGTCTATTATAAATTCAGTTTATATATTGTCATTTTAAAAAAAATACACATTAAAGAAATAGTTGAGTGACATTAGTTTCAAGCGTAATTTTATTTGCTTTTCAGTTTATAATAGCTGTATATATAATACTGTTATATATATAACAGTATTATATATATATATATATATATATATATATATATATATATATATATATATATATATATATATATATATATATATATATATATATATATATAATACTGTTATATATATAATAGTTGTATATATACAGCTATTATATATATAACAGCTGTTATATATATAATAGCTGTATATACAGCTATTATATATGCTATTATATATATAATACTGTTATTATATGCTATTATATATAATAGTTGTATATATAATACTGTTATATATATAATAGCATATATAATAGCTGTATATACAGCTATTATATATATAACAGTATTATATATACAACTATTATATATATAACAGTATTATATATACAGCTATTATATATAATAGCTGTATTGCTGTATATATAATACTGTTATATATATAATAGCTGTAGTATATATATAACAGCTATTATATATATATATATATATATATATATATATATATATATATATATATATATATATATATATATATATATATATATATATATATATATATATATATATATATATAACTGTCAATGCTTCAATCGGTAATCAACTTAATTTTTAGACTCTCAACAACTCACATGTCTTCAATGATACAATATCCAAGAGTTTTTTTTTGTAAGGAATAGACAAATGTTCAATTTTGCTATCATAGAGAATGAGGTAGTTGGCATATGGCCACGTGAATTTGGAATTTAGTTTTTGAGTACAATCCTTTTCAGCTAGATGGATGAGGTGAACTTGATAGTTTTGTTGTTGGAGTATTTTATATTTTTTGAGTAGGGTGGATAGTCCTGTAAAGAGAGGAAATTCTGCCCAAAATTATTATAGTTTTTACAATTATTTGTGTTGTATAAAAAATATTTTAGACTTGTACTCTTTTATTATTTGTTCAGTAATAATGTTTTGTGTTAACTAGTGCCCAATGCAACGAAATGGTACTCTTTATTGTGGATATTTTGTGTTGAAGTTCATGAAGTACTTCATGGAGGATCCTTCCATACCTTTTGAAACAAAGGTATGTTACCAATGTTCTCTTTTTGTCCTATTATATAAAATATTGTTTAGTTATTAACTATTATATACCGTAATAATAAATTCAATTATATCTTCAATTTTTTAGATGAGAAGATTGTCCGATAAAGTGACATACACGTTGAATGAACTAAATGAAGTTCATTAAGTTCATTACGGATTATATATATTAGGTATTTCCGAGTAATTGTATTTTGTTATGTTGTAATGACAATGTGTTGAGATGATTGTGTTTTGATGAAAACTATGTTGATTATATTTGATTGCAGGGTTACTCATTCTGGGTTGGATAGCGTCGAGAACAAATTGGATCGAATATTACGTTCGACAACGTCCTAGCTTGAGTAGTATTTTGGATTGTGATTCTTATGATGTAATTCGCAATGCTAGTTTTTGGATATTGTGATGTATCATCACTATTTTTAGGATATTATCACGTAAATAACTAGACGTTAGCTAGTTTTTGGATATGATGTAACTTCACATCAATTTGATTCTAAATATCTTGATGTATATCAAGTTAGTGATATTTATGACCTTGGTTATTATCTGTTTACAATGGTTGATTTGACTTCAAATAACAGTTGTTTATTGATGGATTAATGATTTTTTTTAAATTTTTTATATTAACATTTATGTCAGTTTTGAAAAAACTCTCATAAAATTATTAAAACTGACATAAATGTGATTTTATTTATGTCAGTTTTTTATGAAAATGTGATTAAAACATGTTGAATGTCGTAGTTTTTATGTGTGTTCTTAAAAATTGAGATAAATGTGATCTTATTTATGTCAGTTTTACGAACATTTATGTCACGACTTTATATGTCAGTTATGAAAATTTCTAAAATTGACATAAATGGTCATTTATGTCAGTTTTTGACTGACATAAATGACCATTTTTCTTGTAGTGACTTATCCCGGGCTTGTCACAGTCATTGACTGTGATAAAAAATACGTATTTTTTTGTCACGATTAATGACCGTGACAAGGGTGACCGACTAAAGGGTGCCAATTTGGCCTATTTTGTGTGGTGCAAATTGATTACGAATCTCCATGTATTATTTTTAGAAATTAATCCATGATTCGAAACCTAAGAATTTATATTGTGTGATTATTATTGATGAAACCATATTTAGGAAGAAAGTTTAATAAATTTTATGTAATCCGATTTATGAGTCTATATATGATTTTTTTTATAAATCGTTAATAGTTGGAGATATTGAAACTAAATTCGGACCTGTGTAATTTGGTGGATGATATATCTGGAGATGTGAATTGTTGGAATTCGTATTTGTCACTGGGGGATTATCAAAGAAGGTTCTGGCTTGAGGGTATAAATTTTGATGAGGTAACAATGGAGGAAGCGGGAAGTAGGAGGACGAAGGGGGGGGGGGGGGGGTGAAACCCAACAGGTCGTTCGAACGACCTGGGGCGTCGCTCGAATGACGCTGAAAAGACCTAACCAATTTGTTCTTTTTTTTGGTCGGAGGTGTTGGGGACTTGATAGGTAAATGTGATGCAGTTTTGTTCTCTCATACTCAAGGACTTAAATGGTGAATACCAATAATTATAAGGGAAGATAAAATATGAGAATTATTCACGGAATTTAGAGTAATAAATTCAAAAGGAAAATACGGACTAAGTTAGGGAGTCCGGGCATTTTAGTAAAGTGATACTACTTTGATAAATTAATGGAGGTGAAATTAATTTAATTAAGGGTCGGAGGTTTGACTCGGATATTTTTCAAGCTAGTGCAACGAGAGTTAGTCACGGAGTAGCCGGTTTAATTTATTATAGATATAGATAATAAATTATCGAACATTAAAGTTAATGAGGAGTGTTAAACTTAATTGTGGGATTTTATGTAAAAAAATTTAAGAGATGAAGGTACTAACCAAATGAGTGAGTCTGAGTATTGTAGTTGGGTGACACTATTTGAATGACAAAATAATTAAGGTGAGATTAATTAAATTACAAGTCCGGACATAGACTTGGGTATTTTTGGGCTACTGCTATGGGTGTTAAGCACGGGTTAGCTGGACTTTATTAAATATATGTGTGTGTGTGTGTATATATATATATATATATATATATATATATATATATATATATATATATATATATATATATGTGTGTGTGTGTGTGTGTGTGTGTGTGTGTGTGTGTGTGTGTGAGAGAGAGAGAGAGAGAGAGAGAGAGATTTATAAATATCAGTGTGAATGTTATTTATAGGAATACATACCCCTCTAGTGCTATAATAGGAGGTTTCGCGACGTGGGTAAATCCCTTGGCTTGAGGAGTAAGGAGAGTATAATCCCCTAGTCATAGCGTCCAGTATTTATATATTGTGATTTTTTTCGAGGTGAGACGTCTTGGTTATGATTCAGTTTTGCACTCGGGGAACAATGATCGCCTCCACTATGCTTATTATTATTTTTCTCAAGATCGAGAGTGAGTCTGACTTGAGATAGCCAAGTTAAAGTGAGCATACTTGGAACATGATAGCACTTTAGAGAAATCATTCGATGAGTTATTATTCGAGAATTGATGGTTATTATACATGACATGTGTATGAATGTTTTAGTATACTAGTAGGTATATAATATGAGTAGATAATTATATATGGGATAAATACATAAGTGTGAATGTATTTCTTATACAACTAGTGTGAAAGTTATATGCTTTTTCTCACATAACTAGACTGAAAGTTATATGATTTTAAAAAGGGAATTTCTTACATAACTAGTGTGAACGTTATATAATTTAATATAGTTGAACCGATTAATAAGTTAATGGATAGATAACTTAATAATCAAAGTAAGAATACTCAGGTTAGATTAGCGCGGTAGAAAGAGGTGTGATGCGGCTAGTTAAGCGGGGTAGCATAACTAGGAAGGTTAGAAGGTAAGCATTAGGTGTGCACATTAGAGGAGGGGTGAGTTATACCTCAAGAGAGTGCGATATTAGTTTAAATATGTAAAGTGTGTATGCATATTTAATTATTATAATTTAACTGCTTGCTAAATCTTTTCAAACTATTTTACTTGGGCTCTAACCCGTGTCAAAATCTTTTTCAAAACCTTTTAGGTGTACAGCCACAGGAACGCACAGTTTTAGGATTCTATCTAGGGATGCATAACTACAGCTCATGTGGTTATTGCAGGACTTTACTATAAACGCTTCGTTCATTTATTTCTAGTCCAGGCACTTTATTTCAGTACTCGTCTGGGCATGTCACCCTCGGGTCTAGTATTTTAGTTTATATATGTGACCTTGTGTATCCAGGTTATTGATTCAGTTTACTGTCATATTTTATTGATTGAACCGATAATTGATTCAGTCCTCTTTATTCATAATATTCATATGTGTTGGATTTGGTTACCCATTTGTGTGATGGTTTAATTATTATTTATTTTCGCATGGTGCTAATTAATGAAAGATAAAATTTGGCATCGGTCTAATTAAATAACTAGGTGGTTAGTAACTTTAAAAAGTTTTCGGCAGTGATGCTAAGAATGAGCCATATGAGACCAACATTTTATTTTGATCACGGGCTAGCCACTCGGCATTTTAGTAGGCGACGTGTCATAATCTTCTAGATTTACCCCACCCAACAGCCCTAATATCACATGCATTTAAGGTTCCGAACCCTAAGCGAACCTGTGATTAAACTTTTATCTACACATATGAAAATAACAATTGAATTCGAAATATCATTACACTAATCAAAGTCAAGTGATAAAAATAAATTAAGATAATATTAAAGTCCAACGATCACATAAGTAAGCCAAGCAATAAAGGCCTAGCCTCTCTTTTGCCTTTGGGGGCTACTCACGCATATTAAGTATAGTCTTAGGCCGCCCCGAACCTAAGACCTCATCAAGACAATGGATAAATCACCACGTTTACCCATAAATCATATAGCTTAGCATACCAAAAATCATACGAAGAAAATATCCCCATAATCCATCTCGAACGTGGGTACCTAGATGTGTGACCTAAGGGTAAAATTTGACTGAGGCCTCTCATCTACTCACCGAAGTACCTAGCGGTCCGTGTCGTATGTGCCCCTTTAATAGAATCCCTCCCTTAATACGTTCGCCATGAGTACACATGCATGGTGTGTGTAGACAAACCGTCTTATGACCCTCCTAAGTACCTCCTTAGGTCCCTAAAACTCACTCATTCACCGCAAACCCTAGGTCATACCCTGAGTACTAATCTAAAGGCCATCGGGCGCTCTTGCGCCCCGTTTGAATCTAGTAAATTTCCACCCCTGAGCGAAAGCTCAATGAATCTTCGAAGGGCTCTGAATTCCCTTTACAACGGTCCGTCCCGTGCGTGAATTAGTCTCACGGTTCGGACGAATGATCCGTTTTACTATCAAAAACTGATCTGGAGACCATCGGACGCTCCCGGGCCCCATTTGACTCTGGTCAACTTCCTCACCTGAGTGAAAGCTCAATAAATCTTCGAAGGGCTCAGAACATCCTTTCCTACGATTCACCCCGAGCGCGAATCGACTTTACGGTTCGGACGAATGATCCTTGCAGAGCACTCTATCACTGTTTTGGAGTTGCTAATTGAGCGCCTTCTTACTGTTCTGGGGTTGCTCGCCTGGCGTCCTCTCACTCTCTTTGGACCCATTCTCATGTTACCCCTTTGCTTACATGGGTTTGCTTATATGGTATTTCTTTATTGTTTTGGGGTTGCTCGCATGGCATCCCCTCATTGGCTTGGATCCACGTGTCTCGAAACCCCTCGTTGGCTTGGGGTTGCTTGCATGACATTTATTAACTGTTTTGGGGTTGCTTGCATGGAACCCTCTCATTGGCTTTGGTCCACTCGTTTGGCACCCCCTCATTCACTTGGGGTTGCTTAGCAAATATTTTTTACTTTTGTTTTGGACCTGCTCGTGCCCAAGCTTATTTCTTATGAGTGGTTAGGTGGGTCTGGATCATAAATTTTACTTTAATTTTTGAAATGGAGATGTCATTATGACAAAGTATTTTCCATTTCAGAATATTTTATTTCTTCTCAATTTTTAATGAAATAGTCAAGGGGAAACCTCTTTGATTTGGATTATAACAATAATAGTTTGTACCGGCACGTCTGTAAAGATTTAAACTGAACACCCTTAAACACGAATGCCAATGTTCGGTCTAGTGAACACTCCTCGATCACATGACATTAATGACGTTCGAAAATACACAGTTGTAAATGAAAATTTTCTTAATCACAAAACAATGCTTCCAGCGGTCTCCCACAAATGCTCTAATACCAATATAAAAACCCAATTTTTTAGTTGTTCTTTTTCTATTTGTGTATCAAAAAAGTGGAGAAGTTCATCTTCTCAATATCATTATAAAATACTATTTGTAATTAAATTCAAACTTTATCTTATCTCCCATCGTTTATAGTTTGGCGAGAGTTTTGGACCAAAAGTTTTCATTAAAACAAAAATATCTCTCCGTTTCCGTCATAATTCAACTCCCCAAACAACGTAAATAATACACTATCTTTCATTGTATCTTCCTTTTTATTGACTTTAAAATGTACCCAAACAAGCAAAGTATATTATTCACACGCTTTAGCACGACAAGTAGGTCCTGGTAAAGGGTTATGCTATATAATCCGGTGTTGGGGTTTGGACACAATAGTTTATAGAAACTATGTGATGACTAATGGTGTTGGGGTTTGGACACAATAGTTTGTCAACATATAAAATTGTCTGGTAACCGAAACAAATTTGAATATATAAGCTATGTGTTTTTGGCTCAGATCGTAAGGTCTTAGAGGTTTCTTAAGGCTAGAAACATTGGCCATACACGAGAAACTTAAGAGGTGATTGAAAGGTTGTTGGAGTGAAGATCTTGTAACCTTTTCTTTTGGTTCCATCGTAATGCGGAAAAGACAATCATCATCCATAGGCATATTGCCAAATTGTGTAGATAACGTTTTCTTGTCTGTTTGTTAGTTTAATTCTTTGATTTTGTCATTCGTTTTATAATAACGGTTTTAAGACTTTAGTTCCTCTTTTCACAATATAAAAAGGCTCCTTCGGTATTAAGCTTCTAACTTTTAACAGTTTTTACCTGCGACTCCTATTGTTAATCGAAACTTAAAAATTAATTAATATAAGATTATATGTTTATGTTATATTAGATACTAGCTTGTTGATCACGCATTGCGTGACCATAGTTATAGAAATTATTTTTGATCATTTTGATAATGTTCATAAAAAATTATGTTGATTAAGTGGTAATGTTATTTTAAATAGAGAATTAAGGTAAATGTTATGTTCCTTCCTATATTTGAACTTTTAGGACAACGCTTTTCAAGTTTATAAATCTAGTCCATGTGGTACAATACCATTTATAAATCTAGTCCCTGTGGTACAATACCATTATTTTTTTGATCCACACCAGCGGCACTATTTTTCACCATTTTTCATTGTATTTTTAGTACAAGTACTAAATTTATAAAATTATATGGAGTGTCCTATTTTTATATACTTTGAACACTATGAGGACCTTTTCCCAAAAATCACTATTTTAAATAAATGAACTTTAATATTAAATCAATATAGAAAATATTATGAATGACACTGTTATTTGTAGAAGCATATTAATATTATTTCTAATGAATAAAATGATACATAAAATTAAATGTTATGGAAGAAATAAAAGAAAATGATAAAAAAAATACACAAAGGTAAAGATTTTAAAATTAGTTTTTTTTCTCAATTAAATGATCACTAGTCATTACAAACCTACGTCTCATTGCTTTTAGTACAATTCTCGCTTAGAAAGAAATGCTTTTCTTCCTATTTTATTTATTGTATAAATATATCATTTTTTAGCCATCTAGGTCAACATTTTTATATTTGGAATCTCATTATCAAGACTTTGGCCAGTAGATCACATTAAGGCCATTTCGATGAAATTCGATGGAGTAGCACTTGGGTGGAAATCCACTACCATATGCTTATTTGCAAGATGAAACTACAAAAAAAAAATTGGTGTTAATATTTATACAGTCATAATACAAATTACATGAAAAATCAATACAGATATAAAACATGTTGTAGTGTAATGAACGAAATATTTAACATGAAAAGTATAACAGATAACTTGTATTACATAAAATTTAAATGTATTTCATGTGATCAATACTTTTTATGTTACCACTATGTATAATCACCTGCACGACATGCTTCTTTGACGTCGTTGATGTCCAATGCTGAAAAATTGAACAATGGAAACAAACATATGTTCATTTTAATCCAAAAATTAATAAATTTTAAATAACTTAATTTGATAATGAAAAAAAATAGCAATGACCGAATAATTTAAATCATGTTTATGCCTTGCTACACTCCCTAGACATTCAAATTATATGTATTTGAGCAAACTTTGTCTCCCATACAAGGGCGGATCCAGGGGTGGGCCCACCAGGGCTATAACCCACCCCTCCCAAATTGGAAAAAAAAATATGTAAGGGTTAAAAATTGCTACTTATAGTTAAAATATTATTGAAAAATAATCTCTAATTTTGTAAAGGTTAAAAAATTGCTGGAAAATAAAAAATAACATAGATAAATAAATACAAAAACTTAATAAATTTCTCCTCTTGGAAAATCTCCCTGAACCCCGAACATTGGTCGAGACTTCCGCCCCATTGACAAAATTTATCGGATTCATTATCAATTTTAGCCCACCCCTCCGAGGAATCCTAGCTCCGCCCTTGCTCCCATAAACATGGGTGGAAGCATATGAATGCATGTGTGAACAAAGTTATTATTTAATCAGCATCCATTTCATACATTCCAAACCCAAACACTTTTTTCCACTATTTCATCTAAATCCAAACATAGACATATGATCATTAGGGATCACACTCATGTTGAAGCCCCTAAAATGCATAATCTGAATCAAATAAGAAATTAAATGTTAATTAAATAATATTCAAAATCAAATCTCAGAGTGAGTCTAAAACCTTGTATTAAATCAAAACAAGTAAACACTATACACCATTTTCGTTAAAAAAAACACTCACCTATAATATAACATTTAAGGAAAAATATACTTCACCAAAATACTCCTTGCAGTAAACTTACACACCAAAAACTCACCTGCATATTCTGTTAAACACATGGAGTACAAAATAAAAAAAAAGGTGTATTAATGGATGAAAAGAAAAGACCAATGAACTTTAGACAAAGTAAATTCCACGCATTATTTGAAGCAAATCATTTGCACCATTAAACATAGATAATACTAATTAGAACACTACAACATAAGTTAGAATAAAACCTAAATGAGTATCCCCAAAAAAATCCAAATCAAGATGCACAAAATATAATCAATCTATAAAAGTATACAAATAATAAATATTCCGAAACCCCTAAATCCTTGCAAACGTTAAACGATTGAGATGATAAAGAAAAATCTAAAACCAAGGTGGGTGTATAAACATACCGAATCGAGTGAAGAAGTTAAAATTGTGAAGGTGGAAATAAATTGAGTAGCTGGATGTGTAATCCGAGAGAGAGGGATATATATTTGGGTTTAAAAAATGGTATGAAACCCTACGCCTGGGGACTTATGTAAGATTTTAGGCACCGGTAAGGGAGATGATTTTGTCATGGGTGGTAAAATGCATTGAATATTTATCAATGGTACACGGAGCCACATTAATTTAAGAGGTGCCACGTGGCAACTTTCATTGTGTATAGTAGTTAATTTGTTATTAATTATAAGCGCCATGTAGGTGAAGATGTCAATTTTATATATATTTACTAATTATAAGTGCCATGTGTCAATACGTGGTGAAGATGTCAATTTTATTTATATTTATAGATTTTTTTGTCATATTAGAAACTTGTTTATAATATTAAAAATATTTATGTTACATTATTTTTTTCATATTAGACCATAATACATATTATATTAAACCACAATACATGTGAATACACTCCAAAAAAGTAGTTTTTGGGACTAAAACGTTTTAAATGGCTAGAAATTTAGTCCCTAAAACATACATTTTGAGACGGATATAATCAGTTGGCTTAAAAACCAATAATATTTGAAAACCTCTATACTAGCCGTCTTATAAGGTAATGCTAATGGGACGGGATATTAGTATCCATCTCAAATAAGAACCTTTTTAGACAGCTATATTATCTGCTTTCCCGTGTGACCTTTTTTTCCCGCATACGCCTTTCTTTCCATTATTATCGAAAAAAAGAGAAGGCAACTACCTCCCACACCCTAAAAAACATTCCAACTCCTTTATGTGCCATTTACCTTCGCCGTTGTGTGCACCATCGCCACCTCCCAACAGTAAGTACTCTATGCTCAGTCATCTTGTGCAATTATTCTCCCACGCCACGTCTTCTATTCCCGTATTGTTGAACCATAAGTCTTCTCGTACGATTGTTCTTTGCTTGTGCGATTGTGTGTTTTAAGTTGATATGATTATTTTCTTTTCTTTTCAAGTGATTTACTCTTGTGGGTTTTCAATTATCTTTTATCCTTTCAATAGGTTTCAACACGAATAGTTTTTTCATTTGGAAATTATATGTCGTTTAGTTTTCAATTGAGTTTTGTGATTTAATGCGAATCTTAGCTAGCTATTTTTGAATTTGATGTTAAATTTTTTTGAGCAATTGGGATCAGCCGAAGGGAAACCTTTGGGCTTATAAAAATTGTAGGTTGTGGTGAAACTTCAAATTTTAAAACCAATAATGCAATTAGAGCAAAGATAGATAATGTTCACGTTCAATTATAAAAGTTCTATTTTTAACAATGAGAATTTATATGAATTGCTTCATGTTTACATAATTTGAAATATTCGACATGGTACACAATTATTCGATGAATTACTTATACTTCTCGATCTTGATTTTCAGGAGAAAGAAACCCCAAGAGAAAATAAAGGTACTAATGTATGGAACCCTCATTTTCAACATTTTCTTCTTCAGTATCTTAAAAACCTCATGTCAAAAAGAGATGTATCTGCGATGAATCTTTCCTCAAGGTAACGTGGCGTGCTTAGGTACAATTTCTTCTATGCATATGAGAATTTGGAATCAATTGATGCAAAACTATAGATGAATTATTTTAATTTTGAATATGATGTGAACAGTGGTAATGCGTGACCCCATTAATAATATGAATAGTAATGGATTATTCGGTTAGGAAAATGAAGAATTGTATATAAAATAAGTATTAGTTATTTTGGGATTACATTTTTTTAAATATTGTCACGTGTCAAAATTGGAAGATTAAAGGTCTTTCCAACACAAGGAACTAAATTTAGTATCCAAACCCTTCCTTTGAAATGCATATTAATTGAATGCCAAAGGTTCAATGATATTAAAACTTAGTATGAGAATAAAGCATCGACATAAGATTATATTCTAGCTTTTAGAAGGCAATTAATTTGGGAATGAGGTTTGAAATGAAGTTTGGAAGTGGCATAAACTCTAAATTAAAAAAAATCACATGCCGTTTGGTGTTTTTCAAGTGTTATATTCAACATGTGTTATGTTCATTTTTATGATTTGTATTGACCTATTAGTTTATTTTTTGTATTGTAAGTGATGAACTATGAAGTTTATTGGTGCTTTTTGCGGAAGTCTGGGAAACGGTTGGTTAGTTTTGTGTAGGTAATTTCTAATGTTTTGCAGCTTATTTTCACCATAAGTTTAATGAATTTTTTTATCTTTTCATGATGTTATTGTTTTTAAACTTTGTTTCCTTATTTCAGAGTTCATCTATATGATTTACGATTTCTCTATTTCCTACACCATAAACAGTTGTTAGTCTAGTTAATTTCTAATTTTAAAAAACAGGATGAATGATTAATTTGTTTGTTCTTTAAACGTGTTAAGTATATGGACATACCTGATTTAATTATACATGTTTTGGAAATTGAATCATTGTAATATCTGGGAGATAACTAGTTTTATTCTTTGTTGATTATTCCCTACATTTTGTGATTTATTGATTCATTAGTTATTGGTTTACGAGTAACCCAATAATGAGAACGCTCTTGCACAAGCGCAGTGACAAGGTAAAAGAAAAGTAGCAACCAAGTGGCTCGAAAAAAAGATCAAACACCCTAAGAGGTATATATGTATATATATATATATATATATATATATATATATATATATATATATATAGGCAGACTCCTGTGCACACTAAGTTTCGTGCTACCGCACACCAATTTTTTTTAAATATTAAAAAAAAATAAGTTGATTTTTTATGTGATATTTAAACATTTCAACAAACCCATATAAAAAAATTCAAATAATTTTTTTTTGCTATTTTTAAAAAATCAATCAAACTTTCGTAGCTTTTAAAGTGCTTAAAAGCAGCGAAAGTTTGAC
Source organism: Sambucus nigra (assembly GCA_949130495.1). Classification (NCBI taxonomy): domain Eukaryota; kingdom Viridiplantae; phylum Streptophyta; class Magnoliopsida; order Dipsacales; family Adoxaceae; genus Sambucus; species Sambucus nigra. The sequence goes on along the minus strand of OX422220.1, from coordinate 349,036,904 downwards.
CAATTTTTTAAAAATAGCAAAAAATATTTTTTTGAACTGCATTTTTTTAGATGGGTTCTTTGAAATGTTTACATATCACACAAAAAAATGATGTGCAAACTTAGTGTGCAAAAGAGCCTGACTCTCTCTCTCTCTCTCTCTATATATATATATATATACTTTGCTAATTACACACTTTAGAAAATGATTCATAAAAATACCATTAATATAGTGTTATAAAGTTTATGATAGTGGACCATAAATATCCACTTTAAAGAAATTAAGAGAGTTCTCGTCCGACTTCTATTTTAGAAAATCGACAAGTGTAAGTTATCTTAAGGGCGAAATATTGGACATTTGGGATAAATCTGAAAATAGCAACAAAGTTGGTAAAAAATAGGCATCGACACCCTCAAGAGATACATAAGTACCTTGTGGAAAGTAAATGTGTCCGCGCCAAACACTAGATTTTCCAATTTAACTAGTATAACTTTATTTTGGTATTACGACGGGCTTTTGGAGCGGGGAAGGGGTGAAAACTTAAAACAACTAAAAGGACCAAAAAGAGGTTCAGACACCCAAAAGGTACAAAAATAACTTAAACCAACAACTAATAGAGGCATAAATAGGCATAAAACCTCAAGAGATACCAAAGTTACTGGTTAAAAGTGACGTTGTCCCCGTCGGACGTTTGATTGTGAAAACTAAATACTATACGCTCGTATTGAGGTTAAAAATGGAATTTAGGGGGTGAAAATGAAAACAATAATGAAGGGGATGAAAAAGAGATGCAAACATCCAAAGAGATACAAAACAAACTTGTGGGAATTGATTGTGCTCTTATCGAACACCTAGTTTTTGAAATTTACTAAATTTACTATTATGTTGGGGATAAAAATTGATTTTAGGGGCCAGAAACTCAAAACAATGTCTGAGTGGCACGGAATGAGGAGCGAACACACCAAAATGCACAAAAGTAACCCACGAGAAGTGATCGTGTCCTCACTTGACTACCGATCCGTAATTTCCCACTGTACGATTGTTTTAGAATTTGAAATAGTAACCGAGTGGACTAAAAAGAGGCGCGGACACCCTACGAGGTACTAAAGTATCTCGTAGGTAATGTCCATTTTATCATATGACTCGATTTTTGAAATTTAGTAGTTGATGTTTGTTTTGGGATTAAGTGAATTTTGGGTGGCGAAAACATAGATGAAGTGGCATGGAAATAGTCATGAATAACTCCAAAGGTATCAAAGTATCTCAAGGGAAGGGTCGCATCTTCACCATGCTCCCGGTTTTGCCATTGGACTTTTGGTTTCAGAAATTGACTAGTAAATGTTCGTTTGTGTGTTAAAATGGGGTTTTAAAAGCGAAAACTCAAAACATCAACTGGGTGTTCTTAAAAGATGCATGAACACCCCAATACGCAAAGAAGTAACATGTGGGAAGTGTATGTTTCCTAATTGAACTCAAGTTGCCTAAATTCATTTGTGCTAAAAATGATAATAAGCTAATTTTAGAGCTAAGTTGTTGATGTAAAGAATATTACTTGTTTATTTTTAATAAATTAGTTTAGTTTGACTTTCTTCAATGAAATGAAGCATTTTTATGAAATGGATGAAAATACGAGTTTGATGTTGTATGTTGATTAAGTGTATGATTTGAATATCGTACTCATTTTATTTAATCGTCTAGTGTTAAGTGGAGGTGAAAAGAAATTTATAGTGCTTTGGATACTTGGTATAAGGATTTATTTACTACATGTATAAATTACTATATTTGGATTTTAATTTTCTTCAAATAACATCTAGAGTTAAGCGTCGGGGTATTTATGGTTGAAGTTTAATGCTTTGGATGACATAATACAAAGCTAGTTTATACTTGGTGTTTCTTTGTGAAATGACTAGCTTTGTTTATTAGTTAGAAAATGACGAATTTGATGTTATATGTTGACTTGATTTTAATATTTAACATCATTTAAACTATGAGTTATCTAAACAAACACAAACACACACACATGTTCAGTATCATATCTCTATTTTAGTTAGATATACACATGTATATGTTTGTGATTGCCCTCGTCATTCCTAAACATGATTAAATCCTCACTTAATGTTAAATCTTTACTTATTGGTTTCTGATGATTATGATTTTGCTGATACGTTGAGGAGGGATAGGGAGTCTAATTTGGGGACTATTGTTGTGGGTGAAATTTCAAACTATGTATTGTGTGCTGTGTTGAATGAATTTATGCATGTCGGCCAGGAACTTGGATATTTGAGTGCGTGTAAATGAAATGAACTATCGATTTTATGGACAAATGGGTTTGATCCAGAAAACCATTTATGCTTAAAAGAGATGGTTGTTACAAATTGTACGAATCTTGTGACCTTAGGAGTATAAAAGAAAAGTCTGCCTCGTCATCTTCAAATTATGAGATTAAATGAATGTGAGAGTTTAGAGAAGCTACCAAATGGTTTAGATATCCTCACCTATTTAAGAAAGTACGAGTCATTGGATGAGGCACACTAGTAGCACATCACCCCCGGATAAAATATTACATTTGGAGTAATCTTAAGTAAATAAGTTCCATCCATTTTACTATGTTCAAGAATTTCATGGACATGTCCACTTCTATTTGAAAACTTGAACTAAGTGTTATAATTGATTATATTAAAAACTTGAAAAATGATCTTCCTTCGTTATGATATTAATTATTTTGAGTTTTTTTTTTTATTTCTATGGTTGTCTTAAGATTATTTTTTCTTGTCTTTTATTAAAATTTTGTGATGGAATACGATTTTGTAAAGGTTTGAACTACACTTTTTTTCCTTTTCTTTTATACACTATGAAGTTGCAGTAGGTTATATCGATGGCATAATGCATGCCATAAAGTAGCCAAAATGGTTTTAAAAAACATGGGATAGAAGACTTTTGGATATATAACATTCACTTTCATTCTTAAATTTCAGCGAGTTCAACTCTTCCTTTCGTTCTTATGAACAATAACATTAAAATATAATTTATTAAGTAGAAACATCCCCCAGAATTTCAAAAATTATAGAAACATCTATCTGCAGTCCAAGTAGCTCAGTTAACCCATGCACATAGGACAATAACTCTATGCGAGACACAACACCACTAGTCACTGAGATTGTCTGTCCCCCCGATTAGGTAACCTACAACAGTCATGACATCTTGTAATGCAAGAAAATCTCCAAACTTGACGTGAGAAACTCCTTCCCAAAATTCATCATTGCTTATTGTCAATAATGCAATATCGCATTTAGTTCCAATAGCAAGCACACTAGCCAAGTATATAATATCAGAGTTGCGCTTTTTAAGCTTGACCTAGGTATAATGCTCTACCTAATGAGCATAAAACCTTTCTTTCTCCAATTATAAACCCACAGGTACTCGAACTATACTGCCTTTTCCTCTACCACGACAACAAAAAATTGGGCTCTGGGGCCCAATTTGTTATGGTAAGAGCGCGATATATATATATATATATATATATATTGTTTTGTTGCGAGTTGCCACACAGATAGTATGCTATTAGCATAGCATGTTTTCACAATAAATTAGTGCGTTGAGCATATTCCTATCGTTTCAAACCTATAGACTTTAAAGGAAAAATTAGGTAAAAACTTACTATGGTGAACTCATCAAGCATCCAAAAGCCTAAACTCTTCCAAGTTCACAGTGAAGTGTGTTTTCAATTATGTGTTAATGGGAATTATACGAAATTTGAAATCAGACATATCAAACCATAATATAATCAATTGAATCTGTAGAAGAACCACACACAAACATTTAGATGTAAGACCGATGAATACACATGAATATTAGAAAAACTAGGGGTTGCACAGAAAAACACCCCCACAATGGGGCAGGTGGGGGTGGGGGTGGGTGGGTAGGGGGGGTTACAAGTTCTTTATTAAATTTCGTGGAAATTTGGGGTTGCACCCAAAATATATCACATTTTACATGGGACAGAAAGCTAAGGGTTGCACACAAAATATATCACCTTTTATATAATAGGATGGGGTGATGGGCAAGGTTGTGTCGCTAGCGCAAACCCTAGTTAATACATAATAAACGTTTATGTGTTAAGGTACTTTTTTATAAATAAGAAAGGAACAACTAACATTATACGATCATTTTCTCTTTTAAATCCGAAAGAGGAGGTAACTAGTATTCATATGTGATGTGTTATATTTTGAATTCTTTTTGTTTCTCTTAAGTGATTTACTTTCGAGTTTCTAATGGTAAAATTTTATAATGTTATATATATATATATATTTGTGTCCTCTAAAGTAGCATAATTGGTAAAAGTATTGAAATTCGTTTTCACTAATAGCATTTTTGTAGTTGGTGTCTCGTAAATAATGCTTCTATTACATTATGCAGCGATGATGAAGCAAGGAGGACAACTTATTTAGTGTCAACTAAATATGTACTTAGAGCCCTTATTTATGAGGAGCTTTCATATAATCTCAAAGGTAGATAATATTATTACAACTTGATTTTTTGCTAGTTGTATTTGCTATTGCAGCTAAGATATCTATTTTTTTAATAATTTTGTATCGAATTGCCGAGAGTCCATTGGGCGCTACCCGATTCTTACTTGGATGCAGGGAACATGGACTATGGAGATATGAAATTTCATAGCTAATAAGCACTCAAAAGTATAATATTTACACCTCAAATAGATGCAATTTAATTGCAAGTTCTTGGTAAAATATGCGAGTATTTTGTTTATCTTGTAGGCAAAAAAATACTTGTGGTTTCAAACACATCAATTCAAGGGAATTTGAGCAATAATGACTACATATGCACTTTCAAGAGAAAATTGATAAAATCAAATGACTAATTTAGGACTAGGATAGAACAAGAAAATTATAGGCCTTGAATCAAGGTACACCCAATTTTAAACGACATGTCAATCGGATTTGAAACGAAGAAGTTATGGTTGTGCAAAGTTCAAAACTAAGAAAAAGTCAAAGTCAAAGCCCGGGGTCATACCGTAAGTCAAACTACGAGATCCGAGCACTATGGAAATATTTATGGCATCAAAATTAGGGTCATGTAAGATTTTGCAGTTCGTCATTTGGAGGTCGTATGTGAAAGATATTGAATTTTGGGTACGAATTGGAATTTAGGAAAAATTAGAAATTAAATGAGGTTATATATTTTTAGCACAATTTTATTGAAGAGACACTCGGTGGCTTAGTGGTTAGACTCGTTTTGCATATGTATAGCCACTCGGGTTTGATCTGCACATGTGGGTGTCGGGGGGGGGGGGGGGGTACCCCATTTTTTGTATTTATTCCTAGACACCACGTAGCGCCATCCGGGGGAGACACATGGCTACCAAAGGTCCTTCAATCAGTGCCCAACATTCGCGATCCAGACATGCCACACGTGTAAGGGCCTTCCTTCACACATGCATGCGCGCATCCTAATCCCTCAACATATTCTGAATTTTGATTTAATCATACTTTACACCCTATTTTCTTGTTTCTTTTATATTTTCTCCATAAAACCTCATTTTCTCCTCATTTCCTTTTCATTTAATTTCTAAAAAGAAACGCAACTTTAATAATTCTTCCATGATTCCTTGATCAGCAGCCAACCCTCCTATTTTTATATGCTCTTTACCCATAAACCCCTTTTATTTTATTAATTAGAATAAATTGTTGTAAAATGCTGAAAATACACTTAAAACCTAATTCTTACATATATATTTAACCTTTGGTCTTCATTATAGAAATTTGAAGTTTTGGGATAAAATACTAGTTAGGGAGAGAGTTATTTTGGTAGGGAATTGTAGATAAACATTGTTAGAGTGCTTTGAATTAGTTTGTGAAAATTAAAGATTGTGTAAAAGTGAAGTTCAAGATTAATTCAAGAGTTTGGTTTGATCAAATTCTTCTTCATATTCAGCTTGTTTACTTTATTTATGAATTTTTTCATCTATTGCTTGTCCTAAACAGTAAATATGGTAGACTAATCACACAATTCAATGGATGAAATGAAGCCCCCATGGATTGCATTTGATTTAGTTTGATTTCTTCTCTTTTTATTAACTTCTCCTGATTAGTAATTTCTAATTCTACTCTTGTTTATTCATTGAGAGATGGTAACCATTATTTGAGAAAACATTTAAAGTTAAGTTATAATTTTATGCTAAGATTCAAACTAGAGATAGGCTTATCTTCTAATTGTAATTATAAGCTAACTTTTCTCTACACGTATATTATTTTCGAGTTAAAATGAGTTGCCTAGCGATTATTCAATTATTTAAGTTTAATCTTTTGGAGTAGTTGTAAGGACATTATTTTATAAGTCTGTTATCAATTTAGTATGTCGTATACCGCTACACTGTCGAAGAGCATTCAAGAACGTTCAAGCATCAAAGACGGATCCGAATATCAAGATCTTCAACATTCAAGCCTCCGCGAGGTTAAGTTTGGTAAGGTTGTGTTTTAATTCCTTAGCATTTTCACTTAAAGTGTTGGGATATTTTTATCAAATATTTTTCTAAAGATTTTATTCTCGGACACCTTTCCGTGGAAAAATTATAACTAATTCATAAAAAATCCGAAAAATATGAAACTGGCGGCCACGCGTTCGTATCGAAATTGTCTACAAGCATGAGTGAAATCTCGTTTGATATGTCGTTCAAACGACCTGCTTTTGTCATTCAAACGACATTTGCCATGTGTTATTTGCCACGTGTCATGTTTTTCGTTCGAGCGACCCGCTCTTGTCGTTCAAACGACATAACATCTCGTTCGAGCGGCATTCAACCTCGTTCGAACGACGCATCACCTTAAGTTTTTTATAAATAGGAGTCTCCAACTCCGTTTTTCATAAGGATAACTTACACCATGAAGACTGTGTGTCCTTGTGGTATAGCTGCGTGTGAACCACTGCTGATTTCTAGCCGTTGCTTTGAAGGTTTTATGAAGGCACCGTGCGTTACTCTTGTAGGCGATCAAGTTGTATGTAAGTCATTTGTCCTGTAAACTTTTCAAAGTTCTAGAAATAAAAGGTTTTTCCTTTCGGGGATTTTTCTTGAATTTGGTGTTCCTAATATTTGATCTTATGATTATTTGATTTTCATATTTAATTCAATCACTTAGATGCATATTTTAGGGTTTAACTAAAATTGGATTTTTTTTAAAATTCTCATTATTCCGCTGTAGCGATTCTACAGTAGTATTTGTAGAATTTGAAATCACTATTCTGGACTAATATTTATTTTAATTAATTAGTGTGGTGAGAATCAACTTTTCAATTAAATGAATATTTGTAAGTTAATCTAATTAGAAGTTTTGAGACTATTGTTACGTGTATGAAATAGGAGTGGAATTCATTCCTTGTCTTCTTATCATTATAGTTACATATTATTTCTTATATCTTATATCCTAGAGTTCATTTACTAGTTATCCATATTAGATAAAATGAAAACCCACTTGAAAACAAGTTTTAAAGTTAAAGATGATCAATGACTTTTTTGTATCCTTGCATGATTTCCCTTAAGCTTAAAATCACAGATTGACCCCTTTCTTACCATTATACTTGGTTTTAGTGTGTATTGTGTAAGTACTTCAAGGGATGTTGATAGAAAAATATTCTTACTATAACGACGAAAGAAAAATTATGAACGATGAGTTTTTAGCTTATCAAATGGCACCGTTGTTAGCTTTTACGAAATGAAGTTTGTGAAGACCACAAGATTTCATTTCTCATTAGTATATTTAATTAGATTGATTGTAGTAGGTTATTGAGGCATTGTAAATTTATTTGGCGTTCTTTTAATACCTATTATTATTTAATTAAAAAATAAAAATCAAGTAAAAAGGGAATTCAGACAAATTAGAGAGAGAGCATCATTCGGTGGATTCAGAAGCTTATCTATTTTGCGTCGGTAGGACTCCCGGGGGTGATTGTAGTTAGGTGAACATCCCCTTAGTAGATTTAATTCTATCTTCACACTATGTGTGTAAAAGTTGTAGGAGTTAATCATTTAATCACTCGCGAATCTCCCGTAAGGGTGTCAATTTTGTGTGCTCTTATATGCTCTTATGTAATTTTCATTTCCGAATTGTCTTACATTATTATGACGTGATGAATTAATCAACTTAAGACCTATATCCAATCATTACAACGAGAAGGGATTTCATCACCCGACTCACTCACCTAACCATCGTGTGCAACCTAAGCTATCACTAAAATTTAAAATCAATCTACTAGCAAGCCACATAGTATAACGTTGTTCATAGGACACTTTTGAATAAGTTAAAATATAGGACAACCCATAGATTCCTATCCACCTGCAAAACCTCGAGTGGTTCGCTTTGCGGCACATTAGTGTTCAGGAAAACTCTCTTTTAAGTGCAGCCGCCCAGTAAAACTGGTTTATATCGTCCCCAGCGTTGTATCGGTCGATCGATTAGTCAAAGTATCTTTATGGGGAATATCTGTGGCAAGCCTTTAGTTATCATGGGACAAAAGTAAGGACACACGATTTTCCATAGGCGACATCAACACATTCTGCAATTTTGTTTCCTGAGGATTAAAATAAACTTGATTACCTCATTACTTGAGCAAAGATTAAAAATTTGTTATGTACTTGTTAGGACTTGTCCTTTTCTTGTATGTGTCGATTTTAAATCCTTAGGTTGTCAATTTTACACTACGTTTATTGAGTTTCCACGGGAGTACAACTTGTCTCTTTTTACAAAAATCCAAAAATATTTTCCTCTTTTTACAAAAAAACCAAAAATACTTTCTTCTTCGTTATTAAAAACCCCAAAAGAGTTTCTTATTTCTTTAAACAAAAATCTAAAAAGACTTTCTTTTTTATTTAACAAAAAATTCAAAAAATATTTTCTTCTTTTACAAAAATCCAAAAATAATATATATATATATATATCCTTTCCTAATTTTATGCCCAATTGGCAATGCATCGATCACCGATTAACACGCCTATCTAGCCATCCATCCTTACATTCTCCCATAGGGCCTATCCCTCATCGTTGATCTTTCGCTCCATATCCCTGATTCTCATTCTTTATCTTCAAAAACTCTAAGATTTCCTAAATCTCCACCCACAATGGCCAATGAACATTCTTTAAGGGACTATTTTTCCACGTTGATGGCCATTCCACCATCCTGCATAGTTCTTCCACCCATGCCAATCACCCAATTCAAAATTTATCCTGTCACTATCTCTATGTTACCAAGTTTTCATGGTCTCAAACATGAGTCCCCATATACTCACTTACACAAATTTCTAATCATTTTCTCTACCTTCAAAAATTAGAACTTCGATAAAGAAAATTTTCGTCTACGATTGTCCCCATTCTCTTTACACGAGTATGCATCCACGTGGATCCATTCGTTGCCACCGAATTATTTTCAAACACGTGAATAACTTGTAAAGAAGTTAATGTATAAGTTATATCCTATGAGAAAAACAAACGAAATGTGTCAAGCCATTCAAGACTTTCGGCAAATGCCCAACGAGCAATTTTGTGAAGCCTGGAGATGATTCCAAGGTTTCATCAATAGCTGTCCACATCACGAGTTTGAAAAAATTCATCATGTCTATAGTTTTTACTATGGCCTTATGCCCACGTCTCATACCATGATCGAGTCCGTGCATAAAGGAAATTTTATGCATTTGGCTTCAATTGCCTCTTGCAATTTTCTTCTAGAATTAGGCGATGACTCCAAAGATTAAGAGACCACCAACGAGTTTTCTAGATATGAACCACCACATCTTAGGAGAACCAATGAGGTTAAGAATGACCCTAATTTTAAAATGTTAATACATTAGCTTAAGCACCTTAACTAGGATTGCTGAGACTCTTGCTTGTTCCGTGCAAAATAATGTCTCCGTATCTAAACCGGTGATAAATGTCGATGAGTCCAGTCCTTCCTATTGCGCAGTGTGTTTAAGAACTAGTCATTTAACTCATTCATGCCCCCTTACTCAAGATGATACCGAACCTATGCAATCTTGTGCCTTTGAGAATGTTTAAAAACCCACACCACCGTTGTTTACTTACTATTCAGATAATAGGAATCACCCCTATTTTTCTTATAATTATTATAATAATTTCTCTCCTTCTTCACCACAACATCCTATTGGGGGTCCTCCTGGATTTCAACCAAATCACTCATAACCATATCACCCTCCCGTTCTGAATCATCACTCTCCTTATAATCAACAACATAATCATAACCATAACCACAACCACAACCATCATCAAAACCATCATTAGTCCCCTTTCGAAGGACCATCAAACACCAATCATCAGCTTGTCGCCCTTCCACCATTATCTTATGAGTATCCCCCGGTTAGTTCCCAAATGGAGTTGATACCTCAACCTCCTCTAACATAATCGTCCACCTCACCCCTTGAGAATTTTCTCACTTGGTTCATCACAACTCAACAGCAAACAACGCAAACATAAACTCAAGCCATCTAAAGGCTTGAGCAATATTTTAACCAATATGAGTCTGAGAGAGAGAAATGTCAATTCCCTAGTCAACCAATGATTCGTTGCTTTTATTGTATTTTATACCCCGTTAATTTTTACATTCTAGCTTTCCCGTGCAGGTATTTCTCGGTTCTTATACTCATTTATTGACTAACCCCTGAATTCATCATATATACTTTGTATGTGTCTTTATTGAGCTTTTATAGGTCTCGGGAATGCATTTTGGGAAGTTTGGTTTTGATCCGAAAAAGTTTCGTTGACACTTGCACAGTCGGGGGCATTTTGGTAATTTCAGCACTCGGGTTTTGATCCCGATTTCTTCACGGAAGTTGTAGACCTTCTTCTTATCTTCGCGTGGCCTCCGATGGTGCTTGAATCCGACCTTGAATGAAGAAGTTACGGCTGTTTCGGTGAAAACTGGGACAACTAATGCCAATATAGGCATCTTTCCTTCTCCAGCAGGCCCGAATCGATTCGCGATCAATGCCGAATCGATTCGGTTTCATACAGGGGCAAATCTCTACACTTCCGAATCAATTCGGAGTTGGCACCGAATCGATTCGGCCCTGCATTTCCAGCTTTCTTCTTATTACTAGTTTGCCATTTTGGTTGGATTTTGGGGATATATCCCTTGTTTTTCCTCTTTGAGAGATATAGATTACTTTTGTTAGATATTTGGTGATATAGAAAAACACTCTCTTCTCTCTCCTAGGTCAAGTTCATTTATGGTTTTTACCAACTTGTAAAGCTTTGATTACTAGTTAAATTGTGGTTATTAATGCAAGAAAGGTTCATTTACTTCTTCTCTACTTGTTCTACTAGCTTTAATTTGCATTTAATTCCATCCTTTGTATTGGTTTGTGTTTAAACTAGATAACTAACTTAACTATGTAGTTTAGTTTCAATTATGAGTAGCTAGACTTATGATTGGGGATCAAAATCCCACCTTGGATGCTTGAACTTCATATTTAGGGTTTGGTTTATAATTGTTCTAATGGAACTTCATGTGTTGATTTTGGAGTATCAAAGTCTCTTAACTTCTCTTGTCATGCAAGGGCTAGTGTTTGATGCATTACTACAAACCCAACCCATCTAGCAATAATTAATTAACCCCTAATCCTCCATTGTTGAGTTTAGTCTCTACATGGTTGATGTTCGGACTTAATTAGTTATGCTCGATTAAAATTAATTTCAACAATGCCCTATAATCCCCTTCTTTGTGAATCCGAGGTGGGAGAATGATCCTCGATCCCTTTAATTTCTTGAACTCAAGCTTATCTTAGTTCTTTTCATAAGTTTCGTTATTATTAATTAATTAACTTATCATCAATAGTATGTTGGTTTAGAGATTAGTCTCAATCACTTTTCCAAACTATTAAATCATATTTTACACTTTAACTTTTGTAATGTTTAGAGAATCCCTTTAACCTAATCTCGTTCTCTTAGGAGTGTTTCAATCCCTGTGGATCACGATTCCGTACTTACCGGATATTACTTATTGCGATAGATTTGCACTTGAATCACAAGCTTTATTTTGGGCGCACCAACCAATTTCCAACCCTTAGGAGAATGGCAAAGAGTTTGCATATGAGGTAGGGATCGCATCTAACTAAGCCGCTTAATAAGAAGACGTGTAAGTGATAAGCACTCTAAGATTCAGGAAACAAATTGACAATGGTGTTGATGTTCCCACAACTACTCAAGCCCCGACTATCCTAAAAAATCAAATAGACCATGTCCCTAGGGTTCGTTCAACTAAAAAGTCTAGAGAAAAAGCTGAGTCCAAACCTAATGAGAACACCACTGTTTATTTGCCTAAAACACCATTCCCTCATAGGTTGGCACCCACAAGAAGGCTCATTAATTTGATGAGATCAAGCAAGTCTTTTAGAATGTTCACATTAACATTCACTTTCTCACCGCCGTTCAACAAGTGCCATATTATGCTAAATTATTAAAGGACTTGTATATTGTCAAAAAACGGATTAATGTTCCTTATGATACTTTTGTCATTGTGCAGGCAAGGTCCCTCATTAATCTAAATGTGGTTGTGAAGTACAAAGACCCTGGTCGTGCAACTGTGTCTTACATTTTGGGTGATCAATACACTACTCGGGCCTTGCATGACCATGGAGATAGCGTCAATTTATTACCTTACTCGCTCTATCTCGAGTTAGGGTTACAATAAATAAAACTCATACGAGTTACTCTTAAACTAGCCAAATGTTCGGTGAAAATTCCTAAGGGAATTGTTGAAGATGTTTTGGTGAAAGCCTTCGAATTTTACTACCCAATGGAGTTTATAATTTTGGACACCCCAACGCCCAACCTAACCAACATTCCTATTATATTGGGCCGTCCCTTCTTGGCCACTGCCAATGCTCTCATCAATTCCCGTGAAGGTTCCATAAAACTTTCATTTGGTAATATGACTATTGATATCAACATTTTTCACCTCATGAAACACCAATCCGATATTGAATGTGTTGAAGTGGTGTGTATGGTTGATTCATTAGTTCAAGAGATATTAGATCACCGATACCCCGAGGATCATCTTTACTCAAGTTCACATAGTTAATACACGTTGATGATTGGGATAATCAGTTTAAATTTTGACTTTTCGAGCCTATTTACTTGGTCAATAGTTCTCTAGACCTTCGTCCCAATACTTCCAAGGACTTTGTTTCTACGTCTGATTCCACAAATTCACCCGATTCTTTGCCCAGTTTGGAGCTTAAGCCACTACTATCAGAGTTTAAATATACTTTCTTAGAGCCAAGAAATCATTAGTTGGTTATAATTACTCCCGACCTGCCCACCGATCAAGAAGAACAATTAGTCCACACGCTCACCAAACATAGCATTACTTTAGGGTATACCCTTTTTGACATTCAAAAGATGCCAAGACTTCTCGTGAGCCACTGCGTCGCCTCAATCCAGTGATGAAATAAGTCACGAGAGATGGAATTCTAAATTTCGTGGATGTCGAAATCATTTATCCCATATCAAACACCCAATGGGTAAATCCCATTCATGTTGTGCCATAAAAGTCTGGCATCACCGTTGTAAAAAATAGTGTAGACACCCCATTCTGTTAACCCCCTAACTCTCCTTAGGTCCCTAGTACCTCCATTCATCACCGTAAACCCAGGTCATGTCCCGAGTACTGACCTGGAGGCCATCGGGCACTCCCCGGCTCAGTTTGACCCAAATGTCAAACTCTTCATCTCGATCGAGATTGAATGAATATTTGAAGGGAACTGAATACCATTTCCAACGGTTCACCTACTGCGCGATTCCGACTTACCATGCAGACGAACGATCCGCTTGCGTCCGAAACTTGACCCAGAAGCCATGGGCGCTCCCGGGCTCTGTTTGACCTATGTCAACTCTTCAGCTGAATGAATTTTCAAAGTCCACCGAATATCCTTTGCAACGGTCCATCCCGTGCATGATTCCGACTTACCATGTGGACGAATGATCCGTTCGACTCTGAGAGGTCACCGAATGCCTCTCGGGCCCGGTTGACCAAAGTCAACTCACCAAACCGGGTCAAACTCTTTAGAATGTATAAGTACATCTCCTAACCTTTCCAACGGTCCTCCTTGTGTACGATTCGGGATTACCATGCAGACAAACGATCCATTTGCATCCGAGCGATCCCCCGTCCAATGGACCGACAAACGCTTCCGAGCCATATTTGACCCAAAGTCAACTCCTTAACCCAGGAGTGGTCCAAAGGACTTTCGAAGGTATCTTAATTACCATTCCAATGGTATTCCCTATGCACGATTCTGACCAACGGTTTTCCCTCGGCGGCCAATTTTCCAAAAAAGCCTGTAGCGCACTGCTAAATGGCAGGTTCCAGACCCTGCCTATCGGCACCTGCCGATAGGCAGGAACAGGTCTATGCCGATCAGCATTGACCTGAGCCTATAAAAAGAGTCCTTCACCTCATTTGCAAGGGGAGCCCAGATCTGATAAAAAAACTCTCTCAATGAATCCCAGAAACATCCCTCGAAGGCAGCGTGATTTCAACATCCAAATCCCCTTTTTACTTCCACTTTTCATCATCCTTTTCATCAAACTTAGTGAAGTATCCACTCTCCATCATCATCCGAGTGCAAGGGCTGCTCTCTAACATTCAAGATCAAGCTCAAGATCTTCAAGAAGGTCCAACTTTCTCTTAGATTCTCTTAAACTCTCGATAACTTATTTTCTTACTTAGCGCTTTTATTATCTCATCTCACACATCCTAATATACTTTTTTATTTATTATTATTGCACATCTCCTATTTTCATATAAATAAAACCCAAAAAATAAGAAAAATAGGGTTTGCTCATAAATTCCAAATAGGAATTCTCATACTTTTCGCACACTTTCCTCACAACTAAAACACTTTTTCTACACATACACACACTTACAAATAAGATATCCCCCATTTGGATTTATGGGATAAACCCCACCCCTCGTTTTTTATGCGAACTACATGGACTTTGATGCCTTTATAGGCTACGTAGGCGTCTCGGGGAAAAACCCGAGACTCGAGTCCTTTTTCCCACTTTTTCTCTCATCTTCCTATTTGCTCTAAATCTAATCTTCTTATATTATATATACTTGCCCTTAGTACTGTATTGCTCCATATGCGTTATCGTTCCATTATAACGATCAACGTAGGATTAATCGCTTAAATCTTATTTTTCTAATATTATTCTTATATCTTCCTACAGACGACTCGCTTTATCTTTTCCATGATACAAGTCGAGGATTCCTACCTCCATTATATATATACACATGCACACATATCATGGGGGGAAACAAAAGGAAAATAGCAAATATTCATGAGAGACCGAAAGGGCGGAATGGGTGCCTAACACCTTCCCATTTCGTAACTAAGCCTCCGAACCCTTCTCGAATCATTTTGGTTTCGCACGCACCAGTATCTCTTTGGATGCCATCCTTCGGGGTGGCTTCCCCTTTTTCTTTTGTCTGTTTTGAGTAAAATAGACTTGCGACTCTGAATCTCTCTACATTTTTGCACCACATCTCAAACGACGCTGGTCGAAGCTCTCCCGAGAGGTACGCGCAGGACCCGAAGGATCCTTTCCTCCATGCGACCGCCCGCACGGCGAGTATCAGGGATGGCCACATTGGCGACTCTGCTGGGGAGTTATGTGTTTTATTTTGAGGGCTTGACTCTATTTACATGGATGTTATATTTACTTATGTTTCCCCCTATATCTGAATGTCCCCCTTTCTCATGTGTATCCCATGTTTATGCTTATGTTCACACACTTGAAGAAAATTCTCCAAGTACACTTCACACCACGTGCACCTAGGATCACTTGTATATCCCCATGTTGCACGCATCACCCATCCATACTTAGTGTACCTTTTTGGGTACTTATACTATGCTCCTTGTTTGGCATAATCAAGAAAGGCATTCTCATCATAAGATACTAATAAGAGAATCATGCATGATTCACACGACATCACTAAAGAGCTTTGATATTGACCAAATTTTACCCAGTAACTGGAGGGTCACTTCGTGATGGGCACTGGTCCGACAAGTCGCAGTTAGCCTAAGCAATATGACTCTCACCTTCCATTGGCCAAGTACCTTCGACGTATATCGAACGGTTACCCCCATCGTACTGCTTGACCGAAATCATGACGGGAGGTATATCGTAGGGAATTCGTTCACGTATGCCGAGTATATTGAATTCGCTCTCACACGTACCATCCCCACGAGGTATATGGTAAGGCAATTCACGTACACTCAGGTATATCAAATGGCTTGTCCACACGTACCGATTGCCCGCAAGAGTAAGATGTATATCCTGGAAGTCACGTCAAAGGGGAAACCTATGACGATCCACCCAACCAACTGCATACCCGCATATAGGTGTCAGACCTAGGACACACACTTTAGATTGCTGGTTTCAACCCGAAACCCTGCCAAAATTTCGGGCCAGCCTGCCGCCCTATTTTTGCGTATTTTTAAAACGGGACCCTATCCGTGAGCCTGGTTACAAGTCCAAACCGTAGCTTTGCATATATTAAGACCCCCACTTTTCCAGGCTCGGGTCCCATCCGGCATTGCATTTAAGAGAATTGAATACAGGTTAAAACATAATAATTGTAATAATCATTTTGAGTTCCGTCTCCAAAAATATTTCTCCCTTCTTTATAAAAAAATACAAAAACATTTCCCCCTTATTTATCAAAAATCCAAAAATATTTTTCCCTTCTTTTTCGAAAATCCAAAAATAGTTCTTCCTTTTTTCTCAAAAATAAATCTCATCCTACGCCTTCTCAGGTCGATCGCAAGCCCTTGGCCTGGTTCCCTATTGGTTTCGGTCTTCAGTCAAATCACCCCGGAGTTTCATCCTTCCTCTACTACTTCTTCCGAGTTCAGAATCCATCCATATTCCATAGAGAATACAGATCAAGCACCAGTCATACAGCCATATCTGACAACAGTCCTAGCTCAGCTTGTGTCCAAGATTGACAACCTCCAAACTGAGGTCCGAGAGATGCAACGAAACCAGGTTCCTATTCCTTAAGAGCCCGAGGCCCTGTTCTCTCGTGTTATGGGTCCACCCGAGTCTATCTGGGTTTCAGAAGAATATCAGCACGTTCCACGTGCCCCTCCTGCCAATGGGCCGCCGTCTGCCCAACTTTCAATGCCAAACATTGACCCGCCTATAGCTAACCTGCCTATGGTGGTTGATCCAAAGGAGGAGGAGTTGAATAAAGTCAAAGAGGATCTCAAGATTCTCACCAAGAAGTTTGACCAAGTCAGGATCTCTGGGAATTACATGGACTACACCCACATGTCTCCTTATCTTAAAGCAAGGTTACCCGAGAAGTTTAAGATGCCAACTATCGAGAAGTTCGGAGGGAGTGGACCCCCAATTGTTCATCTTCGCAGTTATCATCGTTCCATGACTCTACTAGGGGCTTCTGAAGAGGTGATGGCCCAATTGTTTCAGCAAACATTGAAGGATAGTGCCCTCCGATGGTTTCTATCTCTTGAGGAATCCAGAATTCGTAGTTAGGAGGATGTAGCCCGAGAATTCATGTTGCAGTACAAATACAATGAAGAGCTTGAGGTCACCCGTCGTGATTTAGAGATGCTCAAACAGAATCTAGGAGAATCAGTTAGTAACTTCATAACCCGGTGGAGGGAGCGAGCAGCTACCATGACCAATCGGCCATCTGAAGAAGAATAAGTCAACATAGTGAAGAAAAACTTCTTACCCCATGTCCGAGCGACGATGGGAGGATAATACTATCCCCTCTTTCGATCTCTCAGAGAGGATGGAGTGGAAATCGAGGAAAGCCTCATTAAAACAGAGGTTGAACCAAAGAAGGTGTCCGAACAGTTCACCCTTAGAAAGTATGACAAGCCTGCCAGTGCTACCATTTCGACCATCAGCAACATCTCTCAACCAACCACATTATGGGCACCAAAAAGCCGCCCTGCCCCCACCCGAAGGGAATACACTGAGCTCCATGCTCCCCTCTCTAAAGTTTACCAATCCCTGTTAAGACGAAACCTTATCAAACCCTTGGATCCACGTCCATTGCCAAATCCATTCCCAAGAAACTTTAAGACCGAGGCTTATTTCACCTTTCACCAAACTGCCGTCCATACCATCGACCAATGCTTTCATCTCCGAAACGTAATCCAAGATCTCATTGGTCGGGGTACCATCACCCCACCAGCCAATCCTAAGACAAACACTACTCACAATCCACTTTCGAATCACACCAATGTCATCTTCTTAGAAGAAAACCCAGATTTCGATCCCTCAACTCAAATCACACCCATATACTCTCCTAAACCTCTTCAAATTTGCCCATATTTCCTCCTACACCCTACTAGCCCGGCTGATCAGGCAATGTCACTCCTTACCAGAGCATGCATTGCTGTTCGTATCCGTTCTGAAAATGGAAGTATGGAATTGTCATAGGTGTTAAACTAACTCCTAGAGTTCGGGCTGAAATTGCCCTCACAGATGGTCATCGATTGCCAGAAGTTCAGCACACTGTTCTTGGAGGCATGGAAATGGGCCCGAGATTCAGACAAGTGGGTGGAACCAATCGACGAAGTTAGCCTAGATGATGTTGTCCAGACTATGGCAGAATTATTCGGGCAAACCAATAGCATTTGCAGCATCACCGGGTTACTTGATACTTTAAAGCTATAAGGGCGTTTGGTCCATTTAATCACACATCTCCCCACAGAATGGGAGGACCTGTATGAAGAAGCCGTTGAAGTTGTGGAATGCATTAACTTTACATGGAAAAACATAAATTTTTACCACCGGATGGGGGGAAGAATTCAAAGATTCTAGTGACGAACAAGCTTCAGAAAGGAGCCCAATAGCCGACATATGTGGGATGATATCATTTGAAGAACTCCTCGGAGAAATAAATAGGGTGGTAGCACAACCTAAGATTGACGAGGAAATGGGATTCATGGTCTTTCCTTCTTTAGTAAATCACTTGACCAGATCAGGGAGACATTACCAGGTTCCAAGATCACTACCAGTAAATGACAAAGGGAAGGGCGTTAAAAACGTTCCTATGCCAGAGATGACCATCGAGGAGAGAAAGATCTTCAATCAACTGAAGAAAACCCAAGCTAACATAACTCTATGGGGGCTTTTCATGTCTTCCCAGTTGCACAGAAATGCTTTAATAAAATTACTCACCAGACCCATAGTTCCTCCCTCTACCACACCAGAAGAAGCGGTAAATCTGGTCGGATCCTTGACCTCTACCCGAATGCTATCATTTTCTGAAGAAGAAATCCCCAGAATTGGTCCGAATCACAATCATGCACTCAATATCTCCGTCAAAGTTATGGAAAAGGCCGTGCCACTCTCCCTTATCGATAACAGATCCGCCTTGAACGTTTGCCCTCTGAGAACTTTCAAGTGTTTAGGCCTGAAAGAAAGTCACCTCGCTCCAACCTCTGCCGCTGTGTGTGCCTACGATAATACCCGTCGTGAGGTGATGGGGTCCATAAAACTTGCAATAGGGGTTGGACCTATAAACCGTGTCGTTGAATTCCAAGTCATAGACATCCCAACTTGTTTCAACCTGTTGCTCGGACGACCCTGGCTCCAAGATATCAAGGGAGTGTCTTCCTCATTCCATCAGAAATTAAAGTTCTTTGCCAACGGGCGAGTCACCACCATTTTGAGCGACAATGAAAATATTGAGGGGCCAAACACCAGCAGTCCAATTCTTGAGATACAGCACATGTCAAATGATATGCTCTTAGCAGGATTCTGAGTTGAACCACTCCTACTCCCGGCAGGGAACAATTTCAAAGAAAGGGTTTGTCCAGAATATGACCCTCATGGCAATGTCAATGTGATTCAGATGTTCAAAAACATGCACTTCATGCCCGAACTGGGGCTAGGGCAAAGGCAACAATGTATACTTGGGCCCATCGAACTGAAGAAAGCTTTCCCTCCTTGCGGCTTGGGGTATCAACCATCAGAACAAGAACTCAGAATGATCCACTAGTCTCGACCAAAGAGAAGATTAGACTGCATCCGAACTATCTCAGGAGACTCCTTAAATGGAAGATTTATCAAAGAAGGTGAGGACTTCCCCTTTTGCGGTTTTCCAGAACCATGGTATGGCCACACAGACAAGAAGATGAGGCCAGGAATGGAGATCTTTTTCCAAGACAACTACCCATGGGCCGAAAGTTTCCCACACCAAGTACAACCGCAAAAGGGGCTGGCACTCTACATGGTTCATTCAGGCACTACATCAATGAACCCATCCCATCTGATTAAAGTTGTTGATACTCCTCTCCTCAACTGGCATTCTGCGCCAGTTCTACCCCTTGAAATCTCCCCTAACCCCAATGTTTACCCTATTTCTTCTTTTGTTGCATATCCTTGCTCAAATGTAATCGAGACCACTTTTGATGAGATTCTCAATGCTGTTTTTCCTATCAATGAAATAAATGAAGATTTTGAGTATCTTGCTGTGCCTTATATAAACTTCTTGAATTCTAATCAAACTTTTGATGATGATGATTTTGCAAATGAACAATTCTTAACTGATCTAAATAAGGTTAGTAATAAACAACATAACCGCGTTAAAGTTAATGAAGAAGAGACTGTTGTTATTAATCTTGGTTCTAGTAGCCAACTGTGCGAGATTAGGATAGGGGCCACCCTTGACGAGCATAAGCGCGCACAACTCGAAGAATTGCTGAAGGAGTTCGTAGATGTCTTCACATGGTCCTATAATGATATGCCCGACATCGATCCTGAAATACCTCAGCACGAGATCCCCACTCTCCCAGATTACAAGTCGGTTAAATAAAAATTGAGAAAACTCTGCACCGAAGGGTCGCTCAAGGTCAAAGAAGAGGTGGTCAAACAGTTAAACGTGGGTTTCATTCGGGTGATCGAATATCCCACATGGCTAGCCAACATTGTATATGTGCCGAAATCAGGAGGGAAGGTTTGAATGTGTGTAGATTATCGAGATTTAAACAAAGCTTCTCCAAAGGATGATTATCCGTTACCCAATATCGACATGATCGTGGATAACACAGCCAGTCATGCTCTCAAGTCATTTGTCGACGGGTTACTGGATACAACCAAATCAAGATACACCCAGACCACCAAGAAAAAACCGCATTCATCACCCTATGGGGAACCTTTTGTTATACCGTTATGCCATTCGATCTCAAGAATGCTGGGGCTACCTACCAAAGGGCTGCCACAACCATCCTACACGATCTGATCCACAAGGAGGTCGAGGTTTATGTGGATGATATGATTATTAAGTCCAAAACTAGAGAAGGTCATGTTCCCGCTCTCTGAAAGTTCTTCGAACGACTACGGCAGTATCAGATGCGACTTAATCCACAAAAGTGTGTCTTCAGCGTTACAAAGGGAAAACTCTTGGGATTCATGGTCAGCGAAAAGGGGATAGAAGCAGATCCTGCAAGCTGAAGGCCATACTTGAGATGCCACCCCCCGAACAGAGAAATAATTTTGAGGTTTCCTTGGGAAATTGTGATATATCATCCGATTTATCAGCCACCTAACCTCCATCTACGAACCGATCTTCAAGCTCCTTCGAAAAGATTCAACCAAGGTTTAGAATGAGGCCGGTCAAGAAGCTTTTGACCAAATCAAATAATATCTGAGCCAACTTCCAGTGCTCATGCCACCACAGTCTGGTCTCCCTTTCCTCATATACCTAACCATAACCGACACTATAGCCGGGGCTTTGCTAGCCCAATACCTTGAAGACTCCCGCAAAGAAAGAGACATCTATTACGCCAGTCGTAAATTGGCTGGGTCCGAGGTCAACTACATTGCTTTGGAAAAAGCATGTGTCTCACTATTCTGGGTTACCTAAAAGTTGCGACACTACATGCTCGCCTTCCCCATCAAACTTGTATCCCGAATGGATCCCATCAAATACCTGCTTGAGAAACCCGCCTTATCCAGTCGAATGGCCCGATGGCTCCTAATCGAGTTCGATATCGTGTACATAATGCAGAAAGCCATTAAAGGAAGAGCCATCTCTGACTACCTCGTCGATTACCCCATTGACGAAGCAAATATCCACATCTCCGAATTCCCAGATGAAAATATCCTCTGCACCACTCAAGACCACCTTCGATGGAAAATGTTCTTTGACGGCACTGCTAACAAAAAGTGATATGGCATTGGATACTTCTGATCGCCCCAGATGACTCCCACACTCCCATCGCCATTAAATTGGATTTCCCTTGCACCAACAACATGACGAAATATGAGGTATGCACAGTGGGCCTTAAGGTTTCACTCAAGAAAGGTTTTCAATACCTTGATGTCTATGGGGATTCTGCCCTTATCATCGGTCAAGTGCTCAAAAAGTGGAAAGTCAAGGACGAAAAGCTCCAACCCTTTCATGCCCAATTAGAAGAGGTAGCCTCCCGATTTCGAGATATCACCTTCTATTACCTACCCCGAGCAAAGAATAACTTAGCTGATGCTCTCACCACCTTAGCCTCCATGGTCGACATGCTCAAAGGAATAACAATGACCCCCTTCCTAGTTCAAAAGCAAGACAAATCGAACTATTGCTACCATATTGAGCTTGTCTCCACTAAAGATCCCGAACTAGCCGATTGTTGGTACTATGATATCTGGTTCCTCCTCAAACATGGTAGGTATCCTGAGGGTTCCAACAAGAAATATCGAAAATCCTCCGAAGACTGGCCGCCCAGTACATCATCTGTCATAAAGCTCTACTCAAGAGGAATTTTGATGGAACTCATCTACACTGCATAGCAGGGGCTGAGATTGAGAAAATAATGCAGAAAATCCACAACGGGGAATACGGACCCCACATGAATGGTCACATGATCGCCAAGAAGATCATCCGACAAGGCTACTACTGGACCACCATGATCCAGGATTGCACCGCCTATGTCTGGAGGTGCCTCACATGACAACAATTCTCCAACCTTCAACACTTGCCTCCGCGATAATTATACAACATGGCCTCTCCCTGACCGTTCTCCACCTGGGGTGTCGACATCATAGGGAAGGTTACACCAAAGGCTTCAAACGGACATGAGTTCATCCTGGTTGCCATCGATTACTTCACCAAATCGATCGAGGCTGAGTCATACGCAGTATTGAATGCCAAAAAAGTAGCCAAATTCCTCAAGAAAAATATCATCTGCCGATATGGGGTCTCGCACGAGCTGGTATCAGATAACGGGTTACATTTCAAAGCAGAAGTCACAGAAGTAGTCAACGAGTATGGGATCTAGAGACACAAATCTTCTCCCTACCGACCTCAAACCAATGGTGCAGTTGAAGCCGCTAACAAAAACCTCAAAGCCATCATCAGCAAGATGACCGAAAGTTTTAGGGATTGGGCCGACCAGATCCCGTAAGCCTTCTAGGGCTATCGAACCTCAATCTGAACCTCTACTGGGGCTACCCCTTACTTCGTGGTCTACGGCAAAGAAGTAATCCTACCTGTGGAGCTAGAAATACCCTCGCTACGTGTCATGCTCGAAAGCAAGGTTAGTGAAGAAGACTGGTGCCAAATCCGTCTTGATGAGCTATCCCTCCTAGATGAAAGAAGATTAAAACCACTTTACCACATACAGGGGTACCATCACCAAATAGCGCGATCATTCAACAAGAGAGTTAAGGACTGCGGTGTTCGGGAGGGGGATTTAGCCCTCAAAGAGATAACAGAACCCATCTGGGACCCCAGAGGGAAATTCAAGCCCAATTGGAGCGGTCCCTACATTATGAAGAAAATCTTATCCGGCGGTGCCTCCATGCTCACTGACCTAAACGGGGAAGAGATGGCTCGTCAATTCAATCTGGACCGTCTCAAGAAATTCTACCCCTGGTCTAAAATCTCGACGCACTACGACACTTCTCATACCCCTTTTATCCTTAAAAAAAACTCTTCATTTCCCTCTACCCAGAACTACGTGGGCCTGATCCTCTACAAAAACTATTTTAAAACATTTTCAAAAAACTCCAGAGGTACGTAGGCAGCTCATGCACCTCACATGAGTGCGGCCCCTTTCTTTTTCACAAAATACTATCCTTTTCTTACCTCTGAGAACGGCGGTTCATTCTAAAATTATTTGAACAAAAGGATTATGTATGCCTTAGCGATCAGTATAGATAATTCAAAATACAAAAAATCATCGAAAGGCACAACTGGATGATTAGAAACTTATTTGTTTCATTAATAAGAAATTACAGTACGAATTACATAAGAAAAAGGAACTGATAACTCCCTTCCCCATTACCATAAAAAGTCAAATAAAATCCCCACACCTATCACAAAATAAACTCTCCAAGAGTCCTACCCACAGCTACCAGAGGAGCCTCCACCCTCATCGTCTACATCCTGAGGTCCCCAAGTTCCCCCTTCTTGAATAGAGTGCTGTAAATATTCCATGGATCGATGAGCCTTAACTATCTTCGAAAAAACCACAACACCCCCTTCCATGGTGTCAGATAAAACAAACCATCTTTGTCCAGTCTCCTTGATGACAACTTTCCTCCACAATCACTTCATATAATCTTTGGGGACATGCCAAACCTTCCCAACAGACTGAGAGGGACAGGTCGACGGACGCCGATTTTTCCACAAAGACCCAAGCAACAGACCCAGGCGCTCAGTCAAATCTTCTACCAGAAAGAAGTTTGAGGTCCGAGGAGGCACGACCTGCGCCCAGCCGAATTGGCGTAAAAGCCGCCCAGGGAAATAAAAAGAGGTCTATTTGAGACCAACCATCCGCACATATGAATACTATCCTAGCTCCAGAATAGGCTGCAACTGTCCCCACCAAGGCACTGACAAATACAGACCATAAGCCAATGGTCCCAGTTCTCAACATACAGGCCAACGCGGAAGAAGTAGCGCAAAAAGAAGTTGGGTACGGCCGACAAGGGATATTCTGGAGGAGTCGACAAATGGAATCTTTCAGATAACCACATGAATAATATTACCGGGCTACCCCTAAAAAATTCGGAACGACCTTTTCTCCAGGCATCCAGGACATTCAGATTCTCCGCCAATATCAGCGCCGCATGATTGCGATGGTATGACATCCACGAAGTAATGGCTGCAAGTTGTGGGTCCACTTACACCTCCCGAGTCATCAATAACAATTTTGAAACCAGGCCCAGAACAACGGCTCCAGCATAGCCAGCATCACCTACTTCTCGCAAATGCACGGACTGCAGCACCGCAGGGAGGGAGATCATTCCTCCAAAAAAAATGATCTAGCCGCCAAAGGCGAAATGCGAAGAAGCCCGACCAACAAATCCCTAGGAGAACGGGAAAATTCGGGCAAAGCCACAGTGTCAATGGGATTTACACCCAGTATGGCAGAAAATTCCTCGTAGGTAGGACAAACTTCTTCCAATGCAAAGTGGAATACATTGACTTCGGGGTACCAGAATTGTACCGCTGCCATCAGCATATTCCACTCAATAGGTCGATTGCGCCACAACGCGACTCAACGCATGTTAAAAGCATCGTAGTCGACATTATAAGAGAACATAGCTTCCAAGGCTTCGAGGTAGTTGGCAAACTCAAGGCTACCAGGGAGAGCCATCGTGCAAGGCTAAGAGATGGTGGGCAAGTAGGTAAGAATGCAAAGGTGTGATGAAAACACTCCACCCTTACCCCTTTTTATACATGAAAATCCTCACAAAGGACATAATCCCTGCAGAAATCGGAGGGAATCCTACCCCACAAGGTACCAAAGGCTGAAGAGGGTACCATTCAAAGCTTTGAATTTATGGGACTGGACTAAACTGTCGATAGGCAGGTCAGGGTGCTTAACGATCGGCAACCCCCCATTTTTAGAAATTTCCCTTATTCCTCTTTTGTCAAATAAAAAAAACTCAATAAAAATAAATTGATATTCTCAACAGAATTTCAAAATCTCTTTTTCTCCTTATAAAATATCCCCTTTTTAATCAAAAACTTTCCTTTAAAAAAAATTCTAAAAATATTCTTTTTTATGGTCTCAGCAGCAAAGTAAAAAGCGCATGTGCATGCATTCATTCATCATGAATAAAAGATAATAAAAAAACTCCATTGCATTGTATATATCTATTTTCTGTGTTACATCACTTTTGCAGGAAATAAAAAGAAAAAAAAAAGAAAAAACAACGGGACTCAGCCCGAACCCACATTCTCTCTCTCTCTCTCTCAAGAGCTTCCACCCCTGCGACGTGCTCTCTTACCCCTACGGCGAGAACGCACCACTACTACCCGAGCCCGAGTCCTCTCCGGACGAGGAAGATGGCACCAAGCAAGAAGGAACGGGAACCGCATCCCTAATATGAGCAGTCGTCAAAGATATCCAATCTCTAATGTCCCTAAGCTAAGTGGTCGACACCCAGACTTGCTGAAAGAAAAGGTGAAATCAGTATCAAAGAAAAAATGACAAAAACAGAAAAGAAAGAAAGAGAAGAATAGAAAGGTATACCGCAGGTCGAAGGACCTTCTCTGTTAAACCCAACTCCTCCGAATCCATCCCATGAGGACGGTGCAGCATAGGCACCATCCCTCCATCAGCCCGCCGAATGTTGTATGAAGGGGTATGAAGCCGTACAAAAAGGACCTCCGAGGTCGCCGCCGCCACAGATGCCGACGGACCACCACTGCTGTGGGAAAATCCCACCGTCTGACTCGAACCCACCGAAGGGAAGGGCAGTGCATCATATATGCCGGGTGACATCAACAAACTCGTCATAAAATTCATATAGTCATACGGCGCAGTCGTATCGGTGTATAGCAAGTAGGAGTCGTCGATCATCGTCGCGATCCTCTCATTCTCCAACAGCAGTCGCTTCTGCCTCATAGACATAGGAGGCTATGCGGGTGGCACCACCACCTCCTCCTCAGCAATCTGATGAACCACCCTCTCCCCGAGGTACCAGGAATGGCCGAACTCATGCGCCAGCAAACGCCTCATCCGCGCGTTCACTCCAGTCGCCATCGCATCCTGAATGGCTGTCCCCCAGGGATAAAAGGTCACCTGAAAATCTCCAAGTGAGCATAAATCAATACAAGATCAGAAGGTGCAAAAAAACCAAGACTAAAATGGAAAGAGTCTTACCCTACCACTGGTCAGGTCATTCAAGACCTGACGCACCGCCTCCAGGAAGAGAGATCCTTTCGACTGCCGATTGGCCTTACGCCATCGATACAATCGACAGAAGTTCCCAACAGTGTCGTCCTTCAAAGCAATCAGTGGGGTATTGCACCCAATCACCTCATAGAACCACGTCTGAATTCCCAAGCAAAAAGAGACGCATAAGGAAAATGCGAATGCATGAAAGAAAAATGTGAGTGCATGAAAGGAAAATGCGAAGAAATGCACAAACTGAAGAATACCTCAAGAAAGTACGTGGCCCCAGTAAAGGTCTACCGGTAGCACCGGCTGAATGCATCCAGATAAAATTTAAGGGTCGCCAAGTTCAGACTCCCCCAATCATATAAAAGGATGTTCGAAAACATCCTCAAGTACGACAGAAACCACAAATGAACGACGTCGCCGCTCGACGCCACCATGTAACCTCCCAATTCCAGCAGAATGAATAACCGGGCCATCTTCCTCACTTGCAGCCCGTCCTCCACATCAATCACCCTGCTCATCAGAACATCCTTCAATAGGGATAGTCGGATTGAATCCCTAGAAACTATCCTCCCTACATCACCAAGTGCCGCACGCACTGCCTCCGGTCTCACCCGTAAAGAGCGATCCACCTCTATCTGCTCTCCATCACAATCCAGACCCAGCAGTTGTTGCACGTCTATAGGAGTCACGGTCATCTCCCTGAAGCCAAAATGAAAGGTGTGGGTAGTGTCCCACCACCTCTCTCTCAAACCGTACAAAACCATTGTCGAATGAGGCGTCTCATCCAGCGTCGATGCCAACCCCCCAAAACTCCCTGATGAGACCACCCAGCGCACCACAGGTGGGAGATGCTCCCAGACATCCTTGAGCCCCGTTGCCACGGGCATGTATGTTCTTCAAAGAGATATCAGACTGGCAAAAAGAAAAGTCTCATCAAAGGTCAAGAAATAAAGCAAAACCACCAAAAAGAGAAGAATGCCAAAGGTCGGGTTGCTTACATAACCACTGGGACCCACTCTCGAAGAGCGATGACGTGATGGCTCCCGCAGTAAGGTCCGCTCATCCGCAACAGGCTCAAACGCATCAAAGGAGTTCTCACTCCCCAAAGCAAGAGGCGCCCTAGCCCTCCACTCCACATTCGCCCAATCATCTACGGTCAACCACTCCCGATGGACTGCAGTGCTCACAAAAGCGGCCATTTCTTGAAGATCAGAATGATAGAACGATTTGCAGAAGAATCGCAGAGAGATAGAAAGCAAAAGAAGCTATGAAAAAATGAGGGGATCCGCCCCCTTACCATACCGATCGGCACTGAGGTAGCCCAAAAGTTCGTGCCACTACCGAATGGCACCCTTCATACTATGTCGAACTACACCCCCCTTAAATTTCGTACAGAAGACCTCGAAAAATCTTCGAAAAATTCCCAAAAATCCGAGGAAGGATTTAAAGCCTTTTCACCAAGAAAATTTTGCATTCCCTCAATAGGAACCCCTCTTCCCCAGCGGAATACTCAAAAACCAAGTGAAAACTCCTCCCGACAAAGCTTCGGAGGATCCCTAAGGATTACCTGATCACTTCCCAAGCGGAATTCTCTTATAGCACCCAAAATAGGTTATTCCCCCTGCGAGGTCTCCTAAAAGCTTCCCCAGCTATCAGCTCCCCAGCTCAAATCAAAATCACAAAGCTCTTTCTCCAGCAGAATCAAAATCCAATCTTTATCCACTCTTGGGTCAGAATTGGCCCCGGTCTTAGATCGTCACCTCAGTTAGGTTAAAATTGACCTCGGTCCTCGATCGTCACCACTCTTGGGTCAGAATTGGCCCCGGTCTTGGATCGTCACCTGAGTTAGGTCAGAATTGACCTCGGTCCTCGGTCGTCACCACTCTTGGGTCAGAATTGGCCTTGCTCTTGGATCATTACCTGAGTTAGGTCAAAATTGACCTTGATCCTCGGTCGTCACCACTCTTGGGTCATAATGGGCCCCGATCTTGGATCGTCACCTGAGTTAGGTTAGAATTGACCTTGTTCCTCGGTCATCACCACTCTTGGGTCAGAATTGGCCCTGGTCTTGGATCGTCACCTGAGTTAGGTCAGAATTGACCTCGGTCCTCGGTCGTCACCACTCTTGGGTTAGACTTGGCCTCGATCTTGGATCGTCACCTGAGTTAGGTTAGAATTGACCTCATTCCTCGGTCGTCACCACTCTTGGGTCAGAATTGGCCCTGTTCTTAGATCGTCACCTGAGTTAGGTCAGAATTGACCCCGGTCCTCGATCGTCACCACTCTTGGGTCCAAATTGGCCCCAGTCTTGGATCATCACCCGAGTTAGGTCAGAAATGACCTCGGTTCTCGATCGTCACCACTCTTGGGTCAGAATTGGCCCCGGTCTTGGATCGTCACCTGAGTTAGGTTAGAATTGACCTCGTTCCTCGGTCATCACCACTCTTGGGTCAAAATTGGCCCCAGTCTTGGAACGTCACCTGAGTTAGGTCAAAATTGACCTCGGTCCTTGGTCGTCACCACTCTTAAGTCAGAATTGACCTCGATTATTAAATCTTCACCCTAAGCCCGCAGAATTGGCTTTGACCCTCATAATCGGCCACCCTCATCACTTAAGCCCGAAGATTTGACTTTGACCCGCAGAATTGGTCACCCCCCCCCCCCAACACCACTTAAGGTCCTCGGAATCGACCTAAACCTCCAATCTTCATTCATCCCCAGCACACTCCTTAGGTCTGCTGAATCAGCCTCGACTCTCTGAATCGATCATACTCCCACAAAAGCATTATGTGGTGTATATTCAACGATCATCATTTATTCCAAACTCACCCATCGAGGGGCACTGTAGACACCCCATTTTGTTACCCCATAACTCTCCTTAGGTCCCTAATACCTCCCTTCGTCACCGTAAACCCAGGTCATGTCCCCAGTACTGACCTGGAGGCCATTGGGCACACCCCGACTCAGTTTGACCCAAAATTTAAACTCTTTATCTCAACCGATACTGAATGAATCTTCAAAGGGCACTGAATACCCTTTCCAACAATCCACCCCGTGCACGATTCTAACTTACCATGCGGACGAACGATCCGTTTGCGTTAAAAACTTAACCTAGAGGCTACCGGGCGCTCCCGGGCTCTGTTTGACCTATGTCAACTCTTCAACTCGACCGGGATTGAATAAATCCTCAAAGGGAACCGAGTAACCTTTCCAACGGTCCATCCCGTACTCGATTATGACTTACCATACGGACGAACGATCCGTTCGACTTCGAGAGGTCACCGAATGCTTCCAGGGCCCGGTTGACCAAAGTCAACTCCCCAAAGGCCAAACTCTTTGGAATGTCGAACTACATCTCCTAACCTTTCTAACGGTCCGCCCCGTGGGCAATTCAGACTTACCATGCGAACGAACAATCCGTTTGTGTCCGAGCGATCCCCCGTCTAATGGACCGACAAATGCTTCAGAGCTATATTTGACCCAAAGTCAACTCCTGAACTCAGGAGCGGTCCAAAGGACTTTTGAAGGTCTCTGCATTACCGCTCCAATGGTATGCTCCATGCGCGATTTTGACCAACGGTTTGCCCTCGGTGGCCGATTTTCTGAAAAAGCCTAAAGCGCACTGCCAAATGGCAGGTTCCAGACCCTGCCTATCGGCACCTGCCGATAGGCAGGAATAGGTCTATGCCGATCAGCAGTGACCTAAGCCTATAAAAATAGGCCTTCACCTCATTTGCAAGGGGAACCCAGATCTGATAAAAACCTCTCTCAACGAATCCCAGAAACCTCTCTCGAAGGCAGCGTGATTTCAACATCCAAATCCCCTTTTTACTTCAACTTTTCATCAAACTTGGTGAATTAGCCACTCTCCATCATCATCCAAGTGCAAGGTCTTCTCTCCAACATTCAAGATCAAGCTCAAGATCTTCAAGAATGTCCAACTTTCTCTACTCTCTCTTAAATTCTCTTAAACTCTCAATAGCTTGTTTTCTTACTTCACGCTTTTATTAACTCATCTCACACATCCTAATATACTTTTTTATTTATTATTATTGCACATCTCCTATTTTCATATAAATAAAACCCAAAAAACAAGAAAAATAGGGTTTGTTCATTAATTCCAAATAGGGATTCTCATACTTTTCGCACACTTTCCTCACAACTAAAACACTATTTCTACACACACACACACACACTTACAAATAAGAGATCACCCATTTGGATTTATGGGATAACCCCCACCCCTCGTTTTGTATGCGAACTACATGGACTTTGATGCCTTTATAGGCTACGTAGGCGTCTCGAGGCAAAACCCGAGACTCGAGTCCTTTTTCCAACTTTTTCTCTCATCTTCCTATTTGCTCTAAATCTAATCTTCTTATATTCTTTATACTTACCCTTAGTAACTTATTGCTCCATATGTGTTATCGTTCCATTATAACGATCAACGTAGGGGTAATCGCTTAAATCTTATTTTTCTAATATTATTCTTATATCTTCCTACAGAAGACTCGCTTTATCTTTTTCATGATACAAGTCAAGGATTCCTACCTCCATTATATATATACACATGCAAACATATCATGGGAGGAAACAAAAGGAAAATAGAAAATATTCATGAGAGACCGAAAGGGCGGAATGGGTGCCTAACACCTTCCCATTTCGTAATTAAGCCTCCGAACCCTTCTCGAATCATTTTGGTTTCGCACGCACCAGTATGTCTTTGGATGCCTTCCTTCGGGGTGGCTTCCCCTTTTTCTTTTGTCTGTTTTGAGTAAAATATACTGGCGACTCTAAATCTCTCTACATTTTTGCACCACGTCTCAAACGACGCCGGCTAAAGCGCTCCCTAAAGGGACGCACGGGACCCGAAAGATCCTTTCCTCCACGCGCCTGCACGCATGGCGAGGATTAGGGATGGCCACAAATAGTGATAATGAGATTGTTCCCACTCATACACCAACCGGTTGGTGTGTTTGTTTTGGTTATCTGACGATCAACACTGTCACTCGAAAGGATCATATCCCTCTTTTGTTCATTGACCAAACGCTTGAACGCTTAACATGCCATGCTTATTACTGCTTCCTTAACGGATATTCTGGGTATAACCAAATACCCATTGTCCCTAAAGACCAAGAGAAGAATACCTTTACCTATCCATTTGGCACATTTGCCTACTCTCACATGCCTTTTGACCTTTGCAATGCACATGTGACATTTTAACAGTGTATGATGAGTATCTTTTGTGACACAGTTGAGCATTTTCTTGAAGTTTTTATGGACGATACTTCCGTCTTTGGTTCATCTTTTGACTAATGCCTATCTCACCTCACTTTGATCCTCCAACGTTGTCAGGAAAATAAATTGGTCCTAAATTGGGAGAAGTGCATTTCATGGTAAAAAAGGATATTATTTTAGGTCACATTATTTTTGAATCTGGTGTTGAGGTCGATAAAGCAAAAATCAATTTGATTTCCACGCTTCCCATTCCTAAGTCTATTAAGGACATATGTTCTTTCTTAATACATGCGGGCTTCTACTGGAATTTCATTAAGGATTTGTCCAAAATAGCCTAACCTTTAACAACTCTTTTATCCAAAGATATCCTTTTTGAATTTAACAACGCATGTATCACTTTTTTGAGCGCTCGAAAGCCGAACTCACATCCGCTCCTATCATTCAGCCTCCAAATTGGTCTCTCCCATTTGAGATCATACGTGATGCATCTAATTTTTTTCTTGGTGCCATACTTGGCTAAAGATTTAACAAGAGTCCCCATATCATCTATTATGCTAGAAAAACTCTCCATGATGCTCAACATAATTACACGACCATCGAGAAGGAATTGTTAGCATTCGTGTTTTCTTTTGATATGTTTTGGTCATATCTTATAGGTTCCCCTATCATCGCGTACACTAACTATGATGCCCCAAGGCACCTTCTTCAGTGGATACTCTTACTTCAAGAGTTTAACCTTGAAATACACGATAAAAAAGGTTATGAAAGTGTTATCGCTGACCATCTCTCCTACCTCTTCCGCCTGACTTTGATCATGTACCCATTTCTGAATAATTTCCAAAAGAACAATTGTTCACTATATCCATCTCGCCTTAGTATGCCAATATCTTTAATTTCCTTATTATTGATCAACTTTCGAATCATTGGTCAAAATAGGGTCGCTTCAAATTCATGGCGACTGTGAAGTATACTTGTGGGATGAACCTTTCCTTTTTATGTACTGCATTTATCAAGTCATATGCCGTTGTGTCCCTGAAAGTGAATAAATCATTATTTTGTCATTTTGTTATGATAGTGCCTGTAGTGGCCACTATAGCTCTAAAAAGACCACCGCAAAAAGTTTACAAAGTGGTTTCTATTGGCACACCATGTTTCAAGATTCTCACCAATATTGTCATGCTTATTACAAATGCTAACAATTTGGGTGTATATCTCGACGTCATATGATGCCTCTCACACCCATCCTTATCATATAAGTATTTGATTTGTGATGCATTAATTTTATGGGCCCCTTTACCTTCTCTCACGGTTTCTAATATATTCTAGTTATGGTTGACTATGTCCCAAAATAGTTTGAATCAATCTCTTATCTCACCAATGACCATCGAGTTGAGGTCAATTTTCTTAAGCAGTACATTTTCACCCGTTTTGTCACTCCCAAAGCCATCATTAGTGATGGGGCTAAATATTTGCATAATAGAATCTTTGAACACCCTATCAAAAAGTACGGTGTTACCCACAAAGTTATTCTCTCTTACCATCCACAGACTAATGATCAAGTTGAGGTTTCTAACTGTGAAATCAAGAAAATTCTTGAGACAATTGCCAATCCTAATAGGAAAGATTGGTCCTTATGTTTGCATTACGCATTGTGGGCATACCGTACTTCTTATAAGAATCATATTGACATGTCTCCTTATTATTTGGTATTTAGCAAGCCTTTCCATCTCCCCGTCGAGTTAGAACATCATGCATATTGGGCTATCAAGGCCCTTAATTTTGATATTGACGAAGCGATAATCCATAGGAATCTATAACTTCCTAAATTGGAATATACACAGAATGATGCCTGTGATTTATCCAAGAAGTACAAGGACAAGACGAACTAGATCCATGACCAACATATCATGCAAAAATAATTTAACCTTGATAAAAAAGTCTTGTTATACAGTTCCCGTCTCCACATCTTCCCCGAGAAATTAAAAACTCGGTAGTCAGGACCCTTCATTGTTGTGTCCATTATTCCTTACAGCGCTATCATCATTCAAAATCCTAAGGGTGGTAGATTGTTTCAAGTCAATGGTCAACGTCTCAAACCTTTCTTAGAATTACCATATCCTCAACTGGAAGAAATTTACCTAGTTGACCAAATCTACGAAGACTGACACTTGAGTCTTAGTTTGGGGTGATATGCATCACCCACATTTTATGCCACCCTATGTTATGATAAATCCTATATCTAGAGGTGAGTACCTGCACGTCTGGATAAAGACGTTAAAAGCAGGTCCACCTTGTTTCTAAGTATGCCTTACCATGTTTAGGGGTAGTATTCTACCCACTCCCTAATGCTTAATGATCTATAGACTCGTGCATATTGTTGTGCCGCCATTTTTCTTTAGGTTTACCATTTGATCCATCATGTGGTAAAGCTTCATTATCGGTTGATTTCAGTATACTCTTTCATTCTTCATTCTTTAAAAAGTTCAATAATATGATTTTAAACATTGAGGGTGATGTTCTCTTTTGTTTGGGGGTGGGGTATTTATTAAAATCGTACCTGTTTTGAAATTTTTTTGTCAGAAACAAGCCATATTTTCACTTTTTATACGATTTGTGTTTTATTCTTAACGTATTTATCTATCATCCATCATTTAACTAGAGAATACTCTAAGTTGAACTTGAATTCGATTTTTAAAACTTAAAAGCTTAGGTAATACTTCGTAAGGCATATTACACCCTGAATTCCTGGACTCAACACTATTTGTGAACTTATCACGTTATGAGAGTCATAGGTTGAAGAGTAAAAAGTTTTAAAACTTAAAGTTCACTTATGGAAACTTAAACCAGTAAGATTTGAGCTTTTCACCTATTTTTGAGAGTTTTTATGCAATTTTTGAGTCACAAGTTGAATCAACTTCCTTTGGATACCGCATTAAAAGTCGTTGCATGATCTCATTATTCTTCATTTTTGGCATAATCATTGAAAATGATATCACTTTGTAGTTATAAGAAATATGTGTCTTGTAGTTTGTCCCGAGCACTAATCATTCACCCATTTACCATTTTCCACCATCCATTTTCCTTATCACCACATTCTTATACATATTCCCCACATCATCCATACATAAATTTCCCAATATCACCCTCGATTTTGAGAAAAGAGTGGTTTGAAATTATATATGTAAAATGTCTTCATTCGTTCTATAAAAATGAATCACGTCGCATTAAAAAGCATCGCAAGAAAATAGAAATATATAAAAAAAATATGAAAAGAGAAAAAAATTGAAAAAAGAAAAGCATGCGATAACAATTTTGTGAAATGAAGACGTTAATTGTTCAAGTTATAGCCCACTCTTCTCAAAATCCCAAAATCAACGGATCATCCGTATTACCCATATCATTTTCCCTCATCCTTTATATAAACCCCATTTTTTACCTTCGGTGAAGTGTTCGAAAAAAAAAAGAAGTTTACGTGGTGAATAATTCTACATTCTCAATATAATGGTTTGCATTCCTTCCATTAGATTAAAATCATTCTAGTATCCATTCCTTCTTATATGTGTGTGATACGTTTGACCTTATTTCTAATTACTCCTCTCCTCACACACAAAAGGGATACACTTACCCAAATCTCGAGAGATCATTTAGAGAGAGATATTTGGTGAGATTTGAAGTTAAAGCATTGATTCTAAAAGAAAATCTACGAATTACTCTTATGATTTTTGAAACTGTTTTAAGTGATTCACACTACACACGTTGAGCTTTAAGAAGGGTTGGTATTAAAAAAGTCTAACTTTTCATATACTTCATAGTTCATTAGTTGTATTCCTTAAATGATGGATTGTGTGATATTTCTATGTCTAAAATGAGATTTATCGCATTTTTAATAAATGGTTTTCAAAATAAAATGTTTTGAATTTTGTGAGTATATTCCCTGCAAACCCTCACGAGATGACACTCGTCCTCTAAGGCAACCTAAAAGTGTAATGGCTTATTGCACATGCGAAGTTCAATCACTTGTACATGTAAAAGTGGCACATTTTTTTTATCTTTCTTTCTTTTTATTTTTACTCGAGGACAGGCAATGTACTGTTTGGGGGTGGTGTGATAAGCACCCTAAAGTGTTATGTTTATACCTCAAATAGACTCATTTTAATTGCTAGTTCTCGATAAAATTGGCCTTATGCGGGTATTTTGTTTATCTTGAAGGTAAAAACACTTTCGGTTTGAAACTCATCAATTCAAGGCAATTTGAGCAAAAACAGTTGCATATGCACTTTCAAGGGAAAATCTATAAATTCAGATGATTAATTTCAAACTCACATAAAACACGGAAATTATAGGCAATGAATCAAGGTATGCCTCGGATCAAACAGTGTGTCAATTGGATTTGAAAAGAAGAAATTATGACTATGGAAAGTTCGAAACTGAGAAAAATTCAAAGTCAAAGTCCCCGATCATACCCAAATTCAAACCCTGATACCCAAGCACTATATAAATATTGACGGCATCAAAATCAGGGTCACGCCAGTTTTTGCGGTTCATCATTTGGAGGTTGTATGCGAAAGATATTGAATTTTGGGTATGAATTGGAATTTAGAAAAATTTGGAAACTAAATGAGGTTATATATTTTTTCTCAGAGTTTCTAGTTGAGCCACTTGGTGGATCAGCAGTTAGACTCATTTTGCAGATGGCTAGACACTCGAGTTTATCCGTGCAGTGATGGGAGGGGGAGGGGGAGGGGGGTACCCCATTTTTTGTATTTATCCCTGGGCTCCATGTGGAGTCATCCGGGAGAGCCACATGGCTGCCCAAGGACCCTTCGATCAGCGCCTAGCACTCATGATCTAGATGCATAACACGCGTAAGGTCATTCCTTGATGCGTGAGTGCACGTGTCCCAATCCCTGAGCAGATTCCAAATTTTGCTTTAATCCTACTTTACACCCCAGTTTCTTATTTCTTTTATATTTTTTTTCCATAAAACCTCCTTTTCTCCTCATTTATTTTCTAAAAATAAACCTAACTTTAATACTTTTTACACAATTCCTTGATCAATAGCCAACCCTCCTATTTTCATATTCTCCATACCCATAAACCCCTCTTAATTTTAGTAATTAGAATAAATTTTTGTAAAAAGATGAAAATACCCTATGTGTTTAATCTTTTGTATTCATTATTGAAATCTGAAATTTTGGGGCAGAATACTAGTTTGGGAGAGGGTTATTTTTGTAGGATATTGTATAGAGACCATTGTTGGAGAGCTTTGAATTAGTTTGTGAAAATTCAAGATTGTGTAAAAGTGAAGTTCAACATTAATTCAAGAATTCGGTTTAATCAATTCTTTTTCCTATTTAACTTGTTTACTAAATTTATAATTTTTTTCACCTATTACTTGTCTTGGACAGTAAATATGGTAAGCTAATCGCCCGATTCAAGGGAATAAATGAAGCCCCCATGGATTGCATTTAATTTAGTTTGATTTTTTTATTAACTTTCCTTGATTAGTAATTTATAATTCAAATCTTGTTTATGCATCGAGAGATGCTCCACATTATTTGAGACAATATTTAAAGTTAATTTATAATTTTATCTTGAGATTCAAACTATAAATAGGGTTATGTTCTGATTAAAATTATAAGCTAACTTTTGTCTACCCGTATTTCGTTTTTGAGTTAGAATTAATAAAGAGAATTTGCTTAGCGGTTATTCATTTATTTAAGCTTAATATTTTGGAGTAGACTTTTTAGAATTTGAAATCACTATTTTGATGTAATATTTATTTTACTTAATTAGCGTGGTGAGAATCAACTTTTCAATTAAATGAATAATTGGAAGTTAATCGAATTAGAAGTTTTTGGACTATTGTTATGTGTATGAAATGGGAGTGAATTTCATTCCTTGTCTTCTTATGATTATATTTACATATTATTATTTCTTATATCTTCCATCCTATAGTTCATTTACTAGTTATCCATTTCAGATAAAACGAAAACCCGAAAACATGTTTTAAAGTAAAAGATGAAAAATGACTTTTTGTATCCTCACATGATTTCTTTTAAGTTTAAAAGTATGGATTGATCCCTTTCTTACCATTATACTCAACTTTAATGAATATTGTGTAGGTACTTCAAGGGGTGTTGATAGTGAAAGATTCCCACTACAACGACGAAAGAAAAAGCATAAAGGATGAATTTTTAGCTTATCAATAGCCTATTAAGAGGATTATCGAAATTTTGTATTTTAGAATAATTTGATGTGCTCTATATGGATTAGTATTTTATGTTTTTTTTTTAAATTCATGTGTTTATGAAATTTGCAAATGACTTCGTTTGCATTTTTGTTGATATTATTTTTTCTAACTTATTGAGATATGTAGTAATTCATACATTGATTAAGTCAACTTTTGTCGGTACTTTGTCATAATTATTCAACCACTAACTTGATTAGCCACACTCATATCCACTAACTTACCCATGGCAACTATAGAGATAAATTGCTCAGTTGATGTTCAAATCGATGGAAGAAAACTTATGAAGCCGTAAAATGTTACAATAACAGTAAAATGGTATAAATTCATAGAAAATCCACAAATTTTCTAAACTTCCCTTTTTAATTATATAAAGAATATGTACAACAACACAATCCCATAACAAAAAATTAAAATATTTAAGATCTCTTCCTATAGGTACTTCCTAGAAAATAATTATAAAGTAGAATTCATAAGAGGAATATAGGTCTTATACAAGACTCAAAGAACAAAGAGGGATAGCTTATTGATCCTAACAATATACCCTTCAAGGTATCCAGGGTGTGTTCTTTAACTTCTTCCACTTCAATAGTCAGCCCACCACCATCTAATAAGAAAGTACAAAGATATCTTACATGAGCTCAGTGGAGTAATTTCTTTGTTTGCTAATCATGATTTAATTCCGTTTGCTCTAAATGTGAATAAAATTTTGTTTTTAGAGTTTTTGGGTTTTCCTCAAGTTAATATGTTTTTTTCTTTTATAAATGAACGCAATTTCCAATTCACAATTATTTATCTATATGGGTCATAAATGAGTCTTTCTATCCATTAATTGTTGCTACATTATGCCCCCGTTGTATTTTATGCCTTTGTATATTTCTCTCTAGCAATACACTAACTTGCCTTCAAGGTCTCAACTTGAATTCTCAACAATGTGATATATGTAGCGATTCTCATGAAGTGAATTATCTGAGCTAATAAGAAGATGGTTGTTTTAGTGAAGAAGCTAATATTATAACGTTACTCAAACCTTTAAACATTTTTCAAGCCAGGGATATTTCTTCAGAGGTGGAAGTGTATGTTTCCCCTATGCTAGAGATGATGTACAAAGGATTGAATTGGAAATAGTAGCCAAAGTAATTGGATAGGAATTATTTGTTATTGAAAGGTGTGAATAAAATGAAACTACATTCATATTTATTATTTCATGTTGTGAAGTTCAATGGATTTTATCATGTGATTCATGTGGCATATAAATTTTCATATTGTTTAGTCATTATCATGTGATTCATTTGAGACATAAATTTTCATAAAGGATTTGGCTTCTATGTAGCTTGGTGGATGATATACAATGGATTTAATTAAAAATGTGGACCTTATCAGGATTATGATACCACCCCCAACACACACAGACATACTAATTCCAAAATACTCTTGGTTCCTACCCATTAAACCCATACACATCAGAAGTCAATCTAGATACAAAAAATAAAAATACGAATCATGTTTCCATCTCATGACACTCCTAATGCTCAATATATGAACAGGAAAAATGGGGAACATAAGTACAAAAGCAACTAGAATAACAAAAATACAGCCAGACATAGATTATGAAGGGATTATACAACTTTACATCAACCTCAATAACTAAAAACCACGTACTTATCCAAACTTTTTCCAAAATCACTAATTCCTTTTCTTACTTTTTTTAATTACCAATCGTATGTAATTGGGAAATTCATTTGAGTTCTTTTCTGAAACAGAGTTGCGACTAATAGACTCTGTAAATATCCTTTTGTCACGTTATTTAAAGTGCTATATTTCAACATACGAATTTGTCTCTCTTGCTTTTTATACCACTATGTTATTCAAGTTGTTTTATATTTTCTCATTTGATTTTTATGTACGTCACAATACTTACAATTAAAGTTCATTTTAATTGTCAATTTTTTTCTTTTTCATTTGTGATCTTAATTTCTAAGTTTTTGGTGCACTGAAAATAATAGGGTTCATCGAGATGGGTTGCAATGAACATTAATATTTCGTATCCTTACAATAAGACCATGGAGACATAATGGTATTTATAATCAATTGCTCTAGTTTATCTTTTGATTCAATTTAGTGTTCGATTTAGTTGAGTTACATTCTTTCGGTACCACAATGACCCATATTGACTAGGTAATAACACATCTTTATCATTACGAGTCTGATACAATTTATATATATAACGACTTATTTTGTATTGAGAGAGATATTTTGCTAATTACACATGCATTTTACCTTATAACATAGTTATTTTATATTTATGTATGTATATGAGGTAGTGTTATATATTATACATGTTGTGGTTGTTACTGTAGTTATTTTTTAGCTAATTTTAATGTTTAAACAGTTTTATTTTAATGAATAGTTATTATGTATTTTTACTATTGAGACGAATGGAATATTTGAAAATTTTATTATTACCATTTTATGTTAGAGTAGGTGGACACGACATTGGAGTTGTTGATTGTTGTAACACCCCGTAAATTAATTGATTTTTATATTGGAAATTAATTCGGATTAATTAAATTATATTTAGAAATTAATTCAGTAAAACAAATATTAATTAGCGAGATATGGGTTAATATTTATCTATATAGACTATTACTTAGTGAATGAGTAATAATAATGATAAGGAAATATTATAATTGTCGTGAGTGAAAAATGTGACAATTACGTTAATTTAGTCGGGACGCGTGTGTCAGTCATCTTAGGACTTAATTTGGGAAATAAAATATAACCTTACTTTTGATGTCTCAATTGGACATTTCGAGTGCTCCAATGTGTCTGGAAGGGTCAAAATAGTCAGAAAAGTGTACTCGGGTGTTTAGTTTCAGTCCCGGGGAAATTTTAGGCCAAATCGACACCCCGGGAGGGTGTTTCGATTTTTTGTAATTTCGAGGAAGGAGGACATACGAATTCGTAGGCTTATATTATCTGATAAGTTAGGTCTTTGAGGGTTAGAAGTTACCCAGTTACAGCGAGACCATAGGAGGAAGGAGAGGGGAGTCCCAAAGCTTGTCTTACACCTTTCTTGCACTAAAACCATCGTCGCTGCGTAGATCGGGAGGAGAGGATCACACCCATACCATTCTTCTATAGAGATTCAGGCCTACAAAAAAAGGCAAGTGTTTATCTTGCTAGTACATATGTTATCCATGTTAGTGTAGGAATGATTATATGAATGAATAAAGTAATTTAGCTTGAAATTGGAAGATTAAATCATGATTCTTGGGTAGAAATTATGTTAGGTTTAATCTAATATGCATGTAGAACGAATCTGACATATTGGTGATATAAACTTGTGAAGAAATTTAAATCCTAATTGAAGTTCTTGGACAAATATATAAGTCTAGGGTTTTTAATATTTATTGTTGGAATTAATTAAATTCAAAGGTGTTTCATATGGATTTAATGATTCTATGACATTGGCATTCATTTATATATGCTACTAGGATGTTGGGTATACTTAGTTTGAAGTTTGGGAAGGTGTAATGTCGATTTGGATGTGTAAAATTGGAGGATTTTGTAATAGTGTAGGGAAGAAGATGATACCTCCTACGTCGAATCGATTCGGCTCCTTGGCCGAATCGATTCGATTTCCCATAAATTTCACAATTTTGACCCTTTTTGCTTAGAACTCATAAGAACTGATTGGGTTAACCTTTAAAGTAAGTTTAAAACCTAATAAGAGATATTCTAATGTGCAGTAGGCTAACTTTGAGGTTAATATTTGTTACATAAAGAGAACTTGAGGCTAGAACCGATTTGATAATGTGTTAATAAAACCTAATTCGGGAAATTCGTCATATCACAAACAAATTGAGAGGACGTGTGACTAG
Source organism: Sambucus nigra (assembly GCA_949130495.1). Lineage (NCBI taxonomy): Eukaryota > Viridiplantae > Streptophyta > Magnoliopsida > Dipsacales > Adoxaceae > Sambucus > Sambucus nigra. The sequence continues at coordinate 348,994,348 of OX422220.1, read as the reverse complement.
ACCTGTAGGACATTAGTGAGATATATATTGAATTTACTGATGGGACTATTGGTAACCTTTCGGGCATGAGAGGTGATTGGAATTATACGGTGAGAAGTATAATAGTAGGATAATGGTAAGTAGAATAATTGAGAGTTATTATACTACGTATGGATAGATGAGATAGGTTGTGTGTATACCAAAACTGAATGTGTGTGTATGTATAGGTGGTGTTAATACCTATTTTTTAATATATCTATGTGTAATCATACGTAGGTTGCTTTCAATCACGAGAGGTTTCTCGTCGTAGACAATCTTATTCTGATGAGCCCATAAGGGGGAATATTGACTTGTACCTCAGGACATAGACCTTAGGTATTGAGAACCACTTATGAGACTGAGGGTGTGACCGGTCATTTGGGTTCATCAGTTATGAGCGTATCCCAAAGGCCTAGAGTTATGTTCGCCTCCAATATGTGTGATTTGATTTATGGCTCGGGGGAGATTATCTGAGCCGATGTCCTTACTTAGTAAGTGATGTATCCCCATTTGATAGCAGAGTAGACCCACACGGCAGGTTCCACCTAGGGGTGTTATGTACGTATATATGTATTATGAGTGATATAAAAATATGTCTACGTGTGATTGATTCTACTACGAGTGAATTAGTAGGTAAGACAGATAGTGATATCTAAGTTATTCGAAGAGTAAGAGAATTAAATTATAAACTGGTAACCCTTAACGAATATAAATTAATGGGATATGTAGTAGCGTGTTATAAGGATAATACTAGTAGAAATTATGAATTATTAGACGTGAAGAGATACGATTCAGACTAGTTAGGTGGGTAGCACAACTAGGTGGGTTATAGTAGTACGTTAGGTGTGAACAATAGTTAAGGGTGAGGATCTCAAGTACGAGCATGCGGTACTAACATGTATATAATATTTTCTCTTAATGCTCTTTAAACACTTCCTAAATTTTTTAAACTATTTTACTTGGGATCTGACCCGTTTCAAATCCTTTTTGCAAAAATAATTTTAGGTGCATAGCCACAAGGACACCAGGCTTAGGAGTTCAGATTATTTGACGTTCTGCAGCTACTATCGATGTTATAGAACCTCGATAGTAGACACCTCCATGCTTATCATTTCTTCCTTATGATATATCTATTTCAGTTGGGCATGTCGGCCACTCTCATTCAGACATTATTTCAGTGACAGTTGATTTCATCTCTTTTATTTTCTTTTCAGTTAAATGACTAGCTTTTCATTTATGTATTACTCTATTAGAGTTTCTATTTGGAGTGTTTATTCTAGTCCTTTCTATTTTATTCAGATATTTCATTATTTATTATGTTGGTTAATGGAATGGGGATGGTGGTTATCTATCGATTTAACTATTTAAGTATGTTGTTGCATGATAAAATATTGAAAAATTTGACACCGTCTTAATTAACAACTAGGTAGTTTGTAATTAATGAATTTTGACAGTAGTGCTAAGAATGAACCAACTGGATATTTTGTTTTAATTTAATAAAGGACTGATCACCCGGTATTTAATTGGGTGAGGTGTCACAGATGGTATCAGAGCACCAGGTTCTAGTGTCATAGGATCTGTGCGGCAAACTACGATTTTCAGCGTAGAGCTCTTTGATATAAAGCCTTTTTATTAGGATTGTTGTATTCTTTATTACGCATTTACGTCTTCAAACATTTTGAGGCATATTGAATTTCGGACTGATGGAAATTTCTTTCTCGTTTCAGATGCCTCCTCGACGGGTACCACGAGCCACCCTAGAGACACAGTTAGAGCCTCATCCAACTCCAGCCCAAGGCACCATGAATATGTAGAGGTTGTCGCCATAGTTTCATAGGAATTTAATGCAGCATTACCTACAATTGCTCAGCAGGCACCGGTCGTGGCACCATCTCAGATGCAGGTATTCCCTTCTGCTTGGGAGTGAGTTAGAGATGCCTTCCAGAAGGTACACCCTCCCGAGTTCCAGAGGAGTTCAAATGTGGTGGTTGCTTTCCAATGGAAGAAAGATATCTAGAGGCATTTGAGGATGTATGAGTGCACGGACGTTCAAAGGCAGATTCTAGCTACACTTAAGCTAGTTAGGGCGGCATTGTCGAGATGGAATTATGTTACCAACACAAAGGAGAGAGACAACATGCCGATACAGGAGTTCTAGGAACGGTTTGATAGTAAATACTTCCCATCCACTATCCAGGCAGAAATGAGGCAGAAACTAGTAGATTTCACCTAGGAGGGGAAGACTGTGGCTAAGTATAAGGAAAAATTCACGAGGTTAGCTAACTTCGTTCTAGGTGAAGTACCTACAGAGCAGAAGAGGATACAATTATTTATGAATTGCCTTACTTAGATGATCCAACAACATCTGTTGGGTAATCCTGCTTTGAATACATACACTGAGGTGTTGAATATTACTTTATTACATTGTCAAGACCAGCGCTTCCATGTTAAGGGGAGAAAATGATCAAGAGAGTATAGACATTAGGGCAAGAGTGGGGGTAGAAGTGCCGACGGGTAATAGTCGACTCAGGGTTAGCAGAGGCAGAGTGAGTAGGGTCCCCACCAGGGGGATGCTGCTAAGAGGTTCCATTCAGGGGATTTTTAGTAGGGACAAGGCGGATTCAGGTAGGGCCATCAGAGCCAGCAGGGTCAGTCGAGCCAATAATAATTTCATTACGGCCAGCATGGACAGGGTAGGAGTGGTAATGGATAGTAGGGCCGAGGTCAGTAGGGCTAGAGGGGAGGTAATTTTATGGACATGTGTTTCATTTGTCGCAAGACTGGCCGTAAATGATATGATTTCCCAACAGGGTTTAGCAGCAACAGGGAGGCTGCTAGGAGCCTTAGAGACCTATTTTCCCCGCCACCCTCCCAACACCAGCCATTCCAGCTGCCCCACCTCAGCATGGGCAGTTATAGTATGAGCGCGTGTATCACGTCCACCAGGCTGCAGATCCACAGGCTCCACCCACTGTTAGGGTATGTTTCTTATCCATGGAATTTTAGGTGCATTTTATTTGACACTGGGGATTTACACTCGTTCATAGCTACTAGATTTGCATGGACCACAGGGTTTAAAATATGGCAGATAATACAGTTACATGTGTAGATTCGCCTTTGGGTAATGGGACGTTAATATTCTTTATCTGTCTGGGAGTGAGTATAAATATTGGGAGATTAGTTTTGCCTGTTGATATGCTTGCATTAGATACGTCAGAGTATGACGCCATCATTGGCATGGATTGGTTAGCTAAGTACAGGGCCATGATTGACTGTTATAGTAGGAGTATAGTTCTTGCAATCCTCAGCCAGGAGATGTTCTTAGTGGCATTGCCTCGTCCTAAGGGAGGATCATCCACTCATTTGTACTACATAGATGAGGAGACCTCTCAAGGGGCGGTGATTTCCCTCGATTCGATAAGAATCGTATGTGAGTTTGGAGATGTGTTTTACAAGATACTGGGACTACCCCTTAGTCGAGAGATTGAGTTCGTCATTGATGTGGTGTTGGGAACCCGTCTAGTAGCTCGTGCACCGTATCGTACGTTTCCTATGGAGATGAGGTAGCTACGGGATTAGATTGAGAAGCTGTTGGGGCAGGGTTTTATACGTTATAGTACATCACCTTGGGGATCCCTAATATTGTTTGTGAAGAAGAGGGATGGGTCTTTACGCTTATGTGTGGATTATCAGGAGTTGAATAAAGTCACGATACGGAATAAGTATCCATTGCACCGAATCGATGATTTATTAGATTAGTTGATAGGAACCGCGTACTTCTGTAAGATAGATTTAAGATTCGGGTATCACCAGTTGCGCATCCGAGAGCAGGACATGTCTAAGACTTCCTTTTTAACAAGATATGGGTCTTACGAGTTTCGAGTTATGCCATTTGGACTAACCAATAGGCTAGTCATATTTATGGACTTAATAAATAGGGTGTTTAGAGAGTTCTTGGATCAATTCATTATCGTATTCATTGATGACATTCTAATTTATTTCTGGATCAAGGAGGAGCATGCTGAGCATTTGCGTTGGGTCGTACATACACTACGTGAGCATTAGTTGTATGCAAAGTTTAAGAAATGTGGGTTCTAGTTACGTGAGGAATTTTTTTTGGGGCATATCATTTCGAAGTTGGGGATATCGGTGTACCCGAGTAAGGTGTCAGTGGTGAGGGAGTGGGGAAAACCCATGACATTGACAAAGGTGCACAGTTTCTTGAGGTAAGCTGAGTAATACAGATGATTTATTAGGGTATTCTCGAATATTGTGGGTCCATTGACTAATTTGACAAAGGTGTACCGTTTATTTGGGATGATGCTTGTCAGTTGGATTTTGATGAGATGAAGGACAAGTTAACTTCAGCACCCGTACTCGCACTTCCTAGGGCAGTAGTAGAGTATCTTTTTTTCATTGATGCATCCCTATAGGGACTTGGTGGTGTACTACAACAGGAGGATCAGGTTATAGCATATGCTTCCCACAAGCATAAGCCTCATGAGAGGAATTACCCCACCCATGACTTAGAGTTAGCGTCAGTCATGTTTGCGTTGCGAATTTAAAGACACTATTTGCTGGGCGAGAGATTTTTTCTGTTCACATATCATAAGTCACTTAATTACTTATTCACTCAGAGAGAGCTGGATATGCGTTAGCGGAGATGGATTGCATTTATAAAAGATTATTAGTTTGACATCCTGTATCACCCGAAAAAGGCTAACTGGTGGCAGACGCATTGAGCCGCATGCCAGTAGGGGATGTAGCTGAAGTGTGGAAGGTAAAATGGAAGGAGTTAGGACATTAGGATTCAGTGGCCCGATCATTTAAGTTAGTTATGATCGTGACCCCTCAGATTGTTATGAGGGTGATACATGCACAGGTAACCGATCCATTTTGTCAAGATCGGATTAAACAACTATTAGCTGAGGGAGCCGAGTTATACTCCGTTAGTTCAGAGGTAGGCTTACGATTCAACGGGAGATTGATTGTCCCTGAGGGGGAAGATTTACTAGACACAGTGATGGAAGAGGCACACACGTCGAGATTTGTGGTACATCTTACAGGGGATAAAATGTACCAAGATAAGAGATGACAATACTGGGGTGGTGGGATGAAGAGATACATCGATGAGTTTGTTCCGAGGTGTACCCCTTGTCAGTTGGTGAAAGGGGACCATTAGAAGCCGGCATAGGTTTTACAGCCATTAGAGATCCCAATGTGGAAATTGGAGAGCATTTTCATGGATTTTTTTACTGGGTTACCTACTTCACAGCGAGGTCGCGATTCCATATGGGTGATAGTAGATCGTTTGACTAAAGTATCTCACTTTCTACCAGTTCGGAATGATTACACTATGGGACAATATGCCCAGATTTTTATTGCAGAGATGGTGAGATTGCATGGGGTGACATTAGATATTGTGTCCAACAGGGATAAGATTTTCGTGTCTCAATTTTTGGAGAATTTCTAGGAGGCTATGGGTATCGAGTTGCGGTTGAGTACGGCTTATCACCTGCAGACAAACGGGAAGATGGAGAGGACTAATCAGATGTTAGAAGATATGCTACGGATGTATATTCTTGATTTTGGGGGAGGTTGAGAGCAATATCTTCCACTGGTGGAGTTTGCATATAACAACTCCTATAAGCTCACGATTGACATGGCACCATTCGAGGCGTTGTACGGTAGACCTTATTGTTTGTCCGCTTGTTGATTAGAGGTGGGGGATAATAAGCTTCTCGAGACGAAGTTGATTCAGGATACGTCAGCCAAAATTGAGTTTGAAGCACCTTATACCTTTGACTTGCTTAAGTCTATATTGTATAAGTGCTTAACTAATTTGGAAATAGTGACAAAATTGGTTGTCTAACCTAGAATCCAAAGAGCATTAGAATTAATCTCTCTAATCCTCTTCAATAATCCAAGAAGGTATAAATTGAATCACACTACACACATTAGAAGTGCATAACATGTGTATATTTTGCTTAAAATTGATTGTGTATTAAATTCCCCTTAAAATGTTGTTTTAATAAGTTTTGGGAATTTTTAAACTTTTTTAAACATTTTTTAAATAATGTTTTCATTAATAAAAGTGTGATTATAAAATTTGTGGGGTTAATTTGCTATTTTGAAATTTTCATTTTTCATTGAAATGTTTGATTAGGTAGAATGTAAATGCACTAGAGACTTCAGGGTGCAGCCTGTAATTAACTTTGACGCGCGTTTGTAAGCCACTTATAGGTCAACACTTGTCACCTTCCTGATGCATCAATTTGTGTTTGTTATGTGAGAGGGTTCCTGGTGGTTTGCTGATCGTTAGATCAATCCTTATCGATGGCATGCATGTCTTTTAAACCTATCCTTGTGCTATCCTGTGAACCAATCACATTCGACTTAGCCACCACCTTCTTATAACCCTTAGATCAAGTCAACATTAGGAAAACTTAATCTCAGCCCGTGATTCCCTTCGACTTTCCAGAATCTTCCTACACTCCTATAAAAGCCCTCTAATTTTCAACCTTTTAAGACTTTTGGCAGTCGTCATTTTTGAGAGAAAAAAAATAGAGAGAAGAGAGAAGTGAGAGAGAATAGAGAAAAGAAAAGAGAGAAGAGAGAGAAAGGAAAAACTGTGTTAGCCAAATCCTAACCCTAAACACTTCAAATCTGATTCAAACCTTCGTATACACACAACCCCAAAGACAACCTTGAGTGTTTGTGAGAGAGTGGTGTTTCTTGGTTGTTCATATTGAAGCTGTAACCTCTTAATCAGTGATCTTATTACCAACTTAAACATTCGTGTGAAGATCTGTATTTCTTCTTCATAGAAATTGTAGATCTACACTCTGCATGTTACTTTTCACTAGATCTGCATGTTTCTTTCTCGATTTAAGAAAATCCTTACTGATTTAGTTTTAAAAATGTTTTATGGTTTCTATTCTTATTAAACTTAACCTTGACCTAGTTGGATTCACACTTGGAGATTTTCAATCTCAAAAATATTTTTAAAACAGAGATTGATTAAGATCTTGACCGATTTTGAAGCAAGATATCCGTGGAATCTGGGTTATATTTAAAGGTCAAAAAGGTTTCAAGTTCTGTAAGAAAGAAAGAAAAGAAAATCACAGCATATAGTCTTTATATGTAATTTTCTAGGACTGTCTGTAAAACTAAGTGTGTGTGAGTTCATGCATGTTGATAGGAATCACATCACAAACACTTAACACACTACTACACTGGAAGTGTTGTGAATAAGATCAAAGATTATTGAGTCGACGCAAGGAAGCTAAAGCAAAGGAAGTTATCAAACTGTAAGAACATCATCAACAATCAGATCTATGAGAAGTTAGAAGGACACCAAGTGGGGTATATTCCTAAACTTAGAATAGGTTGATTTGTGTGCATGTATGTTGTATTGTTTGTAACTGCTATTTGTTGTTAGTGGATTTTTTTACTTTTGTGACTTAGAAGTCACCGTGGATGTTTCCTCTATTGAGAGAGGTTTTACCACGTTAAAAACTGTGTGTTCTGATTATCTTCATCTACTCATCTCATTCTATAGTGTGCTGAATTTTTGAAACTGTCTTTGTTTTAAAACTGATTACAAAGTCTTGATTACTCTCGTACATAAGTTTTTGTAAACACATCTTGTTGTTTATAATTTTCATTTTCAAAAGAAAAGGGTTTCTTCAACAAACATCTCGGAGTTGCTTATACAGTTTAATCTTGTATTAAACGGCATTAGCAACGTTTTTCAATTGGTATCAGAGCCCTGTAAACTTTTATTTCAAAAAGATCTTGTGTTTCTGAAATCGTTTTCTGAAAAATCTAACTATGGACGAGAAGAATGAAAGGTTTGGTAATCTGTCCAGACCTCCACTCTTTGATGGAAACTACTTTGCTTACTGGAAAGTAAGAATGGTTGCCTTCATCCAAGGGACTTTAGGAGACGATGTCTGGGACATTATTGAAAATGGATACACTTATCCTACTAAACCAACCACTGAAGGAAGTGATGAGAGGGTAAAGAAAATCTTAAGTGAGTTTACCCAAGAAGAGAAAACTATTTCTCGAAATAATAATAAAGGCAAGAATGCCATTTTTATGTCTATTAATGAGTATGAGTTCAAGAGAATCTCATCTTGTGCCACATCTAAGGAAGCTTAGGACACATTAATCACTGCCCATGAAGGAGACTCGAGAGTTAAAGCTGCTAAAACTCAAATGCTTACCCAGCAGTACAACTCTTTAATTATGTCTGACTCTGAGTCTTTTGATGAATTTTACATGAACTTAACTGATATAGTTACTAAGTTGCATGCTTATGGTCTAACATATGATAGGACTAAAATTGTTTCTAAAATTCTAAGATCATTACCACAAAAGTTTGACAGCAAGAGGTATGCTATTGAGGAAATGAGTGATCAAAACCTTACCCCTGAGTTACTCAGTAGCAAACTTAGGACTGTGGAAATGGAATTAGATTTTAAGAAACAATTAAATCATTCACAAAGAAAACAGCCCAACTCTAACTTGAGTTTTGCCTCTAAGATATCTAAACTTGAGACTAATTTGATCAATTCTGACTCTGGTGAGGAGTGTGATATAGACAAACTAGATAATCAGATTGCCTTAATGTCTAAACAATTTAAGAAAATTGTTAAATTTAGCAACAAACAGGCAACTAAACAAGGCAAGCCTAATTATCCTACTCTGTCTAATCCCAAACCTCATGAGAGAGGTCTTGACAAACATCCTAAGGACAACAACTCCAGACCCAGCAGACACCTTAAAAATATTGAATGTTTTAGATGTGGGAAACTAGGTTACATTTCTCACGATTGCAGAGTTAATCTGAATAAAGCCAACACACACAATGGAGCCAATGTCTGTAAAACTTGGAATGATTAAAGTGACTCTGATGAAGAGGAACTTGAGTCATCAAATGTACTTGACCCTTGCATGTCCTTTTATGCTAAGATCATTGACAATGATGATATGCCTGTGTGTGATAATGATGCTCATACTCCTGCTTGTGTGAATACTGCTTTGACTGGCCTAGATGCTTTATTATCTGAAAATGTTGCTAGTTCTAGCTCCGTGTGTGTGAGTCAAAGTGATCTCGATAACGACGATGTAAATGGGTGCGAGTGTACTAAAACTGAATCGTTAGGGGTCACTACACACACTTCACTTAGCGACTCAGACACAAATGACCTCCCAGATATTCATACTTTGTATGCTAAAACTCTCAAAAAATGCACTAGACTGGAGAAGTCTGTTAGAGACCTGACTAAGAAATTAGATGATCTAAGTCTTATTGTGAAGCTGAATGCTGAAGAATACACTAACCAGTGTCTGTCTCATCAATCCGAAATTGAAACTTTTGATTAAAAATTAAAAGAGTTGACTAAAACTAATGAAACCCTGGAAATGAAATACAAGGGAACATTATTAGAACTGGAGGAAGCAAAAACAAAGACAGCTACTGTTTTAAAAAAAATTCTAAGTTTGAAAACAATTCAAATTGTTTTACTGACTTTGTTTTTGACTCCAAGACCAATTCTGATGATAAAAACGGTATTGGATTTTGCCCTAAGAACAAATAACAAACTACAAATCTTGAACCTATTAAGTTTGTTTCTGAGGGCAAAAGACCAATTGAAACATGTCCAGATTTTCATTTTATTAAAAAGGAATTTGATCAAAAGAAACAACAGAAAGACATTGGAGAGTCTAGTAATTCTAAGGCTGACACTACACTTGAGACTAAATACGTCTGTCCTTTGATCAAAAAGGCTGAATCTACCTTTAAAACCATACCTCCTAGGAATAGTACTTCTGAACAGAATGCTGTTAAACCCATCTTTAGAAGTTTTCCTAAGGAAGTTCATCCCTCAAGCAATCAATATTGCTCCTACTGTGACATTTATGGTCATTCCTTTGAAGGTTGTTATGCTAGGCGTCTAAACACCCCTGTGTACAACTCTTCTGTCTACAAGAACTTTAACTATTCTAGGCAAAATCGTAACCATTATGTCCTTCCAAGACAACCTGACAAGAACTCTAACTACAGGAATAGAAATACCAAAACTAAGAGTTCATTTAAGAGAAAGGCTCCAAGAAACTTTCCTAAACCAAAAGCTCAAATTTTCCACAATAATCAGTTTGTTGCTCCAAATATTTTTCGACAAAAAGCTGTTTCTCGAAAATTTTATCAAATGAGGGAAAACTTGCGCAAAATTAAAACTAGAGCTATTTGTGTTAGAAAAGATGATCTTTTACCCCAAATGAAGTGTAACATTGTTATCATTGCTTTAAAAGCTGAACACACTTCATCTGGTTGGTACTTAGATTCAGGATGCTCCAAACATATGATAGGAGATGAAACCAAACTCTTAAACAAAACCAGATTTACTGGAGGCAAAGTAGTCTTTAGTGAGGGAGTTTCATCCCAGATCATAGGTAAAGGAATCCTAAAAGAAGAGGGAATGCCTACTCTCGAAAATGTACTTTTAGTTAAAGGCCTTAAAGCCCACCTCCTAAGTATATCACAATTTTGTGACTCTGACCATACAGTTACCTTTTCAAAGAACAATTGTAAAATTCTAAATGATAAAGGTAAATGCATTATTACCGAATTTAGAACACCTGACAATTATTATACTGTCAAGACTGGTTCTGAAACCTGTAACATTGTCAGAATGGATGACAATGAAATCTGGCATAATCGTATGGGTCACCTAAGTTATGATATCCTTGGTAGATTGTCTAGTCAAGAGATTGTTAGAGGAATTCCTAAAATTAAACCTATTTCCAGTGTTGTCTGTGGTCATTGCTAGGAAGGAAAAATAGTTAAGACTTCGCATAAAAAAGTTAAAGAAATTCTTACCTCTAAACCTCTAGATCTCATCCATATGGACCTTATTGGTCCCTCTAGAACTGTTAGTCTTTGTGGACACAGTTATATCCTTGTCATGGTTGATGATTTCACACGATTCACTTGGGTTGCCTTCTTGAAACAAAAATCTGACACGTTTCAGAATTTTTTGAAATTCTTACTAAGAATTGAAAATGAGAAGGACACACAAGTCAATCGTATTCGCAGTGATAGAGGGAGAGAGTTCATAGACACAGGAATAGTTGAATATTGTAACTATAACGGTTACAAACACGAATTCAGTGCCCCTAAGACTCCTCAGCAGAATGGTATTGCTGAAAGGAAAAATCGAACTCTTCAAGAGATGGCACGTGTCATGTTGCATGCCAAATCTCTACCTAAATACTTCTGGGTAGAATCTATTAGAACTGCATGTCATATCATTAATAGGGTTTACCTTAGGAAAAACACTAAACAAATCCCTTATGAGTTGTGGTACGGTAAGAAGCCTAATCTGAAATATCTAAGAACTTTCGGAAGTCAGTGTTATGTCTGTAAAGACAGAGAACATCTGTCTAAATTCGAAACGCGTGGTGATAAAGCCATCTTCTTAGGATACTCTCCAAACAGTCGTGCTTATCATATATACAATCTGCATACTAAGGCCCTTATGGAATCGATAAATGTAATTATAAGCGATACTATTGTCGAAAATAAGATATCTGAATCACCTATTGTGGTTGAATCTGAAAATGATTTCAAAACTAATTCACCAGAAATAGATGACTCATTACCTATTGAGAGTCCAGAAGTACCTGGCTGGGTCTCTAAAGATCATCCCATTGACAATGTGGTCGGTAATCCTAATGAGCCAGTTCGTACTAGATCCTAGTTAAGAAATTATGCTAATTATGCATGTTTCGTCTCCCTTGTGGAACCGAAAAATATTAATGAAGCATTGAATGACACACACTGGATTTCTGCTATGCAGGAAGAACTTTTACAATTTGTCATTAACGATGTCTGGTATCTTGTACCGCGGCCTCAAAACAAAAATGTCATTGGCACACGTTGGATCTTTAAGAACAAATCTGATGAAAATGGGGTAATCCTTAGAAACGAATCTAGACTAGTTGCTCAAGGTTACTCACAAATAGAAGGAATAGATTTTAGCGAGACATTTTCCCCTGTCACTCGTCTTGAATCTGTTCGACTTCTTTTTGCCATAGCGTGTCACTCAAAATTTACACTTTATCAAATGGATGTTAAGTCTGCCTTCCTTAATGGAATTCTGTCCGAAGAAACGTATGTAGAACAACCCAAAGGGTTCATTGACCCTAAATACCCTAACCATGTCTTTCGTCTAAAAAAGGCTTTGTATGGCTTAAAATAAGCTCCTCGAGCTTGGTATGAACGCCTTTCCAACTTTTTGTTGGATAAGGGTTTTAAGAGAGGAGGAAATGACCAGACCTTCTTTGTCAAACATTTTGACAAAAACATTATTATAGCCCAAGTCTATGTAGACGACATCATTTTTGGGTCCACTTCAACATCTGAAGTTAAATCTTTTTCTGCTATTATGCATAAGGAGTTTCACATGTCCCTTATGGGGGAGCTACAACTTTTCTTAGGATTTCAAGTGAAACAGAATTCTGATGGACTATTTGTCTCTCAAACTAAGTATGCCTTAGATCTTGTTAAGAAATTTGGTTTAGATAATGCTAAAGTTGCCGAAACTCCTATGAGTACTACTATTAAATTATGTAAAGATGAAAATGGAAAGTCAGTTGATTCCACACTTTATCGTAGTATGATTGGTAGCCTACTCTATCTAACTGCCTCACGACCAGATATAATGTATGCTGTTTGTCTGTGTGCTCGTTACCAGAATAACCCTAAAGAGAGCCATTTATCTTGTGTAAAACGTATAATCAAGTACATAAAGGGCACTCTTAATCTTGGACTTAGGTACACTAATGATACCTGCAGCACCATCATAGGGTATACTGATGCTGATTGGGCCGGATGTACTGATGATAGTAAAAGTACATCAGGTGCCTGTTATTATGTCGGCAATAATTTAGTGGGTTGGAGTAGCAAAAAACAGAATTGCACATCTTTATCTACGGCTGAGTCCGAATATATAGCAACTGGAAGTTGCTGTGCTCAATTGTTATGGATAAAACAAATGTTAAGCGACTATGGGATTAAAGAAGATCAGTTACAATTGTATTGTGACAATCAAAGCGCTATTAACATATTTAAAAACCCGGTTCAACACTCGCGAACTAAGCATATTAAAATAAGACATCATTTTATACGCGAACTTGTTGAAACTAAGGAGTTAGAAATCCATTACCTGCCTACTGATCTGCAACTTGCAGACATGTTCACTAAACCTTTAGACTATAACAGATTTATGTATTTTGCTTAATTTTATAGGTATGGTATGTGCCGATTAAACTCTGAAGACCTTTAATTTTTACCCTTTATCCATTTGAGACAAAATGGGGGAGAAATTTGAGTCTTATGGGTTCAATGTTTTGTTCACATTTCATCTAAACAGCTTGATCTTAGTGTGCATATTTGCAGGAATCTCTTCTACTGATTGTCTACCATTTTTAGTGTACAAATTTTGTAAATAGTTGAGTTATGTAATTTTTGACTTTCTAGGAAATGGGTAGATAGTATCTTTGTATAGGACTAGGTTTTATTGTTTTTGGTTACCTAAGAGTTTAAGCTAACTCAAAGGAGATTTTGTCTCATATTTCCACAGGGGGAGATTGAAGCACCTTATACCTTTGACTTGCTTAAGTCTATATTGTATAAGTGCTCAACTAATTTGGAAATACTGACAAATTGGTTGTCCAACCTAGAATCCAAAGATCCTCAGAATTAATCTCTCTAATCCTCTTCAATAATCCAAGAAGGTATAAATTGAATCACACTACACACATTAGAAGTGCATAACATGTGTATATTTTGCTTAAAATTGATTGTGTGTTAAATTCCCCTTAAAATGTTGTTTTAATAATTTTTGGGAATTTTTAAACTTTTTTAAACATTTTTTAAATAATGTTTTCACTAATAAAAGTGTGATTATAAAATTTGTGGGGTTAATTTGCTATTTCGAAAATTTCATTTTTCATTGGAATGTTTGATTGAATAGAATGTAAATGCGCTAGAGACTTCAGGGTGCAGCCTGTAATTAACTTTGACGCGCGTTTGTAAGCCACTTATAGGTCAACACTTGTCACCTTCCTGATGCATCAATTTGTGTTTGTTATGTGAGAGGGTTGACTGGTGGTTTGCTGATCGTTAGATCAATCCTTATCGATGGCATGCATGTCTTTTAAACCTATCCTTGTGCTATCCTGTGAACCAATCAAATTCGACTTAACCACCGCCTTCTTATAACCCTTAGATCAAGTCAACATTAGGAAGATTTAATCTCAGCCCTTGATTCCCTTCGACTCTCCAGAATCTTCCTCCACTCCTATAAAAGACCTCTAATTCTCAACCTTTTAAGACTTTTGGCAGTCATCATTTCTGAGAGAAAAAAAATAGAGAGAAGAGAGAAGTGAGAGAGAAGAGAGAAAAGAAAAGAGAGAAGAGAGAGAAAGGAAAAACTGTGTAGGCCAAATCCTAACCCTAAACACTTTAAATCTGATTCAAACCTTCGTATACACACAACCCCAAACACAACCTTCAGTGTTTGTGAGAGAGTGGTGTTTCTTGGTTGTTCATATTGAAGCTGTAACCTCTTAATCAGTGATCTTATTACCAACTTAAACATTCGTGTGAAGATTTGTATTTCTTCTTCATAGAAATTGTAGATCTACACTCTGCATGTTACATTTCACTAGATCTGCATGTTTCTTTCTCGATTTAAGAAAATCCTTACTGATTTAGTTTTAAAAATGTTTTATGGTTTCTATTCTTATGAAACTTAACCTTGACCTAGTTGGATTCACACTTGGAGATTTTCAATCTCAAAAATATTTTTAAAACAGAGATTGATTAAGATCTTAACCGATTTTGAAGCAAGATATCCGTGGAATCTGGGTTATATTTAAAGGTCAAAAAGGTTTCAAGTTCTGTAAGAAAGAAAGAAAAGAAAATCACAGCATATAGTCTTTATATGTAATTTTCTAGGACTGTCTGTAAAACTAAGTGTGTGTGAGTTCATGCATGTTGATAGGAATCACATCACAAACACTTAACACACTACTACACTGGAAGTGTTGTGAATAAGATCAAAGATTATTGAGTCGACGCAAGGAAGTTAAAGCAAAGGAAGTTATCAAACTGGAAGAACATCATCAACAATCAGATCTATGAGAAGTTAGAAGGACACCAAGTGGGGTATATTCCTAAACTTAGAATAGGTTGATTTGTGTGCATGTATGTTGTATTGTTTGTAACTGCTATTTGTTGTTAGTGTATTTTTTTACTTTTGTGACTTAGAAGTCACCGTGGATGTTTCCTCTATTGAGAGAGGTTTTACCACATTAAAAACTGTGTGTTCTGATTATCTTCATCTACTCATCTCATTCTATAGTGTGCTGAATTTTTGAAACTGTCTTTGTTTTAAAACTGATTACAAAGTCTTGATTACTCTTGTACATAAGTTTTTGTAAACACATCTTATTGTTTATAATTTTCATTTTCAAAAGAAAAGGGTTTCTTCAACAAACATCTCAGAGTTTCTTATATAGTTTAATCTTGTATTAAACGACATTAGCAACGTTTTTCAATTGGTATCAAAGCCCTGTAAACTTTTATTTCAAAAAGATCTTGTGTTTCTGAAATCGTTTTCTGAAAAATCTAACTATGGACGAGAAGAATGAAAGGTTTGGTAATCTGTCCAGACCTCCACTCTTTGATGGAAACTACTTTGCTTACTGGAAAGTAAGAATGGTTGCCTTCATCCAAGGGACTTTAGGAGACGATGTCTGGGACATTATTGAAAATGGATACACTTATCCTACTAAATTAGCCACTGAAGGAAGTGATGAGAGGGTAAAGAAAATCTTAAGTGAGTTTACCCAAGAAGAGAAAACTATTTCTCGAAATAATAATAAAGGCAAGAATGCCATTTTTATGTCTTTTAATGAGTATGAGTTCAAGAGAATCTCATCTTGTGCCACATCTAAGGAAGCTTAGGACACATTAATCACTGCCCATGAAGGAGACTCGAGAGTTAAAGCTGCTAAAACTCAAATGCTTACCCAGCAGTACAACTCTTTAATTATGTCTGACTCTGAGTCTTTTGATGAATTTTACATGAACTTAACTGATATAGTTACTAAGTTGCATGCTAATGGTATAACATATGATAGGAATAAAATTGTTTCTAAAATTCTAAGATCATTACCACAAAAGTTTGACAGCAAGAGGTATGCTATTGAGGAAATGAGTGATCAAAACCTTACCCCTGAGTTACTCAGTAGCAAACTTAGGACTGTGGAAATGGAATTAGATTTTAAGAAACAATTAAATCATTCACAAAGAAAACAGCCCAACTCTAACTTGAGTTTTGCCTCTAAGATATCTAAACTTGAGACTAATTTGATCAATTCTGACTCTGGTGAGGAGTGTGATATAGACAAACTAGATAATCAGATTGCCTTAATGTCTAAACAATTTAAGAAAATTGTTAAATTTAGAAACAAACAGGCAACTAAACAAGGCAAGCCTAATTATCCTACTCTGTCTAATCCCAAACCTCATGAGAGAGGTCTTGACAAACATCCTAAGGACAACAACTCCAGACCCAGCAGACACCTTAAAAATATTGAATGTTTTAGATGTGGGAAACTAGGTTACATTTCTCACGATTGCAGAGTTAATCTGAATAAAGCCAACACACACAATAGAGCCAATGTCTGTAAAACTTGGAATGATTAAAGTGACTCTGATGAAGAGGAACTTGAGTCATCAAATGTACTTGACCCTTGCATGTCCTTTTATGCTAAGATCATTTACAATGATGATATGCCTGTGTGTGATAATGATGCTCATACTCCTGCTTGTGTGAATACTGCTTTGACTGGCCTAGATGCTTTATTATCTGAAAATGTTGCTAGTTCTAGCTCCGTGTGTGTGAGTCAAAGTGATCTCGATAACGACGATGTAAATGGGTGCGTGTGTACTAAAACTGAATCGTTAGGGGTCACTACACACACTTCACTTAGCGACTCAGACACAAATGACCTCCCAGATATTCATACTTTGTATGCTAAAACTCTCAAAAAATGCACTAAACTGGAGAAGTCTATTAGAGACCTGACTAAGAAATTAGATGATCTAAGTCTTATTGTGAAGCTGAATGCTGAAGAATACACTAACCAGTGTCTGTCTCATCAATCCGAAATTGAAACTTTTGATCAAAAATTAAAAGAGTTGACTAAAACTAATGAAACCCTGGAAATGAAATACAAGGGAACATTATTAGAACTGGAGGAAGCAAAAACAAAGACAGCTACTGTTTTAAAAAAAATTCTAAGTTTGAAAACAATTCAAATTGTTTTACTGACTTTGTTTTTTACTCCAAGACCAATTCTGATGATAAAACCGGTATTCGATTTTGCCCTAAGAACAAATAACAAACTACAAATCTTGAACCTATTAAGTTTGTTTCTGAGGGCAAAAGACCAATTGAAACATGTCCAGATTTTCATTTTATTAAAAAGGAATTTGATCAAAAGAAACAACAGAAAGACATTGGAGAGTCTAGTAATTCTAAGGCTGACACTACACTTAAGACTAAATACGTCTTTCCTTTGATCAAAAAGGCTGAATCTACCTTTAAAACCATACCTCCTAGGAATAGTACTTCTGAACAGAATGCTGTTAAACCCATCTTTAGAAGTTTTCCTAAGGAAGTTCATCCCTCAAGCAATCAATATTGCTCCTACTGTGACATTTATGGTCATTCCTTTGAAGGTTGTTATGCTAGGCGTCTAAACACCCCTGTGTACAACTCTTCTGTCTACAAGAACTTTAACTATTCTAGGCAAAATCGTAACCATTATGTCCTTCCAAGACAACCTGACAAGAACTCTAACTACAGGAATAGAAATACCAAAACTAAGAGTTCATTTAAGAGAAAGGCTCCGAGAAACTTTCCTAAACCAAAAGCTCAAATTTTCCACAATAATCAGTTTGTTGCTCCAAATGTTTTTCGACAAAAAGCTGTTTCTCGAAAATTTTATCAAATGAGGGAAAACTTGCGCAAAATTAAAACTAGAGCTATTTGTGTTAGAAAAGATGATCTTTTACCCCAAATGAAGTGTAACATTGTTATCATTGCTTTAAAAGCTGAACACACTTCATCTGGTTGGTACTTAGATTCAGGATGCTCCAAACATATGATAGGAGATGAAACCAAACTCTTAAACAAAACCAGATTTACTCGAGGCAAAGTAGTCTTTGGTGAGGGAGTTTCATCCCAGATCATAGGTAAAGGAACCCTAAAAGAAGAGGGAATGCCTACTCTCGAAAATGTACTTTTAGTTAAAGGCCTTAAAGCCAACCTCCTAAGTATATCACAATTTTGTGACTCTGACCATACAGTTACCTTTTCAAAGAACAATTGTAAAATTCTAAATGATAAAGGTAAATGCATTATTACCTAATTTAGAACACCTGACAATTATTATACTGTCAAGACTGGTTCTGAAACCTGTAACATTGTCAGAATGGATGACAATGAAATCTGGCATAATCGTATGGGTCACCTAAGTTATGATATCCTTGGTAGATTGTCTGGTCAAGAGATTGTTAAAGGAATTCCTAAAATTAAACCTATTTCCAGTGTTGTCTGTGGTCATTGCCAGGAAGGAAAAATAGTTAAGACTTCGCATAAAAAAGTTAAAGAAATTCTCACCTCTAGACCTCTAGATCTCATCCATATGGACCTTATTGGTCCCTCTAGAACTGTTAGTCTTTGTGGACACAGTTATATCCTTGTCATGGTTGATGATTTCACACGATTCACTTGGGTTGCCTTCTTGAAACAAAAATCTGACACGTTTCAGAATTTTTTGAAAATCTTACTAAGGATTGAAAATGAGAAGGACACACAAGTCAATCGTATTCGTAGTGATAGAGGGGGAGAGTTCATAGACACAGGAATAGTTGAATATTGTAACTATAACGGTTACAAACACGAATTCAGTGCCCCTAAGACTCCTCAGCAGAATGGTATTGCTGAAAGGAAAAATCGAACTCTTCAAGAGATGGCACGTGTCATGTTGCATGCCAAATCTCTACCTAAATACTTCTGGGTAGAATCTATTAGAACTGCATGTCATATCATTAATAGGGTTTACCTTAGAAAAAACACTAAACAAACCCCTTATGAGTTGTGGTACGGTAAGAAGCCTAATTTGAAATATCTAAGAACTTTCGGAAGTCAGTGTTATGTCTGTAAAGACAGAGAACATCTGTCTAAATTCGAAACGCGTCCACTTGGGAGTGTGAAGATAAGATGCATGAAAAGTCTCCAGAGTTATTTGTACTAGGTATTTCCTTTTTTTGAATTTCGGGATGAAATTTCGTTATTAAGGAAAAGCATGTAACACCCCGTAAATTAATTGATTTTTATATAGGGAATTAATTGGGATTAATTAAATATATTTAGAAATTAATCCGATAAAATAAATATTAATTAGCGAGATAAGGGTTAATATATATTTATATTGAATATTACTTAGTGAATGAGTAATAATAATGATAAGGAAATATTATAATTATTGCGAGCAACAATACAACAGTTATGGTAAATGTAGTTGTGACGCGCGTGTCAGTCGTGTCGTGACTTAATTTGAGAAATAAAATATAACTTTACTTTTGATATTTCAAATGGTCATTTAGAGGGCGCCAATGTGTCCAGAAGGGTCTAAATAGTCAGAAAAGTGTACTCGATGGTTTAATTTGGGTCCCGGAGCAATTTTAGGCCAAATCGACACCCCGAAAGGGTATTTCGATCTTTTATAATTTTGAGAAAGGAGGACCTACGAAATTAATAGGCTTATATCATCTGATAAGTTAGGTCTTCTAGGGTTAGAATTTACCCAGTTATAGAGAGACAATAGGAGGAAAGAGAGAGGAGTTCTAAAGCTTATCCTACACCTTTCTTACACCAAAACCACCGCAATTGCGTAGATCAAGAGGAGAAGATCACATCCATACCATTCTTCTATAGAGATTCAGACCGACGAAAATATTCAAGTGTTTATCTTGCTACAAATTGAGTATATATGCTATCCATGTCACTGTAGTAATGGTTATACGAATGAATAACTGAATTTTGCTTGAAATTGGAAGATTAAATCATGATTCTTGGGTAGAACTTATGCTAGGTTTAATCTAATATACATGTAGGATGAATCTGACATATTAGTGATATAAACTTGTGAAGAAATCTGAATCGTTATTGAAGTTCTTAGACAAATATGGAAACCTGGGGGTTTTAAGATTTATTATTGGAATTAATTAAATTCAAAGGTGTTTCATGTGGATTTAATGATTCTATGACATTGGAATTCATTTACATAGGTTACTAGGATGTTGGGTATACTTAGTTTAGAGTTTGGGAAGGTGTAACGTCTATTTGGAGGTGTAAGAATGGAGGATTTTTGTAACAGTGTAGGGAAGGAGATCATACCTGCTACGTCTAATTGATTCATCTCCTTAGCCGAATCGATTCGGAAGGCGAATCGATTCGGACCAAGGCCGAATCGTTTTGGTTTCCCTATAATTTCACAATTTTGCCTCTTTTGGGGTAGAACTCATGAGAACCGATTGGGTTAACGTTTGAAGTAATTCTAAAAGCTAATGAGAGATATTCTAATGTGCAATAGGCTAATGTTGAGGTTAATATTAGTTACACAAAGAGAATTTGAGGCTAGAACCGATTTGGTAATGTGCTAATAAAACCTAATTCGGGAAATTCGTCATGTCATAGACAAATTGGGAGCGTATGACTAGACTATTAGGAAATTAGTGAGATACCTACTGAATTTACTGATGGTACTAATGGTAACCTTTCAGGCATGAGTGGTGATTGGAATTATATGCTGAGAAGTATAATAGTAGGGTAATGATACGTAGAATAATTGAGAGTTACTATACTACGTATGGATATATGAGTTAGGTTGTGTGTATAACTAAACTGAATATATGTGTATATATATAGGTGGTGTGAATACCTATTATTTAATATATCTACGTGTAATCATACATAGGCTACCTACTATTATGAGGTTTCGCGTTATGGACAGTCTTATTCTGATGATCCCATAAGGGGGAATATTGACTTATACCTCAGGACATATACCTTAGGGATTGATCACCACTTGTGAGAATTATGGTGTGACCGGTCATTTGGGTGCGTCGGGTTAGAGCGTATCCCAAAGGCCTAGAGCTATGTTTGCCTCTAATATGTGTGATTTGATTTATAGTTCGGGGGAGATTATCGGAACCAATGTCCTTAATTAGTACATGACGTACCGGGACTTAATAGTAGAGTAGGCCCGCATCACAGGTTCCACCTAGGGGTGTTGTGTACATATATATATTATAAGTGATATAAAAATATGTCTACATGTGATTGATTCTACTACGAGTGAATTAGTAGGTAAGACACATAGTGATATCTAAGTTATTCTAAGAGTAAGAGAATTTAATTATAAACTGATAAACCTTAATGAATATAAATTAATGGGATATGCAGTATCTTGTTATAAGGATAATATGAGTATACATTATGAATTATTAGACGTGAAGATATATTATTCAAAGTAGTTAGGTGGGTAGCATTATTAGGTGGGTTAGAATAGTACGTTAGGCATGCACAATAGTTGAGGGGTGAAGATCTCAAGTGAGAGGACCCGGTACTAACATGTATATAATATTTTCTCTTAATGCTTTTTAAATACTTGCTAAATTTTTAAAATTATTTTACTTGGGCTCTGACCCATTTGAAATCCTTTTTACAAAATAATTTTAGGTGTTCAGCCACAAGGACATCAGGCTTAAGGGTTCAGGTCATTTGACGTTCTGCAGCTGTTGTGGATGTTGCAGGACCTCGGTAGTATACGCCTACATGCTTATCGTTTCTTCCTTATGAGATATCTATTTCAGCCGGGCATGTCTCCCACTCTCATTCAGACATTATTTCAGTGATAATGGATTTCATCCCTTTACTTTTCAGTTGTTGGACTAGTTTTTCATTTATGAATTACTGTATTAGAGTTTCTAACTGAAGTATTTATTCCAGTCCTATCTATATTATTTAGATATTTTATTATTTATTATATTGGTTAATGGAATGGTGATGTTGTTATTTATCTATTTAATTATTCTAGTTATGTTCTTACATGATAAAAGATTTAAAAATTTGACACCAGCTTAATTAACAACTACGTGGTTAGTAATTACTGAATTTCGATAGTGGTGCTAAGAATGAACCAACTGGTTATTCTATTTTAATTTAATAAAGAACTGATCGCCCGATAATTAATTGGACGGGGTGTCACAATTGTGTAGAGAGATATTTTACGTGTATTAACTCTAATTATAGTTGAATGGAAAATTCTATGTTATATATGTTGAAATGAGTGCGAAAGATGTTATATATTATTTTTAACATATTTTATTTATGATTATATAGAATATATGATGGAATAAATATAAATCATGTAATATATACTATTTCTAATGTATTATGTAATGTATTCTATGCTGCAATGAATGTAATTTTAATTTTGGGGCTAAAATTATTAAATAAGGCTTCCCCTGTTGTCTCAAAAGGATCCCATAGATGGTGAGATTTTGAAACGGTTTAGTTACGATCTTAGAAAACATATTTGGGACTAGTGCTATTGTCTCAAAAACTGTTTTAAAAAACGACTTCCTTGTCATCTCAAAAAGGTCCCATAAATGATGACCTTTGGAGATGGCTTAGTTTTCGTCTCAAAAAATCCTTTTCGTGTGGCTATTATCATCTCAAAAAGTATTTAAGTGTGGGTCTAATAATACTCCCTTGAACCGTCCCACATGCCGTCCCAAAAGTATTTGGGACAACCAAAGAACCGAAACAATTGATAACAATTGGTTTCTCGGTTTTCATGGTTTTAACCAATTGTTATCATGGTTTTTTTATATTGAAGTTATCAATTGTAAGGTTATCAAAATCATGGTTTTTTTCATGGTTTTAATGATTTTATCAATTGTAAGGTTATATTGAACATTTCACAGAAAAGGATATTGAAGTTAGACATGGTAAAATAAGACACGACACAATAACACAACATGAACCGAAACAAAGTTATTGGTTACTTGGGAAATGCTAGGTCGGCACAAAGACTGGATACAAATTGCGACACAATTAACGTGTCTTACCCTCATTCACTCGTATCTGAGCTCCACTAAAAGTATTGCCTTGTGGATCCCGGACACGTGTGAATGAGGGTAAGACATGTTAATTGTGTCCTACTTTTGTATCGTATTTTGTGTCATCCTAGATTTACACTTGGTTACCTTAAATGGGGAATGCTATGATTGTCAACTTGATAAGACACAATAATTAACAAGTCCGATTCGGTGTTTACCCATTTCAAATGTTAAAAAAATTTATGACAGTTAAGATCCATCAATTCAAACAAATAAGAAATATTGTTGAGTCTTTATTGGATTTTAAGTAGTATAATATTATATAGTCATAGTAATTTTACATAATTTCAGTTTTAATGTAAATGAATTTAGCAGATCTATTTGTGTTTGTTAATTGGTCAATATGCCAACCCGTATATGGATCAAAATTATTCGATGATTTAATAGATAATAAATGATGAACATATGACACATTAAAGTGCATTGACCCATGTTTTATATGCAATTTGGTGAGCAGTGAAGGATGGTTCGTTGCTCCAAAGGTGTGCTTCGCTACAATAAACATGTTGCAGAACGTGGTAGTTTTAAAATTTTTTGATTTCAAAATCCATGACCAAAAGGGCTTTGTTCGCTGTGGCTTTTAGCAAGGAAAAAAATCGTTGCAAAAGGTATGTTTTTGTTGCAAAACACCTTTTGCAATGTTTTTTTCCTTTGCAGCATTCCTCGCATTAGCCATCATGCTACAGATCTTTTGCAAGGGAATTTTGTCGGCGTCGCTAAAAGTATTTTGCAATGAAATTGTTCGTTAGGGAAAATTAAAAATTTCATTGAAAAAAAGTTCTCATATCTTGATTGAAAAGATTTTGCAATGAATATTTCATTGAAAAAGTACTAATAAATCCTCGAAAAAGATATTTTGATAGAATTAAAATTCCTTGCTAAATGTTAATTTTACATTGCTAAAAGTCTTTTCTAACACTCGTTTTGGTTGCAAAAAAGTTCTCGTATTTTGACTAAAAATCCTTTACAACGAATATTTCGTTGCAAAAGATACTAATAAATCCTCGCAAAAGATATTTTGAAAAATTCCTTGGTAAATGTTAATTTTACATTACTAAAAATATTTTGTAACACTCTTTTTCGTTGCAAAAAAGTTCTTATATTTTGACTAATATACGTTTACAACGAATATTTCGTTGCAAAAGATACTAACAAATCCTTGCAAAGGATATTTTGAGATAATTACAATTCCTTGCAAAATGTTAATTATACATTGCTAAAAGTCTTTTGTAACACTCTTTTTAGTTGCAAAAAAGTACTCGTATTTAGACTAAAATTATTTTACAATGAATGTTTTGTTGCAAAAGATGCTAATAAATCCTCGCAAAAGACATTTTGAGGGAATTAAAATTCCTTGCCAAATGTCAATTCTTCGTTGCTAATAGTCTTTTGTAACACTCTTTTTCATTGCAACATTTATTTCATTGCAGAATTATAATAAATAATGAAGTAAATAAAAATAAAATTAAGTAAACACACATAATTAAAAGATGTTATATTATATTCAAAACATAAATGTACTACTGTTCATATCATAATGAAGCTTAAAAGTAAATAATACTTCATAACTACGAGATGAGTTTAAACTAATTTTCTCATCACAAACAAAATGATAAAATCAACACTTGTCATCATGCAACTTGATTCGAAGGGACAGAAGATCCTTCAGGAACATCTTCCTCGGGAGCAGCGTCTTTATCTGGCAGTAAGGTGGCCTTCATGGTAGCTATATCTGACACAAGACCTTGGACTATGTTTTTCAAATCTACAATCTATGTTTGTAACTTTTTGTTCTCCAAATCAAAATTTTGTCTGCATAGTGATTTCAAAGGTCGGGTACCGAGGCCCTTCACGTATCCCGACCTCTTTCCAAGGACTTTTTGACAGATTGATGCTTCATCAGAATCTTCTGAGCTTTTTTTCAATTCAATCATCTCTTTCTACAAAGAAAAAGAAAATAATATGTTACACTATCGATTTGATTATTTTTTTAACTCTAAAAAATAAAATCGACAAAGATTCATTAGTTTATTTAAGAAATCCAACACACAAATCAGTAATCCAACAACTATAGATACAAGTAAATCATCAATGCGTCCATTCCACCGATTTCACTTTATTTTTAAAAAAATCGACAGAATTTCCTTTATTTATTCATGAAATCCAACCTGTTGTGACACAAATCAATAATCCAACAACTCTCATCAACCCATTTCAACAAAAATCAATCAAACCCGCATGACTTGGAAATAATGCTTTATATTTAAGCATATAAAATTATTTTCTTCTATACACTTACATAGTCAGACATTGCTTCTTCACTAACCCACCCGTTGTCCTTCGTCTAATGAGTGTTATAAAATACTTCAATTTGTCCTTTCGGCATCTCATATGCATTACCTGCCTATTAACATACGAAAATAAAATTAAGTGCATGTATCCACATAAATTAAAATTTAACAAATTTTAAGTGCTAAAAAAATTACCCTGTCTTCATACAATTATTAGACAAAAGACTTTGTCCCACCGCGATGAACATACTTGGCATTTGAGCGACTAGTAGAGCAAGCACCAGATTTATGCTACAAAAAAGTGATATACTTACAAGTTAATTTACTGAAAGTTAAGAAAACATACAATTTTAACATAAAACATATATCAAAAATTATTACCTTATGTTCCTCTGTACTAAAAAACGAGCAAAGAAATTTCCAATCTTCGTCCTTCTCCACATCACTAGGTTTGTTCTTGTTCGCCTCCTCAATATTCAAAAATTTATAAAAATGTTTCTTCAATGTGTTACGAAATCCACTATAACGTGCGGACATTGGTGTATGCAAATAGCTCACAACCACCGGATTTGTGATGTCTAACTCAAATTTTAACTGCACAAGTTTTAATGAGTTTAGAATATAAAATCACAACTTTTGAAGGGAATAGAACATAAAAATTAAATATACCAAAACTCGATCAATCATTGATGTCTTCTTCTTCTCTTCAATATTTCCCCATTTTTTCACTTTCAACAGGGCAAAATTTCGTATAACAAAGCCAATTTCATTAGCCAAAGAGGTAGCGGTACGTCCAATCGGTTTATTATGCATAGAGTCCCATTGAACTAAAATTTTAGAACCCCCAAAACTTTTAATAAAAGCATCAGTTGCTATCCCACGTGTTCTGCCACGAACTTTTTTCTTGGAGGTGGATCCAAATTCTGAAAAACACCACAAATTTATCTAATAAATTTTGTATCCACAATAGCTTAACGTGAAAGTATACCATTATAATACAAAAGTCAACTATATTTAATTGGAAGTTGCCATTCCTCTTCCATTTTTTAGTAAAGGATATAAAAAATCCAAAACCAAATAATAGCGATTCAGCTAAGGACTTGAGTGATGAAAATCCATGACATTCTATCACATAATTTATATCAAGCTTACAAATAATGTTTTCTCCTCTTCTTTTCTTGCTGAAATTACATATTTTCTCTTGAGCTAGAAGGATATGTTCATTGATCTCCCTTATTTTAATGAATATTGATTGATTTGGGGATATGGTTTTATCCAGTAAGGTCCTCAATCTACTAGACAAAATTTTGGAAATGATTTTGTTGGAGGTGTTGCAAAGGTTAATAGGTATATAGTCACTATAAGAGCTTGGATTTTTTATTTTTAAGATGAGAGTTGTTGATGTAAAAAACTAGATCATATCTAATTAATCAATCACAGATAATTAATCAATCACAGATTAACAAGACAAAAGATTTTTAAAGTGGTTCAGCCTTATGAGAATGGCCTACGTCCACTTTTTTTGTATTGCTGACTATTTGCCTTGAATCTCGATAATAGGTTTACCAAGAGATCCAAAGTCCCCTTCTTATGAGGAGGTTACAATGTATTTATAGCCTTGAGGCTGTACATATGAAAGGATAATGCGTTGTTATCTAGTACACATATACATATGTACGATAATAATGCGCATTTAATGCATAGTTATCTTTTTTATTCTCTTGATTTGGATGCTCTGGACGCTAAGTTGCTCGGACCGCTTAAGTTTCTCGGGGCGCCTAAGTTGCTTGGATTGCCTGAGTTACTCGATGACAGTATGTTGTTCGTCTAAAGTATTTATACTTTGCCACGTAGGTTAACACGTGTCTTCAAGTGATTGGTCCAAGTCGGTAGACTAAATTTGGTATCAACAGAAGCCCCCAATGTCTCACAGTTGAGGTTGAAGGAGAGTGTGGAACATTTTACTGGAAAACTGCTTAGATTACTAGTCTTCATGGATTTTAGGAAAATTATATATAATTCCTTTTTTAGCACATAATATCAAGCTTCATAAATATTTTGATTTTTCACGATGACTTCGATAATTGTGCCCTTTTCTTCTTTTAGCCGCCGGAAATGCAAACGTTCTTCCTTATAATCATTATTTTTCTTTATTCCCGAGGTAAAGTATTTAAGTCCGATAGAAATCCTATCATCTTTCACTTTTTTAAATCTGTATCTCTGAACTATTCATCTTTTCTCTATTTTGTGCCTTCGTTCTTTCCATCGTTCATTGTCAATTGATCTCTCTTTTTTCTGTAAGATTTTCTTCCCTCTTCTTTATTAACTTTATTCACCATGGTTTATCTTGTTGAATCATTGGACAAATTTTGATCTGAGTTTTCAATCCCTGCATGGGTTATCTTGGAAGAACTTTCTGGTCCTTCTGATTTATTTTCCTTCTGATTTGGCTTTTCTTTCCTGCCAAATCCCCTGTGTTTGGAGTTTTGCTAATATTTCGATATTGTACCTGTAAGAGTAGCTCCAAATACATGGAGGGTGGTTAATGGCATACATAGGCTGAATCAACTTCATGGAAATCATTTAGGGATTCCAGATATTAAGTATTGCTACAGATGGGTTACCAGTGATAATACTTTCTATTTAAAAACTAGATTTTCGAATAAAGCTTTAGTTGTCAATCTTTTCGATGCCAATAGGGACTATTTTGACCATTGGGTTGTGATGAAAAATTGGCAAAACCCTCCAATGAATGGAAATGATGTGTATCAAGGTCCCAGGTGTTCACCTTATGGCAATGAGATAAGTTGATTTTATTTTTAAAATCTTATTTTCTTTGTATTTGATGAAATGCATCACTTAACATTTGATTTTATTTGTTACAGTTAACAGTAAAAGAAAACCTCCAAAAGAAACCGAGGTTAATATAAAGCATTTAAAACTTATCTGGGGCTTGCATCAATTTGTTGCTGGGGAGCACATTAGATCTGCTTCTTATTTATTGCAATACAGAAGATACAGTTCATCTTTCATTGTCCGTCCTCGTCCTGTGGTGATTGATCTTGATCTGGTACCAACCTCTGAAACCAGTGTGGAAGGTTCTTCTTCTGACTTAAGCATTCCTATTACTGATTTGATGAAGAAGAGAAAAGCTCTTGCCTTTTTTGACAAGTCTGCCTTTGCCACTGAGGAGGCAAAGAAGAATAAACAAGATTTACCAAAGGAGGGGACAAACAATATAGATGTACCCCTCTACTGCAGCCAAGGAAGTTGGCAAAAAGACCCATGTGCCTCTGAGTAAGACTGTTGTCATCCCACCTTCAAGTGAGACTGTTGTGATCTCACCAATAGAGACAACATCTTTAGTTGAAAGTGCTCCTACTCCCTTGAGGAGATTGAAAAGAAGTTTTTCTGAGAGACCTGTTGACTCTATCTCTCAACCTTCAAATATTGAAGGTTGTGTTCCAGCTCTTATTCCTCCGAGCTCTGCTGTGGGCTTGGTAAGATCCTGGACTGTTCCAGAATCCCAAGGTGTTGAAGACACCTTTTCTCTTGAGAGACTTACTACACTGGCTGCTCAACACATTACTTCAGTAAGTATCATTAGCTTGACTCCTTTATTTTCTAGTACTATATTCATATATTGACTCCTAATTCTCCCTTTTCTCAGCTTATGACTTGCTTTAATAGTATTTTGAAGAAGGATGAAGCCATCAGGGCTTCCAGCTCCTCGAGTGGAGTAAAAGAAGCTTTTACTGGACTAACCCAGTCTTTGAAGGAATCTCATCAGAAGTACGAGGAAGACAAAGATGCTTGGGAGAAATAATTGAAGTCTGTTGAAGCCAACCAAGATCAGGCTGAAACTGCCTCCAAAGAGTTAGAGAAGAAATTGAAGGAGGCTGAACAGAGTAACAAGTAGCTTGAGGTCAAGCTTAAATATGTTAAGGAAAATATTGCTAAGCTTCAAGATGTTGAGGAACATAAGGCAGAGGTAGAAGAAAAGTTAAAGTCTGCCAAAGAGATCCTTAGGGAAAGGACCTCCTCGAAGAGAGTAAAAAGGAAAGCTACAGTTAAAAAATCCTTTAGTGCTGGATGGGATAAGGTTTGGAACAAGGACCTGGCTGTTATGTCTTCTCAAATGGAGTATGCCAGTGTTAAATATTTTAGGGATGGATGGGTAGCAGCCTTAAAGAAATTGAAGGTTGCTAAAAGTTCTGAGTTGTTCTAGGAGCATACTCATGGACCACCTCCCTCTCTTGGAGAAGAAGAAGAAGAAGATGATGAAGCTTCTTCGGATGAATCTTCTATGATGACGGGAGAGCAGGTCCCTGTTGTTGCTATTGTTCAACCTTTTGAGCAAATCCAACAAACCAGCACTTCTGTCGAGCAGCTTCCATTGCTCTCCGAGCAACCAACCCCTTCATCCAAACCATACGAAGAAGTCGTAGGAAATAAGGAGAAGGTGTAAAGTTATTCGGGTCTTTTGTTTTGATATTTTCTTGAATGTAACCTTGAACTATGTTTTCCTTTATCATGATAAATAAAATTTGAACTTGTGTTGTTCGTCTTGAATTTCTCTCTTGCTCTGTTCGCATCATTGTTGATTTTATTTTTCATTTTGCCTTTGCTAGTTTGTGGCCATGATGGAACTTTTATCAATTCATAATACAGAGTTGATGAAGAAATGTAATGACTATTTCAAAGCTGGTCATGCTGACTTTACCAAGGCCCAAATGATTGACATCCTTGGATCAGATGCTTCTGAACGAGCAATTGATGCTTATCAGTACCTGAAGTGCTTACTCAATCATGATGTTGCCAACAATATGTACTATTATGAAATGATTGAAGATATTCAAGGAATGATCGAGGAACTCCAACAGTAGTATAAAGAATCTACTACACTTATGCATCAAGGCTATGAGAAAAAGTACCAACAATTGAGTGCTGACAAGGGATATGACAAGTTTATTTCTGCTCATGAGAAAAAGGAGAGTGTTCTAAAGATTGAAATTGAAGAGCATAGACATATCGCCAAGTTATTGGAGCAGTAGAACATCGCTTTGTAGGAGGAAATAAAATAACTCAAATATGCTGCCTCTTCCTCGGGAGCCTTGGTCCCCATTAATGATGAAGGTTTTTCCTTTTTGGAGGTAGAAAATGCTAACTTAGGAGATGAGTTAGAAACATGGAAACGAGCTAGACCATCCACATCTACTCGTGGTAGAGCAAGATCTTCTTTTTGTGGACGAGCAAGGGCTGGTCGAGTTACCATTGAAGAAGCGAGAACTCAGTCGGCTTTAGAGAATCAAGTCGTTCAACTGATGGCGAAGAACCAAGCATTGGTAAAAATGTCAAAAGATTCAGAGTTTTAACGACCAACTCTCTAATCAGAATTCTGCTCTAGAAAGTAAAGAAATTCTTGTGAAGAAGCTCCACGAACAATTTGAGAGGTTAACTTATCAGTTTCACAAGCAGCCCAGGGAATTTTGGATGGCTGGGTATAATGAAGCTTTGTACCACCTTGATGTTCGTTTGCAGCAGTCGAACAATGAAGGATATAAGCAAGGGTGGTTGAATGCCTTATGTGTCTTGAAATTGGATCAAGGTCATTTCTTATGGGATTATTATGAACCTGAAGTTCTTGATTTGCTTGTGCCTCCCTTCAAACTTAACCTTAATTGGATTCCAGCTCATGCTATTCCTCAAATTTTGATATCGAAGTATCTCGGTGATTATAGCCTTCATTTAAATTTTGAGATAGCTCGTCCAGAACGCTTGCTTGATCGACCATCCATAATGAATGTTAGAATGCTGCGAGATATAAACTTTATAAATTCCCCTTATGCATTAGATGATCCTCTAGTTGGGGTAGAACCTTTTTCAAAAGCAGAGGGAAAGAAACCCATAGAATATAATATTTTGATGTAATGAATCAGACTTCATATCATATGTAATTTAGTCCTCTTTAACGAAGAAATTTTTAGTCTTTGACAATTTCATTTTCTTCGAAATAATTTGTAGAATGTCCTTGTTTGTTAGTTGGTGAATATATATATATATATATATATATATATATATATATATATTATACTTATCTCATTTGTTGTTTGATTATAGTGACTTGTCACTCTTTGGGCCTAAGGAATGGAATGATTTTCATCCCATGTTCCTGCTTGGTTGTAGTAATCTCGTATGGATTGCCTTGTTACCTAGACAGTGGATGCCCTGGGAGGTCGTCCAGCTTCTTGCCTAGTTTGTTTCCAACCAACCGGAGTTGGTGGTAATGAGTTATCGACCAATCAGAGTTGGTGGTTATGAGCTACCGACCAACCGGAGTTGGTGGTAATGAGTTACCGACCAATTGGAGTTGGTGGTAATTAAATTACTGACCAACCAGAGTTGGTGGTAATGAGTTACCGACCAACAGGAGTTGGTGGTAATTGAATTGCCGACCAATCGGAGTTGGTGGTAATGAGTTTTCAACCAACCAGAGTTGGTGGTAATGAGTTACCGACCAATCGGAGTTGGTGGTATTGAGTTCCCGACCAACCGGAGTTGGTGGTAATGAGTTACCGACCAACCGGAGTTGGTGGTATTGAGTTCCCAACCAACCGCAGTTAGTGGTAATGAGTTCCCGACCAACCGGAGTTGGTGGTTATGAGTTACCGACCAATCGGAGTTGGTGGTAATTGAATTGCCGACCAATCGGAGTTAGTGGTAATGAGTTCCTGACCAACCGGAGTTGGTGGTAATGAGTTACCGACCAACCGGAGTTGGTGGTATTTTGAGTTGCCGACCAACCGGAGTTGGTGGTGTGTTGCTCTGAACTTTGGTTTGTGTAGTGTGTAGCACTAATATTCCAAAAAAATTCAACAAAGAAAGAAATATGGGTGAAACATCATTTTATTAATATTGAAGAAACTGTATTACATAGGAATTTCAATTACTGTTAGTACTTGCGCAGGTGTTCTGCATTCCATACATTCTTGAATTCTTCTCCTTCCAAAGTTTCAATTCAGTATGTCCCAGGATGAACAACTTCAGTTACTCTGTATGGTCCATGCCAGTTGGCTTCCAATTTGTTATGCTTTTGGATCACTTTCTTCAGCACATAATCCCCTTCTTTCAAATCATACTTCTTCACTATTTTATTGTAGATCAAAGTTGTTCGTTGTTGATATACTGCATTCCTGATTTCTTCTTCTTCCCTAACTTCTTCGATCATATCCAACTCTAATCGTCTCATCAAGTCACTGACAGGAGAATTGAAATTAAGCACCCTATGTGTGGGTAAACCCAATTCAGCAGGTATGACAATCTCACTTCCAAATGTCAACATGTATGGAGACTCTCCCGTTGCTTTTCGTGGTGTAGTGCGATAAGCCAACAACACAGAGAGTGTAGCTCGTTAATCCAATTTCCCTTTGCATCATTCAGCCGTTTTTTCAAACCATTCAGTAGTGTTCTATTTGTCACCTCAGTTTGCCCATTGCTCTGGGGATGACCTAGTACGGAGTGGATCTTCAGTATATTAGATTGATGATAATATGCAGTAAATTTCTCATTGTCAAATTGGGTTCCATAGTTAGTGATGAATGCGTGTGGAAGACCATATCTGCAAATAATGCTCTTCCAAATAAACTAATAGACTTTGTCATATGTCATATCAATGAGAGGTTCAGCTTACACCCATTTGGTGAAATAATCCGTAGAAACCATGAGGTATTTGAATCTTCCCCTGGTCGTTGGAAGTGGTTCAACCAAGTCTATCACCCACATGGATATTGGCCAAGGGGACGTAATGGGTGTTAACAATGCTTGGGGAGTTCTTCGGATGGAAGAGAAACGTTGGCATTTATCGCACTTCTTGGCATAAGTTGCACAATCAGCTCTCATTGTTGGCCAGTAATACCCTTGTGTTGTTATCCTCTGCAAAAGCGTTCGACCTGCTACATGGGCTCCACAGGACCCTTCGTGAACCTCTTCGATCAAGTCTTTAACTTCGAAGGGATGGACACATCTTTATAGTCCTGCAATAACTCCTCTTCTATATAAAATGCCACTAGTCAATACATAACGAGCAACTTTAAACTTCAGTTTCTTGGCTGCGAGTTTATCAATCGGCAAAGCCCCCTCTTCAATGTAGGCCCTGATGGGGTCCATCCAAGATGGTCCCAAGTCAAGGGAAATGAAGTTCATCATCAAATCTTCTTCTATGCTCCGACCAGCCAACATTTCAATTGGCATTTCCTTCGTATCTCGATGCGCGTGGCTGATGCTAGCCTATCTAGGGCGTCTGCTCTTGTATTCTCTAATCTCGGTATTCTAATCAACTGAACTACAGTAAAACTCGATACAACCTCCATTGCTTTTGCATGATACTTGACCATTAATTCTCCCTTTGCTGCATACACCCCCAGAATTTGATTTACGATTAACTGTGAATCACTGAATACAACGACCTACTCTGCCTTCATGGTTTTAGCCAGACATAGACCCATGATCATAGCTTCATATTCGGCCTCATTGTTAGAAGCCTTAAATTAAAAGCCCAGAGCATACTCCATATCAATCTCATCCGGACTGTTTAAAATAATTCCTGCTCCACTACCTGTAGTGCACGAAGAGCCATCCACATATAAATTCCATACAGGTACTTCATTATCAAACTCTTGATTAGACAGAGTTCTTTGGTGGAATATTTAATGTTCCTTTTATCCTCCTCCGGCACATCTCGCTGCTCATTGATTATCTTTTCTTGATCGTCCATGGATGGAAATTGGTCGGGGGTTAAATTCGATGATCTCGTAACATCCACGGGTTGGTCTGTATTAAGCTCCCACTTTTCGAAAGTATCAGAATGGGTGAACTCTGCGATAAAATCCGCTACTGCCTGCCCCTTAAGCGACGACCTAAATGCATAGACTATGTCATATTCACCAAGTTCTACTGCCCAGTACATTAATCTTCCTGATTTCTCCGTTTTTTACAGAGCTTGTCTTAATGGCATATCAGTATACACAACTATAGTATAAGCTTGGAAGTAAGACTCATCCTTTTACTTGTTTCGATCAGTGCTAGTGCCAACTTCTCCAACCTTGGATATCTGATTTTTGCTCCTCGGAAGGCCTTGTTGGTGTAATAGACTAGTTTTTATACTCCGTCCTCCACTCTTATCAACGCCGAGCTAACTGCATTCTCTGAAATTGATAGATACAAGTATAGTCTTTCTCCCATCACTAGTCTAGATAACAATGGAGGTGTTCTCAGATATTTCTTCAACTCTTGAAAGGCCTCATCACATTCATCATTCCACTCAAAAAAAATTCAAAGTGTTTTGAAGAATGGGAGGCATCTGTCTATTGCTCGTGATACAAATCTGTTAAGTGATGCAACTCGTCCTATGAGACTTTGCACATCCTTCTTCGTAGTTTGAGATCGTAGCTCCAATAGAGCCTTGATCTTTTTGGGGTTTGGCTCGATACCTCGTTGATTAACAATATATCCGAGAAACATACCTTTTATACCCCGAATATGAATTTGGTGGGATTTAACTTCATTTGATATTTCTCTAGTTGATCAAAGGTCTGACCTAGGTCAACTAGACGATCAGCAGCTTTTTTGCTCTTCGTCAACATATCATCAACATAAACCTCCATATTATGACTGATTTGCTCTGCAAACACCTTGTTCATCAGTCGCTGGTAGGTTGCACCTGCATTTTTAAGTCCGAAAGGAATAACATTATAGCAATAAGTTCCCCTTGAGGTGATAAAAGAGGTACTTTCCCTTTCCTCGGGTTTCATTTTAATCTGGTTGTAACCAGAGTAAGCATCCATGAAACTCAATAGTTCATGCCCCGACGTAACATTCACCAGTTGATCGATTCGGGGTAAAGGAAAATGATCCTTTGGGCATGCCTTATTAAGATCAGTGAAGTCTACACACATCCTCCAGTTGTTATTTTTCTTCTTTACCATCACCACATTTGCTAGCCAATCAGGATACTTGACATCCTCAATAAAAAAAGGCTTTTTTAGTTTCTCTACTTCTTCCTGTATAACTTGGTTCTTATCAGGGCTGAACACCCTTCTTCGCTGCTTCACTAGCTTGACCTCCTTGTTCACGTTGAGCTCGTGGTACAAGAAACTCGGGTCTATCCCTGGTATGTATTCATGACTCCATGCAAAAGTTTGTTTTTTGTGCCTTAGAAACGCTTTCAGTTCCTATTTTAATGATTCATCCAATGACGCACCAATTTGGGTTGTTCGTTCTCGGTGTTCGTCGTCCAAAATGATACTTTCGGTAGCTTCTATGACCTGGCCCTTCACGAGCTGAGACTCATCTCGAGGGTCTAATGTTTCAATATCTGCATCTTCTATTTCATCCACTTGATAGGTAGTAGTCTTCTTCCTGAATTCTTCGTATTCCTCTTGTTCGGTAAATAAATAATAGTATTCCCGAGCTACTTTCCGGTCGCCTTTCACCACTCCCACTCCAAAGTTAGTTGGGAATTTTAAACATTGATGTACAGTAGATGGTACTGCTTTGAACTTCTTCAGACCTACCCTTCCCATGATGATATTGTAAGCTGATTGGACATTTTTATCCATTACAAAAAAGCGTACCCTTTCTGTTTGACAAGAAGGCCATGTACCAATAAGCATATCCAACTTGATCATCCCAAGTGGAAAAACCTTTTCTCTAGTAAAACTGAGGAGGGGCCTATGATAGGGCTCCGACTGGGCTAACTTCAGATTTAAACTGTCAAAGCATGGATAGAACATGATATCTGTCGAGCTATCATTATCTACCAGTACTCGTGAATCACCACCTCCTTCATTATCATATTGATTACTAATGGGTCATCATGAGGATATAGTACACCTTCCAGGTCATTCTTAGAGAAATTGATGACCAATTTATGCTTATTCACCTTCCTCGGGCGATCATCTTCAGCCAAGTTTATTCGTTGTATGTACGAGCAAGCTTGAGCCTCATTGAGGTAAGATTTTCTCTCTGCAGTCAGATCTTCAACTCCTGCATCTCCATTTGTAATAACATTACATTCGAATGACCGAAAATGGATTGAAAATACCTCATGCTCTGGCTGTCTTGCTCTTTTGGGGAGATCGGAGTCATCATCCAGATCATCCTCGTGGTATCTTTTCTTGTCTTCTTTTGCTCGACGAGGAGACTTAGATCCTTGACTTCCTCGATCGCTGGTCTTTCTACCATTTTGGCGATCAACATACTTAGCCAATTTTCCTCTCCTGATGAGTGCTTCAATTTCATTCTGGAGAGTTATGCAACGTTTGGTCGTATGACCATGGTCTTTGTGGAATTCACAATATTTTGAATTGTCCCTTTTGTCAGGATCTGCCTTTATTTTCCCTGGCCAGGCTATCTCCTCGCTATTCTTTATCTCCTCCAGAATATCATTTATATCTACCTTCAAGGGAGTGTAATTTCCAAATTTCCTATTCTTCTCCAGTGTTCGCTTTCCTTTCGACTGCTTATTGCCACCATTGTTCTTCTGATCCTTCTTCTTGATTTTACCAGCCTCAACCTTGGTCTCCTTAGTGTCTGTATTCTTCTTCGCAGCCATAGCCTCCTCGGCATTTATGATTTTGGCTGCCTTTGCCATTAGTTCTGCCATGGTCCTAGGCGAATCTTTAGCCTAAGTATAGAACAATTTATCTGATAACAGTCCACTAATCAGAACAGTAATTTTTGTTTTCTCCTCGTAATCAATTACCTCAAGCTTCTCGTTATTGAAACGAGTAATGTAGTCCCTGGTACTTTCTTCTAGCTTCTGTCTAACACTTAGTAAATGTGCTACTCATTTAACTGGTTTTGCTCCAAAACATAAATTCCCTATAAAGAGCTCTGCCAGTTGAAAGAAGGTCGCAATCTTCCCACGAGGAAGGTTATTGTACCATATCTGGGCTGACCCGGTGAGAGTTCCTGAAAACGCCCTACACCTCATCTCGTCTGGAACCGCATAGATATCGGCAAAAGCTTGGTATTGCTCTATATGAAGGACAGGGTCAGTTTTTCATCATATTTAGGCGTCACCATAGGAGCTTTAATTTTGATGGTGTGGGAAAATCCACAATTGCCTGTACGAATGGTGTCCCTTGGACAAAAGTTCTTTATAGAGGATTCTTGGCCTTAAACATTTCCCCTAATCTATCCTCCAACCTTTGAATAGAGCCTTTCCATGCATCATTTCCCACCTCGGGCCTACTTGTTCGAGAAAATGATCACGCTGAGTTTTCCTCTTAGTATCTTTCATTACGGGCCGTTGGTCGTGATTGGGCAGAGCCTTCCCTTAGATCGGATGGTTTTTTAGAGTTCCTCGATGATAGTACAAATATAGCACCCTGCCGCGGAGGTGTTCTCTCATAT
The DNA here is from genome assembly GCA_949130495.1 of Sambucus nigra. Taxonomy (NCBI): domain Eukaryota; kingdom Viridiplantae; phylum Streptophyta; class Magnoliopsida; order Dipsacales; family Adoxaceae; genus Sambucus; species Sambucus nigra. The sequence continues at coordinate 348,956,284 of OX422220.1, read as the reverse complement.
AGGTCGCGGCCTCACCTCGCTTTAAATCACGGCCAGAACTCGCTTAGGGTGCGGCCCTCTCCATCATAGGCCGCGGCACCCCACCTTAGGGTATGCGACACCTATCCAGCTTTCAACCGCTTGGCCTTACATACAGGTCGTAGCCTTATACTACTGGGTGCGGCACCCACAGCTTTAGCCACATGCCGTACGTAGCCTTCTGCTACGCTGGATACAGCCTTGTACTATGTGGGATGCGGCACTTAGTATGCCCGCCTTACAGGCTGCATCCCCCTTTTTGACAGCTACTCCATATTTGATATATATCACGTGCTCAGGACACGTGACACAACTCACATACCTACTATAAATAAGGGTCCACACCTCTAGATAAGGAGGATGGGTTCGATATCGGACGGGAGCACGCTCTACAATACAGATTCTCTCTACACAACCCCCAACACACTTCTTGGAGGCACACATCTACATCAGCCGCCTCTCCAGCCCACCGGATTCCTGAATATTGTCATGTAGTCTCCTTTATTCTCATACTTGTACGCCTCTATAGGCATGATTATATTGTACAATGCAACGCACATAATGAGAACGGAGAAACACAGTGGACGTAGGCCTATTTTAAAGGCTGAACCACTTTATATCCTGTCTTCTCTCTGTTTACTTATTTTACTTGTTATTTACACACTTTTCTCTTGACTTGCTGGTATGAGAACTCCTTATGGCCGATTTCTCATATCATCAATTTGGCGTCGTCTGTGGGAAAGGAGATATTTCAATCTTGTTTCTCTATGTTTCGAGTTCGTAAACACCTTATTCTATTCATGGAGATCCTCTGGATCATCATCGCATGAGTAAATTTTGGTTATTGAGCTCTATTTGATACTTACACCCTTAAATGGGTATTTTGTACCTTCAGATCTGCTCTCGGGTCTCCATTTTATGACTTTAGATCTATTTTACATACCCCTGTGATATCCCCCACCTAGATAAAGCTGGAAGGCTTGATGGGCTTTAGCCCCGTAAATGTGGGTGATTAGGGAAGAGTTATATTTACTCCATTTTTGTTCTTTGCCTATGATCTAGGGTTTATCATTGAAAATGTGCCGTGTTGTGCACCGATAGGTTATTTACTCATGGACAAACCCTAGTAGGTGTGCTCTCCATAAGTTTCGGGAGAAAAACTCAGTTCCCGAGCTTCAGGTTTGGGATTGCTCCTTGCTACCTAGGAGGGGATGCGGCCAGACAGTAAATATGTCTTATGGCTGCGGCCTCCACTACGGTAGCTGTTACAAAATCTTCAAACATTGAGGAGCGTAATCAGTTGGGCTCTAGCTCTACCATGGTGTATCATATGAGGCCGCGGCAATGCATCTTCCTACGTGCCTTATGGCCGCGGCCGCAGTGCCCCGTAGCAGTGAAAACACTGCATCCTCATTTCCTACTTGATTACTTCAGTATCTCTGAGATTGCTCACTTCTGTTAGTTTGTTCCCAGATTATATATATACTTTGTAAAGACTAACAAAAGCAGAGATGGAAGGAGAATCCAGCCGGAGTGCCGAAATGGAGAATGAGATTGCTCAAATGTATGACTACATTAGCCATCTCTATGACCACCAGGCCTCGCTACAGGGATAAATCAATTTCCTAGCACAAAGGGTCCTCATGCTAGAGTCTGCAGCCTTTACCTCTATGCCAAAGGCCGCAGCATCAGAAATCGGAGAAATATCCCAGCTAAAAGCGGTGGAAGCAGAAGGCAAAGCCGCGGCCAGGGACCTAAAGAGGATGAGAAAATATGAGGAAAAGGAGCTATGTAAGAACTACACACCACTGAACTCTAGCCTCGAGGATATCCTTGGAAGCATCGAGGAAAATTTGCTCAGGAGGCCAGAGATGCTGAAGACTCCACCTCATAAGAGGAACCAGGACAAGTGGTGCAAATTCCACAAGGATCACGGTCACGATACTGAGCATTGTTTTGCACTGAAGGATGAAATTGAGGGGCTGGTTAGGCAAGGGATGCTGCAGCGATTCCTAAGTGATGCATAAAGGACCCAGCCAGACCTGACAGAGGCTGCATGCCGCACCTCTTCCTTAGTCTTTCCAATTTTAACTATTTCTGTTTATGTTTTATGAAGCTCATTGTAGCCTTAATACTCAAGACTTTAAGTTTTATTAACACGGTCATTAGTTGAGGCATACATATATAAACATATGAATTAGAAAATTTTGCCATATCTGATATTTCTTTCGGTTTCATAACCTGCTATCTCACAAAAAGACTTTGTGTCTTAAACAGATTCCAGAGGAAGAATAAAAAATTATCTCGGAAGATTATTATAGCTTTCGGGATGCGCGTATGGAGGGATTACGACCTTTATATGTGTACAACTACATCTTATCATATGATGATAATATTCGCGAAAGCGTCTGAAGATTAAAGGAGCTTTTATTAGCCACGGGGGCTTACAATGCCCATTCTCAGCTCTCGGGATGCTACAATTTGCCACGGGGGCTTATAATGCCCGTACCTAGCTTTCAAAATGCTACAATTAGCCACGGGGGGTTATAATGCTCGTTATCATCTTTAGAAATGCGTCGATTGGCTTGGGGAAACCCCATAATGCCCAGCCTGGGAAGGCTTTATATATATCAGCAGTTGTGGGTGGCTTAATAACATAACCTAGCTTGGAGAGGCTTGATAGTGTCTCGCATATTAGCTATGGGTGGCTTAATAACGTAACCCAGTCTGGAGAGGCTTGATAGTGTCTCGCATGTTAGGGCTTGGTGATATGATCCAGCCCGAGAAGACTTGGAAACTCCAACATATGTCTACAAAGGCACATTGTTCAGATAAACCAGAAATGTGCCACATCCCACCGGTACGATTGCAGCATGAGAAAGCTACAATGTCGAACGCGAAAGCTACAATGTCGAATGCGACGGTAGAAGAGAATCAGTTATACCAAGTCTAAGGAAAGAGTTCTCTACATGTTCCATGTTGGCTATGGGATAACAAAAGATAAACGGTTCAAACAACCAGGTGCAATGAAAGAAGTTGGGGGTCCATGCAATCAGCAAGCCCCAGCCTCGAAGTTATGTCCGCGGCAATCAAATAAAACGTTTACATGATGCGACATAATAAATGGCCGCGGCTTTCACGCAGCTGCCTTGTGATGGAGTAGCAGATGTCATTCGGGGGTAAAATGGCACCATTTATGTGGGCGCGGACATTGGCAAATAAATATTCTTCGGAGTGGATCTCGGTCCGCGGACTTAAAATGTTCTGTCTATCGGGGACGGATGCATTTTCAAAAATGAGGCAGTTACGTACAACATCCATTATAGCAAGCAATGTAAAATATACAATGTAAAAGAGCAAGGAATATCAAGCAGTCAATTGTAATGGTAAAAATATGGCCGCAGCCTTGGTATTAATAAGCCATATATTACATAATAAAGGCCGCAGCCACAACAAAAGTTGAGATTACAAAAAGGAGGGACGCAACCCAATATTAATGATACAACAGAAATTGAGTTTAAGAGGCTGCGTCATTATCATCATCAGCCTCTTCTTCGCCCGCGACAGTCTCAGTCTCTCCGTCCGCTGCCTCTGCCTCAGCCTCAGCCCTGAGCCTTGCTCTCTCTTCCGCCGCGGCCTTAAGTTCAGCAATGCATTCTTGATGTTCGGCATCACTTAACTTCCAGGCAAGGACCTCCACCTTGGCCTCAGGGAACCTCTTAATAAATATTTATCGCAGCTCCTGGTAGCCGCGGAGGTATGCCCTGTTACTGATAAGGAAGAAGCCCTTGGAGCCTTTGAATGACTCCACGGCAAGATCTATGGCTAGCTGGAGGGCGTCACCATGATCAACTTCCAACTTTTTCACTGCCGTGGCATGATCTTCATCTTTTTGGGCGGGCTTGGCTTCCAACTCTTCATATTTCTGCTGGAGTAGGGAAAGCTTGGCATTCGAAATTTCCGCAACACGGGCGGCCTCCGCAGTCTGGGCCTGCGAGGATTTCAGGGATTCCGCGACCTGTTTAAAATTCTCCTCCGCTTCCTCCCTCTCCTTGACGACTTCCCCAAGGTCCATATGGGTCGCCTGAAGGGCTACGGCAGACGAATTTTTCCCTGCCTCAAAAGAAGAGGTACGTGCAGCTTGCAGGTCCGCGGTATGGGCACTCTTCTCGGCCTCTTTCAATTTATACAAGTCCTCGTACTTCCTCTTCTGGACCACAATCACACCCGCGGCCTAAAAGAAAAGACGTTAGAAAATATGGGAAAATATGATATGCAAAGTCAAATGACAACTGGTACGTACCCTCAGAAGGCTGTGGAGGCCGCAGTCCTCCAGATCTTCATAATCTTCTCCAACCAGCCTGTCAAGGTCCGCGGCATCCAAGGCTCGCTTCATTCTCCGCGCATCCTTTGCGGTAGTGTCCCAAGAAGAATTGGGGTCAAGCTGCCTTAATTGAGGCCTTGGTCTACCATCAGGCCCAAACTCTCCGCGGAATTGAGGAGGTGGCAAGTTCGCATTAACCGCCACTACAGTTGGCAGTGGAGGAGAGGATGATTGAGGGGGGACTTCAGTTGACATTAGGCCAGCCGCAGCCAAGTTTTCCCCTATGTCGTCATCAAAATGTTCATGCGGCGCAGGGTTTTCATCATCAACCACCTGATCCGCGGCAGGATCAGTAGTCTTATCTCCAGAGGGGGCCGCGGCGGGTCCCTTGGACTTGACCTCTTCCTGCTTCGCCCAGTATTATTCAGGACGACTGCGTCCTCATCCATCTCTGCCAGCTGCGTCGCTAGCAGGTCCCTGTCAACCTCTTCACCTGAAAAACAATAACACGAGTTGAAGGAAAGAAAAGACTACGAAATAAAAATAATGGCACAGTTAACTACCTTCTGCGCCCATTTGTTGAGGAATTGATTTGTTTGGAAAAAATATCGCCTCAAATATAGTTGTCGACGTTACAAGTATGTTGAACTTCTTGTGCTCAGCAGGAACTTTCGTAGCCTCAGCAACTCTTTTTTCCTGCCGCTTGTTCAAATGCAAATTGTCAAGGGCTCCAGAAGGAAAAGACAATTCAAGTTAGTGGAAGTTACATGTGAAATAAAAAGGACGCGGCTATAGTCTTATACCTAATTTTGAGGGTGACCCCCACTGCCGCGGAATTTTATATGCTCTCTCTCTTTCATTCTTCTCGGGGTGCATCTCCCAGCCTTCACCGGAGATGTAGAAATATTTCCCCTTCCAGTTTTTCACACTGTTCGATCTCCCAGTGTAAAGGGTCTCGTCCCTGCCGCGACTAGAAAAATAGTAGTAGCCCGCGAACTTTACTGAGTTTTCATTTGGGCGGTAGAAGTGAAAGAACTCCGCGGTAGTGATGTCCTTCTTGAACAACTTCTCCCAAAGGACAACTGCAGTAAGAATGGCCCTCCAGCCATTAGGGTCTAACTGTGCGGGGGCCAGGTTCATTGCCTGAAAAAGACGAAGGATAGGAACTGGGACAGGTAGCCGCAGCCCGTAAATGAACGCGTGCAGGGGGAAAAAATCCCATCATCGGACAGAACTGTGCACGGTCTTTAGTTCGCGACAGGGGCTGAGCACATCAAATTTACTGGAAATTCGAAGGCCTCAGCAACCTGCTCAGCCCAATCTTGGGTCATCGAGCCGCGGATATCAAGCGCGTCCAATGGTGTCTCAGCCCTCCCAGATGTGCCTCCTGGGTTATTTTTAGCGGCAGCGGCATTATCTCCTTCAGCCATGGGACGAGTACTTGAGTTGGCTTCCTCTTCCATTGGTGGAGATTGGAAATCCTTCCCAGATGCGGAGTCCGTGGAGTCTGAGTCGAGTACTACGCAGTTTGGGCAATCTTTTAGTTTGCAAGGCCCTATTGACCTTAGAGGGGGCGCGAAAGTAAGCTCGGGGGGAGAGGTCCCAAAATGCTTTGCCCAAAAGCCTCTCAGGAACTCGTCTGGGTTAAAGCTCATATGGCTGCAGTAGTACCTGAAAAGCAGAGTTCGCAGTTAGGCACCGCAGCCAGTATGTTTTGTAAAACATCAAGAAGCCGCAGAAGGGTATTTTTAAGTATTAAAAGTGTCTTTGGAATTACGTCACTAACACAGTTATTAATGGGCGAACTCTATTGCTTATGGGACCATACGGTCACAACTAGCCGCGGCCACATCCATATTTTTGGAACATACGCTGACACGAAAATAAGATAGAATTGCTTTAAGGCATTCCCGGCCACGTCCATTCCTAATTCTTCAGACAATTCGATATGCCCTAGTAGTAACTACAATTATTTTACATGGATATGTCTTGGGTTCATGAAAGTTTTAAGGCTGTTCCGAGATTACCAAGGGGGTGATTTGATGCCGCGGATGATAGCTTGAGGGACCGCGACCATTTAGCACGGTATGACGCAGAATTCTAAGTTCAGACGATTATTAAAATCTTACCATGCCGCGGCCTCTATCTTAAACAAGTGATCACATAAATCTCATCATTTTTCGGATCAAACCCACAGAATACGGAGTGTTCGATTATGAACATCAAGAACAGTGATATGTATTTCATATGCAGCATATATGGGAAAAGCAAAACGAACAAATAAAACCCTAGATTTCTAGCAAATGAACTAGGAAAAGCATCAAAAGGAAAGAAAACTGTAAATGGTGGTCGAAAAATCACCTGGAAATGAAGAAAGTCGCAAAGGTCAGCTACAGGCCACCTTGAACTTCCACACACCGCCTCGGAAGGTCGCCGAAATATGCAAGAAGGAATGTGCAGAGTTTCGCTCTCAATTTTCTCTCAAAAGTTTTGGAAACGTAATGAAGTCCACGGCCAGAAACAATTTATATAAGGGAGCGCGGAAGACGAATCATCGCTTTGGCAGTTCCGCGGCACCTAGACTACTTAGCCGCAGTTCCAATTGATCTCCCTTGGCACTACGGCTTGGGGGCTTATTGATAGTACAAATATAGCACCCTGCCACGGAGGTGTTCTCTCATATAGGCCGCGGCCTCACCTCGCTTTAAGGCACGGCCAGAACTCGCTTAGGGCGCGGCCCTCTCCATCATAGGCCACGGCACCCCACCTTAGGTTATGCGGCACCTCTCCAGCTTTCAACCGCTTGGCCTTACATACAGGCCGCAGCCTTATACTACTGGGTGCGGCACCCACAGCTTTAGCCACATGCCGTACGCAGCCTTCTGCTACGCTGGATGCAGTCTTGTACTGTGTGGGATGCGGCACTTAGTATGCCTGCCTTACAGGCTGCATCCCCCTTTTTGACAGCTACTCCAGATTTGATATATATCACGTGCTCAGGGCACGTGACACAACTCACATACCTTCTATAAATAAGGGTCCACACCTCGAGATAAGGAGGATGGGTTCGATACCGGACAGGAGCAGGCTCTACAATACAGATTCTCTCTACACAACCCCCAACGCACTTCTTGGAGGCACACATCTACATCAGCCGCCTCTCCAGCCCACCGAATTCCTGAATATTGTCATGTACTCTCCTTTATTCTCATACTTGTACGCCTCTATAGGCATGATTATATTGTACAATACAACGCACATAATGAGAACGGAGAAACACAGTGGATGTAGGCCTATTTTAAAGGCTGGACCACTCTATATCTTGTCTTCTCTCTGTTTACTTGTTTTACTTGTTATTTACACACTTTTCTCTTGACTTGCTGGTATGAGAACGCCTTATGGCCGATTTCTCGTATCATAACTCGACGCAATCCTAGGAGGACTTCGATTCCTCCTAGGTCCCAAACGATCAAAAGGAGAGACTCTACTCAATCTTTCTAGACCACTAGTCCTTTATGGAGTGAGAGTAACATTCTGTTGAGAGTCTGTAGCTCATACTAATGAGGTTCGGCCGAGTTGATATGAAGGATCGCTAGATATCTCAGTACGATATGAGTCAGTACGTCTAGATTGAGAAACCTCCGAAAATAACGTTCGTCTAGTTCTTGAAGATGGCAAATGGGTATTTCTCTGAACACTTCGTTGTCCTGATGGGGCCGACACTCCACCTTAAACAGTTTGTGTAAGTTGACGCATAGTTTCTTTCATGGTCGTTTGCCCTTGGGCTAAATTAGCCATTATGCTAGCCAAATCTTGAAAATTTGGGGGAATATAAGGGTTTGGAGGGACCCTAGTATTTCGATTACTGGATTCCGGATTCTCAGCCATAGATGATGAATTATTTTGGTGAAAAATGCTAAGTATAGTCATTTCCCACAGACGACACCAATCTGTTGATGTAAAATATAGATCATATCTAATTAATCAATCATAGATAATTAATCCATTACAGATTAATAAGACAAAGGATTTTTAAAGTGGTTCAGCCTTATGAGAATGGCCTACGTCCACTGTTTTTGTATTGCTGACTGTTTGGCTTGAATCTCGGTAATAGGTTTACCAAGAGATTAAAAGTCCCCTTCTTATAAGGAGGTTACAATGTATTTATAGCCTTGAGGCTGTACATATGAAAGGATAATGCGCTGTTATATAGTAGACATTTACATCTGTACGATAATAATGCGTAGTTGTCTTTTTTATTCTCTTGATTTGGATGCTCTGCACGCTAAGTTGCTCGGACCATTTAAGTTGCTCGGGGCGCCTGAGTTTCTCGGTGACAGTATGTTGTTCATCTAAATTATTTATACTTTTCCACGTAGGTTGACATATGTCTTCAAGTGATTGGTCCATGTCAGTAGACTAAATTTGGTATCAACAAGAGTAATTAATATTGAAGACCAACGTTTGGGAATAGGACATCCCATGAAAAAACTTGTAATTACTGCATATAGGTCTTTTCTAATGGTTGTCCAACATTGCTTATAGAAGGAGGCATTGAATCCATCAGGACATGCTGCACTAGAGAGGTCCATTTCCATTTTCACTTGCTTTATTTCTTCTAGAGAAAGAATGGCAATCAACATATCATTTTCTTAATCACTAAGTATTTTTGGGATGTGTTTAACGAGAGTCCAGTTGGTGGAAATAAAGGAGGGGGTGATGATAATGACTTTAAAATGGCCATTAAAGGATTTTCAAATAGATGGATAATCAGATAACCAGTTTCCACTATCATATTTGATCCTTGCTATGGGAGCTTGTTTCTATTTTGGTTCACCATATTGTGAAAAAACTTTTTATTCTCATCACCATATTTAAGCCATTTGACCCTAGCCTTCTGCCTCCCAAACACTTCTTTAAATGAAAGCTTGAATTTAAGATATGTCATAGCCTGACTATATTCAGTATCTTCTTCATCAGAGTAATTTTTTTCCACCACAACTTCTTTTTTGAAGAACAAGGTCATCTTCTTCTTTGATGGATTGGAAAATATATTTAAAGGTTGATTTGTTCCAATGAGATAGGGTTGTCTTAGTAGTCTTAAGTTTAAAAAAACACCCATTGGACTTCTTGTGAACTCAGAGCTCCAATATTGTTCTACCACTAAGGAAAAACTTTGTGTTTAGTCAAAAAAATTTGGAATTCAAAGCTCCTGTTAAGAACACCGTTGCCTTGGTTCAAATTTAAAAGGATTGGGATATAATTAGAATTGGTTTTATTCAAATTAGATATAGAAAAAGAATTGAAAACATGAAGCCACTGAGGGTTGTAGACCACCCTTGCCTACCTTGCCCAAATTCTGGTAGTTCCCTCCCGATTATTGCACTAAGTATACTTTGAACTGGTAAATGGAAGATCTGATAGGCCTACCACTCCTAGAGTGTTAGTGAACTTAAGAACAACATCTTGATGAATCCCATTGCCATTAAGTTTTTTTAGAGGGCTAGACATAATTTTAAAATCACCACATACAATGATTGGAGAATTATCATGGTATTTTTGAATGATATTATCCCATAATGGGACCCTTTTCTCCGTTGAACATCTACCATGAACTGCCATAAATTTAACTGAGGAAAGCAAGGATGGGTTAAAAATCTCAAGAGTTATGGATTGATTTTAGCTTTGGATGATTTTGGTGTCCCAGTTCTGGTTCCATAAGATCCAAATGTTACTGCAAGAGTTTACAATACTATTGGAAAAATTGAGTTTAAGAATAAGGTTCTTTAGTTGAGAGGCCTCAGTCTTTCGTTCCATAATATCTACAATAGAAATATTGTGGATCTTAATCAATTTCTTAAGTCTGCGAATAGTAGTATTATTTCCTATGCGTATAACATTCCAAAATAGGACTTTGATCATTTAGTAAAGGGTTAGAGGGATGTTTGATAAGATAGTTTCTTACCTTGAGATCTGGTTTTTATGGTGAAGGGTTGATGCCGAGAGAGGATGAGGGGCTAGACAGTGGCAGATCTCCTCATTGCTGCTGCTGGTGGATGTGGTTTTCGTCCGAGACAGTGGGCAGGCGAGAGATAGTGTCCCAGGGGAGAGAAGAGGTCGGTAGGGAGAGGAGAAGAGGAGGGGATGGGAAGGGAGGGAGGAAGAGGAGAGGAGAGGATCCAACGATAGAGAGAGAGAGAGAGAGAGAGAGAGCAAGGGAGAAGAGGGAGTGAAAAAATAGGAGAAAAACGACTGAGAATAGGTATATATTTTAGGTTTGATTTTAATCTCGAGTCTATTTACATATCCCCCCAAAGTTCTAAATCCCTTGTCTTCTTGCCTTATCTTTTAAAAATCTTACACATAGCAGTTAGAGTTAATCAGCCTCAAGTATCCTCAAGTACACATAGTTAGAGTCAACCTTACACACAAGGTATGGGCAGCAACCTGTGTTGGGGTGAAAGGCATGGGCATCAGCCTACTGTTAGAGTCAATTATACTCAAGTAGATACCCTCCTAGAAATCTCCACCCACATCTGCTACTCCAAATTAGGGCCATGATAGTTAAAATGAGGTACCTAAGAGGTTAAGGACGAGATCTAGAATGGAAGTAGGGGGGACAATACATAAACTTTTCCAATAGTCATGGGGTTAATTTGCCAACAGTCCTGGGATGATAATGATTTTTTCCCCACTCAAGAAACTTTAAAAGACAGAGAACGTCATGGGGACAATAGAAATGCCACCCAGACTAAAAAAAATCAGAAGCAAAAGAAAGAGGAAAAGTCAGCCTTTTAACCTACGTGTTTCTATTAGTAAGAATATTAACAATACTTATAACTAAACATTGACCATTTCACTAAATGAACATCAAACTTATCAAACCCAAAGTGACCCAAAACAAAGAAAATCTTGGATGAGTTGGGTCATGATAAAACCTAACTGAATTACACTTTTTTGCCCACGTTAACTACAAAAATAATTTCAGCCCCTCATCCATATGCATATTTTTTCCCAAACTCTTGGACAGGGCACTTGCCCAATCCACCTCCTGTACAGAATTGCAATGGAAAAGGGTAAGCCATTAATTTACAGAAACTCGACAGAACAATACAACTTATACAAGAATAACCAGACGTTGAAAAAATTTATTCAGATAATGTAAATTAGTGTAATCAGATAATTTACATAAACTCAACTGAACAGTACAACTTATACAAGTGCTCCAGGATTTGCATTAAAGCATCAGGAGCTTAGTCCTCCAATACATTGTATGAAAATTAAATTAACACATTTTATGGCAGGGAGAATATAAGAAAGCTTCCAAATTGAGGTGGCGTTAGATAAAAATAAATAAATAAATAAATAAAGACCATTCTTGTATAGGGCGTTTATGTAAGACCCCATGAATGGTAATTAGTGTTGTAAAAAAACACCCGAACATGTTTGATTAATAAAATACTAAAACAATACAAATGACAAAAAAAGAAAAAATGAATCATTCTATTTCTCTCCACTTCAGGGAAATAGGTTTATATACACTAGCGAAGCGAGTACTAATGATGTTAATTGTGCAAATGTTGCTTCGAAAAGACACAACCTAGGAGTTATGAATGTCATGAGTCTTGATGAAATTAAAGTAAATGCTAAGAAGATTTACAAGTATAATATCAAGTGGAAATCGCAATTAAATGATATGACATGTACCGTTAGAATGAGGCTGAAACGTAGAATTTGCACCCATCATTTGTGCGCCATTCGATGTCTTATATGCAATTTCATTAGGTATTGAATTCTCATGCATAGTTGAATCTTTCATACTCGGTGGATGTAAAAAAGCAGTAGTTAAAGAACCACATCCACGTCCACGTCCACGTCCACGTCCACCACCATGTCTACGTCCACCAAGTGCCATATAGATGGTAATAATCCTGATCAATTAATCAAAATAATTCATTTACAAATATAAAATTAGAAAAGCAATGATAAAGGAACCAACTCAGTTAAGTAACATATAAATTATAATTTAAATAAAATAAACCCAAATCCTTCACACATCACAGAAATTTAACTAAGTTCAACCAACATCATAAATAACAAGTACATAGGAATTGAACAAGCTCCATCACATAATAACATGTGCATTGTGATTTAAATAACAAAAAAAAATCTCATATGTGTAATCTTCCTTCACTCGCTATCATAATCATCATCACTGCAATTTTCTTCATCGCTATAATATTCTGCTAATGTATCATCTTCCTCATCATCACCGTCACCATTGTCAAGATTATCATCATAACATGCTTGCAAATCATTGCTTTCAATAATGTCTAGTAGAGCATCAGTCCAAGCCATTTGACTCAAGTCCAAATCTCCCTCTTGAATAACCATTTGAATATCAGAAGATTCTTTTTCTTGGTATGCAGCATTACTTGGACAATCGCTGGTATCTCCTGCATCAGCTTCTTCTAGAATGTCCTAAATGTGTCTATGTTTCACTTTATATACTACTTTCCAGTTAGAACCCAGCTTTTAGTCATCTAAGTAAAATAGTTGTGTTGCTTAAGTTGCAATCACAAAGGGATCATCATTATACCATGTCGAACTAACATTTATAGAAGTGAGGTGATAGTCCGTTTGTACTCTCTTCTTCTTAGGATCAGTGTCGAACCACTCACACCCAAATATAAAAACAATGTACTGATTTAGGTACTTCATTTGCATGACACTACACAAACGTCTATCAAAATCAACCACTTCATCATCGTCCCCTCCGGGAACAAGAATTCCACTATTTTGAGTTGTGCGACGATCGTCACGATCCTTATCATGAAATCGAATCCCATTTACAATACAACCAGATTATTTTTCCACACAAACATTTGGACTGCAGGCCAATGAACACAACTTATTTGTGGCTTCTAGCGACCCTTAATGACGTAAAGTTTTCATCAATATAAAGAAGATGTTAGTGTTATATTTACTATCATGTTTTAATATCAGAAAATTAACAAACGCATTATTGAAATTATCAGCTTACACGGTCCGCAAATCACTTTGGAAATTCACGTTCTTGCCTTTGAAATAAATTGTCGGGAGATTTAATCTCTAATTGCGTCATTGTTCACTACACATGCAAAATAAGATTTAGTTTTATTTTGTGAAATATTAATAAAATATTGTGTAAAACGATACTTACTCAAGATAAGGTTGTATTTCTTCACAATTATTCAAGATATACCAGTGGACCTTATCAATAATGCTTTGGGACAATTGAGTGGGTTGTGCAGCACCTAAGGGACGAACAGATTGAGAGAAAATTGAGAGTTTTGCATTACGTTTTCCTCCACATGTATCATTGTTCTGCTCTCCTCGATTGAATTTGGTTTCGACCTCACAAAGGTACATTAAACAGAAATTTAGGGCTTTATTAACAACGTACGCCTCTGCTATTGATCCTTCGGGCCGAGCTTTATTTTTTACGCTTAACTTCAGCGATCCCGGATTCCTGGACACATTGAATGTTATATAGATAAATCATTTTTCACATTAAAAGTTCATAATTAAACATCTGAATAAATATTTTTAAACTATTTCTCAAAAGGGAACATCCATCGCGTATTTACCGGGCCGATAAGCATAGCCTCGCGTGGTAAGTGAACGGCCAAATGGACCATAACATCAAAAAATGCTAGCAGAAAAATTATTTCAATCTTACAGAGTATAAGGACAATCGCTTCCTCTAGTTTCACCAAGTCCTTCACATTCAAAGTTTTTGCACACAATTGCTGAAAAAAGTTTGACAATTCAATTAATGAAGTATTAACATCCTTCGGCAAATATCGACGTATGCCTATAGGGATAAGTCGCTGCAGAATAACATGGCAATCATGACTTTTTAATCCCGATATCTTTCCATCCTTAATGCTCACATTTCTAGATATATTCGCTGCATAACCATCTGGGAATTTGACCGAGTTTAAGAACGCACAAAAGTCCTTTCTCTCTTGTGATGTTAAGGTATAAGATGCATGTGGTTTCAACCATCTATTACCTTGTTCTTATCTTCATATCAGCTAAATCCAAATGAGCCTTGTCTGTATCTTTTGTCTTTCCGTCCATGTTCATCAATGTTCCAAGAACGCTATCACATATGTTCTTCTCAATATGCATTACATCGAGATTATGTCTTAATTCCAGCTTTGACCAATACTCAAACTCAAAGAATATGCTTTTTTCGTCCAGTTTAGTTCCTCCAAGGTAAGTTTTCTCTTCCTATCCTTATTGTTTGGATGCTTACCCGATTTCAGAATTTTCACCTTCTCTAACTTCTCCAATGTGTCATCTCCAGTAAAATCCCTCGGTGCTGGTCTCTCTTCTTTTCTCCCATCATATATTCTACTTTTTCGCCAAGAATGGTTGGAAAGAAAATAACTATGATATTCCATATAGCATATTTTACTTCTCAATCGTTGCGAAGATGTGTCTTCATTGCATACTGGCTATGCATTGTACCCTTTCGTGCTCCATCTAGATAAATTACCGTATGTCGGGAAGTCATTAATCATCCATAATACAATTGCATGTAAACAAAAATATTCCTTACCAAAATTATCCCATGTTTCTACACCAACATGCCAAAGATCTTTTAACTCATCTATCAAGGTCATAAGAAGACGTCCATGTCCTTACCCGATGCTTGTGGACCCGGAATTAACAAAGCCATCATGAAAAATTATTCCATCATACATAGCCAGGGTGGCAAATTGTAAGGCACAAGAATTACCGGTCACATGCTGTATGAGTTACTCATATTTCCTAATGGATTAAAACCATCGGAAGCAAGACTGAACCTCACATTGCGAGAGTCGTCCGCAAACCAAGGGTACTACTTATCAAAATCTTTCCATGCCTCAGCATCGACCGGATACCTCAAAACATCATGCGTATCGACTCGTTTTTCCTTATGACACCTCATATCAGCGGTTGTATGCTTTGACATATACAGTCATTGCAACATTAGTTTCAATGGGAAGTAGCCCAGTACTTTATGAGGAACATTCTTCCCTTTTATCATCATACTTGTACCTAGGCTCATCACATACCGGATACCTATCCGCATTTTGATTCTCTTTCCAAAACAATGCACAATCATATTTGCACACATGAATCGATTCATAATCAAGTCCCAAATCTCGCATCTTTTGTTTTTCTTCATAATGCGAATAGGGGATATTTGAATGTGGATAAGCTTCCTTCAACACTTGGAGTATCATATCAAAGGATTTGTTGTTCCAATGGTTAAGAACCTTAACATGCATTAACTTTATAAAAAGCTAAAATGAGGAGAATTTTTTACATCCCGGATATAGCTCTTCTCCGAGTTCACCAAAAAAATTATTATATGTACTAGCAGCATTTTCACTATGCTCGGGAGAACCATTGAGGCCAAAAATATCATTTAACATATCAAACATGTCATCATCTTCCTCCTCAACTTCTACATTTTCCGGCACTTGTGCACTTGAAAAGTTTTGTTCATCATTCACCTCCTCTCCATGATTTATCCAGCAAGTATAACTATAAGATAATCCACGACTCAACAAATAACTTCTGATAGTTATCATATCATGGAAATATGCGTTTTGACAATCTCTAGATGGACATCGTGACTTGTTATTTTCATTAAGGTGGTCTCTTGCGATCTCAATGAACGAATCAACACCGGATTTATATTGCTTAGACAACTTATTAGGCAGAAACATCCAACTCTTATCCATTTTTATCTTCCTGTTATTTCACATCAACATATCATTACTTGTTTGGAAAAATAAATTATGATTATCATAATTAATCATTATTAATTAATTGTTAAACCTATTAACACCAGAGCATTATCGTCACATATATAAAACATAAAACATGGCTTTAGCAACCAAAACACACCATCATCATTAACCTACAACTTTTGTGACTTTAAGCAAACCATAATCTAAATCTCAAGATTCATCCAAACTAAATCATTTTCAATCACCAATTCTTAAATACAAAAATTAACTGTTTAATTATTTAATTCAATCTTTAAAAATTCATCGGTTCTATTAATCCAACAAAACTTTAAAAATGGTAAAACTCAAAAAAACCATAATTTTGTAAAGAATTCAAAAGTGGTCATCCATAACCCACATGCCACAAAATCACAATAATAAAAGCAAGTTAAAAACAGAGACCCTAATGTCCAGTTTATAATATATTTTGATAAGAAAATAAATAGTGGTCCACAACCCACAAAATCGCATTAATAAAAGCGAGTTAGAAACAGTGATGTATTGAGTGGCTCTCACTCTTTCAAAGTGTTTAATTAACAAGTATGAAACAAAGAAATAGATAAACTTGCGGTCCAAATTATCTTACAAAATAAATTGAAAATAGTATCCAATATTTTTGTCGAGTAGTTCTACACAAATTTAGGATTCTGACTCATCTTTTACGACGCACTGATATACCATGTCTAAGTCCGTAAAGTATTATTCAAAACACAAATCAATACATTATAATACACCATTGTGCCGCACAAAATGACCTAAAATCTTTAGTACCTTTAGAATTACTCTATTTGTATATCTAACAACTCCTCACACGCTGTGCTAACACCTAATTTGAATTTATTAATAAGTTAGTATAATTAATGAGATTGACACTATTGTATACGAATTCAAATTACACGACTCATTTTATACCCCTTTCAACCAAAAACAAACCTGACATAATAACGCACCCGTGGTCTATAAAACACTTTGGGGCCTTGTATCACCCCGTATTTTTAGGATAAATAATTTAGCTAATTTGGAGAAATAGAATTTAAACTAAATTGATGGTTTGGAGAAACTATTTATATAGGGGAATTTATTTAAATTGGAAGATTCAATTTATTTCGAGAATTGAGATTTAAATTAATTCGGGTTATTTCTTTTAAGAATACATGTGTCGTAATTTGAGATTTTAGTTAACTAACTTGGATGATGATTCTGAGTGTACAGTTCAGCCCGAAAGAGTCGAGATAGTCAAAATAGAGTACCCGGAGGTAGTAATTGGGTCTTGGGACGTTTTTAAGTATAATCGGACCCACACGGGAGTGATTAGGCCATTTTAATAAAGCCCACAAGCCTAAAAACGAGATTGGCATAATAAAATCAAAACGTGAGAGGGTATAGCAGCCATAATTCATTTTGGAAGAACCCTAGTTGCAGAGGAGAAAAGAGGGATCAAGTGGGAGAGATTTTGGGAGTCACGCCAAGAAGAGATTGATGTGTTCTTAGTCAAAATCTCCATCTACATCAAAGGATCAGACTCTACAAAATTTCCAGGCAAGTAGTTAAACTTTCTTTCATTTGAATTGCGGTATTGCGATTCATATCATGGTGGGTGTAAACCATATTCATTTTGGGATGAGTTATTATAGCAGAATTCGTTTTTGGAGGGTATCACATGTTAAATCTGGGTTTTGTGGATTTAAGCATTTAAGGTGAGATTGATGTTTAATTAATGGGAGAATACAATCATATGATGTTAGAATATGATTTATAATCGAAAACCCATTAGGAATTGTTGTTGAATTTGAATTATTGAATCAAATTGAATTTGTGATTTAAGAAATTTTGAGAAAAACTCAATTCAGGAACCCTAGAAGTTTTAATGAGAATAAATGATGATTGATGATACATATTAGTGTTAGAACCTGTTTATAGATGTAATAAACATGGGGTATAAATTGGGTTGATATTTGGGTTAAATCCATGGAGGTTTGAGGGTTATAAATGGAGAAAAACGAGTTAGAGAAGAAGATGATTCGTAATCCGTCGGAACGATCCAATTTTGAGGCAGAACCGATCCAATTTACCCGTTTGTCAAAACATGAAACTTTTAGATCTATTCGTCATGGTCGCGTGGACACTGGCCTTGTATTTTTTTGATTTTTTTTTAATTAGTAATGATTTTTCTATGAAAGAGTGTCTGAAATCGAAATCCTTTATGAGAAATAAAATCTGGATTTTTAGGGATGTTCGTAGATGAGTGAAGAACTTTGAAAAATATAAAGGAACATTATTTTATCCTTGGATTAGATAGGGATCAATCCGGGTTATGGATTTAGGAGTATTTATAATGAACGACACTTGATAATATATGTCAAAAATATACGAACGTATTCGAATGAGAATTTTGGATGAGTTTAGCATACATGCTGATATTTTAAGGTGGAATTTAATTGATATAAATAAATGGAACCTAATACTTAGAGTCTTATGAGATGAGTATTAGGGACAATTAAATTTAATAAGGGTGTTAAATTTATTAACCGAATTTGATGAAATGAATTCTAAAAGGTTAAAATACGAGCCAATGAAGGGAGTCCGAGCATTTTGGTTGAGTGATACCACTTGGAAAAAAAATTAATTGAGGTGATAGTAATTAAATTAAGGGTCGGGGTTTTGACTCTCATATTTTTCAGGCTAGTGTTATGGGAGTTAGGCACAGATTAGCCGATTTAATTTATTATAGAGATATATAATAAATACTCGAATAGTGGATTTAACGAGAGGTGTTAACCTTAATAGTTGTTTTTTGTGTAATAAATTCTAAAGGGTGAAGATACAGACCATATGAGTGAGTCAAAGTATTGTAGTTGGGTGACACTACTTTAATAAATTAATTAATGTGAAATTGATTAGATTAATCGGTGTAATTTGAAATGTAATGAATTCGGGGGATGAGCGAACCTATGACTTTGATCAATAGGATATGAGTGAATTACCTACTGCAATATTTTAAAGGAAAATTGGCACGCTTCGAGTAGTGAGGGATACTGGGGAATATACGATGAGACGTATAATTGAAATTAAATAATATGTAAGATCTTTGGGAGATATATATGCTATGTATGGAATATATGATATAGGTTGTGTGTATACCTATACTAATTTGTATGATTTATTATGTGTATGACATACCTACCATACTTGCTATCACGGAAGGTTGATTTTCGGAAAAGGGCCATCTTATCTTTGTGTGCCTTTGGAGGATTTAGATTGGTACCTTAAGGACATAGGACCGTGAATGACTTATTTGTGAGTTGATAAGTCAGCTAACCATGGGAGCATAGGTATGTGCGTGACTCATGGGTATGTGAACTATGTTCGTCTCCAATATGTGTGATTTGTATTGATACAGTTTCAGAGTGATTCGAAATATGTAGTCCTTTATACAGTATGTGATGTATCAGGACTTGATAAAAGAGTATGCATGTACCACAGGTCCCAGCCTAGTGGTGTTGTATTTTATATATATATATATATATATATATATATATACACTTGTGATTTATTCTACTACGTGTGTTTGGTAGATGATGTACCAGGACATGATAGCATAGTATACACGTACGACAGCTCAGCGTAGGGGTGTCATATTAGTATATATATAATAGTGTGATATATGTATACTTGTGACTTTATTCTACTGGGTGAGTTTAGTAGAAGAGAAAGATAGTGACATTAAAAAATAACTATATTATGTGGAGAAATAAACATATACTGAGAAATTTATAATGGGCTAAAAGACATGGAAATTCGATAACGTATTGTATCGACAACACGGGTAGGCATAACGAATTATTTTGTAGAAGGAGATTTGATATGGCTACTTAGGTGGGGTAGCTTAACTAGGAAAGGTATAAGGCGAGCGTTACGTGTGCACATTAGATGAGGGGTGAGTTATGTCTCAAGAGTGTGCGACACTAGCGTAAATATGAAAAGTGTGTGCATATTTAATTATTGCAATTTAACTGCTTGCTAAATATTTTACTTGGGCTCTGACCCGTGTCAAAAATCTTTTCCAAAATATTTTAGGTGTCCAGTCACAGGGACACCCAGTTTGAGGATTCTATCCAGGATGCACAGCTACATCTCATGTGGAAGTTGCAGGACCTTGTTATAGACGCTTCGTTCATTTACTCCTAGTGTAGGAACTTTTCTTCAGTATTCATTTGGGCATGTCGCCCTCAGATTTTGTATTTAATTTATTTATTGGACTTTATGTATCCAGGTTATTGCTTCAGGGACTATTGTATTTTATTGTTGAACTGATAGTTAATTCTATTATCTTTATTTATGATTATTCATTTGTGTTGTATTCCATGATCAGTTGTTTGGATGGTTTAAATGGGCATTGATTTCTGCATCTTGTTAATTAATGTAAGATAAAATTCGGCACCGGTCTAATTAAATTACTAGGTGGTTAGTAACCTTAAAAAGTTTTCGACAGTGATGCTAATAATGAGCCATATGAGACCAACGTGTTATTTTGATCACGGGCTGGCCACCCGGTATTTTAATAGGCGGGGTGGTGAACAACATCTTATACAAACTAAATTTTTTTCGTTCTAAAAATAATGATTAAAAATCCTATAGAAGACAAACATGGCCATCGAAGTTCCGTATGATGAAGCACCGAGTGGTGAACAACCTATCTAAGGCTACCACCATCTCATGACTGTGACAACATCCCTATTTGGACAATCAACTTTTTTTAACCTTATCTACTTGTTACATACCTGTTTGGACAATCAACTGTTTGGACAATCAAATAACATTGTGGCCATACATGCTTCTTCCACCCTTCCCTCCTCAAAATTACCCAAACTAATAGATATGCATACAATTCATGAAACAGTATAAATAAATCAAATATAAAATAAATAAAAACACAATAACATTGTTCGATTCTATCACAAACATTTTTGGGTTTCGAACAGATATGGAACCGACAAATAAATAGAAGGGAAAAGAGATGGTACTTCTCGAGCGCTGACGGATTGAGAGGAGGGAGAGAGGATATGCCGTCTGAGATTGAGAGGGACGGGGGGTTGAAATTATATTTCTTTACCCTAAAATTTTTAACCGCGTTATAGTTTAAGCACTTTATCTTCTTTTTTTATGTATATTTTATTTTTTGCAAGGAAAATAATTAAAAACGTTGCAATAAATAATTAGGATACTAAAAAAGGGCGGAAAATTTTACCTCCATATTTTTTTGCAAGAATTCTATTATTTCCTTGCTAAAAGTTACATTTTGCAAGGAAATATTTCCTTGCAGAATGTGTATGACAAGATTATATTCTTAGCAACGTTTTTTTTATTTCCCTTGCTAATAATACACTTTTAGAAACGAAAATTACTTCCTTTCGTTGCTAAAACAAAATTTTCTTGTAGTGGAACGGTGCACAACTGAGTTAAAATGAGAGGTATTTCAGGATTTCATTACAGGCCCCGCATATAAAATGATTGTTTTTGTTGTTTAAACCCTAGATTTTTAGAAACTTTTTGGAGACCTTGAGATGGATGTGAGATTGTATTCCAAAGGTGAGAATTTGGGTGAGAAGTGAGGCATTTTCCATCTCACCTATGGGATTTCTCGAAAGCGGAAGAGGTTGGTGAGTGTGAGTGTTTCACATATTTTAGGTTGCTTTATTTGTGGTGTGTGAGGGGTCTCACAGGGTTACAAAGGGAGAGATATACAAGCATGAGAATGACAGTGTTTCATATTTATATATTCGATTTAGTTGGATGGAGAGTTGATTTACAATGGTTATTCGGGATTAGGGTACGAGAATATAGATTATGTGATTTATTCTCAGTATATTGTGTTTGTTAAAAGGCTAATATTCCGACCCGTATATAGTGCAAAATTATTCATTATCTTAATAAATAATAACGCGTGATGACAAATCAGTATTGAAAATATTCGTTTAACTTCGTTGGTTTAGAAAGTAACTAAATAAAAACCAAAAATAAACATATTGAAAAACCGAGACAAACAAGAGGAAGGTCTAAACGTCTTTATAGGTCATAGGCACAAAAAGATGCACCATGCAAAGTTAGCTGATATATAACCTCCTGAGTTTTGAGGACCTGTGTGGTTCAAACTAGAATACGTAACTAAAGTGACTGCAATGAAAATAGTTTTGGTGAGTCGTCCTAAATAACATGTATCAACCATGCATATAAAGGAAGGTCTTTCATCACACTCTTTGTCTTAGTGGTGGTAACCACATGGAAAAAGTTACTATTTAATATTTGTAGACGACAAGATACATAAAGGCAACGAAAGATAAGGTAGGCTACCGGACTGGATTCAAGAGAAAGAGAAGATAACACTTCAGCTATATAGCCTTAAACCTTGCAAACATATTGGAGAAGTCTCTCTCTCTCTCTCTCTCTCTCTCTCTCTCTCTCTCTCTCTCTCATATGATGAGATTAAACTATAGTTATCCACGGAGAGCGTAAAACACAATATTTAGCCATTTTGGTGGCTTTAAAAGGGTCATTGATCATACAAACAACCTACGAGGTTCAGGTGCTTAATAAAGGCCCATCATTTTTCGCTTCCTTGTAAGGTTTTATAACGAGAGCCTTACTTGGGTGTCACAATGACTCAATATAATTATATTATTTCCATGGGAGTAAATGAGAGATGTTCCTCATAAACTAAAATAATCAATTCAAGAGAAGTCAAAATGTGGACAAGGTTCAAGACTATCAAGAACAAGACAGGTTTGTTCTCATAACATCAAGCTCCTACTTTTATTTTCATCAACTGTAAATATATACGTAGTTTGTGTTGTTTAATATCTAAAATTTGTTTTAAATTATGACATACAAAGACATATTTGATGAATAAATCATGGACAAAAATCTTACAAAGACATATATAATATATTACAGTTGATAGCTATCAATTCCATTCTTAACAATATTCTTTTGAAACCGTTAGTTGGATTTAATATTTTACCTTTTGTATCCACGTCACCGTGCAAATTTTATGTAACCCTAAGAATATACAGAAATTTGAGAGCGAGAAAGAGGCAAAAATAGATCATGAATTTTAATACTTCAAATAATATTGTTTATGAATATAGGACAATAAATATTTTGTTTTTGTTTTTATTTTTAATCCCTAATTTTTGTTAACGTTTTATGAATATGGGTCCGTGTTAATGGTTTTATTAAAAAATAGGGACTAAAATAATAAAAGAAATGTTTGTTGTCTTATTTCTAAAATACATATTATAATATGCCCTAAATTTACAAAACCCCTTTTTTAAATAGTAAAAAAGATATTTTTGAGTTTATTTTTTTGTGGTATTTAAATATTTCAAAAGACCCATAAAAAATCAATTCAAAACAGTTTTCTTTCTATTTTAAAAAAATGTGTCGAAATATATCTGTATTTAAGAGCTTTTTTTATATAAATAAATGATTGTCTTAGCACCAAATGCTAAGGGAGCGATCCCATATACACGGAGTATACAAAGCTAAAGAGAAACAAGAAAATAATGAAAATACAAACATACAACAACATAATACACTCCCAAATTACAATGCAGCATGGATTTCCTCCACAAACTCTAGAAAATCATGAGTACTGACGGTAATCTTCACCTTGTACCAACTGAAAAGAGTGCTAAAAAAAGTATTTAAGAGCTTAAAATTGACATAATTTGACATTTTTTTAAAGTAGCAAAAAAAATCATTTTGAACTATTTTTTATGGGTCCTCTAAAATGTTTAAATATCATAAAAAATCAACCTAAAAATACTTTGTTTACTATTTATACAAAATGCTCCACATAGGTGGTATATACTTGAGCATGCATCTCTCTCTCTCTCTCTCTCTCTCTCTCTCTCTCATATATATATATATAAACGGAGAGAGGCTCAAGCGCGGACGGACATGGTGCAGACGATTTTTTAAAAATACTTCCTGACAAGTTTTTGAAGTGATTTTTTATGGGTTATTAACATTTCAATGAACCTCCAAAATGATCATCTCAAAATAATATTTTTTGCTATTTTAATAAAATCGATCAAAATCAAACAGTTTTTTTGACCAATTTTATTACAAAGAAAAAAACATTATTTTGAGGTGATTTTTTTTAGTTCATTGAAATGTTAATAACCCATAAAAAATCATTTCTAAAAAATGTCCTGAAATATTTTTTTTAAATTGTTCACGCCGTGTCCGTCCGCACATGAGTCAGACTCTCTCTCTCTCTCTCTCTCTCTCTCTATATATATATATATATATATATAGAGAGAGAGAGAGAGAGAAGAATTCTCACCTATACCATGTTGTATAGATCATCCATACATCACACCTAATTGTAGGCCTTCAAAAACTTTTTTTAAAATTTTATATTTTTCCTTGAAATTAACCTTTCAATGAACCTATGTTCCAAAATTTAGGTCAAAATACATTTTGTAGCTATTTTTAAAAAATTTACAAAAAATTGCTCAAAATACCTTATTTATAAGGCCCTATGCCAGCAGTTTTTTGTTGATTTTTTAAAAATATCTACAAAATGCATTTTGGCCTAATTTTTTGAATATGGGTTGATTGGAAGGTTAATTTCAAAATAAAATAAAAAAAAAGTTGGAAAAAAAGTTCCTTAGTATTAGAACTAGGTGTGATGTATACAATATGATGTAGGTGAGCATCTCTCTCTCTCTCTCTCTCTCTCTCTCTATATATATATATATATATATATATATATATATATATATATATATATATATATATATATATGGGGGGGATGAGACTCTTAAATATATCTTTTTTAATATATGTAAATAACAAATCAAGTCCCATTTATTGGATCAAAGATGCATCAAGTTCATTTGACTTTTGTTAATGCACTAGGTCCTTTTTTCATAATATATTACATATATTTAGACAAATGTACCATCACATATATACCCATTCTAAATCCACTTACTCTCTCTCTCTCTCTAAAAATAAACATATAATCTCACACACTTTCTCTAACGGCCCCACCACCACCTCCACCCCACCCCACCCCATTCAAGACTCACCAGAAATAGCCCACCGAAATATCTCACCGGAGCTGCCGAAATTCTCACCGGAATATTTATCTCTCCTCGTTTCTCTCTCTCTCTTCCTCTATTTCTTTATTTTTTTTCTGGTCTACGCCAACGACAACATCCCCCGAGATGGAGAAGAAGAGTTTTTACCGAAAAAAATGAAAGTTTTACGAAAACAATAAATTTATCCGTTTCGGATTTTTCGTCAAAAAATATCGAATATGAGTGTTGTTTGATAGATCTTGACGAGTAGATTCCAAATATATAAATTTTGTGAATTTCGGATTTGTAAATTTGAAGTTATGAGCTTTTAAAGATTTGAAGGTTTTTTTTTTTTTGGCAAAAGACGAGGTAATAGGTGTCAAAGATATTTCGAGGGTGTATTTGTGATTTTAATGTGCTGAGTTGGTAAAATGGGACCTTTGACACCATTAACTCGATCAAATGATCTCTTGCCTCATTGACAAAGTAAATAGGACTTGGTAACAATTACCCCTATAAGAAATTATTCTTCGATGAAATTCGGTCCGAATATCCCCTCACTACGATGAACAACAACATCAAATATCATAGAGGATTCAACCATTTAGTATATTAGATGTTGTTTTAAAGTTTAGGTGGGCAACAGACACAAGTGTGTATATATATATATATATATATTGATAATATGTTTAATACATATGTGCTATGTGTATATTTTATATTATTCCATGCAGTAATAATACATTTATAAAACTATATATAAGTATCATGTATCTATCGATAATATTATTTAACATATGGATCTTAGTATATTATATAATTTAATAAAATATAAATATTCGTAATTTTGTGTACATGTACATATATATTTTTAATTTATAAGAATTACACACATATAAAAGTATTATGTATGTATATAATATATTAAGGTATAAATACATTAAAAATAAAATAAATGATTAATTCTGAGTTGAAAAATAAAAAATAGAAGTTATAAAATACCATTTTGTTATTTTCTGCAAAACTTGATTGTAACATAGAAATATTATAACTCAGTAATTTAAAATAAGTATGTCAGATGTATATTTTTATCCAAAGTACATTTAAACACGGAAAATAAAATGATGGGGGCAATGTTGGATATTGTAACTCTTGGTGTTATTACATATGCGTTGTCCTACAGCTAACACATGACTGAGATATTGACATATCTTAAAATCCATAAAGGTCGAACTTTGGAGCAACGAAAAAAGAAATGGTAAAGTTTACTTGGAATATATCATCATTTTTCCTCCTTTTTTCTCCGAGGATCTTTTCCTCAGCCCCTTCGATTTGTTCCAAAATAGGTTACGTATCAATGTTTAATTAGTCAAATGAAAACCACACCTGCAAGTTACTGTCCACCAATCAAATATCGTCAAGCCAATCTGTGGAGTATATGTATTGCCATTTCAACGTTAGAATTATCCCAAATTACCTTTAGGTTTGCAGTTTTAGGGAGGAAATGGTTACAATTTATTTGTATAGTAGCGAACATTTTTGTTAGTATACATCTACCTTGTTCAGTCTAGATACTTGAAGTTCGGCATATAGAAGCTTATTCAAAACTAACAATATCATTTTGAATTTCAGATGGAAAAGAAATGGGAGATACAAAAAGAAGCCTGAATGTGAACGAGGAGTACTTTTGCGCATTAAGAACCAAATCCTTCGCAGATTTCCAATCAAAAGCTCAATTACTGGTAAACT
Source organism: Sambucus nigra (assembly GCA_949130495.1). NCBI lineage: Eukaryota > Viridiplantae > Streptophyta > Magnoliopsida > Dipsacales > Adoxaceae > Sambucus > Sambucus nigra. The sequence goes on along the minus strand of OX422220.1, from coordinate 348,929,273 downwards.
CCCCCTCATCTCCATCTTCATGCTATCACATGTTCACTAATATCCTCCTTCAACCTGGCCAGGATACCATATCATCATTTCTTGATTCAACAATCCTCTCTAAACAATCCCATCTCAAATCTCTCATACTCAACTATTTTGATATTAGCGCCGAGGCCTCAAAAATCTGCACCCACCTTCTCAAAAGCATTAACCAAATTCAATCAAACTACAAGTTAATCCAACAAGTTCTCGACAGTGTCGATGATTGTTCAATTTCTTCCCCTCCTGAGAAATTTGCCTCTGTGGCCTCAGAATTACAATCTTTCATCATTGTCAAAAACCCATTTTCAGATGTCCATAAATTAGATTTCAAAAAGATTCATACTAAGAATGCCTTGGTTTTTCAGCACTTGAAATCAAAGAGAAAAAAGGTGGCTAGAAAGATTAGGTTAATTAGATTTTTCAATAAGGCCTCGGGCGTTTGTTTAACCGCGGCGTGTGGGTTGTTTGCCATTGCTGCTGTCGTTTTAGCAGCTCATACGCTTACCGCATTACTCATGGGGCCCGCCATTTTAAGCTTGCCATTGAAGCCATTGAAGAAGAAGTTTGTTAAGTTTAGGTTTCTCAAAAGTGGGTTGTTAAAGAAAGTCGGGGAGCAGCTGGATGTGGCGGCTAAGGGTACATATATTTTGAACCGTGATTTCGACACTATGAGTCGACTAGTGGCTCGGTTACACGACGAGATTGACCACAACAGGGCAATGATACAATTGTGTTTGGATAGAAAAGAGGATAGGTTTTCTTGGGAGGTGTTGAAGGAGATGAAGAAGAGTGATACTGGGTTTAAAAAGAAAGTGGAAGAGTTGGAAGAACATGTGTATTTGTGCCTTGTGACAATAAATAGGGCTAGAGCTTTGGTCATTAACGAAATCGCAACATCATCTGGTGTAGAAGAATTAGTGCAGTGAGGATATATATTTTTTCCTACTATTTTCCCTTTTTGGGTAGCCATAAAGAAGTAGCCACGAAAAGTTTGTATAGTATATTATTTTTCATTGGAACATATGTATATGTGAATATCAACTTTAAGTTCAAAGAAAGTTTTAAAGGTTTTTTTTAATGCAAGACTAAAAGTTTCTTGTTTTACTCAAGTGAATATCGCTACAAAGTTAAGGTAAGGTGTGAACAATACATATCGTTCTAGCCTTTTATGTTTTGTCCACTCTATCACGTGAAGAACTGCATTTTAAGGATACGTGAAACACTGAAATTCATGTCAAACGAGTCCCACGTTGAGTGATCATATTGTCCTAGACGATAAATAAATAATTCATGCACAGCCGGACCCAATCAACAAGTTCCACATATAATCGAAAAGAAAAATATCCAAAATATTAACTAATAATTTAATTTTGAAATTAGAATAAGTTAGAATTAACTATTTAATTAAAATTAAGTATCTTATTTAATGTAGTCCACATAAAAATTTGAATTTTGAAGTGCAAAACTAAATAAAAGGTTTTAATATGGATAGTACAAAACAAACAAACCATTTTTTTGTAAAAACGTGGTCCCTTTATGCGTGTGTCCGTGAAAATAACTTTTCAAAATTTTTATCAATTATATTAAGCACCAATTTTGTGACTAATTTCAATTTTATCTTCTTAATCCCTAAACATGCATCTAGTAATATAAGCAAGATAAAATAAAGAATGGCGGTGTACGAGGAAATCAATAAGAGAATAAATCTTGGACGGCCCAAGCCAGACAATCACTATGATACGAAAATTACAAAGGAAGAATTACAGTCTTACTCAACAACTCGATCCCCACAAGTCGTGACGCCTCTTCTTCTCTTCAACTGCTCCTCCACAATACAATGCAGGAATTCACCGACGCTAGGTTCACACCAAACGAGTCCACGTGTACCTCAGTATCCACCGATACAGCCTCAACAATCATCAATCAGCAAGTACAAAGTCCACCGCACAAAACAGGTTCTTAGAATGATAAAGAATGAAACAATGGTGCAAACACAAGATCTCTATGACATATGGTTACGCAAGACTCGGATCTTGTAAATACAAAGAATGTTTTATGCTTTGAAAAAATTTGGTAAACTATTGCAGAAAATGCGTAGGTTATGTTCAGTTCTGTATGTTCTACACACTCTTTTTTCTGAGAAAAAGATGCCCTAAATCAGAACTTTTGAGGCGACGCGTCATTTTAACGAAACCATGATGTCGTTTGAACAAAATGACCATCTCGTTAGAACGAGAAGACCACGTCATTTGAACGGCTCTACAATGTCGTTTGAATGACTTCGAATGTCTTTTGAGGGTGTGATTTTGTTATAACGGCCTCTCATGTGCCATGTGAGCCTCACGCGCACTGTTCCACGCGTCTCCCAAACCACGCGCTGTGATGATGTAACCCTCGACCTTTGATATAAGGCCAAGGGAAAAGTTCCTTCCGGTAATGAGTCTGGCCTAATTTGGGCCTCGTACTGTCGTACCCTCGGAGGGTCATCCGGAGCCTGATGAAGGGTCGGCCCCCTGAGGGTTCGTCCGGAGCCTGATGAAGGGTCGGCCTCCTAAGGGGTCGTCGACCCCCTGAGGGGTCGTCCGGAGCCTGATGAAGGGTCGGCCCCTCGAAGGGTCGTCCGGAGCCTGATGGAGGGTCGGCCTCCTGAGGGATCGTTCGGAGCCTGATGAAGGGTCGGCCCCTCGAAGGGTCGTCCGGAGCCTGATGAAGTGCAGGGCGCCCTCGACATGGCCGAGGGTATATACAAGTATATCAATCACCCCCCATCCCTTAGCCATAGATGATGCTGAGATGGCTGAGGGATAATGTTGCTTTTGAGACTAAGTGTATGGTCTGTTTGATGAATGGCACCTGTCAAGCTGATTTGACAGCTGTCAAATTTTTATCCAATGTCGTTCCAGTTTTCAAGGCATGGCGGCTGCATGCTGCTTGGGGCTTTGTGCCCTAATGATGTCCTCCTCGTGGGTTGTGCTTTGGCTTGGGTAATGGGCCCACTCATTACTAAGGTATATAAGCAATTTTTGAAACCATTCATTCTCTTCTTCTTCTTTGCGCCCAAGCTCTCTCTCTCTCTCTCACTTCCAGCCTTCTTGCCATTTCTGCAGTTTTTGCACCTTCAAGCTTAGCAACTTCGCCATTCCTCTTCAGGTAACACCTTGACCCTAGTGTCCTACTTATCTTCATTTCTGTTTGCTTTCTTGTTTTAAGCTCATAGGGCTAGATTTCCTTAGGCTGTTCCATAGCTTTTCCGGTGTAACCTCCGGTAAGCTGTTCTTGAATTGTTCTTGATAGAAAACCCTTCAATTCTTAGGTTTTGATCGAAAAGTCCACCCTGGTCAAAGGTGAGATTTGTTTGTAGTTAAGTTAGGTTACCCAAATTCTTCCAAGTGTAGGGTCTCCCCCTTAATGCTTAGGAGGCTTTATAATCTAGCCGAGGAGTTCCCATCCTTGCGAGAGAAGCTTTTCATAGAGATCAGACGAATAGAGCAAGAGGAGGAGAGAAGACGAGGGGCCGACCCTAATTGGGTACGACCCATTTTTCCCATCCCTCTTGCCATAGTAAAGCCATCTGAGCCATCTGAGTCTTGTGGGTCGTCCTGTCGTCCTGCCAAGAGTTATTCAGAAGAGATGGACGAGAGAGCGTCGTCGCCCATTGGCGTTGGGCCTTCTGGGAGAGGAGTGTCGTCTGACCTAAGCCCGGACCGACAGGCCGAGGGTATGGTTACTTCCAAGGCTGTCCCTGTGACAACCTTATCTCCACATGCCTTCCAGATGGATTTTCCCCAGAGGGCTCTGGCAAGTGATGAGGCCGAGGGTGAGGGGACAGAGGATGAGGGTGAGGACTCAGATGATGACCAGGTTGACACCTCCCATTCCTCGTCCTATGTCTCCTCAGTTAGGGCTCGTGACCTCTTGCTGTGGAGGCATGCCTATGGAGTGTCCCCAAATATAACTATGAGGGTTCCCTCTGAGTCTGAGAGGGTCTTCGAGGGTGAAGAGGGAGAGGTTGCAGTATACGAACAGATGTTCAAGGTAGGTGTCAGATTCCCTCTGCATCCTGTTGTCGTAGATATCCTGTCAGCCCTCGGCGTTGCCCCCTCTCAGCTTCCTCCCAACTCCTGGAGGACGATCCTTGGCTACATCTCCTTGTGGAAGAATGCTTTCACTGATGAGCCATCGGCCAACGTATTTTTGGCCTATTACAATATCACATCCTAGTCCAAACAGCCTGGGTACTACCACCTGGGGGCGAGGAGATCTGACAAAAAACTTCTCCACGTGGCACAGACCTCCAACCACGATTGGAAGAAGAGATTTTTCTTCATTTCTGGGGAGTGGGAATTTTTCGTCGAATCTCAACATTTGGACGACAGTCTGAGGGTTCCCAGAAGATGGTCAAACCCCTTGATGAGGGCCAGGTCTGATCCCGAGCTTAGTCTGGATGAAAAAGATATAGTTGAGTATCTGAGGGAACGAGGGAGAGGGGGTGAGATTGCAAAATTTGAAGACCTGGTGACCCCCAAGTTCCTCAAGAAGTTGGTCTGAGGGTCGGCCCCCTGACAGAGCTATATGAGTTACATTAATTTTTGCTCATTCTTTACTTTTTTCAAGTGTTTCATCTTTGTCTCTGCATCTTTCTAACGTATCGTCCTCCTTTCAGGTCGTCCTGCAGGTATATCAGATCAACTCTGGGAAATGATTGCTCCGAGCTTATTGTCTGGTTTAGGCGAGAAGAAGGGCAAGGAGCCTCAGCAGGCTCCGAGAAAGACAAAGGCCGTGGGGCCGAAACTTGTTGAACGAGGGCGAGGGTGGGGTCATCTGAGGGGGCTGGTTCCTCTTCTAGCATGGGAGCCTTCTGGTCCCAAAACTTGACATCACTGAAGGCCAAGCCATCTTCCTTGATCACGAACCTAAGGGCAGCCAAGGCGTCCATGTTTTCTGCCCCTTCGGCTGCTGACTACGAATTTCTGTCAAAGATGCCTCCGGCCAAGGTGTATGACTATGGTCTTCACGCACTGGCTCAGGTACTTATCCTTACCTCATCTAATTTAATTTAATTTTTCACTAACTGTTTCCTCAACCTCTTAACAAGTGTCTTTTCCTGTGCAGTCCGTCTGTGCCTTCACCTCGGCCACTAAGTGGATGGCTGAGAATCAACATAAGTTTTATGAGGCCGAGAGGGCCATTCAGCATGAGGCCGACCTACAGACAGAGCTCGAGACTGCGAGGGCTGAACTAGAGAGTGCTAGGACCGAGCATGCCAGGGTCTTAGATGAGCTGACGAGGCAACACGATGCCGACCAGCAGGCCAAGGACTTGCTGATAAGGGAGAAGGATGAGGCTTTACTCAACTTGGAGGCTCAGCACAAGGCCGATCTGGAAGTAGCTGTTAAGAAAGTCGAGACCGATGCTGTGGAGGCCTACAAACTCTCAGACGAGTTTCAAGGCTTCGACCTTGAATACTTGGAGAGGGGAATTAAGACGGCCTGTCGATGGGTCGTCTTAAAGTTCGCTGATGCAGTGTCGTCTGTTCGACCTTCTCTTGAAGCAGTTCAGCTGGATGATCCCCTCATTGCTGAAGCCTTAGCTCAAGTGGAGTCTCAGCATGTCGAAGGCATGGGCACGTCTGAGGGTCGGCCTGTCATGGTCTTAGAAGAATCTCCAATTGATGTCGAGGCCTTGCCCTCTGATTTTGCTCAATAGGATGGTTGTTTGTAGCCAATACCCTCCTCATGTAATCCATTTTTGTATTTTATTTTTGTAAAATGAACAGCATTTTGTAATATAATGTCTCGTTTCCTTCCATACTTGCCTCTTATGGGATTTGCATTGTGTATATTTTTTTGTACTAACAGTATCACTAACCCCTCCCTCGTCTGTCTTGAGGACCATGGTGGGGTCGTCCCCTCCATGCGACCTCATTATAGCCGAGGGTTATAATCACCAAATTAATGGCTTTAAATCAAGTGCTTCCTCGTCTTTCTTGAGGGCAATGGTGGGGTCGTCCCCTCCATTAACCCTTATTATAGAAGAGGGTTACAATAACCAAACATGATTTTTAATCAAGTATTCCCTCGTCCTTCTTGAGTGCAATGGTGGGGTCGTCCCCTCCATTGACCCTCATTATAGCCGAGGGTTACAGTAACCAAACATGACTTTTAATCAAGTATTCCCTCGTCCTTCTTGAGGGCAATGGTGGGGTCGTCCCCTTCATTGACCCTCATTATAGCCGAGGGTTACAGTAACCAAACATGATTTTTAATCAAGTATTCCCTCGTCCTTCTTGAGGGCAATGGTGGGGTCGTCCCCTCCGTTGACCCTCATTATAGTCGAGGGTTACAGTAACCAAACATGATTTTTAATCAAGTATTCCCTCGTACTTCTTGAGGGCAATGGTGGGGTCGTCCCCTCCATTGACCCTCATTATAGTCGAGGGTCGTTTTCTGAAGATGTTTTCATGCGTACTAGAACTGATAAACACAGGATGAGGGGAAACACTGATATTTCTCATTAATTTTCCAAGTGCTCTGTTGGAGCAACTCCTATTACAATTGTGGCCTATCAAGACCTTACAACACTACTATTAAATGATCTGCATTCCAGGGGTTGGAAAAGGGTTCCCCCTCTAGGTTTTCTAGTCTATAGGTCCCAGGGACGACTTCATCGATGACCCTATACGGGCCATGCCAATTAGGATGGATCTTGTTGGGTTTTTGCCAAGTCTTTTTGAGGACCAAGTCCCCCACTGCGATTGGCCTCTGTTTCACCCTCTGATTGTAAAACCTTGCGGTCCTCTGCTGGTAGGCAGCCTGCCTTACCTCGGCGTCCTCCCTCCTTTCCTCAATCAGGTCTAAGTCGAGTCTCCTCTCTTCTGTATTTCTCTGGGGGTCATACATTTGGACCCTATGAGTAGGAAACCCAATCTCGATGGGGATGACGGCTTCTGAGCCATAAGCTAGCATGAATGGGGTCTCTCCGGTAGAGGTCCTCACTGTCGTCCTGTATGCCCACAGCACGGCATATAACTCGTCGACCCATCTTCCTTTTCCCTCCTCAAGCCTCTTCTTGATTCCATCTAGGATTGTCCTGTTTGTAACTTCTGTTTGCCCATTGGCCTAAGGTCGGCCTGGGGTGGAGAAAAATTGTTTTATACTCACCCTTTCACAGTACCTCTGTAGAGAGGTATTCTTGAACTGAGTCCCGTTATCCGAGATGAGGGTGTTGGGGAGACCATATTTGCATATAACATTTTTCCAGATGAACTGGAAGGTCTTCTGCTCTGTAATCGTGACCATCGGTTCGGCCTCCACCCATTTTGAGAAATAGTCAATAGCTACGATGAGGAACCGATAGTTATTGACTGCTCTTGGTAAGGGTCCTATGAGGTCGATCCCCCACACTGCAAATGACCATGGGGATGTAATGGAGGTAAGAGGCTGATGGGGTTGGTGAGGGATGGTGGCAAATCTCTGGCATTTATCGTACTTTTTTACATATGTCGCGGCGTCTTTACCCAAGGTCGACCACCAGTACCCTTGGGTGATTACCCTCTTCGCTAAGGATCTACCCCCGATGTGGCTTGAGCACGATCCTTCGTGCACATCTTGCAAAAGGGATGAGACCTCAGATGGGTGCACACACCTAAGTAAGGGGAGTAAAAATCCCTTTTTGTACAAGGTGTCCCCAATGACAGTGAACTTTGCAGCCCTGTATCTCAACTTCTTCCTTTCTTGCCTTGATTCTGGCATCTCTCCCTCTTTAATGTACCTGATCAGAGGGTCTATCCACAAAGCTTCCTGAGAAACATTTAGGCAATTGCCAGCATCTTTAATAGTTGGCCGAAGCAAAATTTCTACTGGGACCGTCCTCCTGATGTCTGTCCTAGTTTCCGAGGCCAATCTAGTAAGGGCATCAGCTCGGCCATTGTCGAGCCTAGGTATCCTCTTGAATTTCACTTCCCTGAAGCCCTTCAGTATCGACCTCACCTTCTCAAGGTACCTAGCCATCCTCTTGTCCTTGGCCTCGTAGGCGCCTAGTATCTGATTCACCACTAGCCTCAAATCACTATGAACCAAAATATGGCCGATATTAAGAGATCTGGCCAAGGAGAGGCCTGTTATCAAGGCCTCATATTCGGCCTCGTTGTTGGAGGCCTTAAAGTTGAACCTCAGGGTGTACTCGATGTCTGTGCCGTCAGGTGCTGATACTATTAATACAGCTCCGCTCTCGCTTTCGCAAGAGGACCCGTCGACGAATAGACTCCACACGGTGTGTTTTTCTGAGAAACCTCCCTCGGTGAGTGACCCCTGTCTAAAGAGATATCTTCCCTCTTTGTTTTCAACCACTTTCCTTCTAGCGGTGCTCGTCTCAGCCTTATCTGTAGGCGTGTCGGTGAGCTCACCCTGTCGGGTATCTATCTTCCGAGGCTCTCACTCTCGGCCTCATCATCTTCCTAAGTAAACTCAGCCACGAAGTCTGCCAATGCTTGCCCCTTAATGGCCGTCCTAGGATGATACACTATGTCAAACTCCCCCAGTTCTATAGCCCAGGCCATTAACCTCCCTGATTTTTCGGGCTTGTGCAAAACCTGCCTAAGGGGTGAGTCAGTGAGGATGACCATCGTATGGGACTGGAAGTATAGCTTCATCTTTCTTGATGCATGGATCAAGGCATAGGACAACTTCTCCATCCTTGGATATCTTTTCTCTTCCCCTGGAGTGCCTTGTTGTTAAAATACACAGGCTTCTGTATTCCATCTTCGTCTCTCACAATGGCTGCACTGATGGCTGACTCTGAGACAGCGAGGTACACATAAAGTCATTCACCCTGCACGGGTCGTGACAACAGCAAGGGAGACCCCAGGTATGATTTTAACTCCTTGAAGGCCTCATCGCATTCTTCACTCCATTCGAAGGCTTTTCTGAGAATTTTAAAGAATGGTAGACACCTGTCTGTGGCCCTAGATACGAACCTGTTCAAGGCAGCAACTCTCCCTGTGAGCCTCTGAACGTCTTTAATGGACTTGGGGGTCTTCATCTCAACAAGGGTCTTTATCTTTTTGGGATTGGCCTCGATGCCTCTTTGGTTGACAATAAACCCCAAGAACTTCCCTACTCCGACCCCGAAGACACACTTGGCCGGATTAAGCTTAATCTGGTATTTGTCCATCGTATTAAAGGTCCTTTCCAGGTCTGCCACATGATCCTCTGCCTTCAAACTCTTAGTCAGCATGTCATCTACATAGACCTCCATAGACTTCCCAATTTGGTCTTCGAACATTTTATTTACGAGGCGCTGGTACGTTGCCCCTGCATTTTTTAGGCCAAAGGGCATGACCCTATAACAGTATGTCCCCTTGTCAGTAATGAAGGCTGTCTTCTCCGAGTCTTCAGGGTTCATGAAGATCTGGTTGTACCCTGAATAGGCATCCATGAAGCTCATGAGCTCATGGCCTCCGGTAGCGTCTACCATCTGGTCAATGCGGGGGAGAGGGAAGTTGTCTTTGGGACAGTGCTTGTTGAGGTCGGTGAAGTCCACACACATTCTCCACTTCCCATTGGCCTTTGGGACAATGACTGCATTGGACAGCCATTCAGGGTAGATGACCTCTCTGATAAACTCAACGTCTTCTAATTTCTTGACCTCATCCCTAATGACCTCATACTTTTCTCTAGAGTAAATTCTCCTCTTCTGCTTTACCGGCTTCACTCCTTCTACCACATTGAGCTTGTGGCACATGATTTCAGGGTCAATCCCCGGCATATCTACATGACTCCACGCGAAGATGCTTTGTCTTCTCCTCAACAGTTTAATGAGGTCTTCCTTGATATTGGGCTTCAGAGACTTACCAACTTGGACAGTTTTTTTCGGGTCATCCTCATCGAGGATGATGGATTCTACCTCTTTCGCGGCCTCTCCTTTCTTTAGCTTCGTCTCATCCCTGGGGTCTAGGGTATCAATATTGTAAGTGGTTGTAGCCCTCTTATGCGCCTCCCTTTCTTCATCGGAGTTGTAGTAACATTCTCGCGCTGTTGTCTGGTCTCCCTGGACTTCCCCCACCCCGTAAGGGGTAGAAAATTTAATCATCTGATGGACCGTAGACGGCACAGCTTCAAACCCCTTGAGGTCCACACGCCCCAGTATGATGTTGTAGGCCGAAAACACATGCTCATCCATCACAAAGAAACTGACCTTCTTGGTAAGCCATCTCGGCCACTCGTCCCCCATCCTGACATCGGCCTCATACACTCCAAGGGGATGAACCTTTTCCCCACTGAACCCAATCAATGGATGATGGTATGGGACGAGTCTAGCACGGCTGAGACCTAAGGCTTTGAAGCACGGCCAAAACATTACATCTGCAGAACTGCCCCCATCGACCAATATCCTCGGCACCTCACACCCGTGCACCCTAGTTGTGATGACGAGTGGGTCGTCGTGTGGGGCTAGGAGGCCTTTAAAGTCCATTCTTGAGAAACCCACTATCAGAGTGTCCATATCAACCTTCTTCCTCTTTTCTGACTTGACCTCCAGAGAGGTTGAGTGTACCGTCTTCGTCACTGCCTTGGCCTCAGCCACATGGGCCTTCCTGTCAGCGACCTCAGACCCTCCTCCTGTTAGACCCCCGGAGATCATTCCCACTCCGAGCGAGATCATATTAAGCCTCTTGACAGTACCTTGGTCGTCTCTCGGCGGGAGGTCAGGGTCGTCCTCATCATCAGAAGGGTTGTCCCCTCTGTTTTGAGGACCTTCTGTACATGCATCGCCTCGCTTCTTTCTGGGATCGTCCCCTCGGCCCCTCTTGAAGGCACCTTTGTCGACGTACTTTCAGAGCTTCCCTTCTTTCAGCATCTTCTCAATCTCATCTTTCAGAGCAAAGCATTTGTCTGTTACGTGATCATGGTCTTGGTGAAATTCGCACCACAAGTTCTTGTTCCTCTTGTTGGGGGTCGCCCTCAACTTCTCAGGTCACTTCAGGGATAGGTCACTCTTTATCTCATTGAGAATTTGTTCATAGCTGACCGTTAGAGGGGTGTAACCAGCGAACTTGTCGTCCGTAGACCTCTTTTTCCCCTCTTTGTTCTTCTTAGGGTACTTACCCCCACTAGCGCCTCCTTTTTCGTCTTCACATTTTACGGCCATCGCCTCTTCGGCATTCATCACCTTTCCTGCCGTTGACAGCAATTCATCCATCGTCCTAAGGGGGTCTTCAGCAAGCTTCCATAACAGCTTCCCCTTTTGGAGTCCTCCAATCAGGGCTGTCATAGCTATGCTCTCCTCATAGTCTTCCACCTCCAGCTTCTCTTTATTGAATCTGGCTATGTAGCCCCTCAGGCTCTCATTCTTCCCCTGCTTAACATAAAGCAGGTGGGTGGTCTTCTTCTGTGGCCTCACCCCAAAGAAAAAGTTGTGGATGAACCGGTCTGCCAACTGCTTAAAGTTTTCAATGGAATTTTTTGGAAGAGACGTGTACCAGACATGTGCAGCCCCCGTCAGGGTACCAGAAAAGGCACGACACCTCATCTCATCTGAGATAGAGTATATGTCTGCTGCTGATTGATACATCTCAATATGGTGGATAGGGTTGGTGCTCCCGTCGTATTTTGGGGTGACCACAGGTGGCTTGAACCTTGATGGCGTAGGGAAGTTGACTATCTTCACCACAAAGGGTGAGCCTATGGTGTATCCCTTCTGAAGAGGGTCATGGCTCGTCATTATATCAATGATCTTATCCTCTAGTCGCTGGATTAAGTCATTCCAGGGCCTCGCAGGGTCGGCTTGGCTGATGTTATCCCCTGCCGCCTCTTTAAGGTGGACGGACGGTTCTGCTGCGGCAGGTCTGTGTCGGCTGTTTACTTCCCTTTGACCGTCATCCCGTACTTGGGATCGGCCATCTGCTGCCTCCCTCCTGGACCTCGCAGCACTCCTTGACCTGGACAATTTTTCCCGCAGGTCATTTATTGGGCCCAGCCTCTCAAAGGCTGACCCCCTGCTCAAGCGATCAAAAGCAGAGCCTCTCGAGCGATCATCAGGATTTGGTCTCCCGCACTTTCCTCCACTGTCCTGGAGAGGTCGTACAGTATTGTTGGAGACCTCATATGGTTCCCAGCATTCTATAGGGGCCTCCTCTCCCTCCAGGTCGTCATACATGTCCTCAGGGCAAGGGTTCCCTTGCCTCCCCAGGCGTAGACGCCGGGGGTCAGCAACATCCCTACGCCGCTGAGGGGGTGGCAGGTCTTTGCGTGATGCCTGGGGTGGTCCCTGGCTTCATGCTGTCCCGGAGTTGCTGCCGCCGGGGTAATCATCTCAGGTGAAACCCCTGGTGGTCTTAGTATGTTCTGGCTTAGAGCTGTGAACTGCTCCTGCATCACCCGCTGGCTTGCTGCCAGACTTTAAAGCTGTCGCCACATCAGCCATCTCAGACTGAGGTGGTGGCTGACTGGAGCTGAGTCCTCCCCTATCATCCGGTGGGGGAAGTGGTGGTGGTGGCATCTCTGGTGCCATGTGTTTGAGCTGTGAACAGCTGAACTGGAAAAAAGACTGGTGAGATTGAGAACCTTAGTGGGTCTCTTTCAATAGTGAAACATCTCCTCTCAGGGGGAGAACTGGTTCACCACCAGAGTGCCCAGTAAGGTCAAGCTGTACAAAGGAAGAGATGTCTTCTCGTTCCCACAGACGGCGCCAAACTGATGATGCTGAGATTTAGCACCACCGGATAAGTGATGATGAGCTCAAACAATGGCAGCCATAGAGATGTAAGTGTATAAGTGTGTAGAAGGAGATGAGTATAAGAAGAATAAGACAATGATGTATAGTGGTTCAGCCAATTTGGCCTACATCCACTGTGAGTGTGTGATCCACTAAGTATGGGCACTAATGGCCTTGGATACAATGCACATAAGCTCACTTTATCTCTCTACTGTGTGTACAAACAGAGTTTTAGCTAGGGTTCCAATTATCAATCGATCCCTTGTAGGGTTGTAGGTGACAAGTATATATAGGTCTTGGGGGGTGTAGTGTACCCCCCAAGTATGCATGGTGCATGTGAATGATGATCTAGCCAATCCCCTGTTGACACCTGTAGATGCCAAATGATGACATAATATTCCCTCACGTGAGGGTATGATTTTGTTATAACGGTCTCTCATGTGCCATGTGAGCCTCACGCGCACTGTTCCACGCGTCTCCCAAACCACGCGCTGTGATGATGTCACCCTCGGCCTTTGATATAAGGCCAAGGGAAAAGTTCCTTCCGGTAATGAGTCTGGCCTAATTTGGGCCTCGTACTGTCGTACCCTCGGAGGGTCGTCCGGAGCCTGATGGAGGGTCGGCCTCCTGAGGGGTCGTCCGGAGCCTGATGAAGGGTCGTCCAGAGCCTGATGAAGGGTCGGCCCCTCGAAGGGTCGGCCCCTCGAAGGGTCATCCGGAGCCTGATGAAGTGCAGGGCGCCCTCGGCATGGCCGAGGGTATATACGGGTATATCAATCCCCACTAGCATATAAATAACTAAATATTCAAAAATCACATCTATTATTTATTTATTTATTAATTTATTTATTTTTTAATACACATTAAAACAAATTCAAGGTTACAATACGGAAGACTAAAAATCCAATCGTTTTAAGGAGACATAATTTAAACAAAACTCCAATACAATTTAACTTAATTACAACTAGTACACTGTATAAAATAAAACTGATGAGACCCTGCTATTATTCACCTAACACACTAGACCTGGCAGTGGCAGCTTCAAAATCTGAAAATATAAACATATAAAATCGTAAGTTTAAAAACTCAGTGAATGTACTACAACTCTATATAGTAAAAGTACTATATTAACATATCAATATATCCATATTTGTGCCAAATTAGGCCATATACATATCCGGAGTTAATAAACCCCACATCTCCTGCCCATAGGCAATAATCATATCCATAGGTTTTAATAACCCAACATCTCATGAATTGCATAGCAACTCAACATATCTTGACTTTTATAAAGCCATAAAGTCTCAGCATATAATATATACACATCATATCCATAATCAACTCAGTAAGTACACTCACCTTGGCCACTTAATGGTCTTTTCCCTTACCTTTCCTCGCACTTGTCCAACCGGTTGTTCCGCCCTTCCTAAGGGACTTTTATGTAATTTTTAATGGATTTTTCTTCAACTTCTCCTCACCTCTCTCTTCCTAAGCTTCAGGGTTCTGTCTCTGCAGGCCAAACTTTCTCATAGCTAAATTTTGCTGAAGAATGAGCTTATTTCAAGGGTTTAAAGTCGTCCAAACTAGCCTCCCCTTTCAACCAATCAAAAAGTAACACATGGTGTGCGAATAAGATAAAATACCACTTAAAAGATGGACATATCTGCCCTTGTTTCATAATTTTGGTATAACTTCTTGATCGGACCTCCGTTTAACACACCGTTTGTTGTGTTACAAACGTGATTCGTATATCTACAACTATATAGTTTTTACCTCAAGTTAATTGTTATATTATAATGGTTAAACCCAGTCTCCAACACGAGCATTCCTACCAAAAACATCAAAATTTTGTGTTTGTAACTAATTCGATATTTCATGATTTATGAAGGTAGGATTAGACTAAACATAATAACTTAACATTAACTATATTAATAACACCTTATCCATATCACATAAGGTAAGCATGGTTCACACATAAATTAATCATAGCTTTATTCAGGTTGTCACAGTGATGTAGTCACATAATCTTGAATCGCTGAAGAATCACTACACACATGAAACAAATGAATACCATGTGAAGTATGGAGGAACAAATGATATATAAGAAATATGAATCAAACCAAATCTCATAAATATCAAACATCTCAAGTCTTCCCTTGCATCACATATCTATCTCTCCCCCTTTTTATCTCAAATAGATAACTTTTGAGGAAAATAAATATATAAATATAAATTTAGTATGAATATAACATGAGAAGCATACCTAGATACATATAGTGAACTAGCTAGTATGAATCAGAATATGTCAAATTATATCTTGCAAACAGTCACACGAAACAATCATCAATATCAAATGATGTGACTAAACAATAATGTAGTTTAATAATCAAGCATGAGTAATCTAGACAAGCTGCATATAAACTGTCCATAAGTACCACAGAATAATGTCAGAGATCGAAAATCTCAAAAGCCAAACAAGTCGTTCGAACAATATGAGAGGTCGTTCAAACGATAAACAAATGTCATTCGAACCATGCAAAGTCTCGCTATTAATGGCGCAAAATAGTATCCCCTCGTTCGAAGCTCGTTCGAAAGTACCCATCTAACAACATATCTAAAGACCAACACTATAAGTTGAAAATAACTCGCTCGAACCTCGTTAGAAGTAGAGATCTAACAACATGGGTATGTTGTTCAAACGACAGGCAGAAGTCGTTCTAACGAATTAAAAAATTCGCAATTCCAGCGTAAAACAGTGTAAAACAAACCAATAAATATGAGCATCAGATATAAACCACTAACTGTATGAAAACCAGTAGCAAAACTGACTCAAAAACAAAAATATGTGAGTTACACGTTAACTGTGTAAACCTAGGTCCAATGTGCTCAAACATGGAATGGAATGAATGGGTGTAACTAACACAAATGAATCATAATCCAAACACAATGATATGTTCAAGAAGCTCTAATTGACCGCTAAATATCATCAAACTGAATTTTATCCATATATGACAATTGAACTTTGAACTTAATGAATTAAACAAATATCACGCACACAAGTCTAGAATTTTAGCCATTTTACCAAACAATATCGTCATGACACAACTTTTTTAACATAAGACTTGTTTATGCAAACCTGTTGATCTTCAACTAGAACTCCCTCAAATATAAATGATAATTCTTTTCTATTCATTTTTTCTTTTAAAGATATAATTTATCTTTTAAAGATTTCCTATTGGCCCCATTTTTGGCATATTTTTATTTTTATTGCCTTAATTTTTTTCATGGGCTCTTTTAAACGGTGGCTTTCACGACGAGTTCATATGCCTCTCACAGCCCTTTATTGTGCACACTCATTATTTTTTTAATATGCAATATAAATCCTCACGGGCAACGATTCTTACATGCATAACCCCCCCTAACTCTTGTATGCGCGTAGATGACAAAATTGAGAGGATGGAATCTCACCCAACTCACATGCAAATAAGCTCTTGCATGTGTGTGCTGGCATATACATAGTTGAATATAAATGCAAACCAACTTCGAAACAACCCCATTAAACAAATGGTTAAGATAAATCTATGTATCCAAAATCAAGACCAAATGTACTAGCCATGTGAAAAAATGGAATGATGAGCACACCAATATGCCACATCAAGTGTAAACTCACGACACAAAAGAAAATCAAAAATCTTTTTGATTTTTTTAAAAAAAATATTTTGGACCCAAAAGCAAAAAATAAAATTGTATTTTTCAAAAATATTTAAAACCAAAAATCTTTTTGTACTTTTCTAATAAGACTCAAATAAAGAAAAAATATAATACAGAGATATAAACATGTGATAACACTAGCAAATATATATCATAAATCAAAACTAGAGTACAACAAACATGCTAACACAGTCATCCATAAGATCTATCATGAGAAGTATCATGTGCAAGCAAATGAGAGTCATGAAATTTAACTCCTAAAGCCACTAAGTCCGATTTCCTAACCCAAGTAGGTATGTAACGATGCATGGCGATTTTGGGAATCGAAATGTTTTTATTTTTAAACTTCCTATGAGCATTTTTAAGGTCATAGCAAAAACGTTTAAGATGACATTTCCTACCGCAATGAGTGCAAGTGTAAACACGACGAGGAATGTTACCTAAATGTGGACCTCTCCTAATGTTCCTAGTTGGCTCTCTCACACGATTGGTGTTGACCTTAGGAATGGGAGCAATACGATCATCGAAGCCTATACTACACCTATCATCTTTGATTTGGATAGTGCGTAACATTCACTACACCAAAATGCTAATTTTGTGACTGCCTTTTTGTGACTGCCAATAAGGGTGACAAACTTGTCACTCCCGGGAGTAGTCACAAAATTATTTGTAACTCCCATTAGGGGTGATAAAATCAATGGGTAATAAAAAAATAGAGTCAATTAGTTTGTCACCGCTAATGGGAGTCACAAATGTTATCATATAATTAATTTGGGACTCCCATAAGCAGTCACAAATTTATAACTGTCACAAGCAGTCACAAATTTATTAGTACGCATAAGTTATGACTCTTATGAGCAGTCACGAAATTATGACTGCTATGAGGAGTCACAAATTTTAGTCTTAGACTTAATTTGTGACCGCTATTAGCGGTCACAAATTTGTAACTGCTAGTAGCGGTCACAAATTTTGGCCTGGAACTTAATTTGTCACTGCCTCTAGGGGTCACAAAAATTTTGGCATTCCCTCTTCTCTCTCCTATGTTCTCTTCAAACTCCCATTCCTTCCTCTCCCCCTTTTCAGTCTCCCGCTCCTTCTCTCTCGACCAAAAACCTTCGAAGCTGTTTGTAAATGCTCTCTTCACTGTAAGTTTTATCACTGCTACTATGTTTTTTGATCTGACATTATGTATGTTTATTTTAATCTTCCTCCTTCAAAGGAGCTTTAGTTTCATCTGCCATTACGTATGTTTTTTTAAGATTCCTCCTTCGAATGAGCTTTTTTTGGATAAATTATTAGGGCTTAAATGTTGTTTGATCTGCGAATAGGTTTTGGGTTGTAAGTGTTTGATCTGTAAAAAATATTAGGGCTGAAATAGTGAAATATTAGGGCTGAAATAATGAAAAATATTAGGGCTGAAATATACTGATTTTTAATTTATTGGTTTCACCCCTAGAGTTTTAAGTAACAGTGAGTTGGAAAGTCTCGATCGTGTTTTTCTCAAAAGATACATGATCTTATAGGAGTTAATGTTGATGTCCTAGCCCCAGATATGGGAACTAATTTGTAGGTATAATAATCTTGAGAATTATTTTTATGTTAAATTTTAATTATTATTATTATTATTATTTCTTACATTCTACAATTTTCTCCGTTTACAAGCTAACATATTTCTTAGAAAAGAATCTCAAATGATATTGTTGAATATGTGCAAATTGTCTGTGGCATGGATTCTAGATGAGTACTCAAAACTTCACGGTCACTCACTGACCATTATTACTGGAAAGCCAATGGAAAGTATCTTGGTGTGAAAATCCGACAAGGCAATAGTCATAAATAACTTTAATTTGTCCCTTGAAGTGGAAAATTTATGTGCTTTTAGTGTTGTCTCGGATAATTGAAATTATCCAAAATCTAGTCATCAGAAGACATCTACACATGTATGTGTTAACTTTTTTATGTTATAGTGAACACACACTACAACACATTAATACTTATATGTATAGTCGTAATTGTAAGTAATTCAATGATTGTCTAAGAAATATACTACAAAGTCTTAATCGTAAAGAAAAATAAATTCAACATTCCATTATATCAACGTGTGATGTATGCGCATTGGTTTATACTTCATGAAATATTTCATTATATCAAGTTGTGATATCCGAGCTCTATTTTGTATGCAGTTTGTATACACACCCGCTCTATTAGTTGAGTCTTTTAACCCTTGCTCGTATGGAACGTCACTATTCTTGATTAGTTCTTGTTGCCTCATTCATCTTGAACCAACACATTAATTCCATTATCATATTGGAGTTGAATGCAAAACACACTTACTTTGTTGAAACCACATGAATCATAGACTACCAATTTCCATGTTAATTTATAACTTTGTAAGCCATATTTAAGATTTTTAATTTTATGATTAATGCAATCTCAATAGTTTTTCAAATGGCTACAAGCTGGTAATTTTCACCAATGAATCTAACATTGAACGCTGGAATAGGAAACTTGATGTGGACTAAAAAATTGGTCACTTTAATAAATTGATTAAGAAAATGGAAGTTCATATTCAGGTTTTCATTGCCATTAACATCCTTCCTGATTGCAAAACTGTGGTTTACAATAAAATGATAAGCGCCCTGACTAATAAAAGAATTTTCTACACATAAACTCAAAACAACATGCACAAATCAAGACAAATGCTTATATCAGGCAAGATTGGATCTGGAAAACACTCCAGCATAGCTTCCTTGAAGTGCATAAGCTCTGTAAAATCAAATGAATAAGCTTAAAGTTGATTGTCTCGCAGCTGGAAAGGACGATATTTGCTAACTACTACAGATTACTGACAAACTGTGTTATTCGTGTACATGAAAGCTATTAGACTGTCGTGGTAAATAGTGCCAGATCTGATAAACTATCCATGAGGCGTGACATAGCAAAGCCATTTGTTACATCGTGGAGGTTTCACTACTAGATTGTGTAGGACTCCGATTGGCCAGGTGACCTGATGTAAAGGGGGATCAACCTCCTACAATTACACACCGGACAATGTGACAAATTATGAGTTTTATGTATGATTAGGCTCAGGTAGCTTAGTAACCGAGCCCCAATCCTGATCTCATGCTCGTATTGTTTAGTTTTTTATATAGATGAACTTGAGCAAGGCTTTATTTTGATGTGCCCAAGTGATCCTTGAATAAACTAGTTCTTTTGCAAGTCTTTTTGTAGATGAATGAAAATCCACCTCAAGTGACGTTACATTTTTTTCCCTTATATTTATTAGATAGGTCAAACTAGTATATTTCTTAAAACTTTATGATGTGGTTGGGGAGTCTAGCTTATCCCTTCTAATATTGAGTGGTCTTTTCTTTAGAATTTTTTTGGGGTATGTTGGGGTATATATGTAGCAAGATTATTTGGAAATTAGGCATGTTTGAAGTTTTTGGAAGCATTTGGATAGGAAAGAATGCTAATAAGATTATCCATGATAATGTCTTCCTTTCCTTTTTCTCTAGAATATAGAGATGTTCTTTTTTTTTCAATTTTCTACTTCAGTGCCTTAAAAAGGTCCCCTTGATGATATTCATCAGGATTGAAGGCATGTTCGTTATTAATGATTTTGTTACGTTTTTATGTTCTTTTGGTTTTTGGATGATTCCTCATTCGTCATTGTCTCTCCTTAATTCCTATTAATAATTTTTTTTATTAGTGAAATCTTATTTGTACTATTCATATTGCTATGGCCTTTTTGTTCTTGTGTATGTAGCTTTCTATATAGCGAATATTTATACAATGTAGTCGGCTTATCATCTCAAAATTTATAGAAGTTTTCTATGAATAGTACACTGATCAACACCATATGATTTAATTTATCCTTTTTTCCCCTTCAAAATTTGTATCAGGTTGTAAAGTTGCCTTATAGCATAGACATTCTTTTAGACCCTATTCCAGAATGTCATTTCGCAACACGTCTCTCATTTGTCATATTTCATTTGCATGGCAATGTTAGTGGATGGTCTGTAATTTTTTTTGCACAATATTGACAAATTATGACCCCAACTATTGTTATGCCCTAAATATGCCACCTCGGCTCAGAGACATCAACCTCGGTCGAGGACATGGCCGACGTTGGAAAGGCCTTGGATCAGTGACCAGCAACCTCGGCCATAGCGGGGTCGGCCCTGGCCGACACCACTACCAACCACTTCAAGAGGAGACTGTATGAATTAGGGGGTCAGTAGTTCGACAGTTCACCCGGGAATGACAACCTCGGCCGGGGGTAGGCCGAGGTTACATGGAGCCATACTTCTACCAAGGTCAACCCCATCAGTGAATCAACCGATGTTCCAGGCATATTCCAGCTTTACCTCAGCTCAGGACGACCTTAATACATTACCTCGGCTTCGCTTAAGCCGAGACCATGATGGCTCATCTTGGAATGGATAGGAAGCTAGACCTTACCAACCTCGGACTCTTTCAGGCCGAGGTTATGACCAAGCACGGAGGCCGAGCACTTATTGACATATGAGTGGACAAGGACACGTGGACACAAGTCAGTTATAACAAATCATTCCCCCCACGTGGGAGGAATATTTCATCATCATTCTCTACATGTGATAGGGACAGAATTCTTCATCATATTGGCTAGATCAACACACACATGCTCTTTACATGCATGGGGGGTACACTACACCCCCCAGGCACTATAAATACTTGTCTTCTCCTTCTTAGAGGGGGACCGAAATTAGTAACCCTAGCTAAAACTCTGTTCAAATACATAGTAGAGAGAAAAATCTTGAGAGATTGTATCTATGGCCATTAGATCCCTCATACAGTGATACACATCATACACTTGCACAGTGGACGTAGGCCAGATTAGCTGAACCACTTATATTCCGGTGTGAATCCTCTTCTCCTCAACTCCTTCTACTATATGTGTGTGTACTCTTATGCTGCCCTTGTTAACATTGAATTGAGCTCACAAATACCTTAAAGGATGGTGTTGTTTCCAGCATCATCATTTTAGCGCCGTCTGTGGGAACGAGAAGCTGTCTCTTCCTCTTCTTCAGCTTAACCTCACCGGAGACTCTGGTGGTGAACCAGGCACCACCCCTTGCGTGGAGACCATTGAAAGAGGTCCTTTAAGGTATTAAGCTCATCTGCTACTCAAGCTCTTTAGTGTTAACATATGGCACCGAAATTACCACCGCCTCTTCCACCGCCTCGTGCGGGAGGACCTAGCTCCATCCAGGCACCTCCCCAGTCCAAAATGGCGGAGGTGGCTGCAGCCTTGAGGTCTTTGGCTGCAATGAAACAAGTTGTGCAGAAGCAGTTTGCACAGCTCAGCCAAACTATGATGAGGACACCTGGAGTTTCACCAGAAATGATTACTTCGACGGCTGTACAGCCTCATCCTGACGCCAGGGGGCCACCATAAGCACCAATAAAGGACCAACCTGCTCCCCAGCGGAGGAGGGACGTTGCTGACCCTAAGCGTCTATGCCTGGGGAGGTAAGGGAACTCTTGCCCTGAGGATAGGTATGATGATCTAGAGGCGGAAGATGTGTCGAAAAAATGTTGGGAGCAGTATGAGGTTTCGAATAATACGGTACGTCCTCTTCAATAGAGCCGAGGTTGTGGTGGCAGAAGAGGTGAAGAGGCCCAACAACGAGGATCAGCTTTTAATCGATTGAGTAGAGGGTCAGCCTTTGAGAGGTTGGGCCCAGTGAATGACCTAAGACAGATGTTATCAAGGTCGAGAAGTGCAGCCGACTCGCAAAGAGGAGACGAACAAGGTCGGCCTCACCAAGGTCGACCCCGTGCAGGAAGGGGCAGAGATCAGGAAGAGGTCAATAGCCAACGTTGTGCTGCGGCTTGGGAACCCTCAGTCCATACCTTGGAGGTGGCTGGGGACAACCTCGGCCAGGCCGATGGTAGGAGACCATGGAATGACTTTATCCAACGTCTTGAGGAGAATATAGGAGACCTCATTAAGAGCCGAGACCCATTGCAAAGAGGTTTCTCGGAGGGCTCCCCCTTTGTGGCAAGAATAGTGAGCTTACCAACCCCTGCTAAGTTCAAACCACCCTTGGTGTCTCCTAAGTATGACGGTAGCACCAACCATGTACGTCACATTGAGATGTATCAGTCAGCGACGGACATCTACTCGATACCTGATGAGATGAAGTGTAGGTCCTTCTCTGGGACTTTGAAAGGAGCAGCACACGGCTGGTTTACTTATCTTCCGAAGAATTCAATTGAGAACTTCAAGGGCTTGGCTGAACAATTCATTCACAACTTCTGCTTTGGGGTAAGACCTTAAAAGAAGACCACTCATCTACTGTATGTAAAGCAAGGCAAGGATGAGAGCCTAAGAGACTACATCACCAGGTTCAACAAAGAGAAACTTGAGGTTGAAGATTACGAAGAGAATATAGCCATGACCGCCCTCATAGGAGGTCTTCAGAAAGGGAAGTTGTTGTAGAAACTCGCAGAAGACCCTCCCAGGTCTATGGCAGAGCTACTGGAAACTGCGGGAAAAGTCATGAATGCCGAAGAGGCATTGGCCGCCAACTATGAGGATGAGAACTGCGATAATAATGGGAAGTCCCAAAGAAAGAAATATGGAAAGAAGAGGTCAGTCGATGATAAGTTCGCTCACTATACTCCTTTAACTGTGAGTTGTGAGCATATCCTCAACGAGATCAAGAATGACAGGACTCTAAGTTGGCCGGAGAAACTGAAGTCCCCTCCACATAAGAGGAACAAAAACTTATGGTGCGAGTTCCACTAGGACCATGGCCATGTTACGGACAGATGCTTCGCCTTGAAGGATGAGATTGAAAAGATGTTAAAATCCGAAAAATTGAGGAAATATATTGATGGAAAGGCTCCTAGAGGCGGAAAAGATGACCCTAAAAATAGGAGAAACGATAGATGCTGTGACGATGCCCCAGCTAGAAGAGATAGTGATTTGGAAGGTGATGATGAAGACGATCCGGACCTTCCGCTGAAAGATGACAACGCCCCGGTGAAGAGGGTTGACATGATCTCCTTTGGTGTTGACACCATATGCGGAGGACTCGCGGGAGGTGGCTCTGAAGTGACTGACTGGAAAGCTAATGTGGCAAAGGCCAAGTCAGTGGACAAACTTGAAGTTGTAAATCTAACGTCTTCCGATACAGCGCAGAAGAGAAAGAATGTGGACATGGACACCCTTATAGTTGGGTTATCCCGACTCGACTTCAAAGGTATCTTAACCCCACGTGATGACCCTTTGGTGATAACAACAAGGGTGCATGGATGCGAGGTGCAGAGGATCCTCGTGGACGGGGGGAGTTCAGCAGACGTGATGTTTTGGCCTTGCTTCAAGAGCCTAGGTCTTAGCAGAGCTAGGCTGGTACCCTATCATCATCCTTTAACGGGCTTCAGCGGCGAAAAGGTCCACCCATTGGGCATGTATGAGATGGACATACAGATGGGTGATGAGTGGCCTATGAGGTTGACCCGAAAGATAAATTTTTTTATGATGGACGAAAACGTCTTCTCGGCCTATAACCTGATCATAGGAAGAGTGGCCCTTAAGGAGTTTGAAGTTGTGCCATCGACAGTCCACTAGATGCTAAAATTCCCGACCCCCAATGGGGTAGGGGAAGTGCAAGGTGACCAGACCATAGCACGAGAATGTTACTTCAACTCGGCCGAAGAGAGAGAGGCCCATAAGAGGGCAACCATGACTTATAGCATTGATACACTTGACCCAAGAGATGAAACAAAGTTTAAGAAGGGAGAGGCCGTGGAAGAGGTAGAATCCATCGTCCTCAATGAGGACAAATCAGAAAAAACCATCCAGGTCGGCAAAGCCTTAAAAGCAGAAATCAAGGAAGAGATAATAAACTTCTTGAGGAAGAGGCAGAGTGCCTTCGCTTGGAGTCACGTAGACATGCCCGGCATCAACCTTGAGGTTATGAGTCACAAGCTCAACGTGACCAAAGATGCCAGGCCTATCAAAAAAAGACGAAGAGTTTACTCCAGGGAGAATTACGACGTCATCCGAGAAGAGGTTAAAAAATTGGAAGAGGCTGAGTTTATAAGAGAAGTCATATATTCGGAGTGGTTATCGAATGCAGTCATCGTGCCCAAAGCCAATGGGAAGTGGAGAATGTGCATTGATTTCACTGACCTGAACAGGTCTTACCCAAAAGACAGTTATCCCTTACCTCGAATAGATCAGATGGTAGATGCTACTGCAGGGCACGAGCTCATGAGCTTCATGGATGCGTATTTAGGCTATAATCAGATCTTTATGGATACGGAAGACTCAGAGAAGGCAGCCTTCATTACCGACAAAGGGACGTACTGCTACAAAGTGTTGCCCTTCGGTCTGAAAAATTTGGGGGCGACATACCAACGTCTTGTGAATAAGATGTTCGAAGATCAAATAGGTAAGACTATAGAGGTGTATGTAGACGATATGCTGACGAAGAGCTTAAAGGCCTGCACTCATGTGGCAGACCTTGAAAAGACCTTCGATACTATGGATTTGTACAGGATGAAACTCAACCCTGCGAAGTGTGTCTTTGAGGTAGGAGCTGGGAAGTTTCTTGGATTTATCGTCAATCAAAGAGGAATCGAATCAAACCCTGAGAAAATCAAGGATTTACTTGATATGAAGACACCGAGGAGTACCAAGGATGTCCAAAGACTCACGGGGAGAGTGACCGCACTCAACAGGTTTGTTTCCAGAGCAACGGATAAGTGTCTTCCATTCTTTAAAGTGCTTAGAAAGGCCTTCCAGTGGGACGAAGAGTGCGAAGAAGCTTTTAACCAGCTAAAGTCTTATCTTGGGCCTCCCTTATTGTTATCTCGGCCCATAGTAGGAGAGAAATTGTATGTGTATCTAGCAGTCTCTGAATCAGCTATCAGTGCAGCCGTAGTACGGGAAGACGTTAGAATCCAAAGGCCTGTGTATTTTAACAGTAAAGCCCTTTAAGGGTCTGAACAAAATTACCCTCGTATGGAAAAGTTAGACTACGCCCTGATACATGCTTCAAGGAAGATGAAGCCCTACTTCCAAGCCCATTCTATAGTCGTCCTCACCAATTCCCCACTAAGACAGGTTCTACATAAACCTGAGAAGTCTGGAAGATTGATGACCTGGGCCATTGAGTTGGGGGAGTATGACCTTACCTACCAACCTAGGGCAGCCATCAAAGGGCAGGACCTCGCAGACTTTGTTGCTGAGTTCACATGGGAAGAGGCCGAGGCAGAGAATGATCTAGTGGGTGCTGAAGGGTCAAATAATAATGTCTTCCGAGAACAGGAAGAGGTCGCACCAAACGTCTTCCGAAACCAGGAAGAGGTCGTATCTAAGAAGATCAGGAGCGGAGTAGCGGAGAACGAGAAGGATCGTGTAAGGACATTTTTGTCCATTATCAATTTGTATGTCATACGCCGTTACACCGTTGAAGAAACTCAAGATCGCATCTACATCAACGGATCCGAATATCAAAGCGTCTTCAACATCATAGCCTCTGCGAGAATGAACTTGGTAAAATTTTGTTTTTACGTTCCTTAAAGTTCATATTTAGTATTGGGAAATTTTCATAAAATGTTTTTTATAAAAATTAGAAGTAATTTTTTTCAAGAAAAATGAAGTTTTTAAAAGTTTTTTATTTTTCTGGGAAAACCGGACCGGTCCGCCCCCTACCGGACCGGTCCGCCCCTCAACCGGACCGATCCGCTTGCTGCAGATCCAGTAAACCCCGGACCGAAAGCGAACCGAAGAAGCCAATTTTTAAAAGAACCGATCCGAGGTCGGACCGATCCGCCTCCAAGCCGGACCGGTCCGCCTGGGATAAATTTGGCCAGATTCGCTGCAGATTTTTTAGGCTCAAAGTTTTCCTATTTAAAGCCAACTTCGGGGAGTTATTTTTTAAGACTTTTCAAGACGATTTTCAGAGTCCTAAATACTCTAAGTCTTCACCTTTTTGAGTCCCAAGACTCTTTTTGATTCACACCAAAAATCCCAATTACTTTTGTGAATCTTTTGGAACCCTAGAACACAAACTTTGTTGTTGTTCATCTTTGTGGAGAGATCTTTGCAGCCGAGGGCTGCGTATCATTGCTGAGGGAGTCTCTACAAAGTTTCATGGCTGCGTGTCATTGAGGAGTGCTGCGGTTCTTCCTTTGTTGATTGGACTAAGGTTCATGTGGGTTCACTGCGTGTGGATTCATTGCTGCCCTCCTGGAAAGGGATATTTCCAGCCGCCGACTACAGAATCCGATACCTGAGGGTAATT
Source organism: Sambucus nigra (assembly GCA_949130495.1). Classification (NCBI taxonomy): domain Eukaryota; kingdom Viridiplantae; phylum Streptophyta; class Magnoliopsida; order Dipsacales; family Adoxaceae; genus Sambucus; species Sambucus nigra. The sequence continues at coordinate 348,902,523 of OX422220.1, read as the reverse complement.
CTTAGTCAAACTGTATTTCATTGTAATTCGATTGTAAGCCGTTCTCTTACAAATTATAGTGAAATAAAAGGTTTTGCCCCTTTGGGGGATTTTTCCTGAAATTGGTTGTTTTTATCCTGCATGCTATATTTTATTTGATAAATCAATTAGATGCATGTCTTAGGGTTTAACTAAAATTTGGGTTTAATTAAAATTGGTTTTTTATTTGAGAAGTCGCAATATTTCCGCTGTAGCTGCACTCTCAGATCGATACCTCTTCAAGCAAGGAATTATGTCAAAGGGGGCCTTCTCATCAGAAACAGACATTTAGAATCTCTTCGTTGACGGTTTTTCCTGTGATAGTGGAAGTGGTGCAGGGTTGATACTTTCAGCTCCAAATGGTGCCAACATTGAATACGCTTTGATGTTCAACTTCAAGGCATCTAACAATGAGTCAGAATATGAGGCCATGATAGCAGGTCTCTCATTAGCAAAGACTCTGGGAGTAAGACGACTCCTACTTCATAGCGACTCAAGGTTAGTTGTTAATCAAGTACTAGGGGTCTATGAGGCCAAAGATGAAAGGATGGCTAAGTATCTGAAGAAGGTGAAAATGGTGTTAGAATATTTCGAAGAGACAAAACTGAAGAGAGTGCCTCGACAAAATAATAGCCACGCAGATGCATTGGTAAGGTTGGCTTCAGTAACGAAGACAGACATCAGAAGGACAGTTCCGATCGAGGTCTTATGAAAATCCACCATTAAGGAAGAAGAGGTTAGCAACCTGTGTCTCAATTTGAACCTAGGAGACTCATAGATGGACCCCCTAGTCAGATATATCAAAGAGGGAGAGATACCCGAATCCAAGCTGAAAAGGAGGAAATTGAGATATAGGGTTGCCAAGTTCTCCATAGTAGGAGACATCCTATATAACAAGGGATTTCTGTTGCCTCTCCTCAGATGTGTGCATCCCACCGAAGTTCCCCGTATCTTATAGGAAGTTCATGAGGGTTCTTGCTCCAGTCACATAGGAGGAAGACCCTTGGCTAAGAGGATTATTACACAGGGATACTGGTGGCCAACCTTGGCCAAAAATTCTGCAGCTTACGTGAAGAGGTGCGATAAATGTCAGAGATTCTCCACTATTCATCACCAACCTCACCAACCTATGACGTCGATCACTTCCCCATGGCCATTTGCAGTATGGGGAATTGACTTAGTAGGACCCCTACCAAGAGCTGCCAATAATTACCGGTTTCTGATAGTTGCCATTGACTACTTCTCAAAGTGGGTGGAGGCAGAGCCGATGATAACGATCACAGAACAGAAGACCTTCCAATTTATTTGGAGGAACATCATATGCAGACATGGCCTCCCAAACACTCTCATCTCAGATAATGGAACCCAGTTCAAGAACTCCTCCTTAGAAAAGTATTACGAAAGAGTGGGGATAAAGCAGTTCTTCTCATCTCCTGGCCGACCTCAAGCAAACGGTCAGACCGAAGTCACAAACAGAACAATCCTCGACGGAATCAAGAAAAGGTTAGAAGAAGCGAAGGGGATATGGACTAAAGAGGTTTACGTTGTGTTATGGGCCTACATAACCACGGCAAAGACACCAATAGGAGAAACCCCGTTCATGCTAGCACATGCCTCAGAGGCCGTCATACCAACAGAAGTGGGGCTCCCTACTCATAGGGTTCAGACCTATGACCCTGATAAAAATAGGGAAGAAAGGAGACTAGACTTAGATCTGATTGAAGAGAGAAGGGAAGACGCAAAAATTAGACAAGCAACTTACCAGCAGAGAGCAGCGAAATTCTACAATCAGAGGGTGAAATCAAGACCCATTATCGTGGGAGACTTAGTACTGAAGAAGACCTTACAGAAAATAAACAAACTCCACCCAAACTGGCATGGTCCCTACAAAGTGAGAGAAGAGGTTGTGCCCGGGACCTACAGGCTAGAAAACTTAGAAGGGGAACCTTTTGCCAATCCCTGGAATGCTGATCATCTGAAGAAGTATTACATATGATGTTGCAAAGAGTTATGTAAATGTACCATCTTATGAAGAGATTATTAATAAGAGATCAGTTTCCATGTCGATTCTTGCTTCATTGTGCTCTAATGGTAGAAAGTATGAAGGTAACATCTTAGTGATGACCTCAGACCTTACAACATCATTGTGATGACAAGGTCTGAGATCAGACATAATACTTGGATGACCTCAGACCCTTAACATCATTTAATTTGGTGATATTATTTATGAGGATGACATCTTAGTTGATGACCTCAAACCTTATAAAATCATTGTGTGGTGACAAGGTCTGAGGTCAGACATCATACTTAGATGACCTCAGACCCTTAACATCATTAATTTGGTGAAATTAATTATGGGGATAACATCTTAGTGATGACCTCGGACCTTATAACATCATTGTGTGGTGACAAGGTCTCAGGTCAGACATCATACTTAGATGACCTCAGACCCTTAACATCATTAATTTGGTGAAATTAATTATGGGGATAACGTCTTAGTGATGACCTCAGACCTTATAACATCATAATGTGGTGACAAGGTCTAAGGTCAGACATCATACTTGGATGGCCTCATACCCTTAACATCATTAATTTGGTGAAATTAATTATGGGGATAACATCTTAGTGATGACCTCGGACCTTATAACATCATTGTGTGGTGACAAGGTCTCAGGTCAGACATCATACTTAGATGACCTCTGATCCATAACATCATTAATTTGGTGAAATTAATTATGAGGATAACATCTTAGTGATGACCTCAAACCTTATAACATCATAATGTGGTGACAAGGTCTGAGGTCAGACATCATACTTGGATGACCTCAGACCCTTGACATCATTAATTTGGTGAAATCAATTATGGGGATAACATCTTAGTGATGACCTCAGACCTTATAACATCATTGTGGTGACAAGGTCTGAGGTCAGACATCATACTTGGATGACCTCAGACCCTTAACATCATTAATTCGGTGAAATTAATTATGGGGATAACATCTTAGTGATGACCTCAGACCTTATAACATCATTGTGGTGACAAGGTCTGAGGTCAGACATCATACTTAGATCACCTCAGAGCCTTAACATCATTAATTTGGTGAAATTAATTATGGGGATAACATCTTAGTGATGACCTTAGACCTTATAACATCATTGTGTGGTGACAAGGTCTAAGGTCAGACATCATACTTAGATGACCTCAGACCCTTAACATCATTAATTTAATGAAATTAATTATGGGGATAACATCTTAGTGATGACCTCAGACCTTATAACATCATTGTGTGGTGACAAGGTCTAAGGTCAGACATCATACTTAGATGACCTCAGACCCTTAACATCATTAATTTGGTGAAATTAATTATGAGGATGACATCTTAGTTGATGACCTCAGACCTTATAACATCATAATGTGGTGACAAGGTCTGAGGTCAGACATCATACTTGGATGACCTCAGACCCTTAACATCATTAATTTGGTGAAATTAATTATGGGGATAACATCTTAGTGATGACCTCAGACCTTATAACATCATTGTGGTGACAAGGTCTGAGGTCAGACATCATACTTGGATGACCTCAGACCCTTAACATCATTAATTTGGTGAAATTAATTATGGGGATAACATCTTAGTGATGACCTCAGACCTTATAACATCATTGTGGTGACAAGGTCTGAGGTCAGACATCATACTTCGATGACCTCAGACCCTTAACATCATTAATTTGGTGAAATTAATTATAGGGATAACATCTTAGTGATGACCTCAGACCTTATAACATCATAATGTGGTGATAAGGTCTGAGGTAAAACTATTAATTTATTTTAAGCAGACATCATTGCACCAAGACTTCAGAGCTGAACATCGCATGGCAAAGAAGCATTCAACAAATAAAATAAATGAAGTAAAAACCCTCCTCAGAGGTTGTCATCCAATTATAAAAATTCAAAAATATAAGTTGACAATGTTCTTCAGAGATTACATCCAATCAGGGGTTACAAAAAAGTACAGAAAGCTTCACAAAATAACCTAAGGATTCGAAAGGAGAGTGCTGGTATCCTCGGCCTGATTCTCTTGGACGATGTTGGTCACCTCGTCCCCATCTTCTCTGAGGTCAGCTCCCTCTATCTCCGTACCGTCCATTGGCACCGTCTCTACAGGGGCAGCGACCTCCTCTTCAACCTCTTGAAGGGCTTGGGCAAGCTGAGGGTTAGCAAAAACCAGACCTATGAAGTCAGAGGCCTTCAAACTCCCTGCCTCCTTCTCCTTAGCAGCCGCCCATTTGATAGTAGCCTTAATACCTCTTTCGAGGTACTCAAAGCCGAAGCTCATGAATTCATCGGAGACTTTATAATCAGCCAATATCCCCTCAGAAGCATCCTCAAAGGATACCTTCACTACAGAGTCGACCTTTTGCTAGAGAATATCATCCTTGGCCTTCAGAGCAACAGCATGGTCCTTTTTAAGCTTGGAAACTTCCTTCTCCATCTCCCTAACCTTCTTCTCAGACCCATCAAGGATAGAATTCAGACGGTCTACCTCTGCATTCAGAGAGCTTTGCACCTTCTCGGCCTCTTGACCCTTCTGGATGAGGGGTAACTTCCTCAGAGTCCAATTATCGAGATGTTGCATAGCTGCCATGCCCTGTAAATCATGTGATCGTGTATATGAGTTGAAATTCAAAACAGAGGTTACGCTTTGAAGCTATACTGAAATCTGAAGTCATACCTGAATAGACCTATGGAGGCTAAACTCGACCAGTAGAGGTGTGTCCATAGACCGGTAAAAATATTTGTCAGCATCGGTCGTGACAAAGCCGATGGCATCCAGCACCTGCAGACTGTGGCCTATGATGCTGTCATTAATTTTTAGTTGTTCTATATGAGCAGCTAAGGCATCTGCAGAGGATATTGGGATAGTAGAATACCCTCCTTTCTTCTTCTGCCTCTGATCCTCTGGGGCAGGGTCGGTAGCATTTCTCTTCTTTGTGTCCTGAGCCTTCGAGGTTGAGGGAGGGGGAGGAGGAGCATTCAGACCTGCCTTTTTTGTAAGCTTCATCAAACTTAGTGCAGCCATTTCCCAAAGCTCGTCAGATACTCCCTTCGGATGCTCTGCAAAATAGGAGGGTCTGAGTTAGAGAATCAGATATACATATACTCAGAGGTTTACCAAGCTCTGTCAGAGGACTTCCCCCTAAACCAATCTCAGAGAGGTAGTAGGGGGTCATCAGGTGTTCAAATTTTATAAGCAGACCATGCATCCCCTGATCCTGAAGGTCTTTGACCTTCTAAAAATTTTGCAGGCTTAGACCAGGGTCGGCCTTGGCAGACATTGTAACCTTCCCCCATCTAATAGGCATTCGCGGCTCTAGTGGGGAAGAGGGGGCACATGGGCCAAATTCCCATGGCCCTGAGGCAAAGAAGTAGCGTGGCTTCCAATTATAATTAGAAGTCTGAGTTATCTGAAGCATCTTCTTTTCAGGTTTTTGAGCTATAAAATGATAATAGCTCGGATGGTTTATAGCAGACGAAGGGACATAGAAACCTACGAAGACCTGGACTGGAAGGTCTGAGTGATGAATAACCCTCCACAAGATAATGGCCCCAATTATTACCCTCCAAGCATTGGGTGATAACTGGGAAGTGGCCAAGTTGATATAGGCTAGTATAGACCTAATGATGGGATGGATGGGCAGATAAAAACCCAACTTAAACATCTTCTCGTACAAGCATATCTCACTATCTCGGCCGTGGTAAGCCATCTCTTCTCTCAAAGGTCTCATAAGCTTTATGAAGGGGTTGATGGACTATAGGTATCTGAAGCAAAGAAGGTCGACCTCACTAACTGTACTCTTAATCTCGACCGCCTTAGAGATGTCGACATCACTCTCAGCATCATCATCGTCATTATCTAGCTCAACGTCGGCTTGAGCTGATGTTAGAGGATTACTTGGGAACCTCTAAGCGAACTCAGGCCCTGTGACGGTCGACAGGGGAATGGCGTCAAGGATTGGTGGAATATCCACGCTTGGTCCAATAATATCGACCTCTGAGGAATAGGATGATGTGCTTGAATTTGTGAGAAGAGGCCCGACTGGAAACCTCTACTTGATCAGGGACCTCATCTTGTTGATTTGAGAAGTCCATAGCCCTTGGAAAGAATCCACAGACATAGGGTCTGAGGTGGAAGACTCAGACTCAGACATCGGTGAGGGTTCGGCAGGGACCTCGGCTTGGCTAGCTGGTTCTGATGGTTGAGGATATACAACCTTCAGAGTTGGTGGAAAGATTGGTCTGAGGGGGAATTCCTCTAACCTACGAGCTTCCTCCTGCGCTCTTTTTATTTGCCTAATTTTCTATAAAGTCTTCTCTCTGAGAGAAGGGAACTCCTCTAGGAGTTAGTAAAGGGGTCTGAGCATAAGAGGCAGACCCTACACTTACAACTCTCCTAAACAACAAACAGGAATGGATAATGGAATGATTCAATTTAAGGATCTAACTATCAAACCTAGAGCAAGAACAGTTCGCCAGAAAAAATGGAAACCTCGTCGGAAATCTCCAAAAACTCATCGAAAAATGCAAAAGTAAGAAGAAGATAAGAAAAATGAAGAAGAAAGAAAGGTAGAGGATACCTGAAGATAAAATGGTAAGGGAGAAGGAAGAAAATACGAGGAATCACCACCAAAAGCTTCAAGCCAGAGCCTTTCTAGAGAGAGAAAGTTGCAGACGCAATTCGAACCAGGAAAAAGAGAGAAGTGAAGAGGAAAGAGGGAAAATAGGGTTTAAACCCTTAATATGAATGCATGTTTCCCAAGGCCCATCATTGCCTTGGGAGCCCCAAAGGACGGCTGACATCACATGCTTACCAGGCACGCCTCACACTTCAGCAATGGACAAGTGTCAAATGGACATTGGCACAAGAGAGACCTCGGAAATGTAGAGACCCCACAGTCACCTGCTCTCACATGTAACTAAGGGCTGGGGGGTGATTGATATGCCCCAAATATGCCACCTCGGCTCAGAGACATCAACCTCGGCCGAGGACATGGTCGACGTTAGAAAGGCCTTGTATCAGTGACCAGCAGTCTCGGACATAGCAGGGTCGGCCCTTGCCGACACCACTACCAACCACTTCAAGAGGATACTGCATGAATCAGGGGGTCAGCAGTTCGACAGTTCACCCGAGAATGACAACCTCGACCGGGGGTAGGCCGAGGTTACATGGAGCTATACTTCTACCAAGGTCAACCCCATCAGTGAATCAGTCGATGTTCCAGGCATATTCCAGCTTAACCTCGGCTCAGGTCGACCTTAATACCTTACCTCTACTTCGCTTAAGCCGAGACTATGATGGCTTATCTCGAAATGGATAGACAGCTAGACCTTACCAACCTCGGACTCTTCTAGGTCGAGGTTATGACCAAGCACGAAGGCCGAGCACTTATTGACATATGTGTGGACAAAGACACGTGGACACAAATCAGTTATAACAAATTATTCCCCCCACATGGGAGGAATATTTCATCATCATTCTCTACATGTGACAGGGACAAATGTCTTCATCATATTGGCTAGATCAACACACACATGCTCTTTACATGCATGGGGGTACACTACACCCCCCAGGCACTATAAATACTTGTCTTCTCCTTCTTAGAGGGGGACCGAAATTAGTAACCCTAGCTGAAACTCTATTCAAATACACAGTAGAGAGAGAAAGCTTGAGATTGTATCTATAGCCATTAGAGCCCTCATACAGTGATACACATCATATAATTGCACAGTGGACGTAGGCCAGATTGGCTGAACCACTTATATTTCGGTGTGAATCCTCTTCTCCTCAACTCCTTCTACTATATGTGTATGTACTCTTATACTGCCCTTGTTAACATTGAATTGAGCTCACAAACACCTTGAAGGGTGGTGCTATTTCCAGCATCATCAACTATGTATATGTGTATATATATTGACAGGGCTGAATCTCTCTATAGATCATGATCAGTCCACATCTGGAAAGTCATTGCCATGACAGAGAGTTCAGTCATGAATAAAATTGTAGCTGCTGAGTGCCTTTAATATAGCAATTTGGAGAAATCTTATCTCTTCCCATATGAAGATTTGGGCCAGTCTAGTGAACTTATCAAAGGAACTAGCCCTTTCAGTCTTCTACAAGACTATGCATCTATTGATAGTTTAGAACATGAAGGCAAGCCCTATCTTGAAGATGTTTACCCTACAACAGTATCAACATCATTTAAAGTCGTTGTTGCAGAATTGGGCGAAGAAATGGGTTCTGATTTTGAGACGGATCTAGGATCTAAGGGTCTTTCCGAGTCTGAAAAGGAGTTCAGGCCATTCTCGGAGTTCGTTGTGACTTTTTCTACAAGTGTTCCATCTAAACCTATGGAATCTTCCATAGAGTTGGACAGGCTTGTTCGTAACATGACGTCTGCAAGGAGAAAGGATTTTGAATTTATCACATTTCACACCCATGATGCTACTGTGACAAATGCTAAAAGCATCAATAATCAAGAGTTAGGTAAAGGAGAAAATAAGGTTTATCTATATTTTTTTCTTTATATTGTTGGCATTCATTAGTGACTTTTCATTAATAACTCGTGTTTTGTTTTAGGCTAAAGTACGGGATAGATTGTTAAGACCGCTTTAGAGATGCAAAGGGAAATATGATTCTCGTGGTGATTTTGTGAATCCCAATTCCAAAATTCTCGCCTTGAAAGGTACGGTTTCATTACTAAATAAGGAGTAAATTATTCCTTTACTTATTAAAGTATGTTCTTTAAACTTCTTGAGGATGTCGTCGAGGATCAATAAAGACAGGATAAGGGAAAAAACATTGACAGCGATGTATATATAAATGGGGAGTTAGAGTTTTTGCAGTATATTCATAAAACAATTCCCGATCCTAATAACCATGTCCTTATTGAAACCTTGATTTAACAAAAGCATAAGTATAATGAGCTTTAGTTTAACGATGGGGCTTTGGAGGTGAAATATCAAAATAACAATCAAATAACCCGAAAATAGTCATGAACACGAGATAGACGATCGTAACGCGTTTGAATTAGAAATGTCCTTATCGGACCCACAGTTTAACAAAATGTAATTATACACAAGTGTTAGGTTTAAAAAATGGGGCGTTGGGCGTTGAAACAGCAAAACAACAAGAAAATGGCCTGGAAAGAAGCACAAGAACCTCAATATGGACCATTACAATGTGCATGAACTTGTTGTGTCCTTATCGGACCATGGATTTAATAAAAGCATACTATAAGCAAGTTTTTAGTTAAAATAGAGGCATTGGAGGTCAAATATCAAAACAGTAACAAAATAACCCGAAAGATGCAAGAACACCTCGAGATGGACGATTGTAATGTGTTTGAGCTAACTTTGTCCTTATTGAACTCTCGGTTACAAAAAATGATATGTATTTGCAATTTTTAGGTTATAAAATTGGGCGTTGGTGGGAGAGGGGGGGGGGGGCTATGTTGCCATGCTCCTGATACTGATGCAGGCCCTGATCACTTTTGCTACCATGCTCCTGATCAACTACATAAACCATGTTTCACAATTCTGCCCTGCATGGGTATTCAAATTATGAGTATCATTTATTTCTTGATTATCTTTAAGGTCTACCTCCTCCCTTAATTTTATTGTCAATAATGATCATATAACTGGTACTGTTGCTTGTCATCTCAGATTTGTCAATTAAGAAGTGTTTGCCATGCAACTTAAAGGAGTTGAGGCCTATGACTGAAGCCGCAAACCATCTCAGATTTTATGCATTCCCGTGCCTGTGTTGTTACAATATATTCACACCTATGTGTGTGTGTGTCCTATTTATTTTTCTGCAATGTGTATTGCGTTCATACATGTTTGTTTTCTATTAGTAATCCCTTGGGTTATGAACATTTGTTAGTGAATCTAGAGGTGCATTATATATTTTAGTAGGTAGAGATCCCTCTCTTGCCACATGCACCACATTGGCCCTCACTTCCCACCCCACGTCTTTTCAATTATTTTTTACCTTTGAATAGTTTTTATAAAAAATATTGATGTTTAAGAGAGGTGAGTCATGTGATAAATAAAGAGAACAAGGACTCCTCAAAAGATCGACAAGAAAATTGAGAAAAAGAAAGAACTAAATTGATAGTGGTCTAATGTTCACACCCTTTTCTAGTGCTCACAAATCACACCGCATAAGTTATGTGTGTACATATTATTTGGTGCTTATTTGGTACTATGATTTGTGAGTCAATATGTTTCACATGTCAATCATATGCTATTTATTATATTGGTGCTTATTCAGTACATATTTCTTTTCACTTAATTATTCCTTTCTCAATCAATTTGAATAACAGGTATAAGAGGAAGAGCGTAAAGGAATTGTATAAAATGCTTCACAAGTGCAATGAGCAACTGCAACAATTCAGCCATGTAGACAAAAAAGCACTTGATCAATATGCAAGTCCAAGGTGGTCATGGCTTTTTGGTTATGATGAAAAAAAAAAGGTTTGTCTTTTTCATTTTATCATATCTACCATGATCCCCCCCCCCCCCCCTCACACACACACTTCACTAAAAAATTTCCTCTTGTATTGGGTCGAAGTTGTGTAGTCTCTAGAACCTTCTAGAAGTTTAATATTTTTAGTATAAATACAATAATTGGACCCCCCAATTGTTTAGTCTCATGTTGACGAGTGTTAGTTTCAATGTGCGATAATTGTCCGACACAATATCTTGAAAGTATTCATGATTCTATTTTTTTGTGTTATGGTCGTGCGGACTTTTGGAGTTTTATTGTTAACTTTTATGGCCATGCGAACTTTTGTAAGTTTATTGTTATATTTTGTGGCCGTGAAGGCTTTATATTACGCAGGTTTTATATTAGCAGGTTTTAGAATGTCTAGAAAATAGAAGAAATTCTGCCTAATTTTTTTTTTTGGGGGTCTGTGAACTTATAAAGACTTGTAATATTTTGAAGTTTGTATATACATTAGTTTATCAACAACGTGTAAGATTTGCAATTTGTGAATTTTCTTGTTTTCAAAGAATTTTCTTGTCTTACTTGTCTCACACGTTGTCTTAATTATCTCATTTGGTTTTCTTTATTATGTAGTATAACAGTCTTAATTGTCTCATTTGGTTATCTCATTTTGAATTCAATTATATTTTATTGTTTGTAGGCATACACATGGCATACTCGACATACATAGTATCAAAGGCCTAAATCCAGGTGTTTACACTCCATGGCAAGCAACACAAGTACAAGTCAATAGATACCGAGGCGCTGTATTCAAAAAATTTGAGTCCATTGAACTTGCTCAAAAGGCGTACTCCGAGTACACGAGGGAGTATGTCACCGCAACAATACCCCCACTCGAAGCCCATTTTTTAGTTTATTTTTTATTCTATGTTCATTTTGTACTTGGCGCCCACGAAGGGGTTGTTTGATGTTAAATTAAGTTTAAACAAGTTTATGTGTACTGAATATTTGGAATATCATAAATATAAATGAAATGTTGTTAAATTTTTTAGACTTGTTATCATGATATTTATTCTACTTTCATTATTTCATCATTTTGTGAAAATGTAAAGATTTTTGTAACACCTCTTACTACATTTAATAAATTCAACTTTGGTAACTGCTAATAGCAGTCACAAATTTGTCACTACTATCAATTTTGTAACTGCTAACAGCAGTCACAAATATAAGATTCGTAACTGCTGTCAGCAGTTATAAATACGAGATTCGTAACTGCTGACAACAGTTATAAATATCAGATTTGTAACTGCTGACAGCAGTTACAAATTGGGGTCACCAGTCATAACCCCCGTAGGGGTTATAAAAACTTATGACTGTTGTTAGGAGTTATAATTTTTCTTTTGTCACCCCCTAAATTATGACAGTAAATAGCAGTTATAAAGGTCATTTGTGATTGCTAGCAGCACTCACAAATCTTCCATTTTGGTGTAGTGATTCTATCCAAATTTTCTGACCTAGCCTCTGTGGCCATCCCCGATCCTCGCCGCACGGGTGGGCGCGTTCAGGAAAGGATCCTTCAGGTCCCGCGCGTCCCTCTCAGGAGCGCTTCGGCAGGCATCGTTTGAGATGTGGTGTAAAAATGTAGAGAGATTCAGAGTCGCCAGTCTATTTTACTCAAAACAGACAAAAGAAAAAGGGTAAGCCACCCTGAAGGATGACATCCAAAGACATACTGGTGCGTGCAAAACCAAAATGATTCGAGAAGGGTTCGGAGGCTTAGTTATGAAATGGGAAGGTGTTAGGCACCCATTCCACCCTTTCGGTCTCTCATGAATATTTGTTATTTTCCTTTATATTTCCCCCCGTGATATGTGTGCATGTGTATATATAGAATGGAGGTAGGAATCCTCGACTTGTGTCATGGAAAAGATAAAGCGAGTCATACGTACGAAGATGTAAGAATAATATTATAAAAATAAGATTTACGCGACTACCCCTACGTTGATCGTTATAATGGAACGATAACGCATATGGAGTAATACGTCACAAAGAATAAGTATATAGAGTACAAGAAAAATGAATTTAGAGAAGATAGAAAATGAGAGAAAAGGTGAGAAAAAGGACTCGAGTCTCGAGTTTTACCCCGAGATGCCTACGTAGCCTATAAAGGCATCAAAGTCCACTTAGTTCGCATACAAAACGAAGGGTGGGGTTTATCTCATAAATCCAAATGGGTAATCTCTTATTTGTAAGTGTGTGTGTGTAGAAAAAGTGTTTTAGTTGTGAGAAAAGTGTGGAAAAAGTGTGAGAATCCCTATTTGGAATTTATGAGTAAACCCTCTTTTTCTTATTTTTTTGGGTTTTATTTATATGAAACTAAGAGATGTGCAATAATACTAAATAAAAAGTATATTAGGATGTGTGAAGTGAGATAATAAAAGTGCTAAGTAAGAAAACAGGTTATTGGGAATTTAAGAGAATTTAAGAGAGAGTTTGAGAAAATTGGACCTTCTTGAAGATCTTGAGCTTGATCTTGAATGTTGGAGAGCAGCCCTTGCACTTGGATGATGATGGAGAGTGGATAATTCACCAAGTTTGATGAAAAGGATGATGAAAAGTGGAAGTAAAAAAGGGTTTTGGAAGTTGAAATCACGCTGCCTTCGAGAGAGGTTTCTGGGATTCGCTGAGAGAGATTTCTATCAGATCTGGGCTCTCCTTGCAAATGAGGTGAAGTCCTCCTTTTATAGGCCCAGGTGGGTGCCGATCGGCATTGGCATGCCACCTGCCATTTGGTAGTGTGCTTTAGGCTTTTTCGGAAAATTCTCCGCTGAGGGCAAACCGTTGGTCAGAATCATGCACGGGGTATACCGTTAAAAATGTAATTCAGAGACCTTTGAAATTCCTTTTGATCGCTCCCAGGTTCGGGAGTTAACTTTGGGTCAAATATGGCTCAGAAGCGTTTGTCAGTCCATTGGACGGGGAATCGTGCGAACGCAAACGGATCATTCGTCCGTATGGTAAGTCTGAATCGTGCACGGGGTGGACCGTTGGGAAGGTTAGGAGATGTACTTTGACATTCCAAAGAGTTTGACCCAGTTTGGAGAGTTGACTTTGGTCAACTTGGCCCGAGAATCATTTGGTGACCTCTCGGAGTCAAACGGATCGTTCGTCCGCATGGAAAGTCAGAATTGCGCACGGGATGGACCGTTGGAAAGGGTATTCAATTCCCTTCAAAGATTCATTCAGCCTCGGTCGAGATGAAGGGTTGAGTTAGGTCAAACAGAGCCTGGGAGTGCCCGGTGGCCTTTGGGTCAGGTTTCGGAGCAAACGGATCGTTCGTCCGCATGGTACGTCGAAATCCCGCACAGGGCGGTCCATTGGAAAGGAGATTCAGTGCCCTTCGTAGATTCATTGAGTCTCGATCGAGACGAAGAGTTTGAATTTTGGGTCAAACTGAGCCGGGGAGTGCCCGATGGCTTCCAGGTTAGTACTCGGGACATGACCTGGGTTTGCAGTGATGAAGGGAGGTACAAGGGACCTAAGGAGAGTTAGGGATAATAGAATGGGGTGTCTATAGATCCCCTCGACGGGTGAGTTTGGAAAAAATGATGACCGTCGAATCGACACCACATGATGCTTTTGAGAGAGTATGACCGATTCAAAGGGTCGAAGCTGATTCTGAGGACCTAAGGAGTGTGCTGGGGATGGGATGACGACCTGAAGTATTACTGGGGGATGATCGATTCTATGGGTCAAAGCCAAATCTGCAAGCTTAGGGTGAAGAGGGTGACCGATTCTGCGGTTCAAAGCCAATTCTGTGGTCTTAGGGTGAAGATTTAATAACCGAGGTCAATTCTGACCTAACTCAGGTGACGATCCAAGACTGGGGCCAATTCTGACCCAAAGAGTGGTGACGACTGGGGACCGAGGTCAATTCTGACCTAACTCAGGTGACGATCCAAGATCGGGGCCAATTCTGACCCAAGAGTGGTGACGATCGAGGACCGAGGTCAATTCTGACCTAACTCGGGTGACGATCCAAGATCGGGGCCAATTCTGACCCAAAGAGTGGTGATGACCGAGGATCGAGGTCAATTCTGACCTAACTCAGGTGACGATCCAAGACCGGGGCCAATTGTGGCCCAAAGAGTGGTGACGACCGAGGAGCGAGGTTAATTCTGACTTAACTCAGGTGACGATCCAAGATCCCCAAAGAGTGGTGACGACCGAGGACCGAGGTCAATTCTGACCTAACTCAGGTGACGATCTAAGACCGGGGCCAATTCTGATCCAAAGAGTGGTGACGATCGAGGACCGAGGCCAATTCTGACCTAACTTAGGTAACGATCCAAGATCGAGGCCAATTCTGACCCAAAGAGTGGTGATGATCGAGGATCGAGGCCAATTCTGACCTAACTTAGGTGACGATCTAAGACCGGGGTTAATTCTGATCCAAGAGTGGTGACGACCGAGGACCGAGGTCAATTCTGACCTAACTCAGGTGATGATCCAAGACCGGGGCCAATTCTGACCCAAGAGTGGTGACGACCGAGGATCGAGGTCAATTCTGACCCAACTCAGGTGACGATCCAAGACCAGGGCCAATTCTGACCCAAGAGTGGTGACGACCGAGGATCGAGGTCAATTCTGACCTAACTCAGGTGACGATCCAAGACCGGGGCCAATTCTGACCCAAAGAGTGGATAAATATTGGATTTCGATTCTGCTGGAGAAAGTGCTTTTTTATTTTGATCTGAGCTAGGGAGCTGATAGCTGGGGAAGATTTTTAGGAGACCTCGCAAGGGGGGAACAACCTAATTCGGTGCTGTAAAATAATTCCACTGGGGAGGTGATCGGGTGATCCGGAGTTTTGTCGGGAGGAGTTTCACTTAGTTTTTGAGGATTCTGCTGGGGAAATAGGGGTTCCATTCGAGGGAATACAAAATTTTCTTGGTGAAAAGGCTTTAAATCCATCCTGGGATTTTCATAAATTTTCTGAGGATTTTTCGGGGCTTTCTGGTATTTTTCGGGAATTTCTGTATGAAATTTGAGGTGGGGTGCCGGTCGGCATGGTGTGAGAGGTGCCATTCAGCAGTGGCACGGACTTTTGGGTTACCTCGGGAAGGCAAGAGTTCAGTGCCTTCATTTCTTCACAGCTTCTTTTTCTTTCTCTCTCTGCGATTCTTCTGCAAATCGTTCTAACGTCCCAATCTTCAAGAAATGGCCGCCTTTGTGAGCACTGCAGTCCACCGGAAGTGGTTGACCGTTGATGACTGGGCGAATTTGGATTGGAGGGATAGGGTGCCCCTTTATTTGGGGAGTGAGAACTCCTTTGATGCGTTTGAGCCTCTTGCGGATGAGTGGACCTTACTGCGGGAGCCATCGCGTCATCGCTCTTCGAGAGTGATTCCCGGCGGTTATGTAAGTAACCTGACCTTTGGCATTTCTTTATTTTTGGGTGATTTTTCTTTCTTTCTTGACTTTTGATGAGATTTTTTCTTTTGACAGTCTGATATTTCTTTGAAGAACATGCGTGCCCGTGGGACAACGGGGCTCAAGGATGTCTGGGAGCATCTCCCACCTGTGGTGCATTGGGTGGTATCATCAGCGGGTTTTGGGCGATTGGCATCGGCGCTGGATAAGACGCCTCGTTCGACAGCGGTCTTGTGAGCTTTGGGAGAGAGGTGGTGGGACACTACCCACACTTTTTATTTCGGCTTCGGGGAGATGATTGTGACTCCCATAGATGTACAGCAGCTGGTGGGGCTGGATTGTGATGGAGAGCAGATAGAGGTGGATCGCTCTTTACGGGTGAGATCGGAGGCGGTGCATGCGGTACTTGGTGATGTGAGGAGGATTGTTTCTGGGGATTCTATCCGGCTGTCCCTGCTGAAGGACGTTCTGTTGGGTAGAGAGATTGATTTGGAGGACGGGCTTCAAGTGAGGCAGATGGCCCTATTATTTATTCAGCTGGTGTTGGGAGGTTTCATGGTGGCGTCAAGCGGCGACGTCGTTCATTTATGGTTCCTTCCGTACTTTAGGATGTTTTCGAACATCCCTTTCTATGATTGGGGGAGTCTGGCCTTGGCGACACTTTACTCTTCTCTGGATGCATTCAGCCGGTGGTGCTGGCAGACCTTTACTGGGGCCACGTACCTTCTTGAGGTATTCTTTAATTTGTGCATTTCTTTTCATGCATTCGCATTTTCCTTTCATGCATTCGCATTTTCCTTATGCGTCTCTTTTTGTTTGCGAATTCAGACGTGGTTCTATGAGGTGATTGGGTGCAATACCCCGCTGATCGCTTTGAAGGACGACACTGTTGGGGACTTCTGCCGATTGTATCGATGGCGTAAGGCCAACCGGCAGTCGAAAGGATCTCTCTCCTAGGAGGCGATTCGTCAGGTTTTGAATGACCTGACCAGTGGTAGGGTAAGACTCTTTTCATTTCAATCTTGGTTTTTGCTCTTTCTGATTTTGTATTGATTTATGCTCGCTTGGAGATTTTCAGGTGACCTTTTATCCCTGGGGGATAGCCATTCAGGATGTGGGGGCGACCGGGGTGAATGCGCAGATGAGGCATTTGCTGGCACATGAGTTCGGCCATTCCTAGTACCTCGAGGAGAGGGTTGTTCGTCAGATTGCTGAGGAGGTGGTGGTTGTGCCACCCGCGCAGCCTCCTACGTCTATGAGTCAGGAGCGACTGATGTTGGAGGATGAGAGGATCGCGGCGATGATCGGCGAGTCCTACTTGTTATACACCGATACAGCTGCGCCGTATGACTATATGGATTTTGTGACGAGATGGTTGATGGCGCCCAGCATATATGATGCCCTGCCCTTCCTTCCTAAGAGTTCGAGTCCGGTGGTGGGATCTTCCCACAGTGGCGATGGTCCGACGACATCTGCAGTGGCGACGACCTTGGAGGTTCCTTTTGTGCGGTTGCATACCCCTTCGTACAACATCCTGCGAGCTGATGGAGGGATGGTGACTATGTTGCACCGTCCTCATGCTAGGGATCCGGAGGAGTTGGGTTTGACAGAGGAGGTCCTTCGACCTGCGGTATACTTTTTCGTTCCTCTCTTTCTTTCTTTTCTGTTTTGGTCATCTCTGCTTTGATACTGATTTTTTCCTTTCTTTGCAGCAAGTCCGGGTGTCGACCACTTAGCTCATGGACATCAGAGACTGGATATCTTCGACGACTGCTCACATTCGGGATGCGGTTCCTGTTTCTTCTTGCTTGGTGCCGTCGTCTTCGTCCGAAGAGGACTCTGGCTCTGGTAGCGGTGGTGCATCATCACGCTGTAGGGGGGAGAGAGCACGTCGCAGGGGTGAAAGCTCTTGAGAGAGAGGGAGAATGTGGGTTTGGGCTGAGTCCCGTTGTTTTTGCTTTTTCTTTTTATTTCCTGCAAAATTGATGTAACACAGAACACAAATATATGCAATGCAATGGAGTTTTTTTATTATCTTTTATTCATGATGAATGAATGCATGCACATGCGCTTTTTACTTTGCTGCTGAGACCGTAAAAAGGAATATTTTTGGAATTTTGTGAAGGAAAGTTTTTTAATTAAAAGGGGAACTTTTATAAGGAGAAAAAGGGATTTTGAAATTCTATTGAGAATATCAATTTATTTTTATTGAGTTTTCTGATTTGACAAAAGAGGAAAAAAGGGAAATTTCCTAAAAGTGGGGGGTTGCCGATCGGCAAGCACCCTAGCCTGCCTATCGATAGTTAAGTCCAGTCCCATCAATTGAAAGAATTGAATGGTACCCTCTTCAGCCTTTGGTACCTTGTGGGGTAGGATTCCCTCCGATTTCTGCAGGGATTATGTCCCTTGTGAGGGTTTTCAAGTATAAAAAGGGGTAAGGGTGGAGTGTTTTCATCACACCTTTGCATTCTTACCTACTTGACCACTATCTCTTAGCCTTGCAAGATGGCTCTCCCTGGTAGCATCGAGTTTGCTAATTACCTCGAAGCCTTGGAAGCTATGTGCTCTTATAATGTTGATTATGATGATTTCAACATGCGTCGAGTCGCCTTGTGGCGCAATCAGCCTATTGAGTGGAACGTGCTGATGGCGGCAGTATAATTCTGGTACCCCGAAGACCATGTATTACGTTTTGGGTTGGAAGAAGTTTATCCTAACTACGAGGAATTTTCTGCCATGCTGGGTGTAAATCCCAATGTTACTGTGGCTTTGCCCGAATTTTCCCGTTCTCCCAGGGATTTATTGGTCGGGCTTCTTCGCATTTCGCTGTCGGCGGCTAGATCATTGGTTATGGGAGGAATGATCTCCCTCCCAGCGGTGCTGCAGTCTGTGTATTTGCGGGAAGTAGGTGATGCTGGTTATGCTGGAGCCGTTGTTCTGGGTCTGGTTTCTAAATTGTTGCTGGTGACCGAGGAGGTGCAAGTGGACCCGCAACTTACAGCCATTACCTCATGGATGTCGTACCGTCGCAATCCTACGGTGGTGATACTAGCGGAGACCCTGAATGGCTTGGATGCTTGGAGATAAGGCCGTTCTGACTTTTTTAGGGGGAGCCTTGTGATGCTGTTCATGTGGTTGTCTGAAAGATTCTGCTTGGCGACTCCTCCAGAGTATCCTTTGTCGGCCGTACCCAACTTCTTTTCACGCTACTTCATCAGCATTGGCCTATATGTTGAGAATTGGGAGAATTGGCTTGAGGAGCACGGGGCTCGTGGGTGTAATACCCCGTATTTTTGTGATATTTATTTATGGGATTAATTAAATTAAATGTGAATTAATTGAGAATTAATCCGGATAAAATACTAACGAGATGTGAGTTCGTATTTGATTATAAGGTGTATATATGGCAATATATGAATATTGAGAATATTGAATTTGTCGTGAGATAGAAATACGGAAATTTGGGAAATTTTGTTGGGACGCGTGTGACAGTCGCGTCAGGAATGTAATTATTTAAATTAAAAAGTGAATTTTATTTTTATCAACCGTATGGTCATTTTGAGTGCGCCAACGTGTCCGGAAGGGTCGAAATAGTCAGAAAACACTAGCCGGGGGTTTAGTTTGGGTCCCGGGGCATTTTCGGGCCATACCGGCAACTTAAAAGGGTAATTTCGGAATTTTGGGAATTAAAACCCACGAAAATTAGAGGTTAAAATCTGATTTAGTCTTTACCCACTAAACCCACTAACAACACTAAATGACTTAATGGGCTACGGGAGTTATTGGAAAAAGTTCTAAGAGTTTCCTAAGGCAACCTCCAAACCACCATTGTCATCTTGGAGAAAAACTAGTAGAGAGAGAGAGGAAGGAGAATTCTGCAGAGAAAGAGAGAGAGAGACCAACCTTCATCAATTCAACATCAAATTCAGAGAAAGACCTAAGGCAAGTGGTTTAATTACGTTAATTTCAAGAGAATGTTTCTTCCATGCTTAGAAAATTGATAAATTTACATTGTATTGGGAGATTTATAAAAACCCATGAAATCGGAGTTATAAATTCAGATCTTGATGTAGGTTTGCATGTAGAGTTGTTATTGGGTGATTTGACTAAAAGAATTACTACTTTTTATGTTACAAAAATGGATTTATATATGGAAATTGATTACTTTAAATTCTAGGGTTCATACTCATAAGGTTTGGGGAAAACTTTGGGAGATTTAAATAATTAGGTGTTGTATAGGAGGATTTGATCCCATGAATGTGCTAGATTACGACCTAAGAATGTTCAGGAGTGTTGAGGAACCTTAAAATATTGTTGGAATAATTTTTGGAGGAGTTTTAAGGTGAGAAAATTGGTGAAAAACGTAATAGGAAATTTCTGGGCTTGAAACTGTCACCTCGTTAGAAGACCTGCCCAGGTCGTTCGAACGAGCTTCTAACGAGTTGACAGTTTTCCTTCTAACGAGTGGGATGTTCGTTCGATGCCTTTCGTTCGAACGAGATCTCGTTAGATGCCCACTTCGTTCGAACGAACTCTCGTTCGAACAACCTCGTTCGAACGAGACTTCTAACGAGTTGACAGTTTGGTCTTTTTGGCCTGGTTTGATTTCTAGTGTCCCGTAACCTTGTTTAATTGTAGAGATAACATTACCTTGATGACTAATTGAGATAGTTGGGATATTCAGGATATATTGGGGAGTAAAATATAGAAGAATGATTTGAACCAAATGGTAATTGTGGGTTAGTACGCGAATAACTAATTACGACGTGAGGATAATGGATGATGTGTATATATAAACCGGGGACACGTGTATTGGTATAAGAATGAGAAGTATACCACTAATAAATGATGGTAATTACTAAGATGTGTGCATGCTTAGTATATGTATATGATTTTTATGTGTATGACATACCTACCATACTTGCTATCACGGGAGGTTTACGTTCGCTTAGGGTCATCTAATCCTTGTGTGCCCGGATTTAGAGTGGTACCTAGAGGACATAGTTCAAGGGAATGACTTAATTGTGAGTTATTAAGCCAGCTGACTATGGAGCGTAGGTATGTACGTGACCATGGATATGTTGAATTATGTTCGCCTCCATTTTTGTGTGTGGTGTTTATTCTAATAATTTCTGAGAGATTCGGAATTTGTAATCCTTATGTACGTGATGTACCGGGATGGATAGCAGAGTATGAGTGCACCACAGCTTAGCCTCGGGGTGCTTGTATTGTATATTTATGATGTGAATAACATACGGTTAAATGAAAAAGAATTGTTATGTTTAATTGCGAGAATAATTTATAGTAACTCCTTGAGAAGTTAAAAAGGGATGACATGCCGTGAATTGTAATGTTAACATTTGAGAATCCGAGTTTAATTAAAGCTATCTGTTTAAGTGATAATATTGGGAATTCATATTGTGAATCGAGTGGAAAGGTTAGAACTTATGTCGGTTTAGTTAGATATGAGAATCACTTGAATGGGTATGGTACGTTAGGAGTGCACAATTAGTCGAGAGGTGAGTATTTCATGTGAGAGCACGTCCTAACATGTACTTTGCATTCATTGTTTTAATGTTATTAAAACACTTGCTATTTTTAAAATACTCTCCACTTTCGGGCTCTGACCCGTTTGCTTTCAAATCTACTTTTTGTAAAAACCTTTTTAGGTGCCCAGCCACAAGGATTCCATGCATAGTATTTCCAGTCAGGTGACGAGCTGTAGCTGTTGTGGAAGTTACAGGGCCTTGCTAGTAGATGCTTCATTTGCCTTGACTCTATATTCAGATTTCATCAGTTGTAGGGCATGTCGCCCATTTCTTTTAGAGACATTTCATTTCTTTCAGTTATTCAGACTTTTGGTTTGTAATTAATTCAGGATGTAGACTTGTTTTATTTCTTTCCATATTGGGATTGTTGTGAGGAGCATTTCCTCTAGACTCATTTTTACTTGTTGATTTACTATAGTTGGACTTTATCGTGAATGGATGTGTTACATTTCTATATTTCATTTATTGCATGTTAATCAGATCTAATTTAAAATTTGGCAACTCACTTTTTAAATACTAGGTGGTTAGTAATCATTAAAAATGTTTTCGTCAGTGATGCTATTAACTGGACCAACTTGGCATTTTGTATTGATTTAATAAAGGAGTAGCTACCCGGTATTTAATTAGTCGGGGTGTCACAGTGGGCTGTATTGGTTAGTGCCTTGGTGGGGACAGTTGCAGCCTATTCTGGAGCTAGGAGAGTATTCATATGTGCGGCTGGTTGGTCTCGGACAAACCCCTTTTTTATTTCCCTTTGCGACTTTTGCGCCAATTCGGCTGGGCGCAGGTCGTGCCCCCTCGGACCTCAAATTTTTTCCTGGTATAAGATTTGACTGAGCGTCTGTATCTGTTGCTTGGGTCTCTGTGGGAAAATTAGCGTCCGTCGACCCGTCCCTCTCAGTCTGTCAGGAAGGTTTGGCATGTCCCCAAAGATTATATGAAGTGGTTGTGGAGGAAAGTAGTCAGCAAGATGTTGGCAGTGGAGACTAGACAAAGGTGGTTTGTTATATCTGACACCATGGAAGGGGGCATTGTGGTTTTTTTGAAGATGGTTAAGGCTCATCGATCCATGGAATGTTTACGGCACTCTATTCAGATAGGGGAAACTTGGGGACCTCCGGATGTAGATGATGAGGGTGCAGGCTCCTCTGGTAGCTGTGGGTAGGACTCCTGGGGAGTTTATTTGTGTAACAGATATGGGGGAGTTTATTTGGCTTTTCATGGTAATAGGGAGAAGGGAGTTATTCGTTCCTTTTTCTTATGTAATCCGTACTGTAATTTCTTATTAATGAAATAAATAAGTTTCTGATCATCCAGCTGTGCCTTTTGATGAGTTTTGTATTTTGAATTATCTATACTGATCGCTAAGGCATACATAATCCTTTTGTACAAGTATTTTTAGAACGAACCGTCGTTCTCGGAGGTAAGAAAAGAATATTATTTTGTGAAAAAGAAAGGGGTCGCACTCATGTGAGGTGTATGAGCTGCCTACGTACCTCTGGGGTTTTTGAAAAGTTTAAAAATAGTTTTTGTAGAGGATCAGGCCCACGTAGTTCTCGGTAGAGGGAAATCAAGAGTTTATTTTTTTATTTTTTTTATTTTTTTTAGAATAGGAGGGGGGTGAGAAGAGTCGCAGCGTGCTAAGATTTCGGACTAGGGGTAGAATTTCTTGACGCGGTCTAGGTTGACTGGACGAGCCATCTCTTCCCCATCTAGGTCAGTGAGCACGGCGGCACCGCCGAATAATGTAGGGGCCGCTCCAATTCGGCTTGAATTTCCCTTTGGGTTCCCAGATGGGTTCTATTATCTCTTTGAGGGATAAATCCCCATCCCGGACACCGCGGTCCTTGACTCTCTTGTTGAATGATCACGCTATTCGGCGATGGTACCCCTGTATATGGTAAAGAGCTTTCAATCTTCTTTCATCTAGGAGGGCTATCTCATCAAGACGGCTTTGGCACCAGTCTTCTTCACTAACCTTGCTTTCGAGCATGACGCATAGCGAGGGTATTTCCAGCTCCACAGGTAGGACTGCTTCCATGCCGTAGACCAGGGAGTAAGGGGTAGCCCCAGTAGAGGTTCGAAGTGAGGTTCGATAGCCCCAGAGGGCGTACGGGATTCGTTCGGCCCAATCCCTACAACTTTCGGTCATCTTGCTGATGATGGCTTGGAGGTTCTTATTGGCGGCTTCAACTGCACCATTGGTCTGAGGTCGGTAGGGAGAAGATTTGTGTCTCTGAATCCCGTACTCGTTGACTACTTTTGTGACTTCTGCTTCGAAATGCAGCCCGTTATCTGATACTAGCTCGTGCGGGATCCCATATCGGCAGATGATATTTTTCTTTAGGAATTTGGCCACTTTCTTGGCGTTTAATACTGCGTATGACTCCGCTTCGACCCATTTGGTGACGTAATCGATGGCAACCAGGATGAACTCATGTTCGTTTGACGCCTTTGGTGTAACCTTCCCTATGATGTCGATACCCCAGGTGGAGAATGTCCAGGGAGAGTTCATGTTGTATAATTCTCACGGAGGCAAGTGTTAAAGATTGGAGAATTGTTGGCATATGAGGCACCTACGGACATAGGCAGTGCAGTCCTGGATCATGGTGGTCTAGTAGTAGCCCTGTCGGATGATCTTCTTAGCAAGCATGTGTCCATTCATGTGGGGTCCTCATTCCCCACTGTGGATTTTTCTGCATTATTTTCTCAATCTCAGCCCCTATGATGTAGTGTAGATGAGTTCCATCGAAATTCCTCTTGAGTAGGGCTTTATGACAGATGATGTACTGGGCAACCAGTCTTCGGAGGGTTATTCGATCTTTCTTGTTGGAATCCTCGGGATACCTACCATGTTTGAGGAGGCACCAGATATCATAGTACCAGCAATCAGCTAGTTCGGGATCTTCGGTGGAGACAAGCTCAATATGGTAGCAATGGGTTGGTTTGTCTTGCTTTTGAACTAGGAAGGGGGTTATTGTTTTTCCTTCGGACATGTCGACTATGGAGGCCAAAGTAGCGAGAGCCTCGGCTAGGTTATTCTTTGCTTGGGGGAGGTAATGGAAGGTGATATCTCAGAAACGGGAGGTTAACTCTTCTAATTGGGCATGAAAGGGTTGGAGTTTTTTGTCCTTCACTTTCCACTTTCTGATTGGGCATGGAAGGTGCTTTGTTTGTGCATGATGTTGTCTTATCTCCACGACCAACAAAGTTAAGTAGTAATGCATTGGAGGGGTTCCTTGTTTGGATTTCTCTTTTACGAGACGCTCCACGCGTGAACCTTAACGAAGTTGGAAGTGGAGAGATGCTGTAATTCTTTTCTTTTTCCTTCTTTTCTTTTTTTCTGTTGGTTGAGTGCTGGGTTGGAAGGTTTAGCCGAGAATCACGCAATTGAGTGATTAAGGGATGAGTTAAAGTGCGAGATATGAGCACTGTAATAGTCCTTCCCTCTGATCGATGTGGGGTTGAAACTTGTATGAGAAGGTCAGAGTGAGACTTATGGTTATGCCTTAATGAGAAGGCCATTTAAAGAGATGTATGTCTGTATAAGAGGAAAAGTAAGAAAAGGTGAGAGAGAGGACTCGAGTCTCGGGTTTTACCCCGAGACACCTACGTAGCCTATAAAGGCATCAAAGTCCACGTAGTTCGCATACAAAACGAGGGTGGGGTTTATCCCATAAATCCAAATGGGGGATCTCTTATTTGTGAATGTGTGTGTGTGTAGAAAAAGTGTTTTAGTTGTGAGAAAAGTGTGGAAAAAGTATGAGAATCCCTATTTGGAATTTATGAGAAAACCCTCTTTTTCTTGTTTTTTGGGTTTTATTTATATGAAAATAAGAGATGTGCAATAATACTAAATAAAAAGTATATTAGGATGTGTGGGATGAGGTAATAAGAGTGTTAAGTAAAGAAAACAAGTTATTGAGAATTTAAGAGGATTTAAGAGAGAGTTTGAGAAAGTTGGACCTTCTTTAAGATCTTGAGCTTGATCTTGAGTGTTGGGGAGCATCCCTTGCACTTGGATGATGATGGAGAGTGGCTAATTCATCAAGTTTGATGAAAAATGGAAGTAAAATAGGGATTTGGAAGTTGAAAACACGCTGCCTTCGAGAGAGATTTCTGGGATTCGTTGAGAATGAATTTTATCAGATCTGGGCTCCCCTTGCAAATGAGGTGAAGGCCTTCTTTTATAGGCTCAGGTCACTGCCGATCGGCATAGACCCGTTCCTGCCTATCGGCACCTGCCGATAGGCAGGGTCTAGAACCTGCCATTTGGCAATGTGTTTCAGGCTTTTTCTGAAAAATGGTTGTCGAGGGCAAAACATTGGTGAGAATCGCGCACGGGATAGACCGTTGGAAAGGTAATTTAGAGACCTTCGAAATTCCTTTGGACAGCTCCCGAGTTCAGGAGTTGACTTTGGGTCAAATATGGCTTGGAAGCATTTGTCGGTCCATTGGACGGGGAATCATTCGGACGCAAACGGATCGTTCGTCCACATGGTAAGTCCAAATCGCGCACGGGGAGGACCGTTGGAAAGGTTAGGAGATGTACTTCGATATTCCAAAAAGTTTGACCCGGTTTGTGGAGTTGGCTTTGGTCAACCGGGCCCTAGAAGCGTTCGGTGACCTCTCGGAGTCGAACGGATCGTTCGTCCGCATGGAAAGTCAATATCGCGCACGGGGCAGACCATTGGAAAGGGTATTCAGTGCCATTCAAAGATTCATTCAGCATCAATTAAGCTGAAGAGTTGACTCAGGTCAAACAGAGCCCGGGAGTGCCCGGTTGCCTCTAGGTCAAGTTTCGGACGCAAAGGGATCATTCGTCTGCATGGTAAGTCAGAATCGTGCACGGGGTGATCCGTTAGAAAGGGTATTCAGTGCCCTTCGAAGATTCATTTAGTCTCGGTCGAGATGAAGAGTTTGACTTTGTAGTCAAACTGAGACGGGGAGTGCCCGATGGCTTCTAGGTCAGTACTCGGGACATGACCTGGGTTTGTAATGATGAAGGGAGGTACTAGGTACCTAAGGAGAGTTGGGGGTAACGGAATGGGGTGTCTATATATCCACCCATGTCACTTGATTTCTCGGATGCGGTCAAGGAGAGGACTAATGTTTCATCCAATTTAGAGCTCAATCCAAGCAGTCTCGAGTGTAAGTGGAATCTAGGTTTAGCATGTTCTTTTAATTTTCACTGTGATGTTATGTCCATGTCCGAACGAGTAGGCTACGATTCGATTAGGCACCACGAGGATCTCATTCACTTCAGTCATCACGAGCCTTGAGGTGTCCACCATACCTATGGGGATGATCCCTACTTATTTTGATTATTGGTTTACGGTGTGAGGAATACGAAAACGAAGAGAGCATCAAACCCTATATATGGATTTGGGTGAGTTTTAGAGGAGAGAGAGGTCGTCGCACCCCTAATGCTTTTGGGGTGAGTAGGTGTTGTATACTAGTGAGTAGAGTCCATTTTAGGGTGGTTTAGGGGTCCATAGATGTCATAGTTTAGGAACGTTAGGAGCACCACGTTGGGTGTTTACACACTGGAGAGGAAACGCGTGTACGACAGCGATGTTGAGGTGTCACGGGGTCCTGAAGTGTTTAGGGAGATTTGTGGTACCTTGGAGAGTAGAGTTATGGGGTAGAAACACTTGGAATCTAAAACCTATGAAGAAAATACATGTTGAGGCAACGTGCTCTGGGCGAACTGCAAGCCGATCTAGTTCAGAGGACCGGATTGTAGACTCCTCCCCCTTTGGCTTTACCGCCAAATTCATCCCCCTCCTTTCTTTCATCCCTCCATATAAATGCACCCGCACCCGGGCCTTCGCACTAGTTTTATGCACTTTCTTATGTAGTTCTTGTTATTTTCAATTAATAATCTTATAAAAAATATGTGATTGCTATCTCCTTTCTTCTTGTACTTATGTGGTACTTTTAATAGAAAAAAAAATTCATTTTAAATATTTGCTCGTTTTATCTTCGCGTTTATTATTTTTTTTATTTAGATTTTAGTCCTTTTAATTGAGGACAATGCAAAAGTCTAAGTTGGGGGAGAGGGGTTGACAAGTGTGTTTGTTAAAAACTTCACAAATTTTTAAAATGCCCAAAAAATTGAAAAATTGTCAAAAAGTTAAAAAAATAGAAATTTTCAAAAAATATTGAAAATTTTGGAAAAAAAAAGGTCAAAAATATTTTTCTTCAAATAAATAAAAATTTAAATTTAAATTTTTCAAAAAATAATTATAGAAGTTTTGTTTGAAGTCTCAATTTGTAAAAATCCAAAGCACAAAGTCGAAATTGACCAAAAACGAATATTGGGCGAAACTTAATGACTTAACGAACAAGTGTAGAGATTATTAAGCCGGTGAGATTTTGAGGCTATCAATTTTTGCGAGTAATTAAATTAATCAAAGTTAATGGTTAACTCAAAGTTAAATTTAGCGTTTAAAAAATTTGTTGATGATCTCTAATTTTTTATTTTGATCGGTTACAAGAAACGAGTGAGATATCGTCTTGAAAACATGCTAAAAATATCTCTAAATTAAATGAATCTTAAGACGCATATGGTAAAATAATTGGTAATTCGAATAAATGATGTTAGGCCATCGTTTGTTACCCAAAAATATTAGCCATAAAAAAGTTGTGAAAAATACCCTTTTACAAACCAATTTGAGCCCAAAATTGTATTCATTTTCGTTTGATTAACCCGAAAAACTCAGTTACTTATCCCGAAGTTTTGAAAATCAAAAATTTATCAATTAAGTCCATACGGTACATAAAAAGGGGTAGAAAAAGAAAATTTGAAAAACAAAATGCTCAAACAAAAATAAAAATGAAAAAAAATAACAAAAATAATATAAATAAATAAATTTTAATAAGCACATGCCCGAAAAATTGCCAACGGACATCGTAAGCAAAAAATTTCAACTCCGAATTTTTAAACCATTCTCATTTCACACAATATACCATAACCCGAGAAAGTCCTAACCGAGTCTGAATAATGAAATTAATTACCGCGTGGAGAGTTAAGACACAAAAAGATAATAAGAGAGATTAATTTGTGCGGATAAAAGACAAAAAGATAATAAGAGAGATTAATTAGTGCGAATAAGAGTCGATGTTCCTGATTCCCAACAATCGTAACCCGATGATGAGATCTATTCTCCTAAAATATTTCGTCTTTATAATTGTATGCGTGACTCTGTGCCCATTAAGTTTACTCTTTATACCACGCATACCGAGAAAAATAGCCACCTTCCGAGTAATTCGTTTGTGAGTGAATTCGTGAGAAATTGAATCAATACAAATTTTTGAAATGTAACGTAATGATCAATTAGCGAAAGTTAGAGGTTTGATTTTCGACTTTGCACACACACACACGAGACACCACTCGTCCTACTAGGGTAGCGTAGGGGTTTAAAGGCTTGTTGCATACGCTAAATGCAATCACTTACCCGTGAAAAAGGTATTATATCCCAATAAAGTTTTCGCAAGTTTCTTTAGCTCATACTATCATTTTTTCACTTTTCTTGGGATGCGTAACTAAGTTAGGGGATTCGATTCGGCATAAATATTTTATATTTTTCCTTTAATTTTGGTCCTTTTATGACCCCGTGCATTGTAATTAATCTTGATGATAAGCACCCAAAAGTGTATATTTTATACCCCAAATAGACGTATTTCAATTGCGAGTTCTCGATAAAATTGGGTTTTACGCGCGTAATTGTCTATTGTGCAGGCTTGTTTGCGTTTGCGGTTTCAAAAGTGTTATTTCGAGGCAAACTGCAGAAAGAAAGGGCTAAAAATACTCATATGTAACCTTAACCTACCCCAGACCTAGCCTAAACCTATTCCGTGCGCTGTGTGTGACGAGTTTCAATTTTTATTTTTATTTTAAAAAATTTATTTGAGTCGTTTTAATTATTAAGATTTCTTTAGATTTATTAAGAATTTTCTAGAATTTACTTTCTATTTTTCTATTTCTTTTTATTTAGTGTAGTTTTATTTTATTTTTTATTTTGATTTTTTAGTTTTTAGTTTTTATGTTATTTTATTTTATTTTATTTTATTAGGATTAGACTTTTATTTGGAATTTATTTTTAAATTTTATTAGATTTTGTTTTTTTAGGACTTTAGTTTTTTTTAATTTTGTTAGATTTTTTAATTTTTATTTTATTTAGAGCCTTTTTAGTTTAATAGAGGTCTTATTATTTTATTTTTATTATAGTTTGATTTTTCATATTTTTGTGATAGGATTTATTTTTATTATTAGTTTTTTTTTTAGTTTAAATAGTTTTATTTTTTATTTTTTTAAAGGTACAATTAAACACACACACTCACCCTCACCAAACTAACCTACACCCTCACATACACAAACCCCACCTCCATCATCTTCATTCCCACCAAAACCATCTTCTCTCTCCTCTGTCATCCATAACCAAACACACACACACACACTTCTCTCTCTCCAACCCCCACTAAACCAATCTATTACCCACAAACCGCTATCAAACCCGTATACCATCCCAACTCGACCCCTGTTAAATCCATCCACTGAACTCAACTCCGAGTCCCACCAAACTCGACACCTCTCTGGCTTGCTTAACCCCGCCACCCCATCGGAGTTACCCAGTGACGACATACCCGGGTTCTCAAACCAATCCATGGTGGGTCGCCTATAACCAAAACCCATTTCATCCAAGACCCGACCTTGGTAGCCATTTCAATCCAACACCCACATATTCGAACCCAACATTTACCCCCAACTAACTCCTTTTACCCCAATACCCAAAATGCCCTTTTAACAAATCTTATTTTTTTCCTCACCCTTACCTCACACACCCCATGCACTTTCTTATCTCTACCCAAACTACTCCTTAGTTCCATGTGCATTATATAATAAGACCCAGGGCTATAAAAAAGGACATCACCTAGAAACCCTAAGAGAGTTTTGAGATAGGAGACTAGAGAGAGAGAAATAACTTGTAAATAGTTTTTTTACTTTTTTAGATTGGTGAGTGATCAATTTGTGAGAAATTCGATTGAGTGTGTATATTATTGAAAATCATTTGGATGCTCAAAGTGAATGGATGGTGTGCAAATTCAATGAAGGATTAGAGCTCAATTTCATTTAAAGAGATTTGGTTTGATTGTTCTCTTTTCCATTTTTATTTTATTGCCTTGTTTATTTAATTATCATAATTCATATTATGTTAGGCTGAAAACCCTTTCAAGGAGTGGGATGAACCCATAATTTGATTTTAATTCATTTTAATTAGTTTAATTACATTAAATTTTTCTTTGATAATTAACTTGGCACTCTTATTTTTTATTTACGCCTCGAGAGAGGGTAAATGATTTTCGAGATAAAATCGAGATTCTAGTTTTAGTTTCCATTTTAGAATCGAACTAGAGATAGGTTTTTCTAAAATGAAAAATTATTTCTTTGAATTTCTACTCTACAATTATTTTTATAATTTAAACTAATTTATCAAATCGATCCTAGTGGGTGATTTGTTAGATGATGTTCGGATCTATATTTCAAGAGTTGTAGGAGTGTTAAATTTAATTTTTTTAAATGTTATTGTTAAAATTACATTTACAACGAGAGTTGATTTGTAATTTTGATACTAGCTTGGGATATTTAATTTGAATGAACTAATTAATTAAATTAACTAAAATTTATGGTGTAACCCTATCTCTTGTTTGCTCTCACTTTGATTTTCTCACTATCTCATATATTACATGTTCATTTAGTTAGAGTTCACTTCATTTTCATCATACTTTTTAGTTAGTCCTTAGATCTTTGATTTAGTTTAGGCTTATTTCACTCTCATCAATAAAATTGTTTAAATATTAAAAAAAGCTAAAAAAAATTGGAAAAAGTAAAAAAAAAAATAATAAACAAATGAATTGCATGCCTTTCTTGTATGTTCATCCTTAGATTTGGATTGACAGCCTTACTTACCTTTATACTCAAGTTTTGTTCTACTTTTATAGGTAATTGAAGGATTTTGATTAGATAGGCTTTCCACGACGATGGCATACCAAAAACATGTCTATCAAATGGCGATGTTGCCGATCTTTGTAGCTTGAAACATTGGGGAGAATTTACTTTTATGATTCGTTTGTATTACACTTTTATTTTTCATACCATTTTTTATTTTTATTTTAGAAGGCTTGTAGTAGGTTTATTTTATTACTTGGCTTGTATTGCGGTACTTGGAGACACCATTTATTTTTATTTTTATTTGTAATAATTCATCACGAAGAAAAGACTGATAGAAAAATCGGACAATGTAGAGAGAGAGCGTCCAAAGGCGAGGAAACAAAGCCTCTCTACCTTGGGTCGGTAGGACTCGCGGGACCGACTGAGATAGGCGAGATCTCCCCCCCAGTCAACTCAAATTGTTCATCACCCCACGGTGTAAAAACCATAGGAGGTACATTTCTAAAACCCTCGCGCCTCTCTTATCAGCGAGTCAATTTTGTGTGTGACTACGTGCTCTTATTTGATTATAATTCTCGTATTTATGTTTGAATGTGTGTGATGAATTAATCAATTAAGACCTACACCCGATCATTCACGAGAAGTGATTTCATCACCCGACTCACTCTCTTACCATTTGTGTGCTACCCTAGCTATCATTAATTTTAAAACCCATCAACTAGCTAGCCCACTAAGAGAACATTTTTGAAAAGGCGATTACAAAGATAATTTTCGTGATTATTATTGCCCGCGAACTTTATTAAATTTGACTACCCTCTCGCATAAATTCAAAGATAAGAATTGGCTATGTGTTTAGTTAGGAATTCTCCTTAACTTGTGTGTGTCCAATTTCATCCTTCGGTAGTCGGGTTTTAGTAAGTTCGTCAAATTCAAGAGTCCCAATATTTTTCCCGATTGTTTCTTTCAAAAAAATCCAAAAACATTTTCTTCCTTTATTTTTAGAAAACTCCAAAAAAAATTATTTCTTTCATTTTCAAAAAACTCCAAACATATTTTCTTTCCTTTTGAAAAATATTTTAAAAAAATAAAATAAAAATACTTCTCTCACCATGGCCGAAGAACGTCCTTTATGGCAATATTTTGTTCATTTTTCATTCTCTAGAAGCATGGTTGATGTTGAGCCCGAGTCGAACCTCAACACTTATATTCTTTAAATCGAAATTTATTCTAATAAGATATTAGTTGGTCGGGTGCAACGCGGCTAACTAATAAAATTTAGATCTTTCATTATTTTTTCTATATTTTTACAATTGAAAGCAGTAATATTTTTACGATTAAAAGTAGTAGCATAAATTATCAAAACAAAACTATGTAAAATAAGGCCTAATTTAATTGACCACCTTATTTCTTATTTTTATTTTGAAATTTATATATATATATACGCGCACACACACAAACAAAGGCTGTAATTAGTTAATCAAAAAACAAATGAAATTATAGTTGAAATATGAGTACAAACTAAAAAAACATGGTAGAATGTAAAAGTAACTTTATTACAACAGGTAGTAGGTTAGTTGGTACATAATCAAAGTATGGATCGTGTCAAGACCTGCTTTTAGTACCAAATTTTAAACCTGGTTCAATCCAAATAGAAGTAGATTGTTACTAATCATAAATAATTACTTTTAGGCCATTTTATAAATTTTAATATATTA
This sequence comes from Sambucus nigra, assembly GCA_949130495.1. Lineage (NCBI taxonomy): Eukaryota > Viridiplantae > Streptophyta > Magnoliopsida > Dipsacales > Adoxaceae > Sambucus > Sambucus nigra. Next base: position 348,869,345 of record OX422220.1, on the reverse strand, counting down.
TAGTTTCTATTTACGAAAGGGAGGGAAAAATTATTCAACCATCGACATTTTCAATAATTTTGGTTTTATTACCTCACTAATTTTGATGATAAAGTTTTAGTAATTTGCCAAAATTTTCTTTCACTGTTTTCATCTTTTCAGTAGAAAAACTATAATCATTTTAATGATCAGAAATTTGCCATTGTCTTGAAAAAATTATCATCACTGTCGAAAACTTTTTAAAACTTACAAACCACCTAGTATTTAAAAAGCCGATGTCAAATTTTTATCTTTATATTAAACAATAATACCATGCAACAAAATATAATATAAAACGATCACACGATCACTGATTCTAAATCAATGCTAAAATAAATACATAAATGACTTGCCGAATAAACCATCGGCTAAAATCCCAAATCCAAAATAATAATCTAACCAAAAATAGAAAGTGAGTACAAAGTCTGACTGAAATAAAATATCTGGGTCAACATTCCCAAATGAATAACTGAGTTGCATCCTACTCTAGGAATTAAAGAACTAAAGTGACTAAGTCCAAACCATGCATCATCCACACGTGCTGCAGCTACGCATCCCTGGAACAGATCATCAAGTCTGGCGTCCCTGTGGCTGGACACCTAAAAGGTTTTGAAAATATTTTTACAAGAACGGGTCAGAGTCCAAATCCTTTTGAAAATATTTTTCAAGTGAATTAAAATGCATGAATGCTCTTCATATTTAAGTTAGTGTCGCACTCACTTGAGATACTACTCACCTCTCAACTTTTGTGCACACTTGACGCTTCTTCCTAACCCTCCTAGTTACACTACCCCGTCTAACTAGCCTTGCCTTAAACTCCTTGACACTCTACTCCAACCCAAGTAATTTATACCTATACTTCATAAGTTATTTATCACATTAACTTAATTCATCCTCTTTAAATTTACTATATAAAATTTTCACTAGTTATATACAAGAAATCCCTTTTTACTTTATTTACTTCGCCCGTATATAAATATCTACACTTCTTATATACGTATCATATATAATACAATTGTACTTCATGTATTTTACTCGTATATAAATCTACATCATATATACGTATCATATATCATAACATTCACATACATGTCGTATATATATAACCATCCTCCCGAGTAGGCACTCATCGGATGTTTTATATATATAGCCATCTTTCTGAGTAGGCACTCACCGGATGTTCTCTAAAATGCTATGACCCCACATATACTCGTCCACCTGGTTACCTGTAGACGATTAAATACCACTGAATCAGGTAAAAATATAAGCGTGAGAGGCGGTCATATTTCCCACCGAGAGTGAGGACAAATCATACCCAAAGCGCCTCACCTCTGAAAAAATGATGTTATGACCTGGGAATTATACTCCCCCTGTTGCGCAACCTCCTATGATAGCACTAGAGGGGGTATGTATTCATATAAATATTATTCACACTAATATTTATAAAGCACATATATATATATATATATATATAAAATAAAGGAGGAGGGTTTTTTTGTCTAGGCCAACTAACGGTTGAGATTAAAATTTTGTGAATTTGGTGTTTATCAATTGATGGATGAGATTGAATGTTGGTAAGGGTTCAAGATTGTGCACATGAGATTGAAACAACCTAAATCTTTAACTTACTTGAGTCTACATTATTTAGGCGTTTTAACTAATTTGGATATTGTGTCAAAACATATTTTTAGTGCGAGCCTTATCCTTGGTACATCTTGCAACGTTACTTGACGTCTCAACATGCCTCGACTCTACTCAACGACATATCTGAGTAAAGGTATTCACGTGTGTTGCACATTTGCACTTGACACATTAGGCACACATGCATATTTCTTGATCTGTGATTTTAATTGTGTGACTAATTAATTGTGAGCCTAAACATTTTCTAAAAATGAGATTACATTATTTTTTTTTAAAATACTTTTTTTAAATAAAATTGGTGTAAGTTTTGTTTAAAATGAAACTCTTATTTTTAAAAAACACTTTCGGAATTTAATTTAGTGATAAAAATAATTTCGGTATTATTTTTTTAAACAAACACAAAAATAAAATAGAATTGGTTTTAAAACATATTTTATATATATTATATGTTATGTGAGTATGTATGCGTGGACTAATTTCTGTCATATAAAATTATATTGTGTTGCCTTTACAATAATGTATTGGCCGAGTATGACCTAAGCATGTCATCCTATAGATATTACCTGATGCTTACCTGCTTAGGTTTTAGCAAGCTAATACCCTTGTAGCCTTTAGTAGCTTTCGGCTTTAGCCTTATTAGGAGTTATAGCTTGTCTGATTTGTTATTAGGAAGCCATACCTTTTGTCTTAGTAATTTCAGCTTTTACACTGTTTTCGTCCTATTATATTAGGACTAGTAAATCTTATCCGATTTAACCATTAGGTTTATTTCCAAAATTTTTAGCTTTTACCTTAAGAGCCTTAGGTACTATAATTATTCGGCCACACTCCAAAGCCTTACACCTGCTATTACCTCCTTCATGAGGTTTTTCGTTCTTTAGCTGTTAGTATACCTTAGGAGCTAGTATACGGTTTTGTCCATTAGGTTGCTTTAGTTTTATTTTTTTACCTGCGTTTTAAGCCTTGATAGGTTACTATTTGTGTACCTGCTACCTATTGAAGTAACAAACCGAGATCATAGGTGTTTAGCTTTAAGTATACTGATTTCGTCCTTTTGGACTTGACCCAATAGTACACTACTTTCGTCCCTTTTTGTCATAGAGATGACCATATTGTTATGACCTTAGTTGTCCGTTTGGACATGTTTGGATGGTACCTGCTTAGACTTTCGGCCATACTCTTGGCCTTGCCGATTTGACCTTGTGTCAATTAATATTTGGCCATAAGTGTACTTGAAGATTTTGGTTTATAGGCAGTACCTGCTAGTCCTGTCCGAGTTTTAGACTTGCTAGAATTCGTCCTTGTGTGACCTGCGAGATTTGATCCTTTAGGTTCTCCTAAAATTAAGACTTCGACCATAGAGATTTTGGACCCATAACTGTAGGCGGTATCTTTTACATGTTAGAGTGGTTATATCCCTAATTGTCAGTTACATGAACTTTGTAACTCAATTAGAACTGTTGGATTTTAGTGACAGTTGTATCCATTTCGGTTACACCTTTTTAACCGTCAGTTACCCATTAGATCTCATTGGTTTAATTGGAGAGTTTGCCACCTGTCCAGATTATATCCGTTGAGAAGTTTGTTGTAACTAAAACCCTATACTGCCTTGTTTGTTTCTTTAGCGGGTTTATATTTTCAAGAGAATGGTTTTAAGATTCTTGAGTTATTTTTATAACAGACTGAATTTGTTAAAATCTGTTAATTAGTTTTAACTCGATTTAATCTCGACCTTTGATTAATAATTTTTAATCTGAACCCTTGATTTTAAAGTTTCTAGAATATTGTTTTCTCTCCTATATAAACTTCACTAGAGAGTTTATTTGAGCTAGATATTCAGATTATGTTTTCTAGAGTGAGAAACACAAGAGGGTTAGATTTTGTAGAGAGAAAAATATAGAGAATTAGAGAGAATATCTAAGAGAGAAGAAAGTATTATTTTCACACATTGTGTTCATTCTACTTCATCTTTATTCTGTTTTTGTCTTTAAATTCTCAATGATCTTACACATAATCTCATAACTTTAGAGATTGAAATATTGTGTTATTGTAGAGAGAATTTAAGTGCTTTCATGCTGAAATAATTTTTTTTACAAAAACTAGAATTCCTAAGATTTTTAGATCCGAATTTTATTGAATATTTTTATGATCTAAATATTCTGATTTTGTGTTAAATGCTTTATGTTGTTTAAATCAGAATTTCTCCGGATCTTGCATGTTTATTGAAAATCTTTTTAAAGATCTGTTTTCTCATATTTGTGAAATAATTTGAAAAACACTTTCCTCATAAAATTGAATGTTATATTTTTGAGAGATTGAGAACACATGTTAAATGATTGAATAATCTTGTTGTGTGTTCATGATAAGTGTTGCATGTATTTCTTATAAAGAATGTTTATAAGATTTTTGATTGAAAATTTATTTTGTAAGTTTTTGTAGAAAAGTTAATTGGTCTTAATTGAAAATGAATTTTTCTTAAGTTTTTATAGAAAACTTATTTGCTTGATTACAAATATATTTTTGTTAAGTTTTTGAAGAAAACTTATATGCTTGTGTTAAGAATTAAGTTCTTGCATGGTTTGCATTTAGAACATATTCACTTACACGTTTTGCACAACTAGAATGTTGTTGAGAGATCAGTTTTGACTGAGTTGGAATTTGCTAAACAAGAATGACGGAGTTACGAAGTTGAGAGAACAACTACAACAATCAGAACTGCAGAGAAGTTATAAGGATACGATACCAAGAGGGTACATTCCTAAACTTATATACGTTTGTTTGTGTGTTTATTTTGTTATATAGCTTGTAACCGATAATTCTTTTTAGTGAAATTTTTATTTTACTCCGTAGAGGGAGTCGTGGATGTTTTCCCTAGTTTGGGTTTTTACCACGTTAAAAAATAATACTTGTTATCTTCTTATCCTCATCTTATTCTTTGTATGATTTAGAATTAAAATTGTTACATGATTTAAATTGGAATAATTCTTCATATGTGATATATTGGATTGTAACGTAATAAATCAGATTGTTATTAATTTAACTTTTAATTAAATCAGATTTAATTGATTTTAATTTCCGCATGTATTAAAATCTGATTAGTTAGATAATAAAGTTTTTCTTGATTTGATCATATACATGTTATTAGAAAAACTTGCATGAAATCAGAGTATGTTTATGTGTGCGTATGGAGATTATTTCATGGGCGCATCTCAAGAAATGTTTCCCTCATTCTCGGGTGGAGGGGAAATTTTTCAGAGATAAATTTAACGGCTGAGAAAATAGTAAAATGTAGAGTCTCTGCACAAGGCTCGAGAAAAAATAGGTATTTTTCTTTCACGCAACCTTACGCGTCTACTTCGTCCCCTCACTTCATTCATTAATTGTATTTGTGACTACTGTACTATTTTAATTATTCACTCTTCACGCCCCTCTCTTTTAACACCTAAAAACCACCCCTGTATATTCTCCATCTCATTACTTTGTTCTTAGATTTAGGTGTGTTTAGATGTTTTATTGTTTCTGTACTAACGCTGATATATGGGGTGCTCACATTTGGAGCATGAAGAGTGATGTATGTTTGTTCTAGATTTCTCTATTATATTCTCCCTTTGTTTGGTTTTTTTTTCATTTCTTTCTCATCCTTATTTTCATTTCTTTCTTATCCATACACGAGATGCTGATATATATTTGTTAAGTTTTATGTTACAAAGAACAGAGAAAAGTTTATGTGTTGGTAGAAACCTCCTTCTAGACCGCCGATGTCAAAGAAAACCCCCGTTAGGGCCTCTTGCCACCGATCTTCCTCTACCGTTATTCCAACCGAAAAAATCTACGGTGAGTTGAATCGAAGTTGAGTTACAGAGAATCGCCTCTAGCCCCCGGACAGCAGGTCAGTTCAGTTTATCATAAAACATTTGTTTTTTTAATTGCATTATCTTTTTTAACAAAAAGGTACAGGCACTTCAAAAAAAAAAAAAAAAGAAAAAAAAACAAGGAATGTCCCATAAATGTTAACCCACGTCTAGAAAAAGCAGTGCGCACAAGGCTCAAGGACATCTGAGCGCACGACGTCTGAGCGCACAAGGTTCTGGATATCACCCTCTCTGGTACATCCCTCTTTTCACACTGAGCTAACTTTTTGGTACATCTCTCTCTATTGGGATGGAGTTGCAGGTTTGGGTTCACACCATATTTACATGTTTTCTAAGAGACTTTGGGTTTTGAATTTTTTGTTCCAATATTTTTGTGTATGTGTTGAAAAACATTGGTATTTGATTTTTTCCCTCTCCATTGGTTTTGAAGGTATCGTGAATGAGTAAACCAAAAATGGGTTATGGTGAGAGTCACCGCCCTAATCTATGGGTATATTATCAGGCGAGCATTTCATTATATTTGATTTGGTTATGTTGAAATACACACGGCTTGCATTTGATTTGGTTGGAGCTTTTTTTGTTAAAGATTTATCTTATAAATCATGTGAACATTTCATTATATTTTCTCCATTATTCAGTTTTTTTGGTGAAGATTAAATGTTGTTTAAGATAGTGGTTTTTCCGCTCATTTGAAACTAATGTCTAAAGATTTCAGGTCTCATTACATTCTGTCTCGATCAAAATATATATCTGAAGAGTTCATGACCGATTATTTCGGTATGTAGGCAAAGTCAAGTCCTGAAAATATCATAGCTAATTGAAGAGTTCTAATTTGGGTTTCGTCTAATTTGGGGTTCGTGAATAATTGAGAGTCGACTGACTGATTTGGTGAGTGAGGTTACATCTATCTTTTTTTAATGTGAGGCTACATATCTTTTTTAATGTTATAATACATCTCTCTTGGTTCATCAATGTTCAATTACTCAGCAAGGCTCTGTTATTATGATACCCATGAAAATGGGTTTTTTGTTCTGCTAGCTGTCGAACCAAGGCTTTGTTCTACCATATGCAATTTTCAACGGCAAAAAAACAATAAGGTCAATTTCCCTGCCACTTTTATTTACGAACTGTTAACATTTACACTACATGTTGATCCAATTAAAAAAACATTCAAGCTAACACTTTCTTAGTCTTGACCGAATGAACCCATTCAATATAAACCCATTCAAGCTAAAACTTTCTTTGTTTTGAAATTTTTGAGTATTTTACAAATATATCGATTTTTTGGTTTGGTTACAGGTCATCTTCTAAAAAGAGATGGAACAAAAGAAGGGTTCTTACACACGAATCCGCTGGTAGTACCAGAGGATGATATTGATTTTTTTTATCTTTTATTTCATGCTATTTGAGTGCTAATAAAGTATAATGGGGTCATTTAAGGGGTTCTTCCTTTTGATTTCATTTTTACGCCCAAAAAATAATTGTTATGGTTCCTTTTTTTTGCGTATTAACTGGTGTTTATGACATATTTTGTGAAAACAGTAATAGTGTGTTGGTTTTGTAGATAATTTTTTAAGAGTTTTGAAACTATGGGTGAATTAAATCTATTTCGGATCTTGCTTAATGTGAAAGAGATGCTAACTTAATGGGTACTAATTTTATGTTTGGTGGTATTAATTCGGTTTTATTTTTATTTTTAGTTGGAATTTTTTATTCTAGCTTAACTTTAAGTTTTAACAAAAACTGTTTTGTTTAAACAGCCGAAACCTTTTTTTTATTAAACTCTTTTTTATTTTTATAATTTTCTAAATAAAAAGTTATTTTTATTTTTAATTAAAAGTGTATGGTTTGTTTTGTTTATTTTTTCAGTTAAAAATGGGAGAGGAGTGGGTCCATAGTTGTCTTTTTAGTTGGGTATACTTTGTGGGTATATGACTGTCCATGTTTATTTGCAGTATGCAATTTTTTTTTAAATCCGGCTCATTGATGATTAAATCAAGTTTTTTAGAGAATGATATTGTGTGATCTCCTAGCTGGAATACTCTGCGTCAGTTCACTGCTTTCAAGGCAAAAGTGGGACAAAATCCCTTGATTAATGCTGAAGGATATGATTGTCCATGAAAATCTAAAAGACAAAAATATAGCATATCTCATGGGATCAATACATTTAGGTCAAGTCACATGTAAGATTATACTTATACGTAAAAAATAAAAAAATAATTAAAATGGTACTATACTGAAAAATAAGCTTGGTAATTTAAATGGTTGATAGATAAGTTTATGATTGATAACTTGGTAATTGAAATGGCATATGACTAAAGTAAACTTGGTAATTGAAATGTCCTGCCATTGTGTCATGTCTAAATTTGTTAGTATTTATTTAACATTTAAAAATATAAATTTGAGAAATATCAAGCCAATAATTAAAAAATTAATTGTATGATTTTATTATTTAAAAAAAACATCCAATTTTTTTACCTTATCATGTCAATCTATTTAAATTATTAATTCTCTTACACCATTAACACGAGTCAAAATTTCGAAACGAATGTGACACGTTCATGAAAGTAAATCCTTACAGACGAGTAAGTGTATCATGGGATGACCAACAGTATTTATATTTGTATTATTACCGACGCGTTTAAAATACAAAATATCATGGGATCAAATTTTTTGTTGTGCCATTGGCACATGTACAAATTATCACGAGAATAAATTTATCACCGTGCCATCGGCACGGGTACATCCTAGTATATATATATATTTAATTCATCCAGGCTAATCCGTGCACAAATTCCGTAGCACTAGCCACAAATACCCAAGTCTATGTTCCGACCTGTAATTTACTAAATCCCATATTTATTTATTTTTCCCTCAATTAGTGTCACCCGACTACAATACCCAGACTCACTCATTCGGTCCGAAATTTCATCTCTTAGAACTTATTCCTCAAAATTCCATTATTAACTGTAACACTCCTTATTAAAATTTAATATTCAATAATTTATTACATAATCCGATAATAAATTAACGCAGCTAATCCGTGCCCGAATCCCGTGGCACTAGCCAAAAATATCCGAGTCACTTTTTCGACTCTAAACTTTAATTAACATTCCCATTAATCAATTTCTTTTTTTTTCATGGCGTCACTAAACCAAATAACCTGGACACACTCCCCTGGCCCGTGATTTACTCCTTAGAACTTATCGCCTCAAATTCTATATTTTATTGTAAGGACATATTTTATAAGTCCGTTATCAATTTATTATGTCATATACCGTTACAACCGTCAAAGAAGTTCAAGAGAAATCTACATCAATACGGATCCGAATTTATCAAGGTTCTTCATCAAAAAGACTCTGCGAAGTTTACTTTGGTAAGGTTATATTTTAAATACCTTAACTTTGCACTAAGAGCTTTGGGGATATTTTTACAAAATATTTTCTAAGTGTTGGAGCGAACTTTTTCGTCAAAATTTGAGAATGAGTATTTTTTTTAAGTCCTGTAGCGTACCTCGATTTTAATGCACATGTCATCTCGTTCGAGCAACATGTGCATATCGCGCGATGTCGTTCGAACGACACGTGTACGTCGTTCGAGCGAGATAGCTATTTCGTTTGAACGACTGAGGTGGCGCATTTTTCTATAAATACTCATTAAATGATTTCGTTTTCATTAAGAAGACCTGCGTATTTTCAAAGATGAAATTGCTACCGCAGAAACGATTTTTGTCTTCTTCTTCACAAAAATCCCATATGCTTTGGTGAATTGTTTTGGTGTTCAAGAACACACTTTGCTTTTGATCATTCTTTGTGCAGAGAACTTTACAACCGGAGAGCTCCGTGCTATTATGGAAGGAGTCATTGTGAAGACTTTAGACTGCGTGTCCTTGTGGTATAGCTGCGCGTGAACCACTGCAAATTTTTAGCCATTACTTTGAAGGTTTGACGAAGACACCGTACGTTACTCTTGTGGGCGAAAGCAAGATGGTATGTAAGTCAATGATCTTGTAAACTTTTCAAAGTTCTAGAAATAAAAGGTTTTGCCCTTCGGGGATTTTTCCTGAAATTTGTGTCCCATGCTTTGTTTATTTATGGGTTGACCCACGCACACACGTAGTTGCATGTTTAGGAGCTAAATTGACTTAGTTTAAAAATAGACTCTAATTAAATAAGTGTGCCAAAATAGAAATTTACGAATTTAATCAATTATCACACAATCACACGTTTTACAAATTGGTATTAGAGCGCGTTGTGCTAATTTATCGCGTATTCATATTTTTCGCACAATTTGTGTGATATTGATTTTTTTTTAAAAATCAGTTTTGTGAAAAATCGCAATCTTTTGATGGAGCACTCATATAATATGATGCCTATTTTTTACGGGTCTAATTATGCCTATTGGAAAGCTCATATGAAATCACAATTAAAAGCTATTGATGAACATGTTTGATTATTGTGTGAAAGAGGGTGGATTCCTCCAACCGTCACCGTTGAAAATATCATCTCTTTAAAACCCGTATCAGCCTGGACTGAAGATGATTTTAAAATGTCTAATTTTAATTCACGTGGTTTGAGTGCTATTTCTGGAGCCGTCACTCCCGACGAGTTCCGCCGAATTATGACACGCACCACGTCTAAAGAGGCATGGGATGTACTCCAATTGACACATGAGGGTACGAATGCGGTTAAAGAATCAAAATTGTAAAATCTTGCCACCCAATTTGAGACCATTACTATGTTAGAGTCCGAAACTTTTGATGAATTTTATGCATGTTTGTTGGACATTGTCAACACTAGTTTTAATTTGGGTGAGGCGATTGATAACACGCGTGTCATTAAAAAGATTTTGAGATCTCTCCCAAAATGCCTTATTCCTAAAGTCACTGTTTTGAACTCTTTGAGAAATTTGAAATCACTTAAGTTAGAAGAACTTGTAGGAGATCTTCAAATCTATGAGATTGACATATTTTCCCAAACCATTAAGGCTAAGGATAAAGGCATTGCTTTAAAGACTCATTTTAAGAAAAAGAAAGAAAAAGTTTGTGAGTCTGATTCTGAAGGAGATTTTGATTTTAATGATTTGGCCTTACTTGCGAAAATTTTTAAAAAGTTTCTCAAAATTTCTAAAGAAAATTCTTTGAATAAAAAGAGATTTTTTTAGAAAAATAAAAAGAAAGGAAAGGCCAAAGAAAGCGATGAGAGGGAAAAAGAGAATGACTCAGATGAGGAGTGTGAGGAGGATTTTAAGAACGTGACTTGTTTTGAATGTGGGGGTAAGGGGCATAAATCATTTGAGTGTCCTACGTGGCTTAGAAAGAAAGGGAAGAATGTAGCCATGCCCTCCACACTTAGTGATAGTAGTGAAGGTGAGGGTGATGAGACTAATGGTGAGAAGTCTGTTGCCCTTTTAGCAAGTCATGTGAGCACACCCATTTTGTCCCACAATAGTGCACACGGATGCGATAGTGATGATTTGAGCGCTTCAAGTGAGGGAGAAAGCGAGAGTGATAGTGGAGATGAAAGTGAGATCCAAAAAGCATTTAGAGATTTGTACGCCGAGACCTTAAAAACAAAGAAGTATAATAGGGATTTAGGTCGTCGAGTGTTAAATTTGGAGAGAGAGAAGGAGGTTTTAAGAAAGGAAAAATGTGATTTGACCAATACGGTGTCTAGTCTGACGACACGTGTATCCCAACTCGAGAGTGATCTTGAACGTGCCAGGGAGGTCAAAGTCAATTTTGAGAACGCACCTAAGAAGGTTGAAAAGGTGGTTATTAATCCTGATAAGGGTAGAGTTGACGGGCTAAGAAAAGGTCATGACGGTGCTTCCACTTCTTTTATCGCACCCGATTCGATTTCCACTTTAGTGACAGATTCACATGGCCCGAAAATTAACCCACTTATGCGTCCGTTTCCCGCTTGGAGAGAACGTCCTAGAGTTTTTTAGAGAGGTGTTCCTAGGCCTATTTATGTTTGTTCCCATTGCAAGAGGAGAGGACACCTTAGTGAATTTTGCTTTAAGTTGGGTTATGTGTCACGTTTTGCTTCTACACGTGTTTCTTCCACACATGCACCCACACATGATACTTTACATGCTCCTGGAGACTACATGCGTGAGTTTGCACATTTAGGTGAGCAAGTTAAGTGTTTGGTTGGTGGAGGTTTTTCATAAGTTGGCACCACCTTTGGAAAACCCCTCTGCACCTAACGATTGAGGTTTGACTTGTTTACTAGCATAGGATGTTTTTCATGATGACATTATCTGCCTATTGCTAGTATGTATCATTTTTGTATGTTTTCCTTTTTTGAAATATTTTGAAAAATACAAAAAGATTTTATTTTGATAAAATTTTTGAAAAATTCAAAAAGAGTTTTGTATTTTGTTTGCACCTTTTATGGATAAACACTTAGGATGACCAAGTCACAATTTCATTCCATTTTATCCATGTGACTATTTAATAATGTTTTGAGACAATATGTCAATTCATCCATGTGCTTTATAATATTTGGAGTCATTAAGATATAATTAAGTGTTACTTCCTACATGTTTGACTCGTGATTTCCTTTATTGCACACATGCACGGATTTGTTTGATTATTATGCTTGTCTCATCACGTGTTGATTGGGTGTTTTCACTTCAATCCTGTCCTTAAAATGAACCAAGCGCGATAAAACAAGATAATAAAAAGTGTGCACTTTTGAACCATGTCTGTGAGGATCTGTGTGTTTTGTTTGAAAATGGTGAAGGGCTATGAAAGGTTATCATTTATCCTTTGTGATTAAGCCGTTGTTTAATTGGACCTAAAAAGTTAAGGAATTTTATTATCCGGGGTCCAAATAGGTATAAAAGAGCCCGAAAAAATTTAAAGGCAATAAAAAGAAATTCATGCCAATTAGGTTTTTGCACCAATTCTCCATAGTTTGAGAATTTAGTTTATACACCTCTAAAAGAAAATATATATGAGGGAGTTTGGGTGGAGAATTAAAACAGGTTTGCACGTCCTTGAAAGTCTTGAAAAAGCGTTAAATAGTTTTGGACGTTATTGGTGTGGAAATCACTTTGACTTTGATTTGTTGATTTGTATAAGACGATGTCATTTAAATTCAACAATTTTTACACCTAAGGATACTTTTGATGTTCATAGGTTAGGAGTACACATATTCATTGTGCATATATGATTGATTAAATTGATTTTCCTATCGAATGTGTTCACACCCATTCATTCCGTTTCCATGACTTGGTTGTTTTAGTATAAATCCATGGTGTGTGATTTTGGGAATCTTATTTTTGTACGAAAAATTTGAAAAATAAAAAATAGTTTGTGAAAGTCTTTTTGAGATATACCTTTGCATGCGCGTAGTTTGATTTGTTTGCTATGCATTTTGTCATGACACTCCATGTTTTGATTATTTCTTCTTATCTGTCTATTTGGGGACATCATAAAAGGGGGGAGGAAGAATTATCATGTTATGGGGGAGTTTTTGCATTATGGGGGAGATTTGATTATATTGATTGATTTATTATTATATCATTTCAAACTCGATACGTCACGAAGGTTTTTGCTTTATCTCATGTGTGTAGGTACAAAGATTGAAGATCATTATGTTGCACACCCTGATGAGAAAAGCTTTGAGATTTGGTGAATATTTTTGAAGAACAGTTTGAGATCTTGCAAATTTATTCATGGGAGGGTAGATTTGTATAGGCATTTTGGTATTTGATAATTCGAATGTTTTTATGTATCTATCGGCATAGACATAGGGGGAGATTTGTAAGGACATATTTTATAAGTCCATTATCAATCTATTATGTCGTATACCGTTACAATCGTCAAAGAAGTTCAAGAGAAATCTACATCAAGATGGATCCGAATTTATCAAGGCTCTTCATCAAAAAGACTCCGCGAAGTTTACTTTGGTAAGGTTATGTTTTAAATACCTTAGCTTTTCACTTAGAGATTTTGGGATATTTTTACAAAATATTTTCTAAGTGTTGGAGCGGACTTTTTCATCAAAATTTGAGAATGAGTATTTTTTTCTAAGTCCTGTAGCGTACCTCGATTTTAACGCCCGGGTCGTTCAAACGAGATGTCATCTCGTTCGAGCGACATGTGCATGTCGCGCGATGTCGTTCGAACGACACGTGTACGTCATTAGAGCGAGATAGCTATTTCGTTCGAGCGACTGAGGCGGCACGCCTTTCTATATATACTCATTAAATGGTTTCGTTTTCATTAAGAAGACCTGCATATTTTTAATAGACGAAACTGCTACTGCAGAAACGATTTTTGTCTTCTTCTTCACAAAAATCCCATATGCTTTGGTGAATTGTTTTGGTGTTCAAGAACACACTTTTATTTTGATCATTCTTTGTGGGGAGAACTTTACAACCGTAGAATTGCGTGCTATTATTGAGGGAGTCCTTGTGAAGACTTTATACGATGTGCCTGGACTGTGTGTCCTTGTGGTATAGCTGAGCGTGAACCACTGCAGATTTCTAGTTGTTGCTTTGAAGGTCTGACGAAGACACTGTGCGTTACTCTTGTGGGCGAAAGCAAGATGGTATGTAAGTCAATGGCCTTGTAAACTTTTCAAAGTTCTACAAATAAAAGGTTTTGCCCTTCGAGGATTTTTCCTGAAATTCGTGTCGCATGCTTTATTTATTTATGGGTTGACACACGCACACATGTAGTTGCATGTTTAGGGGCTGAATTGATTTGGTTTAAAAATAGACTCTAATTAAATAAGTGTTCCAAAATAGAAATTTGTGAATTTAATCAATTATCACACAGTCACACGTTTTACATTTATTCTTACTCTTGCATCTACGCAAAATTATTTATACTCGCCTCCTTTTAAAATACCTAAACCTAAAAGAATTTAAATCTCTTACTGTAATCTTCGTTATCCCAAAAATATTACTACAGGCCCGAATAAAAATAAGCAAACCTGCGTCTTATCTCTATGCGTCGTTCGAACAATCGTCCACTTCGTTCGAACGACTGGACATGTTGCGCGAACGACCAGGCTATTTTTATCTCTCCTCTTTCTTCTTCTTCAGTTCGACGCCATGGCAAGTTCCTTCAACCTTTAACCTGATTTCCTCATTGTATTACTGTGATAATTCCAACGATGGATTCCTAAAATATACCAATAACCTCTATACACATTTGAACCTAAATCCCTTACTCACCAACGATTCAGTATATAATTTATCTCCATGATACACTGGATAAATCAAACTATCTAAATACCCAATCAACTCGTAAGATTAATTAACATTAAAACCCAGATTTCTATGTATCAACCCAACACAAAAATAATAAATTGTATTACACCAACTATGATATGAATCGATTATCACAGATTCTTATTGCGACAAATTAACCACTTGCGTGTATATAATTTGTAGAGTCTGATCCCTTTGAAGAAGATTATTTATTTGTCTCTCAAAAGCTCCCCAAAGTTAGCCCTCATTTTTTTCTCTATAGGACTAAGTTTTCTCCTTTTGAATTGTGTCTATCAAAATACCTCAAATTTGGGTTTTATAATATTTTCCTAATAGAATTATGTCCTTTTCAAACTCTTAAAATTAGATTTTCTATTAAAAATCCCGAAATTAGACTTGTGGAGTAATTTAAAATGGCCCAAACACCCCCGTGTGAGCCCGATTATGCCAAAAAATGTCTCGAGACCCAATTACTACCCTCGGGTACTCTTTTTCGACTATATCGACCTATCCGGAGTCAACCGTGTACTCAGAATTGTCATCCGAATTACTTTATAACATTCTCCAATTTTCATCCTAAAAAATGTGACACAAAATAATCCTTAATACTTAAATCTCAATTTGCCAAATTAAATAAGTCTTCTAATTTAAATAATTTCTCCAAATCATAAATTAAAATTTTTCCCAAATAAATAATTTCCATTTTCTCCCAAAATAACTAAATTCAACCAAAATAATTAAATCCAAAGTCCTCGAATTTACGGGGTGTTACACGAGGCACTTCGATTTTCCAAAGAGCTTCGCTCGGTTCGAAGAGTTGACTTTGGTCAAACGGGGACGAAAGCTCTCGATAAACTTTCAGAGTAAAATGAGCTATCCATCCGTATCATAAGCCTGATTCGTGTATGGGACTGACTATTGAAAAGGGTATTCAGTGACCTTCAATGATTCATTCAGTCTCATTCGAGTTAAAAAGTTAACTTTGGTCAAACGGAGCCCGAGAGCGCCCGGTCGTCTCCGAATCAATTTTTTGAGAGAAAATGAATCGTTCATCATAATAATTTTTCCATCTTGTGCATGGGGTGGACCGTTGGAAAGGGGTTTTCGTGCCCTTTGAATATTAATTGAGCTTTTGCTCTGACGATGAAGTTGATTGGGGTCAAAATGGGGCCCGGGAGCACCCGATGGCCTCCAGATCAGTTTTCGATAGTAAAATAGTTCGTTCACCTTAACCGTTATGCCGATTTGTGCACGGGGTAGACCATTAGAAAGGGGATTCAGATCCTTTCGAGGATTTATTGAGCTTTCGCTCTGACGATGAAGTTGATCGGAGTCAAACGGACCCTGGGGCTCCCGACAGCCTTTAGATCGGTACTCGAAGTATGACCTGGGGTTTGTGGTGAATGGGGAAGTGCTAGGGATCTAAGGAGAGACTTAGGGGGTCCTAGAATGTGGTGTTTACGCCATGTATTTGGGGCTATTCTCAATGTAACAACATCAACGTATTAAGAGAATTAAAGAAAAAGTAAGTTTGGAGGAAAAGTAATGCCACACTCAGCAATGAACAGATTGGGAATCTAGTGACCCTCGATTAATGAATACACGTCAACGGGTCTATGGGAAACTTCTAAACCTACCGAACATGGAATTTTTCTCTTTTACCTAAAATCCTCTAAGGAATTGTCATCTACGATGTACACCATGACTGAGATAGGAAAATCAAAGAAAAGAAGGAAAAGATAGCTTACAGAGATTACAGAGATCGAAAAATGGCAGCAAATGGCATACAGTAAATAACAGGGAAGAAAGACTTGAGAAGGAAAAGAAAACCTAACTGTATAAGGTTTGAGGAATAGTAAAATGGAGGGAAACTTATGTCCTTTTATAAGTTGCCTCAAAAATAGAAAGAAATGATTAAATGCATCAACGTTTGAACTACCGTCGATTGCACACCTCCCAGAGGGCAAAAGGACCAGTATACCCTTTGGTGATTCAAAATAATTTGAATTATTTACAATTATACCATTAACAACAGTACTGATGAAAACTTTTATAACTCAGGGAGGTCGGCTGCCGACCAACTCCCAAACATTACGCCGAGCAAAATTGTGAACAAATACACTATACTTTCTATCAATCATCAAGCATGGAGCATTGGGGGACTTTATTTTATGTAAAAATTACTCTCCTACATGGACCAATAAATATTGGACACATGTCCTCCTACATGTCCACTCAGCTATCTTGGTCGGCTTCAGAAACTCTTAGTCGGTTGGCATGCTGACCAACTCTAAGAACGTGAATGGTCAGAAATTGCAAAGATTAGTCGAATGGAATTACGACCAGCACTGAATGTCATTGGTCTCATTTATTTTATACAGATGTGAATACCGGGACATATAAAGTCATTCCATCTCTTGGGTTTCTAACCATTATAAATACACAATCTCCCTTAGCTCAAAGGGACGATTCAATGAAGCACGAGCACACCCCATACTGAGCTATTATAACCATCTAAAATAATGCCAAAAGTGGACGTAGACTTTTTACAGCTGAACTAATTTAAAAACATTGTATCTTGTGTGTTTGTCTAACGTTCTTATGTTTATTTATCTGTGATTATAAAATTAGACCCCCTCTATTTTTAGACATTAATAATCACTATTGTGTGTATATGTATATTTATCGTTAGGTAGCGGGCCTCTCTTTAGCTCCATTTATAGAAGAGTGGGTGTGGACACTGATAGTATATGTTTTTTTATGTATT
Organism: Sambucus nigra; assembly: GCA_949130495.1. Classification (NCBI taxonomy): domain Eukaryota; kingdom Viridiplantae; phylum Streptophyta; class Magnoliopsida; order Dipsacales; family Adoxaceae; genus Sambucus; species Sambucus nigra. The sequence continues at coordinate 348,851,816 of OX422220.1, read as the reverse complement.
TACTCATTTTAAAGAGATACATTTTTCGAGTACGATATTATCCTGGTTATGGACTAGTTAGAAACGATTGAGCGATAATGGGCGGTTACATTAAGGCTATTGTGTTCGCTGTTCCAGTGCATGATGTGTTATTTTTGCGATGTCTCGTCCTGAAAGAGGGTCAAACCCGCATATATATTATATTGTGGGGGATACTTCAGAGAGTATAGTTATCTCGTTATATTCGATATTGGTGCGTAGGGACTTCACTAATGAGATTCATGGGATATCGAGTTTATCATCGAGCTGAGAGACTGAGCTCGTTATTGATTTAGCATTGAAGACTTAGTGATAGTGAGAGAGTCGTATTGTATGACTCTTTAGAGATCTAGGAGTGGACAATTAGACTTATACGTTTGGGAATGGGATATTTGGGTGCCCCGATTACATGGGTTGGGAGTTTGGAGAAGTCGTTGGGCATTAGGGCATCAATTTTCAATGTTAATTCTTTTACGTGTGGGGAAAACACTCTGAGCTAAAATCTATAATGCGACATAAGGCTAGTGGAGCCAGGTAGTGCTAAGTAGGAAGCACTGGGGAAATTTTGCACCACAAGTTAATAGGTGGAACAATATCGAGAATAATTAAGTAGCTATTAGTGGGGTAATCGAGTATATTGTATAGCCATGATGAGCATGCGGGTGAAATTGGACATATAAATAGTACGTCTATTACAATTGTTCGGATATGCATAAGATATAAGGTGTATGACCACCATAGTTAGTTCAAATTTCAGTATCATCCGAAATAAGGGAAATGAGTAATAAACGGGCTGAAACGTATGCCCATAAGGAAGTTAGGAATAATGTGGAAAAAGGAAAATGGATTGAACGTCATTTGAGGAAGATAATAGTTTTGTTATATATAGTAAGGAGAGCTATCACACCCGAGTTAGGTTGAAAGACTATGAAGATATAGGCGAGGGATCTCTCTGGTCAAGGGAAGGTCCAACAGTTTTAGGGATTAGAATGGAATCTTACTCAGACAAGTTTTGAGGGTGTCTCACTCATAAATAGGATGTTGGTTTTACCAAATGTAAAGGGCCCAAGAAATGCGCAGTTTTAGAGAATACTTGTGGGACACGATTTTTGGTGTACCCTAGAAAGGGGTGTAAAATGTACCACGTAATGTGGGGTATAAAGCATGTAGATTGGTTTGAAATGATACATAGAAAATTTATCTCCGAGTACACCACTCGTTAGAAAGAAAAGGGTTGGTCCTAGGCGATCAACCAGAATTTTGCAAAACTTAGCGATTCTAGTAATGGAAAGGATATGCAGACTGATGGAGCTCACCATCAGGTTACCAACATCATCGTAAGGTCAAATCTTTCTTTGGGTTTGTGGAATTAGTTGGCTGAGATGGGTAGTAATTGTTAATTTGGGTGAGTTACACTATTGGACAGTGTCCCCAGCATTTCATTGAAGAAAGAGAATGAGTCGGCATATGGTGCCGCCCAACATTATTTTGGATAAGGATGATATCCTTAGCCCACCTCTGATAGGGTTTATCAGGAGGTAATAGGGACAGAATTACATTTTGATCAAGGCGTATCAGCCGTAGACCGAGGAGTAGACTGAAGGGGTGACTAAGATGTTAAAGAATGCGAGGGATGTGTATTCTAGATTTTAGGGTAATTGAGAAGTCTAATTACCGTTGGTAGGGTTGCGTGGTGGATTTTAAGGCTTTGTGCGAGAAACCTTATCATAAACCTTTGGTTGGTTATGGATGGAATAATGACAAACTTCTCAGGTCGGACGTGATTCAGAGTCCTTCGACAAGGATTGAATAAATTAAAGGTCATTTTGTATAAAAAAGAAATGTCATAAGAGTCATGTCATCGCGAACCGAAGTTTTCGAAGTTCGACAATTGTGGTCAAGTGTTAAGTGTAGATGACTCACATGAGAAGAATTTTTTGGATTGGCAAAAAGGTAGAGTTAGCATCTAGAAATGTTGGGACCTTTAGTCAGTTTTTAAATAATACAGCCGGTGGGGTATAGGCCCATTGTATTGAAGTATTTTTTTGGCAGGATTGTAATGTGTTGTGTATAGTCCCCAAGATGAGACATTAAGAAGGATGATATAGTGTATTAGTGAAATCTTGACTAGAGTAGGTTAGTCACTAGTTTTGAACAGTATTGAATAGGCCTTTGGGCTAGAGAGTACCATTGGTGGGGGTATAATGGGGACACTGAAATATCTTTAGGATGCAACTTTGGGACATGAAGGTGCAATGTGAATAAGTATCTGAAGTTCTTAATACCAGGCCTATCTGAATTTCGAGGACGAAATTATTTTGTAAGAAGGGAAGTATGCAACACACCATATTTTGGGGAATATTAAAATTACACGTAATTTAATTAATTTCGACAATAAAGAAAATAAATAAATATTAATTAGAAAAAATTGAATTAATATGTATGTGTTATTATCTTTACTTGTGTGATAAGTAAATGAAATTATATTATTTTATATTACGTTATAAGAGGATAAAAATGACGGGTCGACAGGATCTTATTCGGGACGCGTATGTGGGGTCGTGTTGGGAACAAGATGGTAAATTGATTATACGTGACTCGAATGATGATTTCAAGTGCACAGATGATCCGGGATGGGTCGAGTTAGTCAGAATTAGATACTCGGTGGTTGTAATCGGGTTCTAGCGGCTTTTAAATTATACGGGATCCGTATGGGGGTATTCGGGTCGGTTTAATGTTATTAGTTAACCTAATTTTGGGATTAGGGTATTTAAATAGGAGGTTAGGGGCTTGTGGACAACCAATTTAGATAATCAAACATCTAATAAAGTTATTGGGGAGAAAAGAGGAGGAAACACAAGAAAATCAAGGGAGGCCAATTAAAAGAACAAGTTTTGAAGAAAATTGCTAGGCTTGAATCAACATACAAAGGAGGATTCTGAGTCTTCTTCAATCCAAAGAAAGTAAATGACTTGCTTAATGTTATTTGTGTATTTATTTATGTCATATCATAATGGGCAGAATTGAAACCAATTTTGGGGAGGGATTAGTATGTTAAATGGGTCTTTGATAAAGAATAAAAATTATGATGATTCCATATGATCTTGATGATTAAATTCCATATGAAAAGTAGATTCTTGATAGAGAAACATAAGAATCAGAAAGTTATGTTGTGATATTGAATTGAAAAATCTGAGATGGAACCATGAAAAGATGTGGTCTGAAATTATGAATTTAGAAATTGTATTAGAACTGAGGGTGAGTTAATTCTGGAAAAAGGGTGATTGAATCCCATTATTAAGTTTGGTTTTTGATCAATTGGAACAATCAAACATGTGTCTTTATGTTGGTAATTGGTAGGAATATGATAATATGCATTGAGTTGAAGTTTCGGGCTCATTTGGGGTTGGAATTTTGGGTATAATTTGTAAGAGGTTTGGCAGCCCCGTAATGGCCAGCGTATAGGGGTGAACCGGTGTGCCCTTTGGCTGAACCAGTTGGGCTCCCCTACTTGGCCCAGTTTGTTTATTTAATTGTTTCGTTGTTTGTTTTAAGGTCCGAGTTATTTTGGGATATCCGTAGATGGATGTATGATTTTTGAAAATATTTAGGGCCCTTAATTTACCTAGGGTTAGTTGGAATAAAACCCAGAATATGGATTTTTGGGTGTTTAGGACGAGCAACACTTGGGAAAATATATTAACGAATTCGGTTGGAAATTGGGTTAATTTAGGATACGGGTTGGACGAAAATGGCTTAGTCTCTAGATATAATAATATAGGTGTGAATTCCATTAAATAAGGGATTCAACAAATAATCAGGAGTCTGGAATAGACTTGGGTCATTTAGGCTAGTGCTTCGAGTGATAGGCATGGAATAGCCGGATTTTATGAATATTAGGGATTTATTTAATATTCGGGAGGCAGGAATAGACTCTGAACATATAGGCTAGTGCTTCAGGTGATAGGCACGGATTAGCCAGATTGTATGAATGTATATACATACGGGTATAGGGACAGTGTATATCAGAATAATAATATATGTCCGTATTATATTTATGTGAAACATACCCATCCTAGCAGATATGCTATTAGTGGAGGTTGAGCGCTATGGGAGGTCACTCTGGCAAATCCCAATAGAGGTAATATCATTTCCCTGGATCATAGATCTGTGAACAACCACCCTATTTAGGTTAGGAGTCCCGTGGAATAATGTGGTATGGTTATAACCCACGGATTTAAGGCCATGACCGCCACCAGTTTTCGTTTTCATTTTGGAATCGGTAGTGAGATTACAACTTGGCTGCCAAGGTTATGGTGGACAGTCCTGGAGCTTGACAGTATGATAGTGATTTTTCATCCAGCGAGGAAATGCTCGGAGGGATTACGGTTATATGTATATAGTGTGTAATATATATGTATGTGAATAATATACTATACAAATATACGTATATAAGTGTGACAATTATATACGAGTGAATAATATTAATACGTGAGTATGGAATGAATGACTTGGGTGAAGTTATGTGAATTAATTAAGATGAAATTTAAAAAGATTTAGTGTGTGTGATAGGTAATTTATAATTAAAGCATAGAACAAAAGTACGTGACACGGTTTGGGTAGAAGGTTAGCATATGGGACTAAGATACGTGTTGGTACTAGTTAGTTAGGGTAGCATAACAAGGGTGTTTAAAAGGTATATGATAGGTGCGCATAATAGATGAGGGGGTGAAGGTCGTCTCATGTGAGGGCGATACTGGTTTAAATATGGAAAAATGTTGTACTTATTCATTAATGCATCTTATTCACTTTCTAAATGTTTTAAAAAGGTTTTAGGCTCTGACCCATATCAAATATTTTCAAACTTTTAGGCGTCCAACCACAGAGACGCCAAGCAAGGTTACTCATTCCAGGATCTACGAAGCTGCAGCTGATAAGAAGGCTTTCTAGTTTTGGAGTAATCGATTTTATCTTTGGTATTCTGGATAGGTCCATATCATTTCATAGTTGGGCACGTCGCCCCTTTTATCAGACTTTTGACATTCCGTTTTTATGGAATTCAGCTAGTGTGGATTGTATCAGATTGTTTTATAACCAATGGTGTACTCGGTATTTCGATTTTAAATTTGTTCCACCTTTATACTTTATTACAGTGATGGTTTTTTTATTTGGTTACTTGAATGGTTTGTGGTGAATGATTTACATTTCAGTAATTAACTAAAGATGAAATTTGGCACCAACTTGTTTAAACAATAGGTGGTTAGTAATTAAAATAGTTTCGACAGTGATGCTAAGAATGAACCAGATGAGATTTTATTTTATTTTAGTAGAAGACTTATCACCCATTATTGAAATAGGTGGGGTGTCACACTAGACTCCAAATCAAATTTGGCATTACTCTAGTCTCGCAATTTCTCTTCTAAATCCACAATCCTAGACTCAAGAAAACCCTCAACTATTCAAACTTAACAAGCCCTATCTCACCATTAATATACTCGAGGTTCTCTTTAAGAGTCCTCTCACCTGCTCTAAGATCCTCAATTAATTTACCATCATCATTTCCTATGGCATGTTCTTTCATCTTAACTTCTAAGCATAATTTGTCCTTTTTCAACTTCAACGACTCCGTGTATAACTCCCTGAAGGCCACTTTAAGATCAATATCCTCCTCATCTTATTCTTCTTAATCGTTCCTCTCCTCATTATTTTGGGATCCTAAAGATCGGACCTCAGAATCGCCATGCTTATGATTATCTTCATCAGGGAAAGATACTTCATTTAAGCCTAGCCATGAATGCAGTGTAGTTATGCTCTACAGGGTAATAAACTTCCTCTTCTGACTCACTATCACTGAGGGTGGTATTATATACCTTTGGTTTCTTTGCCTTCTTTCTTAGTCTAGTGGGACTCTTACGAGAATAATACCCAAACCCTTGGCGTTCAAAGCACTTGTCCTGATTATCCACCTTATAAGGACCATCCATATTCTTCCTATCACATTCATTAAAGTTCTTAGGCTTCTTTTTAAAACTCTTTTCATTTCTAATCTTAATAAACTTCTTGAACTTCCTAGAAAACCAAGCAATCTCTTAACCATCAAGCTCACTGTCACTATCATAATCCGACACGTTCACTTTTTGAGCTTTCAAAGCAATGCTTTTCTTTTAATCCTTTTTCTTTGGAGGACACATATTTATCTCATAGACTTGAAGATCACCTATAATCTCTTGGACTCTCATAGTGTCGACACCATTTAAGGAATCTAGGACCGTAATTTTGGTGTTAAGTCTTTCAGGAAATGACCATAAGATTTTTCACATAAATGTAGGCTCGGGGATAGGCTCTCCAAAGTTGAATGAGGAATTAACAATATTCGACAAGTTATCATGGAACCCATCAAAATACTCATTTTCCAACAACTTAATCATCTCAAACTTAATTTTCTGATTTTTTTAACTTCGAAACCCTAACAGTATTTGTTCCCTCGTGTGTAGATCATAAATATCCCAAACATCATTCGCACTCTCGCAAGTCATAACACGTCTAAACTCTCCTACAGTCACAATGCAAAAAAGTGTTCACACCTTTGAAATTAAAAGTCGAGGCATGATTTCCAGCCGTTGTCTAAGAGGTATACGCCTTAAGGGAACCACCTTGAGTGGGAGGAATCCACCCAAACTCAATCGAGTTCCAAACATTCTCACCTAGTGATTTCAAGAAAAATCACACCCAGGCATTCCAATAGGGATAATTTGACCATCAAATAATATAGGCCGGGAAACGGAACTACCCTCTCCATTAATCACAATCTAAACCCTAAACAAGCACAAAATAAGGATCTAACACACCAAACTAGTGTAACCCGCTTTGATACCACTTTGAGAAAGCTAAGTGCCCCAAGGTTTGTATAGAAAACACCACCAAATTTTATTTTTACACTTTTTAATTAACTTGCACCAATTTAGAAAACCACAAGTGTTGTGTAAAATAATTTATCAATTTTAATCTTGACCTAAGCATGCATCTCGGTGAGTATAAGCAAGAGTAAAATAATTGAATCATAACACGATGATGCACGAAGAAAACCCACAATGGGAAACACCTCGGATGGGCCAGCCACACAAGTCCACTATGATATAGGCAGTTTACAAGACCAATTTAAACTTACTCATAGACTCGATACCTTCAAGCCTTAATGTGCTTCCTTGATCCTTGTAACCTTCTTCGCAATCAGTTTTGGATGCTTTCCAACAGCCACACAATGCATGCGCTTTCCCATATCTCAATATCCCAATGATCTTACTTATCTCATGACCAGTCCAGCCGCCACACTACACCAAATACGATATACACTGTATATGAAGAGCAAACCACTTTGATGCAAAACAGGGAGATCTCAAAATGGCATATGCACGTATGATTTTTAAAACTCAAATATGGGTGTAAACTAGGATTTTGGTTTGGAAGACTTTTCCTCGAAACAAACACTTAAACTTAAAGAGAATTTTAAACAAGTTTGAGAACTCAAAAATCTTGAAAAAGTCCCACAAAAAAATGTTGCTCTGTAATCCTAGTTATACGAGGTTTTCTAAAAATAAGATAATCTTACAAATAAAGTTTGCAATGGAAAACACGTTGGCTCATTCAAACGACTTTATACCTCATTCGAACGAAGTATAACATCTCGTTAGAACATGTATCCAACAAGCCATCAACTAACATTCCAGTGAAACCCAAAGTTGGTTCATTTGAAGTTCGTTGGAACCTATTCTAACAAGGTACCATATATCATTCGAACAACATATAATAACTCGTTCTAACGAAGTCGCGGCAAAAATATTTTTTTTCCAAAAAAATATTAAAAGGGATAAAATCATTTTTAAACATTTTAAAACAATTTTATAAAATTCTAACACCCAAAACAAAATCCATGGATCAAACATAAACATGTATTCATAGCTCATTGATATCCTTCGAAAGTTGAAGGAGAAACTCGACATGAAACATGATCTATACTTGATGTCACTTTATCTTTGGCTGCTATAATCTTGAATAACACGTCACATTCTTAAAGGATAAAAAATTCAAGTCCTAACATGTGACTCAAACAAGTTTTGTCCAAACACGAAATTAAGTCAATATATACAAATTAACTCGTTATGGAAATTTGTCCCTACATAAAGATAGTTAAATTCCACCCATCAACTAAAATAAGATAATAATCCTCAAAGACAAGTCCCAACTTCAAAGCGTGATAAATCAGAAACAAAAATAGATAAACTAATAATACAGGTCCATATATAAACTCCTAACATAAGATATAACAATAAAGATAAAATGTAAGGATACAACCACTAACTCCTATACAGTTGATTAATGAGAAGATGAATCTAAGATAGAGTTGATCTCCATTGCAACCTAAACATTGATAGTATTGCTTTAGCTAACATGAAATATTTTAACGCAAGGGGATCAAGTTTACAATAAGAACTTCCTACGTGATCATAATTAGAGGATCAATATCATAAAAGTAAAACCACACCGTTCCTACGACAAGTTAATTAGGTGAATCTCAATCCATATTAATATTAACGGTTATACTAACCATCCCAGCATATCATCATTATATTATTATGGTTCATTATATTAGTAATGATATAAATGATATCAAGCTATAATAGTAATCCTAACCATATAACCATCACAAGAAATATTGTCACATAATATGTACATCATAATCATAAACATGAGTACTCTCTACTCATCATAATAAATCATAGTCCATCCACACTGCCCTCACATAAATCATCTCAGGAAGGCCTACACCTCCGGGGATCACTCGCGCCTCTACTAGTGCAAACTATAGAAGATACCAAATCCTAAAGTTCTTACACTCATAAAAGGGGAAATCACTATGTCACCATAACAACCTTATAAACACTAGTCAATCATATTTTAAAAAAGTGTTATACCTCTAAACGTATGATCAACATCACCATCTCCTGCATAATTTTATTGCGATGTGTACTAATCATGATGCGATCTAGATGGAATATAATGTCCTTCAACATATGGTTGAGGTGGAAGATGATACCCTTGATGAGCCAAAATCGTCATCCCGCCCCAAATGATATAGATCACACCATAGTATCCAAGGCAACGCACCGTAATTTATTTTTATGATTTTTTTTCTTTTTATACCAACGACGTGTCCCGGATATTTTTGTATGTTTAAGTAAATATCATGGTTGTCATGCACATGTTATGTTATTAGTTTAATATTATGATCTTATTTTACTTTTTTTGAATTTGATTGAATTTAATCGGTAGTCAGATAACCCTTGTTTTAATTTTTTTGAATTTGATTGAATTTAACCCAAATTGAATTTAGTTGAATTTAACAAAATACTAAAACTATTGAAAAAATATTGGAGCCTTGAGGTTTTCCAACTGTCGTGTGTGTCCTTTTCGCGAGAGTTATTTTGTAACACCAAACATAACTATGTTGCTACTAATGGATATAATTCTAAATTCATTAGTTTGAAAAAACTTTTAATAGTTTACTTTATAATTTGGAGAGTGAAAATCACCAAACTAATAAAGCAAAACAAAATTATACTACAGAAGATACTAGGAAGACATGATTTTGGAACACGATTACGCGATAAGGCAAACGTGTTCCCATGTCATTAATGGAAACATCATGTTAATGTGTCCCACTAAAGGTGTCCACCAATGACTCATGGATATGCATCCTGATGATACCCTATTTAACCCCTTAAAGACTCCAAAGGTTTTTATCCTCTTCCTCTTCCTCTTCCACATATGAATAATGAGGTCCTAAAGTCTGCCAAAGACCTTTGGTAGGTAGCATATGGTCTCTAAAGACCACATCCCTGACAACCCGAATACAACCATGAACACTTCTATTTGAATCATGTTTAAATTATGTTATATGTAATTTTTTATTTATATATTATATGTTATGTTATCATAAAGAATCATAAAATTTCAAGTTGGTTTCAAATGACAAAAGTTTAAGGTTCCGAAAGGAATGTTCATGTTAGAGATTTGTTTTAGGATGTGACAATTTGGTCAATGAAACTATATAGTTTTATATCTATGAGTCCCAACGACTTTTCAAATGGATGTGCTATTAAGAAGTTATAGCGAATTTACGAACCGAGGGCAAAGTTGTCCATCCTTTTAAGTTACATTTATGTCTTGTAACATACCAGATGATTTAATTTGACTGGTTGAAAAGGTCAGTAATGCTGCCAACTTAAACTCTAAATATCACCTCCTTATTTATCATTTTGATCCCATATTTCAATTTGGAGAGTTTTTGTCTTGATGCGAGAGAAATGAGAAGCTTAAGGAAGAAAGTGTGATAAGAAACGCTAGAAAAATTCAAATAAAATCACAAAAATGTTACCAAGGTATATTTATTTGTTAACATTGTTTTATTCTTTGATTATACTTATTAAAATTGTATAAATAATCAATTGTTGATTAAGCTTTAATCCTCCTTTGTATATGTATGTATATGTTCACATTTAAGATGAAAAGGCATCTGTAAGCCATATTACATTGTATAGAACTCCTTGTTATTCAAACTTCTATATATTTTTGTATACTTTATGGAATTGAGTCATTCTAGTTTGAGATGAAACTAGACACGTAGATACATATTATATCCAAAAATTAGAATTAAACTCCTTGTAGTTAGACTTAGGTGATGGTTGTAAGTTGGTGCATAATTATTGTTTGCATAATCCATTTCTATATAGTCTGAATTTGATAGACCTTTTGATATAACATATTAACTCTAAAAATTATGAAACTTTAATTGAGTATTATTGAGTATTTTTATTTAGAACGGGTTGAAAATCATAGAAATTTATAATGTAAAAAAATTATGAAAATTCCTGGAAATTGACTGCACAATACAGGATCTTTTAGGACAAATGTGATATGTCATAAAGAAATAGTCAAACCTTCCTTTAAGAAGCTTAAAAAATATGTTTTCATATTGGAAAATTTGGACACCTGTATTTGTATAATTTTTTTATTTTAGAATGGTTAAGAATAGAGGACAATAATTTGACGCCATATTAGATGCCTCGTGAAAGAATATTCATATCTCCTCCTTCCAAATGGTATTTTGAGTACATATTCCATGATTATATATATAATGAGAAGTATAATTTTACGACTATTTAGTTCGATTTAAAAACTCCATACGAAGTGTATTCTATGATTGAATGTTTATAACTAAATTAACATAGATACCATAGTATCTTCTTTACTCGAGTTTCATAGAATTATATTAAGTGGGATTATGTTGTAGTTGTATCGTCATTAAAAATTATATAAATATAATAATATGATACTTATGATTTGAATTATATACTGATTTATTTGGATTGGCATGTTTAAGGTCAAATCCACCAAGTTCATCTCTACCCGAGAGAAACACAAATATATAGCCGAGAACCCGAGGTGAGTGTACTTACTGGAAAGATGTATATGTATACTATTATGGATATGGCTGTTCTATTATAAATCTGGATTTGTTTTATTTCGATAATCATAGTTAACAGGGTCGGTCCTGAGATTAGAAGTGCCCTGTGTGAAAGTCAACTTAGGGCCCCTAAAAAAATGGCCCTAAGTTGACTTTCACAATTTTAGGGGGTAATTGAATCATTCTTTATACAATTTTTTTTAGTAGTTAAAAAATGGCCCCTAAAAAATAAAACTTACTTTAAAAATTGACATTTTTGTTATACATAAAATATTTTTGAACCCTTAAAATATACATATATGGATGTTCACTTTAAAATGGGCCCTGTGCCATTGCCCATTTGGCACATGGCTAGAGACACCCATAATAGTTAAAAAAGTTGGGTCATTATTTATGAATGGACTGGTTGATACATTAATATATGGATATGATTTATTGCATTTAATTTTATGCAATAATGTAGTAGTGATGCATTCATTGAGTTCTTTTTCTCATGATTCCTATGTTTATGTTTTCCAGGTCTCATGATTTCAACTCCAAATCTAGGAAGATGGGTTGGGTTAGCTAGAAACAGATAAAATAATAATTAATTTTGTTTTAATGTAAATGATGTAATTAAGTTAACTTATCCTTCTATCAAGTTTGTATAAGTATAAGTATTTTAGTCTTGTGAAAATTTAATAGTTTTTATGAATTTTTGTTGATGACTGTATAACTAAAACACATGTTTATGGTTGTGTTAATTGAAATATGTTTTGACTCCTTTTGAATTTCAAACTTAAATATAAGTAATTGGGTTAGTGTGTGTCAACTTTTGGTATGAGAGCTTAGGTTTTACATATTTTGGAGTAAGAAGAGTCTAGATTTGACAGTCAATATAAGAAATACATTTTCTCATACTAACAATTATATTATAGAGGACATGTATATATGCATATTTTTATATCTTTGATTTATTTCAGATATGAAGAAAATGGAACCAAGAAATGTTAATGCGAGAGTAGAAGATGAGGCTTTTAGTATTCCAGCAGAAACAGAGGTTGAGCAACTTATTCATATAAATGTAAAACATAAGCCAAAATAATTTATTGATATTTAAAAAATGGCACGTGCTATGACTTTAGTAGCAGAATAACATGATAGGTTTATAGCTCAGATGGAATCACAACGGGCTAGGAAAGTGGAGGTACAAGCATTAAATAGGGCTTAGGAGGTAATATATTGAGAAGAGAGGAATACTTCACATGAGAAATTTATTAAGATGAATCCAAAATTATTTAAATGAGCAAATGATCCTATTGAGACAGAGGTATGTGTTAAAGAGATTGAACTTATTTTTAGGGTAATGATAATGCCTAAAAATCAGCAAGTGACTTTGGCAACTTATATGCTAAAAGGAGAAGCCAAGTATTGGTGGGATGCCACTAAGCTTTTGTTGATTACTCCATGAGGTGGGAATGTGATCTCATGGGATGATTTTGGTAAAGCTTTGTAAATATTTTCCTCCAATGTATCGAAGAGAAAAGGAGAAAGAATATTTTATGTTGACTCAGTGAAGGATGACAATTAGAGAATATGAAGTCAAACTTATATCCTTGTCAAGGTTTGCTTCGAGGTTTATACTGAATGGGGAAGAAAAATGTATTATATTCCATGAGGGACTAGAGTTGATCATTAAATTGTGATTGTCGTATTTAGAGATTGTTAATTATTCAGCCTTGGTGAATAAATCCATATTAGTAGAAAAGGAAGTGAATGAATCAAGAGTGAAAAGGAATAAGCTAGCAAGAGAAGTAAATTTTATCCTAATTATCAAAAGAGTAATGATATTGAATATTAAAGGCTAGAAGGGAAAAAAACTCAGTATAGTAAAAGGGAAATGGAAAGTAGTTCTCAAATGTGACGCCCGTGCCTGAGATTGTACCTCCTTCCCCTTATAATTTGCATGCCTATTGGCCATGAATTTAATATAATGGGTGGTTATCTATTTTGAATTGTTCTTATGGCCTTTGTGAAATTAAAATAGAATTAAATAACCTGAAATTTAAATAAGAAAAGTTTTGGGTCGTTCAAATGAGAAGCTTTCATTATTCGAATAACTCTTCAAACGACCATCGAATGATAATTATATGTCCATGTTTGACCAGCCTCGTTAGATCCTCGTTGGAACCCCATTCGAACGAAATGTGTTTTATCATTCGAAAGAGATCTAGTCTTGTTCGAACGAGACTGCAATAGTCAGATTTCTGCAGATCCAAATGTGTTGTCGCAGTGAGGATTGTTAGATCTTTTGATCTATAAATCTCCCAATAGAGCAGATCAAATGGGGCTAAAACTTTTGGTGGACCAAAGGTTAAAGGGTTTAAGGGCTTTTGGTTATAAATAGAGGTGATAGGGTAAAGAGAACTCATTTCTCTCCATTTTCATCATATTTTTAAACTCTATCTTTAAATTTCCCAGCTCTCTCTTCCATTCCCAACCATAGTTCACCCATTTCCAAGGTTTATACCTCCATTCCAACCCTTACTCTAGCCATTTCCATGCTTATAAGACCCATTGCAAGCCTTGTCTAAGGAAAAAGTTGGGTTGAAGAATTATTCTTGGAGCTTTCAAGAAGCGTTGGTGTATTTCTTGGAGCTTTTGGATTGCTAAGAGCGTTCTTGAGGATTTCTTGGAGTTTTAGGAGCTTTCAAGTCATCATTCTTAGTTTCTCCTCTTCAAACTCAATGTAGGATTTTCCTCGCTATGTTTTTAAGATTAAAACCTAAGCTACATATTTGGATGCATGCTAGAATGTAGATAACCTTGCAAAGTTATTTTTTAGTATGTTTATTTAAAGTTTTCTTATGAAAAAATAATTTTTTAAGAAAACTAAAATTGAAAGAATTTTTGAAGAACAAGTATCATTTTAATCTTGAAATACGATGAATATAAAAATAAAATATGCTTTTATGTTAAGTATAGTACTCATATTATGGGATTTCTATGTTGAAATCCATCCTCACATGTGTAGAATCTTATAGTGCGTTAGTAGATGACATATAAACATGATAAATGAATAATAAAATGAGTTTTAAGATGAAATAAGAAAGTTTATAAATTCAGCCCCAAAATATGTTAAAGTGTTGATAAAATGAGAAACAATTATATTTAAGACAACGTATGATTATAAGGCTTAAATGGACAATTTAGTAAAATGATCTTCAAAATATTAAATGTATTTCTTGTTAAGAAATATGAAGAAATGATATTTTCTTGAAGTAAAATGATGAAGCATGGTTTTGGACATAAAATAAGGATTTTTTATGTTATAATGATGAAAATATTTTTTTCACAATGTGTTGGCAAAATAAATGGCAAAATGGTAATTTCAATAAAATAGAGGGTCATAGTGGTTGGACTTCCTCATTTGACCTTATTAATCAGTTTTGGGAAAAACGAATAAAATGAATGATTTGGCATGAAAACAGTGTGAAACCAAAATGTGAACCGTAAGAATGATAAGAACGATGAAATAATGTGGACGTTTGATAACATGTTAAAACACATTAGTAAAGACTCAGATGCAATCGAAAAGAATTAAGAAGGGCCCAGAGCCCTAGGGTGAAAGTTCTAAAATCACCAGTCAGAAAATAGGGTTGTGTAGCTGGCAGTGTGGAGCCCATTAAAGTACCCGGTTATTTGGTTAATTTTAAGAAAAAGATAATGTTGATAACGGAATGATGGGAATGGAAATAAATAAGGTTGTGCTTAAGAATTATAAGAAAGACAACCTAATGGAAATATTAAAATGGATATAAATGGATAAAGATGATTAAATGGTATCTAAGTGTGTGAAAAGTTGGTGTAAAATGGATAAGTACGGGTATGAGCACATAGCTAGGGTTGCATTGCATGGTAGTTGCATTTATACCTGTTAAATGATAACGTTTTTGGAATTGCTAAAATAAACGTTATATGTATAGTATTTTCTATAAAAATATATTGTTTAGTACTCCCCACCATGCTGAATGCTTTGCTCACCCCTACTTTTTATGTTAAAATCCCCACCCCAAGTATCTGCAGTAGAGACGTAAGTAAAGACGTTGGTAAGGCTCTAGAGGGTACTAGTCGTCGTTAAAGCTCCACCATGGCATTTTAAAAAATTGTGTTCCGGGACATTTGAATTTATGGCACTTTAAACAAAATTTTATTCGGGCCTTGGTCCATTTCTTGTAACAATAAAAGAATTTTATGGTTTATTTCCCTTATTATTAGCATCGTTGGATTTAAGAGAATTTTCCTAAATAAATCTCGCTAATTAACTTAATTACTTAAAGAGGAAATATATTTCTTAAATTAAAACCTGTTTAATTACATTTTGTTCCTTATAAAATAGTGCAAATTAAAGGCTTTTCCTAAATAATAAAATTGGACTTTCCCCCTCCCCCCTTAACACTTTGACTCAATACGGGTTGGCCCGACGGTAGCCCAAATTCGGGTCTGGGCGTTACATCAAAGGGGTGAACCTAGTAATGGAAGAGGTTCAGGATTTTCAGCATAAGAAAATCCGAATTTTTATTTCTTTTGTGGGGTAAAAGGTCATATAAAGATAAATTACCCAAAGTTACCGAATGTACAATGTTTTAATTCTCATCACAAGGGTCATTTGAAAAAGAATTATCCTATGTTAGCAGGAGAAGTTTCAACTAATAGTGCGGGGTCTAGTAAAGGATCATCTCCAGGCATTAAAACTAGAGGAAGAGGTATAGGACAAGCAAGTGGATCCAAGGCTAGAGGATGAGTGTTTTCTATGACATTGCAAGATGCTCATGCTACGCCGAAAGTTGTTATATGTAAACTTTCTATTGCAAATAAATATGTTTACGTGCTCATTGATCTTGGATCTGCACATTCATTCATAGCATTACCAATGATTTTATATTTGGGTAGACCACGTTCATTTCTAAATTGTGCTTTATATATTTCTATGTAAAGTGCGATTCTGGTTAAACAATATAAATGGGTGAGTGAGATTTACATATTAATTTGATACCATTAGCCATTCAAAATTTGATATTATCTTGGGGATAGATTGGTTATCATCGTATCATGCTTATATTGACTATTTTATAAAGAAAGTTACATTTCAACCACCAGGTGAATATGAGTTATAATTTACAAGAGAAAGTAATGTTGTTCCTAATTATCTTTTAAGAGTAGGAAGTTGTTGAGTAAAGGTTGTGTAGGGTATTTAGCCTATGTTGTTGTTACTAGAAAATAGACACTTAAAATTAAAGATATACCCGTGGTTAGAAAATTTTCCTATGTATTTCTAGAGGAGTTGCCAGGATTGCCACTCGATAGGGAAGCAGAGTTTTCCATTGAATTAGTTCCAGGTACCAGTAGAATTTTAATTGGTCCATGCATAATGGAATCAACAAAGTTAAAAGAATTGAAAGCGTAACTACAAGATCATATAAGAAGAGGTTTTATTTGGCCTCGTGTTTCACCATAGGGAGCCCCAATGTTAGGAAAAAGAAAAACAGAACAATGCAATTGTGTATTGATTATCGACAGTTGAATAAGGTTACCATTAGAAACAAGTACCCACTACCATGTATCTATGATTTTTTTTATCAATTACAAGGTGCCACAGTGTTTTCAAAGTTTGATTTAAGATTGGTATACCACCAATTAAAAGTAAAATGCAGTGATATTTCTAAAACAGCTTTAAGGACTCGATGTTGGAACTATGAGTTTTTGGTGATGTCATTTGGATTAATTAATGCTCTAGCAGTCTTTATAAATCTTATGAATCGGGTATTCCACCCTTTCATTGATTCATTTGTGATTATATTAATTGATGATGTGTTGATTTACTCACGCAATATGGAGGAGCATGAGAAGCATTTGAGGCTTGTATTACATAATTTAAGAGAAAATAAATTATTTGCTAAGTTTAGTAAGTGAGAGTTTTAGTTAAATAAAATTGTGTTCTTAGGTCATGTTGTCTCGTGAGATGGTATTTATGTTGATCCAAAGAAGGTGGAAGCCATTGTTGAATGGGAGAGTCCTAAGAATGTGTCAGAAATTAAGAATTTTCTAGGATTGGCAAGTTTCTGCCGTAGATTTATTAAGGGAGTTTCATCAATAGCGTTACCGTTGACAAAGTTTACTCATAAAGAAGTGAAATTTGTGTGGGATGAAGAACGCGATAGGAGTTTTAAAGAATTAAAGAATCACTTAGTTTTAGATCCTGTACTTACTATTCCTTAAGGGATTTAGACTTTTATGATTTATACAGACGCTTCATATCAAGGGTTAAGATGTGTTCTTATGCAAAATGGGAAAGTAATCGCATATACATGTAGACAATTATTGATACTTGAATTACCTACACATGATTTGGAGCTAGCTACCATTTTTTTTGCTTCAAAGTTATTATGACATTACTTGTATGGATAAACTTGTGAGATATTTACGGATCATCAAAGTTTTAAATATTTGTTTACATAAAAAGAACTAAATTTCAAGACTGAGTCGCTGGATATAGTTGATTGATTACTATGACTGTACCATCCATCATCATCCTAGGAAGGGCAATGTAGTAGCAGATGCTTTGAGTAAAAAATTATCGGGGATTATTGGTTGCATATAATGTGCACATATTGGAAATATTCATGACTTAAGATCGACGGTGATTAAATTAAAGTTCTCAAAATAGGGAGAATTATTGGCATATGTTACAATGAGATCTTTAGTGACAGAACATATTCAAAAATTCCAGGTTAATGATGCATTCCTTGAGAAGAAGAAACGTGAGATTCGGGATGGTAAAAATAGTGACTTTGATACTAAGAATGATGAATCTTTGTTTTATAAAAACAGAATTTGTGTACCAAATGATCCATTCCTTAAGAAGGATATTTTAGAAGAGGCCCATAGTTATATTTATTCTATGCATCCTGGAGTTAATAAAATGTACAGAGATTTGAAAGAGTATTACCGGTAGAACAATATGAAACGTGAGATTACCGATTTTGTAGCTAAATGTTTAGTATGCCAGCAAGTGAAAGGGAAACGTCATAAATCTATAGAACTATTATAGCCATTGCTATTCCAGAATGGAAGTGGGAGCATATAATGATGGATTTTATAACAGGATTACAACGATCACAAAAGGGGCATGATTCTATTTGGGTGCTTATAGACTGATTGACAAAGTCAACCCATTTTATCCCAGTTAAGACTATCTACATTGTTGACAAGTATAAACGTATGTATAATGATGAGATTATCCATTTACATGGGGCATAAGTGTCAATTATATCAGATAGAGTTCTAACGTTCACTTCTAAATTTTGGCCTTATTTACAGAATGCCATGGGCACCGATTTGAATTTTAGTACAACATTTCATCCACAAACAGACGGACAATTAGAAAGGATGATCCAAATATTATAATACATGTTACGATCTTGTGTACTTAATTTTAAGGGTATTTGGGATGATCATTTTCCATTATTGGAATTATCTTATAACAACACTTATCAGCCTACTATTAGTATGACTCCTTATGAAGCTTTATATAGGAAGAGATGTAGAATGCCTTTGTATCGGGATGAAGTAGGTAAAAGAAAATTTTTGGGTCCTGAATTGATATATATGACAACTGAAAAGATAAAAGTGATTAGGGACTGAATAAATATAGCGCAAAGCATGCATAAATTTTATGCGGATAATAGAAAGAATCCATTGGAATTTCAAGAGGGTGATTTTTTATTCCCACCTATTTCACCGCGGAAAGACGTCATGCGATTTGGGAATAAGTGGAAACTAAGTCCAGGATACATTGTGTCATATGAAGAGTTGGGACCGTAGCACATAAATTGGCATTACCTACAGAGTTGTCTCATTTATATGATGTGTTTCATGTATCAATGATTCGTAAGTATTTGGCGAATCCATTGCATCAGTTGAAAACTCAACTTGTTGAATTGAAAGAAGACTTATCGTACATTGAGGAACCAGTGGAAATTATCAATTGTAAGGAGAAAGTATTGAGGAGATCATCAGGAGAAAGTATTAAGGATAAAAGTTATTCCCTTACTTAAAGTGTTGTGGATGGTCCATGGAATTGAAGGAGCTAAGTGAGGATAACATGAAGAAACAGTATCCCCGTTTTTTTGGTAAGTTATATTCACATTAAATTTCGAGGACGAAATTTTCTAAGGAGGGAGAATTATGACAACCTGAATACAACCATGATCACTTTAATTCAAATCATGCCTAAATTATGTTACATGTAATGTTTGGCATATATTATATGTTATTCAATAATATTTTAGTATATTTTCACCTCCAAGAATCTTAAAATTTTAAATTTCAAGTTGGTTGCAAACGACAAAATTTTAAGCTTTCGGTAGCCATTTTCATATTAGAGACTAGTTTTCTCCCATAGGATGTAATGACTTAGTCAAGGAAAAAATTATAGAGTTCTATATCTATGAGTTAGGATTATAACGCAATAAATGACATGTCAAACAAATATTCGAGTAAGAAGTTATAACGAATTTATGAATCAAGGGCAAAGATGTCCATCCTTTTAAGTTTCATTTTGTCTTTTAGTATACCAAATGCTTTAATTTGATTGATTGAAAAGGGAAACAAATTTGGCCGACTTAAACCCCTAAATATGACCTCGTTCTTCATTATTTTAAACCCTTATTTCAGTTTGGAGAGGTTTTGGCTTGATGAGAGAAAGGAGAAGCTTAAGGAAGAAAATGTGATAAGAAACGTTAGGAAAATTCAAATAAAATCATAAAAGTGTTTCAAAGGTATATTTATGTGTTAATCTTATTTTATTCAATGATTATACTTATTTAAATTGTAGAAACCATCAAATGTCGATTAAACTATCATACTCCTATATATATATATATATATATGTATATGTTCATACTTAATGCAAGTAGTATATGTAAGCCATATTGCTCTGTATAAAACTCCCTCTTATTAAAACTTATATACATTTTTTATACTTTATGTAATTGAGTCATTCCAGTTGGAGATGAAACTAAACTCATATATACAAATTATATCCTAAAGTTAGAATTAAACTCCTTGTAGTTAGGCTTAGGTGATGGTTGTAAGTTGGTGCATAGTTGTTGTTTGCATAATCCATTTCCATATAGTCTGAATTTGATGAACCTTTTGACATAGCATATGGACTCTAAAAATTATGAAACTTTAATTTAGTATTATTAAATATTTTTATTGAAGACTGGTTGAAAATTATAGAAATTTATGTGTAGAAAAACTACAAAAATTCTTGAAAGTTGACTGCACAATAGAGGAGATAGTAGGCAGGTTTGATATGTTGTAAAGAAATAGCCATACCTTTCCCTAAGAAGCTTTAAAAATTGAACTGTTACTTGTGTTGAAAAGTATATTCATATATGTTTTCATATTGGTAAGGTTGGATACATGTATTTGTACAATTTATGATTTTAGAACGGTTAAGAATAGATGACACTAATTTGATGCCATACCATATACCTAATGAAAGAATATTCATATATCCTCCTTCCAAAGGGTATTTTGATTGCATGTTCCATGATTTTATATATATATATATATATATATATATATATATATATATATATATATATATATATATATATATATATATATATATAATAGGGTATGCATGTGCCTGAAGGCACAATGAAAATTTCCCAAAAGTATGTAATTGCAAAATGGCAAAAAATTTCAAAGTACGTAATTGTAAAATGGAAAAAATTTCATTCCCCAACAAAACAAAGTGTAATTTGAAAAGAATTGGCCATAATCTCCTTTGTTTATAGATTTATAAGCCCTGGTTAACAAATAACAAATAGTTCAATAACATACAAATAGTGTAAACAATTTAGAAAAATGGGTAGAGTTTCATTGATTTATAGGACTATCCAAACTGTTTAAGAAATAAAAAAATACTCCAACCATGTTACAAATAGAAATTAAGTAGTCAAAAATACAATTATCATCGAGATAATTAACAACTAAGGTTAATCTCTTTGTACACATCAGTAAAAAGACAACGTAGTTATGTTAGAAGAGAAAACACGGATAAAAAACACGGACATTTTTTTATCTCAAACCACTATATCCTAACAACATCCACGCCTCTCGTTCTAAAGATGTGATATAATTTTTTGTTTAACACAAATTGTCTATCCACCCGGTTTAACTAATTTGGTCAAAATTCCCCCTGCTTATAGTACTATCCATCTTGTTTAAGAAATAAAAAATACATAAATATTTAAACTAATAGTCCGTAATTCAAATACGATATCATTGTATATTTAGATATGCATAGCATGTTTCCAGACAAACAGTCACGGACGAATAAAAGATTTGAAAAAAAATACTGAACTAAAGAAGAACCTATTTAACATTTTCTTAACAACAATCACGGACAAATAAAGATTTTCCATACCTTCATTGTTCCTTCGCCTCTAGAGCTGTCACCGGATCACCACCATATCTAGTTGTTAATCATCCATACTACTCATTTTAAATCAGCGTTGCTAAATTCAGATTGTGAATGACCCTCCATCCAAACTCCCATTCCAAACTCTAAAACATAAAACCATTAGTTAGCTGCTAAAAATTAGATAGATTTCATGCATATATTATATATAATCAATAGATATTTATATCTTAATAATCACAATGCAATTCATGGAAGTTCCTATTTGCAAGCATCAAATTCAAATGTCAAAAATCCATGGCAACAAGGGTTATTTATTCACACAATTAAGACAACAAGTTTAATAAATAGGAAGGGACTACAGGTAGGATATATGACATCATATTCCCATGTATGAATGTATATTTATTATATCGTCTGCACAATTATACACAACAAAAAATAGCAATAAAAAATATTATACTTTTACAAACCATATAAGAAATTTATGGAAATCCCCACTCATAATGATAAAGAAAACACACTCGAAATCGCAGAATTTATAAATAAATAAAAAACAATGCGAGTTGAAGCAGACTCTATACCACCATTCACTCTCAATCACCACCGCTACACTGGATTAAAGACCCCTGCATCATGTTAGCAGGATTAGTTGTTGTGCCATTTGGACAGTTATAAATTGTCAATGACTAATACGCACTACTAGAATATTCTTCAGGAATATCCCTTTATTCTAATAATAGTAAAACAATAAGAATAAATTAAAATACAATCAAGATAGTTCCACCTACACAATTGTGAGATACACAAATAGGCTTAAGCTAAAGCACAATCCCAAAATTTGAATTTTGCACTTGATGTACATTGCAGTCTCTTAAGTCTAATGATTGAAAACTCTAATATATGGGGAAAACACTCTTATAGTTCAAAATACATCCATAACTCCTTAGAGTGATTCTAGATTTTCATTTTTTTTTTGTTTAAAATACATACATAACTCCTTAGATATCAGTTAAACAGCATGCATCACCTTCAAATGGGTAAATTAAGTTGAAAACTATATAAAAAAGCTTATAGATATCAGTTAAGCAGCTGGACAGATTATTATATTCCCACGTTGTAGAGTCTTTTGAATCCAAAGCCTACCTCGCTTTCTCTAGATATTATTGGATCCTAAACCATTTACTTTTTGCATAAACACAATTGCACATTTTTTTTTGGAGAAAAAGAATCATATGCTACATATAAATATCATTCTTTTCTTTCAAATATTTGTTCAGTAAGTTAGTAGTAAGTACCTTTATTCAGCAGAGAATTTTCTATTAATGGATGAGAATTGTAATCATTAGTTGGGAACTTAAATACATATGATACCATTTGTTAGACAAAGTTTGGTTATGTAGATTACTTAATAACCTTTTGTTGAATAAAACATATTGTTACAAAAATATTAGTTTAAAAATCAAAATAAACATGAATGTCCTAAAGATTCTAGACCAATAAAGGTTTCCACCACATATTCTCAACAAACACAGTTAAATGTTATGGATAACAATACAAAATAATGACCAAGTCTAAAATAGTTAAAAGTGTTCTCTATTTATGTATGTATAGATGAATGGATAGGAGTGGAACTGCTATCCATTTATGCACCGAGTCTCCTGCTATCCATTTTGAATAGATATTTCTGTAGGTCAATGCAATATATGAATGCAAGTGTAATACCTCGTATTTTTATGGCATTTAATTATGGGATTAATTAAATTAAATTGGGATAAATTAATTTAATATTAATCAGGATTTTAAAATAAATATTTACTAGAGTGATGAGAGTTAGTAATTATTGTTAAGAATTATGTTGAATATTACTTAATGGGTAAAGTAATATATGAGATTTAAATTATTAAAATTATCGCGAGCGAATAATACGACAATTATAGAAATTAATTCGGGACGCGCATGTCGTATTGGGACTAAATTAATGAGATAAAAAGTAAATCAATTCTAAGTCGCCCGTATGGTCATTTTAAGTGCGCCAATGTGTTTGGAAGGGTCGAGATACTCAGAAAAGAGTACCCGGGGGTTTAATTTGGGTCTCGGAATGTTTTTAGGCCTAATCGGCAACCCGAGATGGCATTTTGGTAATTTCTAATTTTAGGCCTTAATTAATGACGAAAATTGAGAGGTTATATCTGATGGAAGTGGGAGTCCTCGAGGGTTAGAAACATTGGAGTTGCAGAGATTCTAAGAAGAGAGAAGGTTTCCAAGGAGGAGAACTACCAACCCTACACCATTCTCACCAATTCCACGACTAATGCGTAGATCGGGGAACGAGGTGCGGGGTCATACCCATCATCTTCTACAACTCAGAATTTCATTCTCGAGGCAATTATCTAACTTGTTGTTCTTTAGTTGATAACACATCCATGCTAGTGTAGGAGATAATGATTTTATGTTTTCATAAAAGTTAAATGATGTTTGGGAGATTTATATTGATTTTCTGAGTAGAAACCATGTTAGGACAACCCTATTGATATATGTAGATGATTAACTACGAAATTGATGTCCAGTAGAGATTGAATTCTGGAAGAATTAGGAAGATATTGATGATTATGATAAAAATAGGGTTCTTGATGAATTAGCTTGAATTAACCCCTTTAATTAATAGCTATTGATGAATTTGTATATGTTTCATGTTAGAAATAATGTATGTAGGATAATACAACTTTTGGTTTGATTGTTTGGGAGTTTGGTACGAATTAATAGAGGTTTTGAGAATTTAAGTTGATGAAACCCGTACGTAAAGAATTGCAGAAACTAGGCCAATAACTACTCGATCGATCGATCGACTCAAGAATGTCAATCGATCGACCCTTTTCATCGATCGATCGACTCCTCTTGGAAATTGAAACTTATTTCCCCTTTAATGTTAATCCAATCCCAGTGTGTAAAGACCTTTGGAAATAATTTAAATATCATAATGTGACTTGGGAAGGACTAGTGGGTTATGGGCAAGGTCCGGGGTAACACGACTTTATATGAAATTTAACCGTGGGATTTGGGGGGCATAAAATGGAGTGGAAATTGTGCATACGTTAAATTAGGTCTTGTGAGAATTAAGAATGACTTAGACCAGTAGGGTAGAGAGCGCACACCTATTGATTTTATATTTATTAAGATGATACACTTCGAGAATCGAGAAGCACTTAAGGACTTACGGTAATTGAGAAAGTAAGAATGGATTAATTATACGTAGGACTGGGGCGCTACGTGTCGCGTATGGTCAAAATATTATATGGGTCGTGTGTGTACCTATCTGAATGATGAAAATATAATTATGTGTGTGAATATTTATTATATAAATATCTGTGTGTAATCATACCCGCGTTACTTGATATCACGGAGGTTTTCGCGACGGGACAGTCGTATATCGATGGGACCAATATGGGGGATATTGACTTGTACCCTAGAACATAGGATCCTTAGTACATGCTATTTGAGAATGATAGTAAGAGGGTCCTAAGAGACGTGAGGATATGTGTTGACCTCTTAGTGACTTGGAATTATGCTTCGCCTTCAATATGTGTATTTTGTGTTAATACAGTTCGAGAGTGATTTCGAACTAGTACTCCCTTTTGTACGAGAGATACGGGGACTTGATAGCAGAATATGCCAGCACCATAGATTTATGTGGGGTTCCCTATTAGTATATATATTATGAGTGATAAATATATATACCTGTGATTAATCTTCTGTGCGTGTAAGTAGATAAAATTGAATAACTAATATTAAATGAATTAAGTGGCTGTGAACTTAAGACTGTATTGTGATATACATAGCTGACTAGATAAATTCGTAAGAAAAGTTGTCATATATAAATGTTAGTGAAGAAATCGCATGAATTAGTATTGATAAGGGGAGATTGGGATAAAATAGTTAACTGGGTTAGCTTTATCTAGATTAATTCGGTAGTACGTTAGGCGTGCACACTAGTTGAGAGGTGAGAATTCTCAAATGAGTGTCGAGGTACTAACATGTATGTAATATCAACTGATTATATACTTGTTAAACTACTTTTAAAGTTATTTTACACTCGTTCTCTGACCCGTTTCCTGTCATATCTTCTTTCTCTTCTATATATATATATGTATTACAGGTACCCAGTCATAAGGGCGTCAAGGTTAGATCTTTAGACTGTTGAGGTGCCACAGCTAGTGTGGGAGTTGCTGGTCCTTGCAGTAAATGACTTCATCCTTGTATTCTCAGTCTTCTATTTAGTCATTATTAGATAGGGCATGTGTCGCCCATTTCCAGTTTTATCCAGTTCAGAGAGATTTGTACTCTTTATTTATTTCAGTATTCTGTTTTAGATAGGATTGCTTTTGAACATTACATTGTCCTTCTATTTGGGATAATTTATTTGGATGATTTGTCTAGCATGTTATTTCCACTTAGATGGTTTGGTATTCAATATTATTATCCGTGTTCATGAAAATGGTTTTGTATATTAAAGCATAATAATAGAATGTAATCTATAAAATTAAATGTTTTGATATTTAGCTTAATTATTTATTAGGTGATTAATAAAGAAAACGTTGTTTTTCGACAGTGATGCTAAGAATGAATCAACCGAACACTTTGATTAAATTTCATAAAGGACTGATCACCCGGTATTTAATTAGGTGGGGTGTCACAGGTGGTATCAGAGCATCAGGTTCTAGAGTCCTTTAGGATATGTGCGGTTTATTGTGCTTCCAGTATAACGTATTTGATATAGAGCCCTATTTTTAGGACTGTTGTATTCTTATTTAAGCGATTACGTCTTCAGCTATTTGAGATTCAATAATAACTATGGACTGATAAATTCCTTCTCGTTTTCTGAAGCCTCCGAGACGAGCCTTGAGGGACATAAATGCCCAGCTAGAGCAGCCAACAGCTCAGGCTCAGGTAATAATGAATGCATCTTTAGCGGTAGTACATCAAGACCCACCCCAAGTTCAGGCTATGGCACCAGTTCCAGCTCAGTTTCCCACTACATGGGAGAGAGTTAGGGATGCCTTTTAGAGGGCAAATCCCACAAAGTTCTCGGGTAGTTCTGATATTTTCATCACGAGTCAATGGAAGAAAGACATCCAGAGGCATCTTCGCATGTACGAGTGCATGAAAATTCAGAGACAGTTACTGGCTTCCTTTAAGCTAGTAGGGGCCACTTTACAGTGGTGGGAGTCCACTACCACTTTGGAGTACAGGGACAGTATGACAATTCAGAGTTTCTGGGTGCGATTGGATCGTAAATACTTTCCTTTCGCCTTGCAGATTGAGATGAGGCGAAAACTATTGAATCTCAAACTGGAAGGTATGACTGTTATGGAGTATGAAGAGGAGTTCAAGAGATTTATTACTATAGTGCCAGATGAGCTGCCTACCGAAGAGAACAATATTCGAATGTTCATGGTTGGTTTGACCTGGAGGATTCGCCAACAGCTCTTGGGTAATCTAACGTTGGGTACTTATATTGATGTACTCAACGCCGCCCTATTGCATTTCCAGGACCACCACTTCCACCAGCAGGGGAGAAAATGAGCTGGAGAGTCCAGCCAGTAGGGCCGGATAGGAGGTAATAATGCCAGTGGGGCACCAGTTGCTCAGGGGGAAGTCCGTCAAGGTGAGCAGAGTTCCCATCAGGGGGACCCTGGTAAGTGATTCCGATCTAGTGACTCTAGGCAGGGACATAGAGGCTATAGGCAGGGCCAGTCCAATCAGCAGGGCCAACATCGTTATCAGCAGGGCCAACAGCGAAATCAGCAGGGCCAGTGGAGGGGTGGGAACAGCCATCAGGGTCGGGGACAGTAGGGACAAAGAATGTAAAGCGTGGAGAATCATGGACAGCAGGGCCAGTGGAGGGGTGGTCACAGTAAGGAAGCCCACTAACAATGTAAAGCATGTAATCAAAAAAGCACAATCAAATAAATATACCTCCATTATCTGTTTGAAGAGATAAAAGTATAGAGAATCATTATAGCTGAGTAATCTGCAAATAAAAATAGCACAACAAATTAGATAACAAAACATGTGAAGTATGACATATATCTAATACACACTAACTGCATACTTACTGAGAAAAGTTACCAACAGGGGCCAATGATATCCATAATGACAACAATAAACACATCCCAATCCACCCATAAATTCCATACATCTGGAGAAAAAAACATTGAAGATCAGTAAACAAATAGAGATTTAATAGACATGTTAGATGCCAAAAAATTTAACAAAAGTGAAAAAATGCCACATCAAAATCATTTAAAGAAGAAAAATACATCAATCATGCATGTTATAATAGTTTACACAGCTATAACATAGACATAGCAAGATGTTTCCCTTTTCACTGCATTCATATAGTTTTTTGGAGAAGAATCGCTGATGTTGATGTTTTGTACTTGGATTGTGTTATTTCAGATTGTCGTGTTGTGCATTAAAGATTGGTTATAAATGTCAGATATGATTGGATCCGAATAAGTCCTTGTTAACAGTAGAGAATGATCTGGTTAGGGGAGAATCCCCAAAAAATTCCTTAGCAACCACCACTCTCTAGGTCATCCCCTCCTTAATTTTGTCAAATAACTACATTAAAAGACAACAAAATATAAAATTAAATAAAACAAAGGAAAGAATCATGATATAAGAGTGAACCTATGCTAGTTTTCATTGTTAGAGCATGAACTGCTCATTACACAGTTGGTATAAACATTGCTTGCTCAAAAGCATTATTGTACCCCATTGCACCCACACACGTCGGTCCCACTGCTTGAAATATGCACTATATAAGATATATGAAAGAAAAAACTAATTCAACAAAAGTGAACAGCGTATGAATATAAAATATATGAAACTGAACAACCCCTATCAAGTCAATATGCTTGCTTTAATGTTAAAGAGGTCATCGCGGGTCATACCTGGCTTCCCCGTAACACCAGCATGTATGATAACTAAATCGACGCCTTTCAAAGAATCGGCCAATTTAGAATTTCCTTTGAAATCCAAAACTTAAGAGGGATTGTTACAATGACTGAGATCTACAGTGACTCCCTTCACATTTGCTATATATAAAACTTCACCACAACAGTCTTTCATCATAACAGTCTTACACCCCAAATAATTTTTTTTTATAACCCTGAACCTCGACACAAATGAGACCTTTGGACTCCCCCATGCGAGCTAAACAAGGGAGACGTTGTGCCAGAGTCACCCTAACACACGCCCCGCTTAAATTATGGTTGGTATCCGCTGGGGAGTTTTGAACTCGTAACTTATGGCCATTTCGAGTCGCCCCTTACCACTAGACCAAACCAGGGTGGATAACCCCAAACAGATTTAGTACCAAAAGGGTAAGGAAAAGAACATATTTCCCATGTTAAACTCAAAAAAATAAAAGCATAAAAATAAATCAACTGAGAAAGAAGAAAAAAATGACACCTTTTATCCATTTCCATCCAGCGAAGAGAGTTTATAGCATGGTACAACACATATGGTTTTGTTACATCTGTATAAGCCAAAACTAACCCAAAATGAATAAGAAAACGTAGATAATAACATTACCAAATTCCCAAGGATAATACGCATGTGCGTACTCGAGTATCAACATAAAAGCTTTGGTATATGTGAAATAAAGTATCAAGTATTATTATATCCGCATAATGAGCATATGATGCTGCAAACCAAACACTATAGTGTTCATGACATATTTTATGCACACATGTCAATGTAATCTACACAATGAACAATTATATCTAACACACACCTGACATTACAGTAATATAGTTAATTGCCTATGTTAAGAACGTGAATAAATATAGAACAAATAAGGCCAATAATATGAATAAAACCCAAACAAAACTACAAGCAAATAATCCCAAATCTGAAATGAAACACCAAATGTTTAAGCCTAAATTGAAATCCTAATTAACATAGATTATAAAATTCCTAATTTTAGAAACTTCTTAATGACTAGCTAAAGTTTTGTGCATTTGGGTATGGTGAGTAAGGTTATAAAAATCATTTTAAGTAATGGATATGGTGTAAGAAAAAGACATCTCTGTGTTCATAGTAAATTATTTAGTAAAAACAATATCGTAGTAAAATAATTAAACACATATTCATCTTGACCCCTAGTTCAATGAGGCCCTGAGAAAAAATATAAAAGACATAGAAATAAATAATTAATTTAAACATTATATAAGGTATATGAAGCAAACTTATTCCTTCAAGCTGTTGTGTTTCTTAGAAGTAACAATCATTGATTCATAAGTAAATGAAGACACTAATAGTTATAAACAAATCAAAATAAAAAAAAAGTATTGTGAAGATATATGAAGAAAAAAACATTTATTTGCATCTCTATTCAAAATGATATAAAAGCACATGCCTAGACAACTTTATCGTAAGAAATATTAAACCAAAAGGCATGAAAATGTAACCATCCATCCATTTCTCACCGTGCATTAATAAGTTTGTACTATTATACTAATAATGATGTGGTGAACATAAAAGAAATACATACAGTAGAATTTAAAAGCATGAAGAACCTGAGTAAGTCATCTACTAAAATTTAAACCGAGACAATAAAAAATTACATGTTAGTAATGTCAAGTGAAAACACTTACTACTTGACCCACCCGTAGTAAATACGCTTCATACAAATAGGACAGAAGCAATTCATTGATTGGAAAATCCACTTAATAAAATTTCAGAGCAATTTTTTAGAAAAAGTAATGGCCTTATCAACCACCATTAATGATAGAACAATATAAAACGACCAAGGCTCTTCTAATTGTCCAAAAATAAAATAAAAGTATTGAACATGCATTCTAAAATATAGCTCTTTGGATAATTTTACCAAACACCAAATATTAATCTTTGACAACAAATAGTTATACTGAAATATTTACAAGCACAACCAATCAACAAATAAAATTCAAGATTCTAAATAACCTGATGGCCCTGTTAGAATACATAAACCCTTACAACTCTGTATTGGCCCTGTTAAAATACTCCGATCTCAAAATAACGTGAATCAGGAAAAAAATTACAAAATATTAAAAATGCCCGAAATAAATAAATTAGTAGCAAACAATCGTATTGGGTTTACAAACCCAAGTTTTTACAATAAAGCAAAGAGATAAATACAGCAGTCAAGGTTTCTAAAATTATAATTCCAAGCAAGAGTAGTACCTTTGTTGTCGCCCCATGGTTGAGGAAGGGTGAGATTGTAAGGAATAGGTGATAGAAGACTGGTCACAGAGGTGTGTTGGTAATCATGTAGATGTCAAGTTCAAATTAAAGTGAATAAGTAATCGAGCGGGATAAGGAAAATAGAGATGTGATCATGTGGGTTGTTTGACACATTAATTCCACCCATTAATGAGACGTGAATTACAGTTGTGCCATAACATTTTAACCATTGGATCTAGTCTTGCTGCCAACATCCTCACCCTTAACTATCTTATCTCTTTATGGAATAATGAAAACACCCTTACTTCTTATATATATATATATATTGAGAGGTATAATTTTATGAGAATTTACTTTTATTTAAAAATTCCACACTAAGTGTTTCCTATGGTTGAATGTTTATAACTACATCAACATAGATATCATCACATCTTCTTTACTCGAGTTTCATAAAATTTCACTTAAGTTGGATTATGTTGTAAATGTATAGTCATTAAAAGTTATATAAATATAATATGATACTTATGATTTGAATTAAATATTTATTTAGTTGGATTAACAGGTTTAATTTCAAATCCACCAAGTTTAGCTCCACCCGAGATAAACGTAAATATATAGTTGAGAACCTAATGTGAGTGTACTCACTAGAAAGATGTATATGTATATTCTTATGGGTAAGATTGTGTTATTATGAATATGAATTTGTTTCATTTAGATCTTTCGAAATGGGAGATTACTCCCAGATCCGAAATGATGGAGGATTGTCTATTACAAACAAGAAAGTTACTCCTCAACCGGGAATGCGAGAGGATTGTCTATTGCGCACAGGATATGTGAATCGTGGGTCAAAAAGTTGGGTCATGCTTTATGAATGGGAAGACTAGTTGCTACATTAATATATGGATATGATTTATATCATTTAATTATATGCCACAATATAGTAGTGATACATTCATTGGGCTATTTTGCTCACGGTTCCTATGTTTATGTTTTTCAGGTCTCGTGATTTCACTACCAAATCTACGAGGTTGGGTTGGGTTAGTAAGAATAAAATAATAAGTTTTGATTTTAATGTAAATGATGTAATTAAGTGAACTTATCCTTCTAGCAAATTTGTATAAGTATAAGTATATTATCGTGTGAAAAGTTAGTAGTTTTTATGGATTTTCGTTAATGACTATATAATTGAGACACGTGTTTATGGTTTTGTTAATTGAAATATGGTTTGACCCACTTTGACTTTTAAACTTAAATATAAGTAATTAGGTTGCAATGTGTCAACATGTATCACTATGGATGAACCCAAACAAACTAGGGGCCATTACAACATTTTAAAGACAACCGAGTGACAAAAGTATGCTCATGCCATGGAAATAAAGCTCCACCTTACCAATATAGAAGGGGCAAGGTCTCAAACAGCTCAGCTGTACGAGGACATATGATGACTCGGTAGGGATGTCTTGACATCAGTATAACTAGTGGGAAGATTTAAACTATCTACTTGGCTCACTCTTGATGTTCAAGCACTCTCAATCGGTCGACCTTGAACCTACAAGGACTGACCCCTGCCAGTGGGTTCTGTAACGCCTCGGCCCAGATTTATGGGTTACCCATAGTCAACCCGAGCGTTAGGTGTGAAGGGTAATGAAATAACCTATATAATGTTCCTAACCTAGTTGTATTTTAATTAACATTTCACTTCTTTATCATGCAATCCTAGTTTGAAATTAAAATACACGAGGGACCCATAGGGAGCACCCAGAGGTCCAAGCATACAGAGATACTAACGTAATATAAAAGAAAATAATTACCTGTATAACGCTCTCAAAATACGAAACCTCGCCTAACCTTCAGTAACAAAGCGAGGGAGTGAGCCTAATGCTCAGTGGAAAATATACAAATGCAATATAGAATCGAACGGCAGAAAGAAGACTCCAACACATTATACCTACGTGCACATGCAACTACCTGGAATCCATATATACATATACATATACATATACATATACATATACATATACATATACATATACATATACATATACATATACATATACATATACATATACTTAATACAAGAAATTGTTTACTTCCGAAAAATTATTTATCCAGATTAATTCACCTTAATCTTATAAAAGACTTCCTTTTTCTCATTTTGAGATTTCTCATCATATTTAACACACCCGGTTAAATACCAGAAGCCACTACACTTGGTTTGATCGAAATCCATTTTTTTTTACCAAAATTACCCTTTTTATTTTAACCAATCCACATTAGAATTTTCATTGAAAATCACCCTTTCAACGCACGCATTCACCATGTTAGAAAATACTTATTTAGTCTTTGAAAACCTTTTGCAAGACACTCTTGTGTTAATTATGGGTATAACCACTTAGGTTGCTTAACCACCCATTTACTCACTTACTTTAACTTTCCTTTACCTTATGGACATTAATCGATTTCACACTTGTCCATTTTGACCTCTACTGGAAAATTTATTAGTTCATTCAAGTTAGGTTATATTAACACGTTTTACCACACAATCCATTTATTGACATGTTCCTTATTCCTTTATTTTTTCTTGGAATCTTCCAATAACCGCATACTTCAACAGGCTCCACACCATCGGCTATGCGCACCATATGCTCAGGCCAGTTATTTTGGATCTTTCACCCCAGGGATTCAGGCCCTCCTTAATTTTTTCCGGTTTCATCCTAGACTTTTAATGTGTTTTAACATTTTAAAAATGTCTACATTATTTCACTTCTCCTTTTACCTTGTCGAAGCCAAAATCCAGGGTTTCACCCCAACTTGTGTTACCCTTTGAAATTTACCATTTCATGTCCTTTACACATTAACCTTGATTTTATTCCGAAAATCATATTTATGTAGTACCAATTTTTGTTACACCCTTTTCAATATTTTTACA
Source organism: Sambucus nigra (assembly GCA_949130495.1). NCBI lineage: Eukaryota > Viridiplantae > Streptophyta > Magnoliopsida > Dipsacales > Adoxaceae > Sambucus > Sambucus nigra. The sequence continues at coordinate 348,817,640 of OX422220.1, read as the reverse complement.
TCATAAAAATATTTCACTTTAAGTAAAATTACCATTTTACCTATTTGTTTCCAAACTCATCTTTTACTCCGTTTTTTGCAAGTGTTAATTTTTTGAAAACACTATTAAGTTACCCACACTAACTTCTTAAGTGTTTAAATACCTTAGCACCCTTTTAATCTTGGAGTAATATTCTTCTTAATTGGAAACATCTTTATCTCATTATTTCCTTTCAAATTTCATGAGTGTTAATATTTTACAACATTATTAAGTTATAAATACCAACTTCCTAATGTTTAACCATTAACCCTTATTCAACACTATTAATAACCATTTTTACAAACTAGACATTTCTTTACTTTCTTTATTTAAGAAATCTAATTACACTTAAAGACTACTTTTACAAGAAAATATCATTTCTTTTTGTCAACACATGTAGTCTTACAGCCTTATGTTCATTACACATTAAATCCTATTTTCACACGCTTGAAGACTAGAATTTCTAATTTTTCTTATTTCTTATTTAAAACCATCAAAAATTTCTTTAAACTTGTTCACATATTTATTATCAAAATACTACAAGATTATCACCAGATGAATTTTAAATCATAAAATCCTATTAATGGATTAAACATACACTTTCCTTTAGAAATTCATCATACTTGCAAAAATATACTTTCAAGGCATAAAAGACATTTAATATCTTCAAACTCAACCAATGTCCATTTTTCATAAAATATCCATTTTTTCAATAAACTTTAAAACGGTATTTCATCAATGTTTAACTAAATAAATCAATATATTCAAACATTTTATTTCATAAAATGTTTAACATCAATCTCTCTCGAAAATACACCATTTTCACAAAATACCATCCTATAATATTTCAAGACTTTTAAATATTTATTCATTCTTTATTTTCAACAAAATAACATTTTTATTCCATAAAATTGTTTATCATTTACTACACATGCATTTCATCATTTAATCAAATGCACTCTACTTATGTAATCTAACAACAAGACTATAAATATTGCAAAATAGAGTATTAATACTAAGAGTAAGATTTTTTAACCTCTAAAGACTCCAAATAGTGGTAGCAATGTTGGTGTAAGATGAGCAACCCCCACCTACAAAGGTGGCCTCAAGGGGTTACCAAATTCATCCTTCAAAAATGCTATAAGCTAATAACCCTCTTCAAACTCCATGAAAGCTCTCATCATCTTCTCTTAAATCCCCCTTCACTTCTCCAAAATTTGTAGCTCCCCTTTAATAATTGTGGAGGGTGTTGTAGGCTTGAATATGGTGGCATATACTAAGAAAATGGTATTTTATAGTGGTAGAATGGTGGAGGAATGGTGGAGAGAATCCTTCCCATGGTGGAAGACCACCATCTTTCCTCTCTCTCTCTTCTTGCATTTTCTCCCAACAAAATGCCCCAAACAAGCCTTATAAAACCCTCTTAAAGCAAAAAATCTCATTTTGCCCAATTTGGCCTAATCTGGGGTTGACAGCACACCAAACAAAGGGCCAGAAATGTGACAGCACATACGGGAAATCTGATTAAATATTTTCGAGACACGTCGTTTGAATGACATGCCTATCTTGTTCAAGCGACATCTCCATCGTTAAAATTTTGGCTTCGCGCGACCTGGGACTATAATGCAGTGTGATCTCATTGGAAGGTCTGCTTCGCGCGACCTTCGCGCGACAACCCCATCTCACTTCTAATGACAGGCCTATGTCATATCCCGTTACAACCGTCAAGGAAGTTCACGTGCACACGTTCAAGAAAGAGGATCCGGATATCAAGAATCTTCAACATCTACGCGATATGAGGTATACTTTGGTATAGATGTTGTTTTGAGTTACTTAGATTTTTTACTAAGTATGGGGTTACTTTATAAAATATTTTTTTTTATCAAAATGAGGCTTGTTTGAACTTAAAAATTTTACTGACATACCTGTAGGCGGACTTTTAAAAATAAAAATTTCCATTCCAGTCATTCAAACGACATGGCAATGTTATTCAAACGACATGATAATGTTGTTAGATAGGTCCTTAAATGGCCAGGATCTAATATGGATAAAACGAGGTCATATTGTTTTGTTTTTTAAAAGGTCGTTTCTTGGACCGTTCAAACGACATTTGAATATCATCTAAATTACACGAGGAAGTCGTTCGAAAGAACATGCGCCACCTCAAATTTTTTTGTTAGCCTATAAATACCTATTTCGTGAAGCTTTTTATTTGCGCAAACTGCAGAACTACTGTAATTAAGTCTTCACCTTTTAGGGATAATAACTTTTTTTATTCATACAAACACATCCCATTTACTTTTGTGAAATATCTTTGAAACCCAAAGCACTTCTATATTAATATTACTTTTATGAAGAAGGAGTCTTCACTACTGACCTTGAAGAAAAGGAGTCTCTACTACTGATCTTGTGGTTCTTGCAGGAATCATTGCTGACGACTGCAATAATTATGATTCTCGAGGGAGTCATTGTTAGTTCAAGACTGCGGTCTTGAACCAATACTCACTTTGGTTGCATGATCTATAGTTAAAAAGGTTTTTACCCGTAAGGTTTTTTTCCTGGAATTATGTTTTCCTTACATACTTTGTTGATGAATGTCTTGAATCACTTAGTTTCATGATCTAGGGTTAAAAATATAAAATTGGTTTATTTAAATTGGTTCACATACTTGGTGCATAATAAAATTGAGAAAATTTTACAAATATTGTCTTTGCCTAAAGCACACACATAAAAGGGCCTTTTCAAATTGGCATCGGAGCTAGAAATACTATTTTATTATGTGAGTGATACTGTGTCTTTTTGTATGCCTTTCAGAGGGTTTGATGATTTTAGAACACATTTGTCTGAATGGTCAAATTGGAAAACATGTATGAAGTCTACACTTAAGACTTTAATTAAAAAGGATGACTTTGAGAGGTGTCTTTGTTGTGAGGGGTATGGTTATAGGATAAATGAGTGCCCCACTAATCTAAGGAAGGATGTTAATAAATTGATAACTCGTGTTTCCACCCTTAGTGATAGTTATCCGAAAGAGGAAATTTTTTATGCAAGTAAGCGAAACCTTACCACCTTCGTCGCTAGTCATGTGAGTGATGACAACAAATCTTCCCATGAAGATATATCTTTGCATGACTCTTCCGTGGCCATAGGTAGTGAAGCCCAAGAAAATGAGGGTGATGTGAGTGAGGATGAAGAGGTGGAGGAGAGTGACTTATAACTTGCCTTCAATGGATTATATGTGGAGACTATGAAGGTAGAAAAGTCAAACTTGAAGTTAGAAGCTAAATTGAAAGAACGTGCCATAGATAATAATAATAATAATAATAATAATAATAATAATAATAATAATAATAATAATAATAATAATAATAATAATAATAATAATAATAATAATAATAATAATAATAATAATATCGATGCTTTGATTGAGGATCTTAGGGCATGTGAGAAGATTCTTCAGGAGAAGCTAGAATACGTTGAGGGTGAGAGAGATAGTCTTCAGGGTTAATGGAGGCTATGAAAAAGGAGCTTCTAGAGTTTGAGGAGTCTATACATTTGCTCGAGTCTAAGATAGGTGACCTTGAGGAGAGATTAAGCGATTCGAGTAAGGTTAAGTTTGATTTAGAGGCTAGGTTAGAAAAGTAGGATAAGATTTTAGGCACCGTTTAAATCAAAGATGATATGTGTGAAATTAGTTTTGATGACCATGTTGATCCCATTCCCAAAGCCACTACTATGCATATGAGAGAGCCACCTAGGAACATTAGGAGAGATCCACTTAGGAACTGTAGGGGAGAGCCACCTAAATATGTTAGGAGAGGTCCACCTTTATGTAACGTTCACCGCCATATCTACACTTGCACTCATTGCGGCATGCAAGGTCACCTTAGGCATTTTTATTACAAACTTATGAATGCTCCTAGGAAGTTTAAGAATAGAGTCACTCCAGTTACCAAAACCTCAATGCGTTGTTATACACCTATTTGGGTTAGAAAATCAGACTTAGAGGCTTTAAGAAATATCCTTCACGACTTTCATTTGCTTGCACGGGATTCTCTCCATGTTTGATCTTTCGGTTGATTGTGTTGGATTTTTGTCATATACTAGTTGTACTTCATTATGTATATATTTGCTAGTGTTATGATGTGTATCTTTTATATTTTCTTTTTTCATTTTGATATATTTTTCGATAAATCCCCAAAGAGTTTTGTTTTTATTGAAATTTTTTGAAAAAATACAAAAAAAAAATCTATTTTTTGAGAAAAAAAATTAAAAATCCAAAAGATTTTATTTTGATAATTTTTTTAAAAAATACAAAAAGATTTTTGTTTACACCATATATGGACGGACATTTAGGATGACCAAGTCACAACATCATTACATTATCCATCTGAATTTTTTATAGTGTTTTGAGACGCAACATCATTTCATCCATGTGCTTTATAATGTTTGGAGTCATTAAGATGAGATTTGTGATTACTTTCTACATGTTTGACTCTTGATTTCCTTACATGCACGAGTTTATATGATTATTGCACTTGTCTATCACATGTTGGTCGAAGTGTTTTCATCTCAATTCTATCTTTAAAACGAACCAAATGCAATAAAACGAGACAATAAAAGTAGTGCATGTAAGAACCGTTACCCGTGAAGATTTGTTTATTATTGAAAAAATAACGAGTGAACACGGAAAAGGGCTGCGAGAGGCGTGTGAACTTGTCGTGAAAGACTCCGTTTGAAAAGAGCCCAAGAAAAATTCAAGGTAATAAAAATAAAATTATGCCAAAAGGGGCCAATAGGAAATCTCTTAAAAATAGAATTCGGAAACTCAATAAAATAATTAGAGAATTATTATTTATGAGGGAGTTTGGTTGGAAATCGACGGGTTTGCACATCCTAACAAAGTGTTGAAAAAGCATTACATAGTTTTAGACGTTATTGGTGTGAAAATCAGTTTAGACTTTGATTTGTTGATTAGATTGAGTTGATATCACATGAATTTAATAATTTTTACACCTAAGGACGAATTTGAGTTCATTCGTTAGGAGTATCCAAAATTCATCGTGCACATATGTTATGAATGTTTGAGTTGATTTTCCTATCGAATTCGTTCACACTCATTCATTCCGTCTTCATGATTTTCTTGAAAAATATTTGAAAAACCAAAAATAGATTATGGAGCCTTTTGAGTTTATCCTTGTATGCGCTTAGTTGATATATTTGTGATGATTTGCTATGCTTGTCATGACACTCCGTTTTATTATGTTTAATTATTTTTCTTGTCTATTTCGAACAAATAAAAAGGGGGAGAACAAATTATAAATTATGGGGGAGACTTGATTTAATTTGATATTTGATTTATGTTTATCTCATTTCAAACTCGATACATCACGAAGGTATTTGCTTTGTCTATTGTGTGTATGACTTTGATTAGGATTTGAAAAGCACGCAAATAGAAGAACAAGAGAAAGCAATGAGAGTTGAAGATTTGAAAGTTAAAGATTTTTGAAGACTTGCATATATGGTGTCTTTCCATCTTTGGGTTCATGAGAGGATATTAGATTTGTATAGGAAATTTATTGATAATTCGGATGTTTTTATTTTGTACCAAAATAGACATAGGGGGAGATTTGTAAGGACATATTTTCCATAGTCCCTAGTTTACATTAAGTATGTCGTATCCCGTTACAACTGTCAAGGAAGTTCACGTTCACACGTTCAAGAAGACGGATCCGAATATCAAGCATTTTCAACATCTACGTGACATGAGGTATACTTTGGTATAGATTTTGTTTTGAGTTACTTAAATTTTTTACTAAGTATTAGGATACCTTTATAAAATTAATCAAAATGAGGCATTTTTCGAACTTAAAATTTTTTCTGAAATACAAGTAGGCGGACTTTAAAAAATTTGAATTTTCATTCCCGTCATTCAAACGATATGGCAATGTCGTTCAAACGATATGCTAATGTCGTTAGATAGGTCGTTAGATGGCTAGGATCGAATATGGATCAAACGAGGTCATACTGTTTTGTTTTTTGAAAGGTTGTTTCTTAGTTCGTTCAAACGACATCTGAATGTCGCTTAAACTACATGAGGAAGTCGCTCAAATGACATGCCCCAACTCAAATTTTTTTGTTCGCCTATAAATACCTGTTTCGTGAAGCTTTTCAATTAAGACTTTTCATTTACGCGAACTACAGAACTGCTGCAATTAAGTCTTCAACTTTTAGGGCTAAAAACCTTTTTGATTCACACAAACACATACCAATTACTTTTGTGAATCATCTTTGAAACCCAAATCAGTTCTATATTGAAGTTACTTTTATGAAGAAGGAGTCTTCACTACTGACCTTGAAAAAAAGGAGTCTCTACTGCTAATCTTGTAGTTCTTGCGGGAATCATTACTGACAACTGCAGTCATTGTGATTCTTAAGGGAGTCATTGATGGATCAAGACTGCGGTCTTTGTGGGTTCTTCCAGGATTCATTGCGAAAGAAGACAATCACCCACGAGAGAATTATTGGGAAGATTTATCTAATTGTATTTTTACATTGCGATTCGCAAAACTATTAGTGAAATATAAAAAAATACCCGAAAGTTTTTTTCCTTGAAATGGTGTTTTCCCTACATGCTTTGTTGATGAATGTCTTGAATCACTTAGTTGCATGATCTAGGGTTAAGAATATAATATTGATTTAATTAAATTGGTTCACATACTTAGTGCATAATAAAATTGAGAAAATTAAAAATATTGTCTTTACCTAAAGCACACACAAATGGGCCTTCTCAAAACAACCCTTATTTATATTCTTTTATTTTCTTCAATTTTTGACCCACAATTTCCAATAAATTATCATCAGACCTTACTCCATAACAACTTATGTAAAATTTAATTGAATTACTGGAACAGGATATTATAGGTTCATTCATATCCTTTATGAACAAAGTGATCTCAGAATGGCCCAAGGTGATCGTTGACACCTTAGGGCACCTCAGGCGCACTACAAATTATTCGCAGCTTGTTTGGCGGGCAGGTAGAAAGTATAGAAACTATTTCACCTATCACCACTCATATCTCCCACTTGCATTGAAGTCTCTAATTAACATTTAAAGCCCTTAACAAGTACCTTACACCACTTAAAACCTCTTCACCAGCACTCTACCTGGCCACTGTAGTGGTCAAACCTCAGAGCCAGGACGTCCATGCCACTCTAGTCCACACACACCTTTCTCGAGATGTTACTTACATATCGAAAGCTTGTGAAGGGTTGAAGGCATATTAAAATCCAATAATCATCCGAAAAACCACCAGACCAACTAGGGAACATTTGTATGCTAGCTTATCTTTAATTAGCATTGGTTAACGAATAGTTTGTTATACTTTCATGCAAGGATTGGACCACTTTCATCCTTTCGTCTTACATTATATCGGAGACTTACTTTGTACTTTCTGTTGAATCCTGAACCAGTTGAGGAACCTCGTGAGGAGTCTATATGTCCCAAGAAGCCCTTATACTCGTAACAAAGACCTCATAAACTTTAAACTCTCTTGGCCAAAGTCTAAGAAGTCTCAAACTTATTATTTTCTTATTTACAATCTATTATAAAAATTAACACTGTTCATAGTGACCGTAAGATTCTGCTAAGAGATTCTGAACCATTGTAAATCATTATCTCCCAGATACCTCCTCACAACCTAGTCTAAGGTCCAGTTTTGGAGATGAAGTCTCCAAAATATTTACAGCACCATTATATTTCATATCGTGAAAATCTCCAAAATCATATCTTAGTAGCACGAGTCTTATTCCATTTAGGGTCCATTTGATAGAAAAATGGAAAAATCCAAATGATTACATAACAATTGATTATAGGGCAAATAATTTCAAGGTAAATGTGTATTTTTCAACATGTGTCTGTTTCATACAAGTTAGAAAATCATCAATTTTTCACATAATCTATCAAACACAAAGCTGAAAAATAGAAATAACGTGAAAAATTTGTTTAACGAGATATATATATATATATATATATATATATATATATATATATATATATATATTACAAATATGTATATATATAATATTATTCTGGAATATATATACACACACATTACGAAATATATGAAATATACGAAATATATGAATTATTTTAAAAAAATTACTAAATATTTAAAAAATATACGAAATATATGAAATATTTAAAAAATATACGACATATATGAAATATAAGAAATATTTAAAAAATATACGAAAGATATGAAATATACGAAGAATATATACCTAATATATAAAATATTAAAATATATATTTAATATACAAAATATATGAAAAGATACAAAATATATGAAATATATAAAAATATACGAAATATATTAAATATAAAAAACATATAAATGTACAAAATATATACATATACGGAATATATTAAATATAAAAAATATATACATAAATATACGGAATATATTAAGTATATATATATATATATATATATATGGAATATATGCAATATACGAAATATACATATATACTATATAAAACATATAAATGTATGAAATATATAAATATACGGAATATATACATATATGAAATATATGCAATATACATATGTTCTAAAATATATAAATATATGGAATATATTAAATATACAAAATATATATTGTTGTTGCAAAAAATTAGAATAGGCCTAATTAAATGATCACAGATAAAATAAGTAAATAAAACAAGACACAAGCAATTTTAAAGTGGTTCGGCTCACTGGAATAGCCTACGTCCACTGATCAGTATTGATTGCCTTGAGTTGTTTTTTTCATCCCTTGCAATGAGGGTGACACAATGTATTTATAGCCCAAGAGGGGTCTTGATAATTGTCATGTGAAAGGATGGAATGCCTTCATTCGTTAGGCATTTACATCGATGCATAATGAGAATTAAATATATAAATGTTGTCGCTTCATTGCTAATATAGCTGTAAGATCGTTGTCGCTTTGTTGGCAATATAGGTTATTGGTTGGACTTCCTAGTTGGTCGGGCTTCCTAGTTAGTCGGGATTCCCACTTGGTCGGGCTTCCTTGTTGGTCGAGCTTATATACCAGGCTGACTTGGACTTATGCCACATTGGATTACACGTGCTCGCTTGTAATTAGTCCACGTGGGGTGGTAAATTTTGGTACCAACAGAAGCCCCCAATGTTTCATACTTGGAGCTGATACGAAAGTGTGAAATATTATGCTTCAATAGTAGTTCGGGTTGTTTGGTTTGGCTGCAGACCTTCCAGACTTGTGAAATTTATCCCCTTGATTGACGATTTTTGGGCGCGAATGGAAAGCTTGTAAATATTTCAAATTTTAGCGAATTTTTATGGGGTATCTTCGTCTTTTCCTTTGTTAGCCGTCGTAAACCCAAACGTCGTTTTCTTTAATAATTAATTTTCCCAGTTTCCTATGCGTCTTATAAAAAGAGCGGTAAAACTTCGATCATTTGCTACCTTTCACTTCTGATTCTGCTATTGTGTTCTTTAAACTTTTGTGCGATCGTTTTCTTTTCTGTCTTCAGTTCTTGCTGAATCCTTAAACTTTTGTAAGAATTTTTCTTATTTTCTTCTTTGTTTTCTTCATCATGGTTTATTCTATCAAGTCATTTGATAAGTTATGAATCGACTTTAATATTCCATCTTGGGTTATACTGGAACATCCCACTTTTCTTTCTGATTTTTTCTCTTTAACTGAAGGACATTGGTTCCCTTCCATCTTTATTGCTGAGTGTGGGTTCATATTTCCTCCCAATCCCCTGTGTCTGGAGTTTTGTCAATATCTTGACATTGTACCTGCGAGAGTGACTCCTAACACATGAAGAGTTGTAAATGGAGTTTATAGGTTAAATCAAATCTATAGGACCCATATAGGAATTCCAAAAATAATGTTTTGTTATAAATGGGTAACTAGTAATACCACTTTTCATTTGAAAACTAGGGCAGTTAGTAAAGCTTTAGTAGTTAATCTCCCTGATTCTAATAGGGATTATTTTTATCACGGGGTAGTTGTAAAAAATTGGCAACATGCTCCCTTAACTGGAGGTGCTAAATACTAAGGACCTAGATGTCCACTCTTTGGCAACAGGATAGGTTGTTTTAATATTTTTGCCATGTTTATATTTGATAAAATGTCACAATGACTGTCGTTTTATAAATTGAATTGCAGTCGACCAGAAAAGAAAGTCCCCTAAAGAGAGTGAAGTAAATTTGAAAGAATTGAAGTTTATCTGGGGACTTCACAAGGTAGTTGTTGAAGAGCACGTTAGGTCCGCCTCCTATCTTCTTCAATACAAAAACATTTTTTCTTCCTTTATCGCCATACCTGCTGCTTCTCCTGTTCTGGTGATTGACCTTGATCAATAGGTTGTTGCTGACTCAAACACTCCTCTATCTAAAATTATAAAGAATAGGAAGTTTACTGACCTCCTCAGTGGTAGCACTTTCGGCTCCCAAGCACCTGCTGAAGGAGACAAGAAGAAAACAGGGGATGTTATGAAGCCCCCAATTCCCAAGGACCCAACCTCCAAAGACCCAACCCCAAAGATGCAGCTCCCAAGGATGCTGATGTTCATTTGAGGAGACTTAGGAGAGGGCATGCAGAGAAGCAGGTCAACCATGTGACTGATCAACTGTCCTTGGTTGAATTACCCTCTTACAATGTTATTCCCCCCAATAACTATTACTCCTGGTTTAGCCAGGAAGTTGATCAAATCTGGTACTCTTCCAAATCACAGGTGGGTGGTTGTCATGCTCCCCCGAACAAGGGTTTCTGAATTGGCTGCTCAGAGCCTTACATCAGTAAGTAGTTTCCATTTTCTTGGTTTGGTTATCCTTTATATTTCTCATATACTCATTTTAATCTTCATCTTTTGCAGTTCTTGGTACACTTCAATAATATGCTGGAGAAGGATGATGCAATTAATTCTTCTTCAAATGAGGTGAAGGAAGCCTTGGTTGGTTTGAAGAAGTCTCTGCTCAAATATCAGCAGGCCTTGGAGACTGAGAAGAGTACTTGGGTAGAGAAATTGAATATATTAGAGACTGCTCGGCAGACGTCTGATGAGAATGCCCTTGAAGCTTAGCGTAGGGCCAAGGAAGTTGAGCATCAAAAAGAGGAAACTGACCGCAAGAAAGAGGAAGTTGAGCACAGGACAGAGGAAGATGAGCGTAGGGAAAAGGATGCTGAAGATCTTGTATCCTCTGCCAGATCTAAGAGAAAGTCTGTTGTGAAGGCCTCCTTCAGCGTCGATTGGGACAAAGGCTGGAACAAAGTCATTTCTACTGCCTATGCTCAAATTAAGTATGCAAAATAAAATGCTTCAGAGATGGTTGGGTTACTGCCCTTAAAGAGTTGAACACAACTAAAGGCTCTTTATTTTTTCAAAGATACATTCATGGTCCTCCTCCATCCATTGAGGGGGAGGTTGAAGATGAAGCTAGCTCTGGAGAGTCTTCCCTAGTAGTTGAATCGGCTGCAGACCAACTAAAAATTCCTGAGTCTTCTCATCCTCCAACCAAGCAAATCGAGCAACTCCAACCTGTAGCTCATTCTTCTAAGCAGGCCAAAAGAGTTGAGAATGATAAGGAGAAGGTGTAAAGTTATTCAGTATTTTCCCTCTTGCTTTGTTGTTTCTTCTTTTTCATTTTTATTGCACTCGAACTCTTTATTATCAATAAAAGAACCTTTTCTTCCTTTTTATCTCTTGTGGATTATACTTGTTCTCCATTATTATTGTTGATTAGTGGTTATTTCTTGTTGATAGTTTATAGCGAAGATGGAATAACTCTATTCCCATGATACAGAGCTACTGAGGAAGTGCAATATTTTTTTCAAATCTGGTCATATGGACTTATCCGGAGAAGAAATCACTCAGTTTCTCGGTGATGATGCATCAGAGCAAGTCAAAGAATCCTATAAGTATTTGAAGTACTTACTTGATCGGGAAGTAGCAAATAATGTTGCCTACTATGAAATAATAGAGGAACTTTAAGAACAATATAAAGAATCCACTGCGCTGTTGCACCAGAGCTATGAGCATAAATATCAAAGCTTAAGTGTAGGTCGGGGCTTTGATAAATTTGTCTCTGTTTATAATAAAAAGGAAGATTTATTTAAGATTGAAGCTGAAGAAACAAGGACTGTTGCCAAACTCCTGGAAGAGGAGAATAATAATTTAAGGGGTGAAGTGAATCTTTTAAAGTCTATTTCTGGAATTGTTGTTGCTACTACGGATGAAAATTACTCCATTTTAGAGGTTGAGAATGCAACATTAAGAGATGAATTAAAAGCTTTAAAAAAAATTAAGCCTGCATCCTATTCCCGAGCAAGAAACAAGCATGGCTGAGGAACTACAAAAGAAGTTAGGACCCAACAAGCCCTTGCCAATCAAGCTGCATGGTTAAAAGCAAAAGATCGAGCTATTGTTGAGATGTCCCAAAAGCTTCAGACCCTGTCTGAACAGTTATCCACTCAATCTTCCCAATTATATGTTAAGGATGGAGTTCTAAAAAAGATACAGTCACAGCTTGATAAATTAACCTTTCAATTCCACAAGCAGCCAAGAGAAGTTTGGATGGATGGATATAATGAAGCTTTGGGACATTTTGATAATAGACTTTAACAGGCCAATAATGAATCCTATAAATGGGGTTGGATGAACGCTTTAACCGTGATGAAAGTATATCAGAATGACTCTTTATGGGATTGGTATGACCCAGGCTTGCTGGAGCTTGACAATCCTCTATTCAAGTTAGATGTTAACTGAATTCCTGTTCATCATATTCCTCAATCCTTGATTTAAAAATACTTAGGAGATTACGAGCTACATGATGAACTAGAGATCGTCCGACCTCCTTATCTGCTTGATCGTCCTAGTAGCAGCAACACCGGGATACTTCAGAATTTTAACTTTATCACCTCTCCTTTTACTTTAGATGATCCTCCAGCTGGTATGGATCCTGTTTCTATGGCTGAAGGAAAACGTCCTGCATAATAATGCTTTGTATTTTGATTCTTTATGTTTAAGCAACAATATGTAATCATTTGATTTGATGAAAAGCTTATTGTATGAACGGATCAACTTTTAGCTAATATCTGCACATATGAATGTCTATTTTAGTCTTTGACTATGATTGGATCAACTTTTAGTTAATCTGTAGTTTTTCACCGGTTCTATTGATATCCTTAGGATTATCTAAGTATTATATCAATTACCAATGCATCACCATGGTTCTACTAATGTACCTGAAGTTTTTAGGTAATTGCATTAGTTACCTCGGTTCCTAGGCGTGAGTGGAATATTTGTCCATCTTTTAGCCCGGTTTAGATGAAAATTATTCATCTGAGTCTTCGTTAACCAAGCATTTGGGACTTATAATTTTGCCTTGTGTGATTTTATATGTTTGACAACCAACTTTGTTGGTGCCTTTATTAATGTCGACCAACCTTTTTGGTGGCCTTTATTGATACCGATCAACTTTGTTAGTGGTCTTTGTTGATGCCGACCAACTTTGTTGGTGGCCTTTATTGACACCGACCATCGTTTTTGGTGGTCTTTGTTAATTCCGACCAACTTTATTGGTGGGCTTTATTAATACCGACCAACTTTGTTGGTGGTTGATACCGACCAACTTTGTTGGTATTGCGATCAACTTTGTTGGTGCCCATTATTGATACCGACCAACTTTGTTGGTGGTTGATACCGACCAACTTTATTGGTATTTTTTGTAGATGCATAGTATAGTGCATAACACTAGTACTCTCAAAAAGAAAAAATAATAATTTTAGGGAAATTATATTCTCATTAATATTGAAATGAACTTAATACAGCATGATTATATCATTGATAGTATTTCCTTAAGTGTTCTGCATTCCATGGATTCTTGAATTCTTCCCCTTCTAAAGTCTCAATTCGATATGTGCCTGGTCGGATGACTGCAGTAATACGATAAGGCCCATGCCAATTGACTTCCAACTTATTGCTCTTCTGAATCACTTTTTTCAAAATATAATCACCCTCTTTTAAGTTGCTCGGCATGACCCTCTTGTTGTAAAAATGTGCAGTCCGTTATTGATAGGCTGCATTCCTTAAAGTTGCATCTTTACGGACTTTTTCCAGCATGTCTAAATCCCGCCTTCTTATTAAATTACTAACTGGGGTATTGAAGTTAAGAACTCTGTACGTAGGTAAACCTAGATCGACAGGAATCACCGCTTCAGTACCAAATGCTAACATGTATGGAGTTTCTCCAATAGCTATTCTAGGAGTTATTTGGTAAGCCCACAAGACAGATTGCAGTTCATTGATCCAATTCCCTTTATCATTTTTCAGCCCTTTCTTTAACCCATTCAGAAAAATTATGTTAGTTACCTCTGTTTGACCGTTACTTTGTGGATGGGCAGGAGCAAAATTAATTTTTAAAACGTTGGATTGGGCACAATAGGCAATAAATTCATTGTTATCGAACTGTGTGCCATGATCAGTGATAAAAGCATAGGGTAAGCCATACCTGCATATGATATTCTTCCAAATAAACTGATAAATCTTTTCATAGGATATATCGATCAATGGTTCAGCTTCCACCCCTTTAGTAAAATAATCAATAACTACAACCAGGTACTTGAATCTTCCTCGGGTGGTCGGCAAAGGCCTGACCAAGTCAATTCTCCACATAGCAAAGGGATAAGGTGAAGTGATTGGTGTTAGGAGAGCTTGTGGAGCCTTGCGTATAATGGAAAACCTCTAGAACTTATCACACTTTTTGGCAAAATCTGCACAATCTTCTCGCATGGTTGGCCAGTAGTAACCCTGTATATGAATTCGTTGGAACAACGTTCTTCCTGCTACATGGGCTCCACATGACCCTTCATAAATTTCTTCAATCAAACCCTTCACTTCAGCTGGATGCACACACTGTTGTAGACCAGCAAATAATCCTATTCTATATAACACACCACCATCTAGAACGTATATTATGGCATTATATTTTATCCTCTTAGCTTTAAGTAGATCGATTGGGAGAATCCCATCTTCAATATATGCTCTTATAGGATCATCCAAGATATCCCCATATCAGCTGCAATAAAGTTGACCATCAGATCTTTATCTAAGCTCCTATTAGCAAGTAGATCAATAGGAATAGTTCTTCGTAACTCAATTCTGGTAGCTGAAGCTAGCCGAGCAAGAGCATCTGCTCGGTCATTTTTTAATCTTGGAATTCTGACCATCTGGACAGCTAGCAAGGTGGAAATTATCTCCCTTTGGCTAAGTATCTGGTCATCAGTTCTCCTTTAGCTACATATAAGTTCAACACCTGGTTTACCACCAACTGTGAATCATAGTATACGACAACTTGTTCGGCATTCAATGATTTACCTAGATTTAACCCGACAATCACAGCTTCATACTCCGCCTCATTATTGGAGGCTTGAAATTTGTAAGGACATTTTGTCCTTTATTAAATGTAATATCGTACGCCGTTACACCATTGAAGAAAGTCAAGATTCGTATCGTCATCAACGGATCCGAATATCAAAGAAGAAGAAGAAAAAGAATTCTGACAGGCCGGACCGATCCGCCACTTTCAAAAAATAAACTGGCCTGACCCCGGACCGATCCGCCTCTACCCGGACCGATCCACATTGCTCTTGAACCAGTAGACCCCGGACCAAATGCGAATCGAAGAGGCCACTTTTAAAAATAAACCGGTCCGTCCTCGGACCGATCTGCCTCAGATCCAGACCGGTCCGCCTGGGATAGAATCATGCAGATCGTGGTCAGATTTTTAAGGGCCAGTTTCTCTTTTATAAACCATCTTCGAGGGTTTGTTTATTAAAGACTTTTCAATATAATTTTCAGAGTCCTAATACTCTAAGTCTTCATCTTTATGAGTTCACAAACTCATGTTTAATTCACACAACCTTTCTATATCTGTGTGAATCACTTTGCAACCCAAGAACACACTTTTGTTGTTCATACCCTTGTGGAGAAGACCGACCTTCTTCTTCATTGCTGCCCTCCTGAAAAGGGAAACTTCCAGCCGTCGACTATAGATCCGACGCCTGCGGGTAATTCTGTGTCACTGTATTTTCATCGTAATCCGAGAAATTGTAAAGTTACAATATTATAGTGAAAATAAATGGTTTTGCCCCTTTGGGGGATTCTTCCTCACTTGTGTGTGTTTGAATGTACTTGCATGCTTTACATCCTATTTAATTACACCTAGATGCATGTTTAGGAGTTAATTGAGTTAAACTGTGTTTAATTATATAATTTCTTAATTTGAACGCAAGCGCGCCTCTTCAAATTGGTATCACAGCAGGTTACGTTAATCTATCGCGTATTCCTAAGTTTTCGCAAAAATTTTCTAATATATCAATTTTTTGAAAATTTGATTTTTGAAAAAGAGCGTGTTCAATGGAGAAATCATATAATAAAATGCCAGTTTTTTACGGGACTAACTATGCATATTAGAAAGCCCGCATGAGATCTGCTTTAAAGGCCATAGATGAATGTGTTTGGATTCTAGTTGAAAGAGGGTGGACACCACTCTCTTGTCACTGTTGAAAATGTGACCAGTTTAAAACTTGTCACTTCTTGGACTGAAGAAGAATTTAAATGGTCATCTTTTAACTCTAAGGATTTAAGCACTATTTTCGGATCCATTACTCCTGATGAGTTCCGACGCATCATGACGTGCACCACGTCAAAAGAGGCATTGGATGTTTTGCAACTTACCCATGAAGGAACTAATGTTGTGAAAGAATCTAAATTGCAAAATTTAACAACTTAATTTGAGACCATCACCATGCTTGAAACTGAATGTTTTGATGATTTTTATGCTAGGCTATCTGATATTGTTAATACTAGCTTTAATCTTGGTGAACATATTCCTAATGCAAGAGTTGTGAAAAATATTCTTCGATCTTTGCCTAAGCGTTTTATCCCTAAAGTCACTTTGCTAAATTCTATGGGTAATTTAAATACGCTAAAATTGGAGGAACTTGTAGGAGACTTGCAAACATATGAAATTGACATGTTCCCTAAATCTGTGAAGTCTGAAGATAAAGGGATTGCACTTAATGCCCAAGAGAGAAAAAGTGAGGGGTCGACAAGAAAGAGAGTAGAGTCATCTAGAAAGAAAGATAGTGAAACTTCTGATTCTGAGTGTGATTTTGACTTAGATGATTTGGCTCTATTTGCTAAAAACTTTAAGAAAATTCTCAAATTTAAGAAAAGTGGAAATCTTAAAGATAAGAAGAATTTTCAGAAAAATAAGTTTGAAAAGAAAAATGAGAAAGATGTTAAAAACCCTCCTAAGAAAGACAGTGAGAGATGCTATGAGTGCGACGGTAGAGGACATAGAGCTTTTGAGTGTGCTACTCGTCTGAATAGAGAAAAGGGCAAAGTTATCCTTAATGCTACCCTAAGTGACGACAGTGAGGTCGAGTTGTTGGACTCAGGAGATGAGTCACTGCATGAGTGTAACTTCATCGCATTCATGGATAGTCATGTGAGTACTCCTGGTGCACCTCACGATGATGAGGATGCTATTTCACAGGGACACCTCGACAGAGAGAGCGATGTAAGTGAGGGGGAGGATGACGCAAGTGAGAGTGAGAGTAATCTTCAACACGCCTACGCCGAGTTATATAATGAGTCATTTAAAACTAAAAAGCATAACAAAGCGTTAGTTCTTAGGATCACTGCGTTAGAATAAGAGTTAGAAGAGACGAGAGAGAAAGTGTCCTCCACCTGCACCACTTTGAGAGAGAGAGAGTCTGCCTGTGGTAAGTTAGAAAGGTTGTTTAGAGATAAAGAGAATTGTTTTGAGAAAGAGATAGGGGACTTGACTAAACAAGTGGCTAGTCTTACGAGTGAGCTCCATTCCTCCGTGGAGACTCGAAAGAAACTTGCTTAGCTTACTCATGATTTTGAGAGAGCACGGGAAGTCAAGGTACAAATCGAGGACAAATCTGGGAAGATGGGAAAGATGCTCCTCGGCCCCGCTTTAGGTTTTGGTGATCGGTAAGGAATTGGTTATGATGGTGCCTCCTCGTCCCAAATTACACCTGGACCAGTCCCTGAGTTTACTACTACTCCTTTGGTCATCGCCAAAATCAACGAAGGAGAGTTCGACCAAGAAAAGCAAACCAAGGTCCGCCTAAGACTGTGTTCTTTTTGTACACATTGCAAAAGAAAAGGACACCTGAGGGAGTTTTGCTATAGTTTGGATCGGACATGACGTACTTCTGCTCCACCACGTCATACTGATGAGTTTTCCAGTCTGAGAGAGCGTATTGAGTTTTTAGCTGCCACATCACACAGTTTGATGGAGGAATTCCGACGAATGTCTGTGCCGTCAGTGAATACTTCTCACATTCCGGCTAAAGCCAACAACAACAAGGGCAAACAAAAGGTTACCACTTCTTGGGTGCCTAAGAAAGATAAGAAAGCCCTTGTTGTTCATGTTGCTCTTAAAGCACATAATACCTCACAGTGGTATTTTGATAGTGGATGCTCCAGACATATGACAGGAGATGTCTCATTTTTTACCCATTTTGAGGATTATAAGGATGGTAGAGTCACCTTTGGAGATGGGAGCAAGTCTAGCATTGTAGGAAGAGGTACTGTAGAGTTACCAGGATTTTCCTAAGCTAGAGAATGTGTTGTACGTCAAAGGTTTAAAAGTAAACCTTCTCATCATTAGTCAGTTGTGCGACACTGACTTTGCAGTAAAGTTTGACCGGGACGCATGTAATATCTACAATCAAGCCGATAAACTTTTAATGCAAGGGGTGAGGACCGAGGATGATTGTTATGGGACTGTGCCTACTTCCTCACTTGTCTGCAACAGCGCCACGATCACTCCTATGGATTTATGGCACCAACGTCTAGGTCACGTGAACGTTAGAGATTTGACTCGTTTAGCCAAAAAGGACCTAGTACGTGGCTTACCATCTCTTGGAATGTCAAGTTCCATGATTTGTGGACCCTGTCAGTTGGGTAAGCAAATTTGGAGCCCTCATAGGAAGTTGCATTCCATTGCCACCTCCCTAGTACTTGAGCTTATTCACATGGATCTTATGGGTCCTACTGGTACTGAGAGTTTGGGTGGTAAGAGGTATATCCTCGTGATGGTAGACGATTTCTCCAGATATTCTATTGTAGGTTTTCTGAGGGAGAAATCCGATGCTGTAGAGTTTTTAACGACCAAGTGTCGTTTCCTACAAAACCAACACGGAGTCACTATTAATAGGATCTGTAGTGACAACGGCACAGAATTTAAGGAAGCAAAGGTAGATCTTTATTGTGATAGCCTTGGGATCAAACATGAGTTTTCTGCTGTGAAGACTCCTCAACAAAATGGGATTGTTGAGAGAAAGAATAGAACGATCCAGGAAATGGCTAGATCTATGCTTCTAGGTTGTAAGGTTTCTAGGAGATTTTGGGCAGAGGTAGTGTCTACTGCATGCCACATGGTGAATAGGGTTTACCTGCGTCCACACACACTTATGACGCCTTATGAATTGTAGACTGGCAAGAACCCCAACCAGGCATATTTTCGTGTCTTTGGGAGTAAATGCTACATCCTACGGGATAGAGAGAAATTAGGAAAGTTTGACTCCCGGAGCGACGAGGGAATATTGCTAGAATATTCATCAAATAGTAGAGCATACAGGGTTTTTAACCAACAGAGCTCTAAGGTTATGGAATTAATAAACGTCACTGTGCAAGATGATGAACCTCCGACGGCTATTGATTCTAACCTCCAGTGTGAGGATGAGGACTTCTCTGGGAGTGATCTACTTATCCCACACTCACACTCTGTGGACCCCACTCCTGTGCTAGGGGACACACCTGCTTGGGTTCGCAAGAGTCATGACCCTTCTGCCATTATTGGCGATCCCACTCTAGGGGTCAAGACTCGTGCTCAGCTAGAGAACGTTGTTAGTCATCTTTGCTACATGTCCAAAGTCGAGCCCAAGAATCACTCAAGGATGAACATTGGATATCTGCCTTGCAGGATGAGTTGCTTCAGTTTAAAAAGAACAATGTCTGGGAACTAGTCCCTCGACCTAGTGATACTAATGTGATAGGTACCCGGTGGATTTTCAAGAATAAAATGGATGAAAATGGTACCATAATAAAAAACAAGGCTAGGTTGGTCGCTCAAGGCTACACACAGATAGATGGTGTAGACTTTGGGGAGATATTTGCTCCTGTTATGAGGCTTGAGTTCGTCCATCTACTACTCGCCATCGCATGTCATCTGTGCTTCAAGTTATATCGGATGGATGTCAAGAGTGCCTTTCTGAATGGCATTCTACAGGAGGAGGTTTATGTGGAACAACCAAAAGGGTTTGAAGACCCTAAGCACCCTGAGCACGTTTTTTATCTGAGGAAAGCCTTGTATGGTTTGAAGCAAGTACCCCGTGCTTGGTACGAAAGGCTTACTTCTTATCTCTTAGCCCGTGGCTTCAAGAGAGGGGGAGTTGATATGACGCTGTTCGTCAGGAGAGATGACGGTGCTATTTTGGTTACCCAGGTCTATGTGGATGACATAGTCTTTGGATCCACATGCTCACCACTTTGAGGAGGAGATGAAAAGTGAGTTTGAGATGAGCATGGTAGGTGAGCTTACTTTCTTCCTTGGTCTCCAGATTTGTCAGTTAGAGGATGGGATGTTCATCTCCCAATCCAAATATGCTAGAGACTTAGTGAAGAAATTTGGTTAAGACTCCGCTAAGCATGCACATACACCTATGAGTACTTCTATCAAGCTTAGTAAGGACACTTCAGGCAAGGACGTAGAGCAAACCTTGTATCGGACTATGATAGGTAGTCTTCTCTACTTGACTGCTAGTCATCCCGACATCGCCTTTAGTGTTGGAGTCTGTGCGCGATATCAGGCGTCTCCGAAAGAGTCACACTTACTCACTATAAAATGTATCATCAAATACGTGAGTGGGACTCTCTCATACGGTATTTGGTATTCTATTGATACCAATGACCGTTTGTTCGCCTATTCGGATGCCGATTGGGCCGGGGATGCAGATGGGTGTAGGAGCACTTCTGGTGGGTGTTTCTATTTGGGTTCTGCTCTTGTCTCTTGGTTGATCAAGAAGTAAAACATCTCTTTGTCCACTGCGGAGGCTGAGTACATCGTCGTTGGGAGTTATTGCACGTAACTCTTGTGGATGAAGCAGATGCTGGAGGATTATGGAATTTCACAGGACACCGTGATCATTTCCTGTGATAACACGAGCGCGATACACATGTCCCGCAATCTAGTCCAACATTCGCGTACAAAGAACATCAGGTTACGCGAGCACTTCCTACGTCAGTTAGTTGAGGAGAAGGTCGTATCCCTGAGTTTCGTTCCTACCGACCGTCAGTTAGCCGATATTTTCATGAAACCTTTAGATGCCCTTAGATTTGAGAGTCTTAGGAAGTCTTTGGGGATTTGCACAGTTGACTGAGGGGTTGGTCCGTGTCTAGCATAGGATGCTTTGGCTTTATCATATCATCTGATTCCTATTGCTAGCTTGTATCATTAGTTTGTTTTCTTTTTGCTTTTTACATTTCTTTTTCGAAAAATTTCAGAAAAGCACAAAAAGATTTTATTTTGATAAAAATATTTTTGAAAAATCCAAAAAGATTTTTTTCTCTTTTGTTTTTTCCTTTACACCTGTTGTGGATGAACATTTAAGATAGCCAAGTCACAAAATGCATTCCATTTATCCATATGACAGTTTGATAGAGATTTGAGACGCGACATCATTTCATCCATGTGCTTTACATTATTTGGAGTCTTTGAGATGTGATTAGTGATATCTTTCTACATGTTTGACTCCTATTTCCTTTATTGCACACATGCAAGGCTATATTTTATTATTGTACTTGTCTATAAAATATTGGCTTGAGTGTTTCCATCTCAATTCTGTCTATCCAACGAACTATATGCGATAAATCTTGACAAGATTGGACTGCATGTAAAAAACCATTTTGGTGAGACTGTGTGTTTAATCCTGAATGGGGAGGGACTGCGAAAGGTATTCATCTTCTCTTTGCGCAAAAGCCACCGTTCAAAAGACCTAAAAAATTGAGGAATTTTATTATCCGAGGTCCTTAGAGGTTAAAAGAGCCCCAAAAAATTTAAAGGCAATAAAAAGTAATACATGCCAAATATGGGCCATTAGGTTTCACCTTCAATTCTCCAAAGTTTGACAATTTAGAAAGCCTCTATTCAACATTAAAATCTGAGGGAGTTTGGATGGAGAATATAAATGGGTTTGCACTTCCTTGAAAGTCCTGAAAAAGCATGAAATCATTTTGGACGTTATTGGTGTGAAAATCACTTTGAGCTTTGATTTGTTGATTTGATTGAGTCAATGTCTCTTATTTCTATTTTTTAACACCAAAGGAAGATCTTGAGTTCAATCGTTAGGAGTATCCGATGTTCATCGTGCACATATGTTATGTTTTGTATGCATTGATTTTCCTATCGAATTTGTTCACACCCATTCATTTACGCTATCATCGACTTGGTTGTTTTGTGTTTGTTCATGGTGTGATTTTTGTTTGTTTTGTGAGAAAAATTTGAAAAATAAAAAATAGTAGTTTTGTTCCTTGTGACACCCCGACTTTGCTTGCTTAATTTATTCTTCCTATTTGTCTATTTGGGGACATCATAAAAAGGGGGAGAAAGAATTATCATTATCATTATTATCATTATGGGGGAGTTTTATTTGAGTTTTTGGTATCTATGTATCTCATTTCAAACTCGATACGTCACTTGGTATTTTTCTTTATCTCATGTGTGTAGGTACCAATCGATGATCATATGTTACACACCCTGATGAGAGAAGCATTGAGGTTCCTGCATATTTGAAGAACAAACGATGAAATCTTATTCATTTGTATCTTTCCAGATTTGATAATTCGGATGTTTGTTTTTATGTATGTACCGGCATAGACATAGGGGGAGATTGTAAGGACATTTTGTCCATTATTAAATGTTATGTCGTACGCCGTTACACCATTGAAGAAAGTCAAGATTCGTATCGTCATCAACGGATCCGAATATCAAAGAAAAAGAAGAAAAAGAATTCTGACAGGCCGGACCGATCCGCCACTTTCAAAAATGAACCGGTCCGATCCCGGACCGATCCGCCTCTACCCGGACCGATCCACATTGCTCTTGAACCAGTAGACCCCGGACCAAATGCGAATCGAAGAGGCCACTTTTAAAAATAAATCGGTCCATCCTCGGACCGATCCACCTCAGATCCGGACCGGTCCGCCTGGGATAGAATCATGCAGATCGTGGTCAGATTTTTAAGGGCCAGTTTCTCTTTTATAAACCATCTTCGAGGGTTTATTTATTAAAGACTTTTCAAGATAATTTTCAGAGTCCTAATACTCTAAGTCTTCATCTTTATGAGTTCAAAAACTCATGTTTAATTCACACAACCTTGCTATATCTGTGTGAATCACTTTGCAACCCAAGAACACACTTTTGTTGTTCATACCCTTGTGGAGAAGACCGGCCTTCTTCTTCATTGCTGCCCTCCTGGAAAGGGAAACTTCTAGCCGCCGACTACAGATCCGACGCCTGCGGATAATTCTATGTCATTGTATTTTCATCGTAATCCGAGAAATTGTAAAGTTACAATATTATAGTGAAAATAAATGGTTTTGTCCCTTTGCGGGATTTTTCCTCACTTGTGTGTGTTTGAATGTACTTGCATGCTTTACATCCTATTTAATTACACCTAGATGCATGTTTAGGAGTTAATTGAGTTAAACTGTGTTTAATTATATAATTTCTTAATTTGAACGCAAGCGCGCCTCTTCAAATTTGGAATCGTAGAGCGTACTCTATATCTAGCTCGTCTTGATACTGAGAATGATTCCAGCTCCACATTCAGTTGCACAGGATGGTCCATCAACATACAAACTCCATATCGAAATATTATTATTAAGTGCTTATTTTTTCATAATCCCTTGATGGAAGATTTTATCCTTCACCTCCTCATATTTCTTCTTCATTTCCTGTACTCCACTATAAGGTTCTGGTTAGTTGGCGATAATTTTTTCTGCAGTTTCCCTTGCTTGGATTTGGTCGGGCATATCTTTAGTACGTTTGCTGACTCCTGTATATTGTTTGGCCAAAGTCCCTTGTTGCTCGGGGACCTATGGGTAAGTGAATTCTGTAATAAAATCAGCCAAAACTTGGCCTTTTTAAAGCAATCCTTGGTTCATATACAAGGTCATATTCCCCCCTAACTTCCATTCCTCGAAAAGCTTTACTAATGTAGTAAACTGGATTTTGGACACTACTCTCTTCTCTAATCAAGGCAGAATTAACTGCTGATTCAGATACAGCTAGATACAAATACAACTTTTCTCCTAACACTAGTCGGGAGAGTAGTGGGGGTGTTCCCAGGTACTTCTTCAATTCCAGGAAGGATTTTTCACATTCATCGTTCCATTTAAAGATTTTTTTGAGCACCTTAAAGAATGGTAAACATTTGTCCATTGCTCGGGACACAAATCTGTTGAGTGCTGGTACACGCCCTACTAGCCTTTGAATATCCTTTTTACAGGTCGGGGAATGCATTTTAATCAGGGCTTTAATTTTATCTGGATTTGCTTCAATCCCCCTTTGATTCACTATATACCCGAGGAACATTCCCTTCTGAACTCCGAAGATGCATTTGATGGGGTTTAACTTCATCTGGTGTTTTCCAATTGATCAAACGTCTGGCTGAGGTCAGCAATATGATCAGCATCTTTTTTGTTCTTAGTGAGCATATCATCAACATACACCTCCATGTTCTTGCCTATCTGCTCCTCAAACACTTTGCTCACCAGTCTCTGATAAGTAACACCTATATTTTTTAGACCAAACGGCATAACATTATAGCAATAAATTCCTTGGGGAGTAATAAAGGAAGTACTCTCTCTATCTTCTGCCTTTATTTTGATCTAGTTATAACCAGAATATGCATCCATGAAACTTAGCAGGTCGTACCCTGAAGTAGCGTCCACCAGTTGATAAATTCATGGCAAAGGAAAATGATCCTTTGGGCATACTTTGTTCAAGTCAGTAAAATCAACACACTTGCTCCACTTATTTTTCTTCTTCTTGACCATAACTACGTTGGCCAACGAATTCGGGTACCTCACATCTTCAATGAAGGAAGCTTTTTGAAGATTCTCCACTTTTTCCTATATATCCTGGTTCATCTCCAAGATAAAAACTCTTCTTAGTTGCTTCACAAGTTTAACCTCCTTATTAACATTAAGCTCATGGCATAGGAAATTGGGTCTATGCCTGGCATGTCTTCATGACTCCGCGCGAACACCTATTTTCTTTGTCTTAAGAAAGCCACCAACTACTATTTAAGGACCGGTTCAAATGACGCTCCTATTTTAGTAGTTCATTTTGGTTTATCATCATCCAGAACAATGCTTTCTGTTACCTCCGTCACTTGGCCTTTTACAAGCTCAGATTCGTCTCGTGGATCTAAAGTTTCAACCTTATATTCGTTATTCGGCTCAGATATATCCACTTGATAAGTGGTTGTTTTCCTCTTTGTTTCCAACGTATCTTTTTATTCGGTAAAGGAATAGTAGCATTCCCGAGCTACTTTATGATCTCCTTTCACTACTCAAACTCCGAAGTTGGTCGGGAACTTCAGGCATTGATGAACAGTAAAGGGTACAGCTTCAAATTTCTTCAGTATAACTCTTCCCATAATCATGTTATAGGCAGAATGAACATTTTTATCCATTACAAAGAATCTCACTTTCTCTTTCTAGCTCTCCAGACATGTCCCGATCAACACGTCTAGTTTGATTGTCCCTAATGGAAACACTTTCTCGCCAGAAAATCCAATAAGCGGCCTATGATAAGGCTCCAGTTGGTTGAGTTTTAATCCCAAACTATCAAAATAGGGATAGAACATGATGTCTGTCGAACTGCCATTATCCACTAATGTTCTTTCCACCAGTACGTCTTTCATCCTGACTCTGATCACTAAAGAACCATCATGAGGATATAACACTCCAGATAGATCATTCTTGGAAAATCCAATTACGAGCTTATCCTTGTTAACCTTTCTTGGTCGGTATTCCTCGGTAATGTTGATTCTCTGGATATAGGAACAAGCTTGAGCCTCATTGAGGTAAGCTTTCCTTTCAGCTGTATAACCTCCTCCTCCTGCATCTCCACCTGTAATCATATGAAAATCAAAGGATCCCAAACCGAGGGTGAATACCTCGCGTTCAGGCTATCTAGGCTTCTTGGGGAGATCAAGATCATCTTCTGGATCTTCGTCATGGTTCCTCTTCTTGTCTTCTCTAGGCTTAACTGGTGATTTAGATCTCTATCGACCTCTGCCTCCATTTCTTCCACCAGCGTGCCGATCAACAAATCTGTCTAATTTTCCTCTTTGGATGAGTGCTTCTATCTCATTCTGGAGAGAAATACACCGGTTGGTCATATGACTAGGGGTGGGCACGGTCCGGTCCGGTCCGGGTTTTGCCTATTTTTTGGACTGGACCGAATATTCGGTCCTCAATTTTTTTGGACCGAGACCGAACCAATTAATTCGGTTAACCTACTAATTTGGTCCATGCTTTTTTCGGTCCGGTCCGGGGTAAAATTCGGTCCTGACCCTATTTTATATATATGTACATTTTATGAATGTTTTTAT
The DNA here is from genome assembly GCA_949130495.1 of Sambucus nigra. Taxonomy (NCBI): domain Eukaryota; kingdom Viridiplantae; phylum Streptophyta; class Magnoliopsida; order Dipsacales; family Adoxaceae; genus Sambucus; species Sambucus nigra. The sequence continues at coordinate 348,790,863 of OX422220.1, read as the reverse complement.
CTATTTTTCTCACAAATATATATACAAACAAATAATACTCGAAACTCTAAGTGATATTTAGATGGGTTTTTTTAACCCAAATAAAAAAATGTCTATACATATATAAAATGTTCCAAATTAAATTCATAAGTTATATACATTAATTCAAAAACTATACATAAGAAACACAATAAAATTATTTTTATTATATATATATGGGAATCGGTTCGGTCCGGTCCAAATAGATCTTTTAATGCAGTGGACCGCAGACCGGACCGGTTTAATCGGTTTTTAGTTTTTGTGAACCGATTTTCGAACCGGTTTCAAAATAGCCTTGATTTTCGGTTCGGTCCAATCGGTCCATTCGGGTCGGTCTTTTTTTTTGTCCATCCCTACATATGACCATGATCTTTGTGAAATTCACAATACTTTGGACTTAACCCTTTTATCAGCAGGTGACCTTAACTTTTCAGGCCAACTCAAATCGTTGTTGTGCTTGATTTCTTCCAAAATATGATGTATATCCACCGTTAAGGGAGTGTAATTGGTAAATTTCCTGAGCCGATCTAGGCTTTCTTTTGCATTCAAATTCCTGCGTTCATTGTGATTCTTGTACTCCTTCATATCTGACTTCCCTTCTGTCTTTACTTCCACCTTTGCGTCTAAATTCTTTTTGGCAGTCATAGCCTCTTCGACGTTCATAATCTTCGCTGCTTTAGCCATCAATTCTGTTGTCGTGTTTGGGGGATCTTTTGCCAAAGTATAGTACAATTTGTCGGGGAGCAAACCACTCATGAGGGTAGTGATTACAATTTTCTCTTCATAATCAATGACTTTCAATTTCTCATTGTTGAAACGAGTAATGTAATACCTGGTGCTTTCTCCCACCTTCTGTCTTACACTAAGAATATGAGCTACTCGCTTCAATGGTTTTGCTCCAAAGTAGAAATTACCAATGAATAGCTCGGCGAGTTATTAGAAGCAAGAAATTTGTCCCCGAGGAAGACTATTGTACCAGATTTGAGTAGATCCAGTGATTGTTCCTGAAAATATCCTGCATGTCATCTCATCAGGAACAATATAGATATCAGTCGTTGCTTGGTATTGTTCTATATGAAATACTAGATCTGTCTTCCCATCATACTTGGGAGTGACCACTACAGCTTTAAACTTGGTCGGCGTGGGAAAATCTACGATGGTTTGCACAAAGGGGGGTCCCTTAATAAAACTTCTTTAGAATGGATTCTTGGCCTTGGCCATTTCTCCCAATTTGTCTTCCAAACGTTGAATGAAACATTTCCAAGAATCACCGCCAGCATCAGATGTATGGGTGACAGCTTTTTTTATGCTGACCAACAGATCGTGCTGAGCTTTCTTCTCGCGAACCTTCTCTTTTACTGGACCTATCAGTTCGTCGAGTATTTAATCTGGATTGGGCTGAACCTCCCTTCAAGTCAGTCGATCTTCAAGTATTTCTCAACGTAACCCGTAGGGTATTTCTCTGGGGTCTCAAATGATCGAAAGGAGAGACCCTACTTAGACTTTTTAAGGCACTCAATTTTTCTGGGATGAGAGATTGTCCATTAGTGGAATTAGTGATCCTAATAGAATAAGTTGCTCCAGAAGGTATGAAGGATCCCTAGAAGTTCTGGAACGGCTATACCCAACACTCCTTGTTGGCGACAGTGGCATATTCCTTTGATTAACTTGTGTAGGAACTCCAGCTTGTCAAGTTTGAGCCAACTGTGGTATAGTATCATGTATAGCTTCTTGACCCTTTGCAAAGCTAGCCAAAATTCCTGTTAAATCATTGTTATTTGGAGTGAGAGAAGAAATAGGCAGAATTCCCTCATTCTGGTGCTTCATTCTGGAATTTCATCCATGTATGATGAATGAGTGAAAACATTTAGCAATACGTTCCCACAGATGACGCCAATCTGTTGATGCAAAAAACTTGACTAGGCCTAATTAAATGATCACAGATAAAATAAGTAAATCAAACAAGACACAAGCAATTTTAAAGTGGTTACGTCCACTGTTCTGTATTGATTGCCTTGAGTTATTTTTTTCATCCCGTGCAATGAGGGTGATATAATATATTTATAGACCAAGAGGGGTCTTGATAGTTGTCATGTGAAAGGATGGAATGCCTTCATTCGTTAGGCATTTACATCGATACATAATGAGAATCAAATATATAAATGTTATCGCTTCATTGAAAATATAGGCTGTAAGACCGATGTCGCTTTATTGGCAATATAGGTTGTTGGTCGGGTTTCCAGTTGGTCAAGCTTCCTTATTGGCCGGGGTTGTGTACCATGCTGACTTGGACTTGTGCCACATTGGATGACACGTGCTGGATTGTAATTGGTCCACGTTGGGTGGTAAATTTTGGTATCAATATATACGTATATGAAATATATGCAATATACGAAATATATATATATATATGAAACCTATACATACATAAAATATACGAAATATATATTTACAAATTTACGAACAATATATATTTATGAAATATATAGAGTTTTAAGAAAAAAAATGATTTTGAATGATTTGTCACCTAAAGGTGACAAATAAAAATCTGCTCTCGAAGAATTGGTTTCACTTAAAGGTGACAAATTATATTTAAAAGATGTTATACATGAAAATTAAATTTCAAAGTATTTTGTTAATATTATTCTGGAATATATATACACACACATTACGAAATATATGAAATATATACATATATGAAATATACAAAAAAATATATGAAGTATACGAAATATATGAATTATTTTAAAAAATATATGAAATATGTGAAATATTTAAAAAATATACGACATATATGAAATATAAGAAATATTTAAAAACTATACGAAAGATATGAAATATACGAAGAATATATACGTAATATATAAAATATTAAAATACATATTTAATATACAAAATATATGAAAAGATACAAAATATATGAAATATATAAAAATATACGAAATATATTAAATATAAAAAATATATAAATGTACAAAACATATACATGTATGGAATATATTAAATAAAAAAATATATATACATAAATATACGAAATATATTAAGTAAACGATATATATATATATATATATTGTGGGTACCTCGATTAACTATTCCGACCTAGATGAGTAGCCCGCTTAAGTCCGGCTCAAAGTCTAAAGGTCTCGTGAATAACTGATTCAGTTATGACCCATTCAACCCCTAAAATCTCTCAAGAGATATTTTAGAGATCATGAGCTAACGTGGGGAAGTCCAACACCCCCACTCTTCGAAAAATGACATGTATATATTAAACCCTCAGCCCGGGGCAAAGGGCACACAATTGTAAACACTCCCCCGGAGTAAAGAGAAATAAGAAAAGGAGAACACCACCGTGGACGTAGGCCATTTTTTCGAACCACGTATATTTTGTGTTGTGTGTGATTGCAGTTATTTTGTGTTCTTTATTTATTATGGTGGTTGCATTTGCTTATTATTTGTGTTGAGATTTATTGTCACCACAATTGGCGCCGTATGTGGGAAGCGATTGTTCTTCCTTTAAGAAAGCCTTCACCAACAAGAACCCAGAATGTCTCTTCACAATAGTAACACCCCTCGAGCAGGGGATATTCAAGAGCAACCTATTCCTCGAAGGGTTAGATCTGAAGTTCGACGCTCAAACCCAAGGCCTCGTCCAAAACGATAAGCCTCAGAAGAAATCCAAGGACCATCTAGGTCGACGCAAGTTTCCAGGCTGATCGACGCCTACGAGGACAGACTCCAAGAACAAGAGGAAGCTACTCGCAAGCAGGAAGCCGAGAACGCTTGCCTTGAGAGAAGACTGGAGAAGATGAAGAAAGAACTCCACCACGGCACAAGGCGACGTTACTATCGCCCTCCTAGCCCTCAGGCGAGCAAATCTGGCAGCCGAGGAAGGAGCCCAAGACGTGGACCTCAAAAAATCAAGGGACGCAGGTCAGAAGGTGACTTATCGAGCAACAACAATCAACTCGCCGTTATAGGAGCCCAGGCTGAGGAAACGATGACATACGAAATTTGTTTTGGAGAGAAATGGACCAACACCCAGCACATCGGGGTGCCAAGTCGACCAGAGAGCTAGCTAGGCGAGCTCTCAGGACCCAGATGAAATCCCCTTTTTCAAGGGAAATAGAAGAAGAAGAAGAAGAAGCCCCTAAGAAGTTCACAATGCCTAGATTCAAGATCTAGGATGGAAAGACCGATCCTATCGCCCATGTCAAGCAGTATAGGCAGGCCATGACTCTTTGGAATCACAGAGACGCATTGATGTGCAGGATCTTTTCGTCGAGCTTACACGACGTGGCTAAAAAATGGTTAAAGAGACTGCCCCACAGATCCATCAGGAGCTTTGAGTCCCTGGAAGATCTCTTCACAGCTCGCTTCATTACCAGCAGCTCCCACCCAAAGAAGATGGATCCTTTGTTGACTATGAATAAAAAGCATCAGGAGAGCCTTAGAGACTACGCGAAGAGGTATTGGGAACTGTTCAATGAGGTCGAGGACTGCTCGGAGAAGGTCGCCATCGCATCCTTTAAAATTAGCTTACCCAGTTCTTGCCTTTTACACCAATCCCTCACCAAGAAAGAGGCCACGACCATCGACGACTTAATGGCTCATATTGAAAAATACGCCAAAGTTGAAGACGTGACTCATCTCATCACAGAGGAAAATGATCGCGCCAAGTTTGCCGACAAGGGCAACGATAAAACTGAGAATCAGAAGAGAGGAAGCAAAAATTAGGGCAAGAGGGGCCCCAAGAATGGGAACAAAAGTGACGCCTCAAAAGCATTTCAGGCAGTGAACACAGTTTTTAAAGAACCAATCTACAAGATTCTAGCAAAGATCAAGGACGAGCCATTCGTTAAGTGGCCCAGGAAGATGGGAGGAGACCCCTTAAAGAGGAACAACGCACTGAGATATCCTTTCCACAAAGAGGGTGGGCACAAAATCGATCATTGCAAATCCCTCAAGTCTTACCTTTAAGAGTTAGCTCAAACTAGACACTTGAACGAATTTGTGGAAAAGAAGGCAGAGAAGGTCATTGTCAATGGAGATCAAAGGCCTGACAATGTGCTCGAGGAAGACGTCGGCCATGAGTTCGCAGTGATTCATGGGGCATTTTATCTAAATCAGATTCAAGGAAACACGGCTCGAATGGAAGTCAAAAAGCATATAACAGTAATGCAAGCTTTTCAAATTGATCCAGCCAAAAAGCAAGAAGGAAAGCGTCGGCGAGCAGAAGACGTCGACTACAGTAAGCATATTGTGTTCACGGATGAAGACCTAGTGGGAGTAAGGACCCCACATCATGATGCCTTGATCATTACACTCAGGATAGCTAACTATGTTGTTGACAAGTTGCTCGTCGACCAAGATAGCTCATTCGAAGTAATGTATCTCGGCCTATTCGAAAAGTTAAAGTTAAGCGTCGCCAACTTAAAGGAAGCCACCATTCCTCTAGTTGGATTCACTGGAAAAATAACCATCCCTTTAGGAAAGATTATACTGCCTGTGAGGGCAGTAAATATCTCCAAAATGATCGAATTTCTGGTGGTCGATATTGACACACCCTACCGGGCGATCCTTGGCAGAGGGTGGCTACATGCGATGAAGGTCATCCCCTCTACCTACCATCAGAAACTCAAATATGTGACTGAGCGAGGAGTGATGGAGATCCATAAAGATCAGGCGATGGCGAGAAAGGGCTTCATAGCAGCCATCCGTCCTAAACCAGAGAAGAAGGTCGAGAAAGTTATAAGCAAAGAAGAAGAGCAGGAGAGGCTGATGCCCTCCAACTAGCAACTAAGATATGGAAGACCAGGAGTAGAGGAGACCAGGTTCCTCCCCTCTGAAAGAGTCGTCGAGGAACTGGAGGAAGTCCCAGCCAGCAGTAGTTCAAGTGAAAGAAAGTTATTGATTGGAACCTCACTCACCGATAACGAAAAAAGGGAATTGGTCACCCTACTCTGATGCAACCTAGATGTATTTACATGGGAGACTTACGAGCTGCCCGGGATAGATCGAAGCGTCACCTGTCATCGACTGCATATGGACCCAGCATTCAAGCCAATTATATAGAAAGCTCACCATACTGCTCTGGAAAAAGCCAAAGCAGTGGAGAAGGAAATTGAAAAACTACTGGACGCATGATCCATACGGGAAGTCTAGTTCCCCAAATGGTTATCCAACCCAGTGGTTGTTCCTAAGAGCAACGGAAAGTGGAGAGTCTGCATCGATTTCACCGATCTCAACAAGGCATTCCCTAAGGACATGCTTCCTCTCCCAAAGATTGATCAACTGGTGGATGCCACTACAACACATAAAAGGATGAGTTTCCTGGACACATACTTCGAATATCACCAGATACCTCTGTATGAGCCAGATCAAGATAAAACAACATTCATAACCACGGTTGGGTTATATTGCTACAAGGTTATGCCCTTTAGGCTAAAAAATGCAGGAGCCGCCTACCAGCGGCTGGTCACCAAGATGTTCAGAAATTAATAGGAAGCACCATGGAAGTCTACATCGATGATATACTCGTCAAAAGAAAGCTCAAGTAAGATCACCTCTCTGACATGTCAAGAACCTTCGAAATCCTTAAGAAGTACCGAATAAAGCTCAATGCAAGCAAGTGTACCTTTGGTGTCCAGTCAAGAAAATTCTTTGGGTACTTAGTCAGCAAGAGAGATATCGAAGCCAACCCAGATCAGATTGACGCCATCAATAGGGTGAAGCCCCCCTATACGATAAGAGACGTGCATAAGCTCACAGGAATGCTCAACACCCTGAACCGATTCATTTCAAAGTCATTCGAAAGGTGCCAGTTATTCTTTAACTGTTGAAGAAAAGAAAAAATGTGGAGTGGAATGAGGATCGATCGAAGGTGCTAGAGGGATTCAAAGCTTACCTCAGCACACCACCCTTGCTCGTAATACCTCAAGAGAACGATTCTTCATACCTATACCTTATAGTATCCAGTCGTGCTGTAAGTTCTGCACTAGTATGCGAAAGAACGGGGATCCAGCATCCAATTTATTATGCGAGTAAAAATCTTTTGGACGCCGAACAACGGTACCTAACTTTAGAAAAGCTCGCCTTTGCGCTAGTGGTAGCCTCGAGGAAATTGAAACATTAATTCGAAGGCCACTCCATCGTCATCCATACATCCCACCCTCTTAAAGCAGTTTCGAGAAAAGAAAATTTGTCCGATAGCCTATCAAAGTGGTCAGTTGAGCTCGGGTGATTTGACATCCAGTTTCAACTAAGGAATGCCATCAAGGGACATGTCCTCGTCGACTTCATCACAGAATTTATAGGAGATCATCCTTGTGACCAACCTCAAACTATTCATCAGATGGAAGTTCCCTCGGCATCAGGTATCTGGAGACTGTTCATTGACGGTGCCTCCAATTCCAAGGGGGCATGAGTAGGCATCGTGCTAATCACCTCTGAAGATGCAATCCTCGAGCAAGGGATCAGGCTTAGATTTGAAGCCTCTAACAACGAAGCAGAATATGAAGCACTGATAGCAGGCCTACAGAAGGCACGCGTGCTGGGAGTAAAGCAACTCCAAGTGTTCGGCGACTCACAGTTGGTCTCCAACCAGATAAGTGGTGACTTCAACGCTAGAGATGAGAGGATGGCAGCCTACCTCACCACAATAAAAAAATTAATGGCCAACTTCGAACAAGTTAGCGTCCAATAATTTCCCAGAGGACAGGACAACCATGCTGACACCCTAGCAGCCTTAAGCTCAGCGATCGATTCTGACTTGAAGAGAATAATTCCAATTAATTTCCTCGTCCAGCCAAGCATCAACTAGATCAACAAGCTGCCTAATATGGGGCATATTCTCCATATTGAAATAACCCCCAACTAGATGGACCCCTCAAGAGTCAAAGTTGCTCGCTTTCATTTATCTACTGAGGGCAAGCTGTACAAGAGGTCTTTCACCGGTCCTTATCTCCAATGCGTTCATCGAAAGGATGTCGAGCAAGTTCTGCACGAAATCCATGAGGGAATCTGTGGGAGTCTCATTAGGGGCAGGCCGCTAGCTTTCCAAGCAATGAAATAAGGCTACTAGTGGCCATACATGCAGAGAGACGCTGAAATATATGCTTGTAAATGCAAAAAATGCCAACTTCATGCTCCTATGGTTCACCAGCCGGCCAGTGACCTAAAGTCACTTAATAGCCCATGGCCTTTCACCCAATAAGGAATGGACATCGTAGGCCCTCTTCCTACCGTAACCGGTAATCACAAGTATCTATTGGTCGCAACAGACTACTTCACTAAATGGATAGAGGCAGAGCCGCTGGAAAATATTAGAGACGCGAACATGATAAGATTCATATGGAGAAACATTGTCACTCGTTTTGGGATCCCCAAGACCATCATCACTGACAATGAAACCCAGTTTGAAAATGGCCTCTTCCAGGGCTTCTGCAGCGACCACGGGATTAGGCACTACTTTAGCTCTGTGGCATATCCTTAGAGCAATGGACAGACTAAAGCTTCCAATAAAACAGTGATCGATGGATTAAAGAAGCGCTTGGATTGAGCCAAAGGGGCATGGGTAAACGAATTACCCCACATACTATGGGCCTACCGCACTACCCCACGACGAGCAACCAGAGAGACACCATTCGCACTAACGTATGGGATGGAGGCAATTATCCCCTGGAAGCTGGTCTCCCTACCATGAGGTCCACTTTGGTTGACCAAGGCCAGAACGATGCAGCTTTGCTCACTAAACTTGACTTAATTGAGGAACGGAGAGAGCTGGCTCTAGTGAAACTAGCAGCTTATCATCAATAGCTAGCAAGGCACTACAATAAGAAGGTCAATCCAAGATCATTCCAGGTTGGGGACTATGTCCTTTGAAAAGTCCTTTACAGCGCTGTGAAACTATCAGATGGTAAGCTAGGGCCAAACTGGGAGGGTCCATTCAAGGTGATAAGAGCAGACCTACAAGGAGCCTATCACTTAGAAACGCTGGAGGGCAAGGAGAAAATTTGAGCTTGGAATGCAACCAATTTAAAGAAATTCTACTTCTAGTTTTTCTTTTTTGATTTTTTAACTCAATGTTAAAATTTTAAATTTATTTTGAATTAGTAAAAAAATATTTAGCAGTGGCATTCTATGAAGTGTTAAAATACATTATGATTCATGCACCCTTTCCAAGTTACATGCTCCCCACTTAACGCACAAAACTAAGATCACGAGATATGTAATAAAGTAGGGTCAGCATGCAATGACCCTCCTCAGTCCTTCATCATCAAACACGAATGACCTCCTAGCATTGCCCCTGGAAATATATGAAGCCCTACAGGGGATCCTTAAGCAACATGACCAACCCAGGTCGGTCGCTAACATTATTTGGCTAAAAAATCTTGCTCGGATAGAATATCCAATACCAGGTGTATCCTCGCCATTACTTTACTTAGGCCTAAGGCAGTGTGACGACACGGTCTAAAAGGTAGAGTAAGGCATAATGGTACATTAAAATCATATTGGACTGGGGGGATATTCGCTCAACAACTAACTTTGTATAAGTCATATCTAGTCGGCTGGAGGAGCCCAAGATAACTGAATAGAATATCAAGGAATAATGCAACACATGTTTAGTCGACAAGTCGCCCAAAGCATAATTATTTTATTACATCATTTCATATACAAGGAGTTACATATGCTAAATAATTTAGATCCTAATGAGAACTAGGCCGATGAGCAAGATAATCAGCCACTCGCGCTCTTCGACCATCATCCGCGTGAGGAGCTAATTCCTCCTCAACCTCCCCTGAACTTGGTTTCACGAGCTGCCTTGGGATCACATCTATGGGAACCCATCGATCATCCCTCCTGAATGGGTTCGACATCAAAGTTGAGGGGGAGATCTCATGTCGGTACCAGAGGACAGAGTTTCTAGGGACTTATAACTCCCTAAGAGCACTCAGCCACCCTCTTATGAAAGATAACTATTCATTCTCCCTCAACTTCGTCGGAGCATCGGGCTAACCTTGGTCGTAACCATCTGCCCACACCTGTCGAGGACCTTTCTTGAATAGGTGCCTCAGCAAAGTAACATCTCTTTGAAGACCAACAGCTATTACATAAGCCCTATGAACATCACCTCGAAGCTCGACAATCTCCCTAGCCGGGCCACTGTCATCAGTACCAACTCGCGTGCCAGCCGATGAAGAGGAACTACGCAGAACTCGAGGGGCAATGCTCGGTGCGTTCTCCCTAAGTCGTGAGACTTCTCTCCTTAGAGCATCATTCTTTTATTGAAGTACCTCTCCAACTTGATTAACTTCAGAGGCATCTAGAAGCTTGGCCTTCAAAGCATCCACTTCTTCTTGAACAGAAGCACCGACCTCCTCCATCTCCTGGAGCCTATCCTTCAGCTTGGCAACGAGCTTCGACGGGTCCTTATACTCTTGATTCTTTGACCTAAGAGACATGCAAATTCTTACAAATGCACGGTGAACTCGAATGCTCACATCAGGACCAAGAATTTTTCGTAGTTAAAAGAAAGCAGGAATATATTCCTCAACATCAATGAGCTACAAACCATATAAGCAGTAAATAACAAATAAATCAGTACGCGAAAGGGAGCAAAATTTCATTTCATTGAAAGAAAGTTCAAGTACATAAGCAAAAAGAAAGAACAACTGAAATACAAAAAGCTCCCTAAAGAAGACTAGCTGGCAACCTCAGTTTGCTTTGAGGACGCTGGTTACTTCCCCTTATCTGCGAAAGTCCCAAGCACGCCTCCCCCAGATGAAGCAGTCACCATCCCCTGATCAAGGGAAGCATCAACAGAAGTGGTCAGGACAGCTGGAGCACCTTCATTGGTAGCAGGAGGAGGCACCTCATCCACAACAGGCTTGGGGTCGGGGTCGTGCTCGTCAAAGAGGGGGGAATCAATATCCACCTCGGCAGCAAGCAAGGCTTTATCCCAACCCTTCTTGAAGTTGAGACGACCAATGTAGCCAATCTGAGTCTCAGCATCCTCATACGCTGCGACCCATCTAGCATTGTATGAACTCTCTTTAAGTGTGGCAACCTCGGATTCCACCTTTTTCACCTTCTCAGTAAGAACTTTGTTCTCCTCAACCACCACTAGTTTGCTCGTGCAGACCAAGTTGTAAGACTGCCTCAGTTCCTCGAGCTCCTTAGACGCCGTCTCCTTTGCCTCGTTAGCTTTGGTCAAGGCAAGGTTGGAATTCTTCTAAGCAACGTTGGCAACCTTCAAACTCGCCTCCACCTCGGCATTCTTCCTCGCCAACTCATCGCGACTGTGATAAAGGATGGTGAAATCAGATACGAACTGCAGAAATAAAAAAAGAACATTAGCAAAAGAGACATTAAAAGAAGAGTTGAGAAAATAGAGAAGAAAAAGATAGACTTACCAAGGCTAGCCCCTGACTTGCCTTCAGGGCTAACTAGTCAGTCCCTATCGACCTCTGGCGATCAGCTGGCAAAATTGCTCTCTCGAGCACCGCCGGAGCCAACTGGGGGAGAGGGCAATAAAAGCCCCCTCAGCCAAGGTAGATACGGGCACCAAAGACTGCCCTGCCTTGGTCCTCACTTCTTCTCTTCTTCTCTCTCCTTCTTCTTCCTCTCTTCTTCTTTCTTTCCTTCTCTCTCTTTTACTAATGCATCCTCTTTCTTCTTCCTCTCCTGCTCATGAGCAGCAGTCTGGGAGCCAGTGGCAGTATCCCCACTCCCTGATTTTTGCTTCTTCAACCTGCAAGAAAGCAGCACATTGTCTTCATCATCCTCCTGGATCAATTTTTTCCTAAGGGGAGCCATATTTTCCTCGCTTGAGCTCTCCGAATCCTCTGAGTCCTACGAAACTTCTAAACCTCCAGAACCCTCCTCCGAACTAGAAGATTCGTATCCGCTTGAGCTCTCATCACTATAATCACCTTCAGCTCGACCCCTGTTATCTCCCTCACTCTCTTCACCAGAACTGCTTTCCTCCTCGTCTAACTGAATTGGGTCAACAACAACCTCTTCTGTGATATCTAGTCGAGGGACACTATCCACAGGTTGGGCAATGAAGCTGGACCCAATGTTCTTGTACTCCAAAAGGAATGCGACTGATCGCGGATGCTCACCGTCAGCTAAGTATTACCTAATCTTCCAAGCCTTGACCAACTCAGCAACTCGAATCTCGCGAAGAGCAGGCTCTGTGTTCTTTGTCTTCGCCGAAAAAGATGAAGAGGGAAATATAAGAAATATAGTACAATAATAGAAAATCCACGAGCAGAACAAGGGAAATGCTTACCTATATATTCCTCCCCATAAAAGGGAATCTCAGGTCCCCTGTACCTCGCCCCTTCAGTTGGGTTAGGGAACTACCTGTTTCTGGCAATAAACCCCTCATGCCAGTAGTCCTTGTGGGAATCAGGTAGATTTACTACCAACACCCTGTCAGGACTCCTAGCTTTGAGATGAAGGAGACCAGAGCTTGTTCGGAAAAAAGAATAGCAATAGCAAATTTCAGCAAGACCTAGATTGGTGCCATAGAGCTGATTGTATCTATGTACACCATTGACAATATTCTAAATATTTGGCGAACACTGTGCGGGAACTATGTCAAAAGAACTAAAGAAATGCAAAAACAAGCGATTTAGGGGAAAAGTAAGACCCCCCTGAGACAATAGAAGAACATGTATCCAATGACCGTCCTCAATGTCTCTAACATTATGAGGAACAGGGGCACATTCAATGTCTACCCAGTTGTGAATATTGTAGAACTTCCTAAAGTCAACTATCGACCTATTGCCTATTTTTGCCATCAGAAAAGAGAAACCATAGCAGCGATAATGAAGAAATTCCAACAAAAAAAATAAAGGAGAAGGAGTTTGAAGAACTTACGAAGTAACAGTCAGCTTAAGACGATGCAAAGCCACAAGAAGAGGAAATGGGAAGATAAGGAAGAACACGAAGACGAAGAAAGAGACCTGGAGATGAGTAAATGCAGTAAGAAGCAAGAGATATCTTGAGAATTCGAAAGTTTATGAAACGACACCAGAAGTGACTTCTTCAAAATAAGTTTAAACCCTCTCAATCATGACACACATGAAACGAAGTAAATCTGCCGCCTGAATTCACTCAAGAAAGACTCTTTGATCCCAAAGTGCTACGCGATTCACAAAAATGCCATCAAGGTTATTATTTAAAATTATTTAGCCCAAATTGTTATCCAAAATTTTTAGGAGCAATTGTGGGTACCTCGATTAACTATTCCGGCCCAGATGAGTAGCCCGCTTAAGTCCGACCCAAAGTCTAAAGGTCTCGTGAATAACTGATTCAGTTATGACCCATTCAATCCCTAAAATCTCTAACGTGGGGAAGTCTAACACCCCCACACTCCGAAAAATGACATGTATATATTAAACCCTCAGCCCGGGGCAAAGAGCACGCAATTGTAAACACTCCCCCAGAGTAAAGAGAAATAAGAAAAAGAGAGCACCACCGTGGACGTAGGCCATTTTGCCGAACCACGTATATTTTGTGTTGTGTGTGATTGTAGTTATTTTGTGTCCTTTATTTATTCTGGTGATTGCATTTGCTTATTATTTGTGTTGAGATTTATTGTCAACACACACACACACACACACACACACACACACACACACACACATATATATATATATATATATATATATACATATAATAATACTTTTGTGCGGACTAGTCCGCATTTTAAGAATGCGGACCGGACATGTGTCACCTAATGGTGCGCCTAGAAATTATCGCCTAAATTATAAGGACACTCTACCTCTTTTCTGGGCTTACCGCCAGGTGACACATGTTCGGTCCGCACTCTTAAAATGCGGAACAGTCCGCACAAGAGCATGATTGTATATATATATATATATATATATATATGTTTCATATATATATATATATATATATGAAACCTATACATACATAAAATATAAAAAATATATATATTTACAAATTTACGAACAATATATATTTATGAAATATAGAGTAATAAGAAAAAAAATGATTTTGAATGATTTGTCACCTAAAGGTGACAAATAAAAATCTGCTCTCAAAGAATTGGTTTCACTTAAAGGTGACAAATTATATTTAAAAAATGTTATACATGAAAAATAAATTTCAAAGTAAATTAACACTATTAAATGATTAAAAAATTATTTTTTCTTTAAAATTTATCAACTTCCTAGATAAATCGCCACAAAGAAATTGCCTGGCTGAACTAACGAAAAAGTGGGATTTGGAAACTCGAGAGTATAATTATGTAGTAGATATAATTTTTTTAAAAAAATGAAAAAGGTATGTGCTGTATAACCAAACAGTGCCTTTCAGATGAATATTCTTTTTTCTCATCTCTTTTGACTTGACCAAGCAACGCTGGAATCTCCCTGGCGGGGTGCTGCCAACACGACCTCTCTCTCCGCTGTAAGTAAAACCCATCCCAAACTTAATTTACCCCATCACTCTGCTCTGCTCCAGATTAAATAACTACAACTCTGTAAAAATATCCATTTTTTTATGACACACACACACACACACACACACACACACTTGCTGCTAATAATTAACGCCATGTATCTCCAACACCCAACATAGATTGAACTTGCTTCTACCCCCACTCCAAAGTTGCCTCCCCTGCACTTTCCTCTCAAACAAACTCTTCTGCCAAGGTTTAAACTTGGGCTTCACTCCCATCTTTCAGAAACCCAGTTTTCTTTTAAACTTGATTTTTTCCCTTCCAACTAAGTCTATCAGTATATGATTGGCCGTTGATTATTTATTAGTGTACCTTTCGTTGTTGACTGGTTGTTCAGCTTTTTATTGCTTTGAGCTATTAGCCTATTATTTATTTGTGGCATTTATTGCTGGTTGTGGTGGTTAATTAATGCGTCCTTACTTTGTTATTTTAGTTTTGTTTAGTTGGGCGTGTAAAGCGTGATCCTGTCCAGCTTATAGCTCTTCATAGTTTTCTTCACCAAACGTTCAACGCGCGGTCTATTGACTTATGGTTTGTTGTTTTGGTTACATATATGTGTGAATGAAATACAGCTTGGTTTTGGTTTCTTTTGAGTGCTGTCATGTTATCTAACATAACTTTCTTGCTTTTTTTTTGTTTCTTTACATTTTCAGCCCTAATCTTGGAGATTTTGTTATCAAGAATTGTATAAAGTGTTATGGGCTTGCTGGGTTTGAGTAATATTTTTTTGGGTTCCTCTGCTTTTCAGCTTTGAACTATATTGAGAAGTATTCTTGGAGGTTTTTGGAATTCTGGGTCTGGTTGAGTTTGTTTGTTCATCTTTGAATTTTGGGTTTCGGAGTGGTCGGTCTGGTCAGATGAAATGGATGGTAATGGGAGTGCTGATAGATGGGAAGGTTTAAAAGAGGAAGGTGAAGTTATAGAGGAGGCTCATAAGGAATTGGGGCAGTCTGTTGATGATGATGTGCAAGTTGAGGATCAGGGGACAAGTTACTCAGCATTTGCAAGTAAATCCACAGATGAACCCTCTGGGTTTGGTTCTTCTATTCACAAGACAAGTTCATTGTTAGTGGAAGATAAGTCTTTGGATGTAGGTTCTACTCATCAAGAGGACTACCCGAAGACGAATGTATTGCAGCATTCGTCAGTTTCAGATATTCCGAAGTCAAGCGATTTGAGTGCCAGTCCTTCACCGGGGCCTCAAAGAAGTTAGTACTCCTGGATTTTTTTTTCATTGTCAATCATGAACTTAGATTAAACTTGGCTATGGAAAGAATTTGATTTTTATTTTTTTATTTTAGTGGATATCACTGCCCTCGCATTCACTTAAGTTATATCACACAATGTGTCTGTATATGTGTCTCTGAGTATATCTTTTCGGCAATGTATAGAAGTTTTTGTATCTTTATTTGTAAAAGTTTCTATTTTCCAAAATGATGTGAGAATCAATTACAGGTCTTTGAGTAAATCTTGGGATGCTTATTTCGCTTATCTTTTTTTTTTAATTTTAAATCAGAGACATTAAATTATATTGTTAAAAGATAAAGTTAGTAGAGGGATGGACCGGGAGTCCATCAAAAGATAAGAAACTAAATACAGACATGATAAAAAAAAGAGAAAAGAATTGGCTGCTGCATTCAGAACAACCCTCAAACCAGCGTATTGCTCTACCTATCATAAGTTTAAGTTACTGTGTTTTCGCAACAGCTCAAGCCCTTCGCCAAACAGGAGCATAATCAGTCACAAGTCCTGAGGTCTCCTCCCACCGAAGAACTACCAGCCAGTGGACATAGCCCTCTTACCTCACAAATTAGACCATTCGTCGACAATGGAGTTAAGGGGTAAACCTTAGAATATAACAATTTTTTTTATACTCTCCCATATCTCTTTTTTAGCAAGATCTTTCTTCTCATATTTTTTTGTTATTCCTCTCCTTCCAATCCACATTAAGATAAAACAATGTGATGTAAATGGGGAAATTGTTTAAACTACAAGTAGAATGAAAAGGAAAATAATGTTTTTTCTCTTTCATTTCAACCATTCACAATATCATTCGTGAGTACAGAAAGAGGCTAATCCATCAGTATATAGGCATAGGTCTAGCAGCCTCTGGCTGTCCGTAATGGCTAAAACTACCAAGCAGACTTAGTAACTAGAGGATACGCCAAAGCAACATTCTTTAATTTTACTAAGAAATAAAGACATTAAAATAAACATAATATACAATAGTTACATACGGACTCTCGTGCACAGCAGTCTCACTTTCCCTCGCTTGAGAAACTCACCTTTAACGTAGAATTGCATGCATACTAGCCAAATGTAAGAACTAGTTGCCAAAATGTCAATCCACAACCAGAGAGCACGAACATTCCCCAGAATTTGCTAGCACAGGGAAAAACACATAAGCTTCGTTGTACAGAGAACATTTGATGTGTCGCACCAACATCCAGAATAAGAATCTTCAACTCAAAGCATTGCAGCCTAATCATAGTATGGGATGCAAAAGAATCCCAAATAGGTTCCGCAAACTCCCCATACTACCCAATGCGATCACCTCATACGAGCCAACAATTTCAGGAATATCATCTTCCTTTCCAAAGAGGGTAAAAAGTCACCAACACAGAAAGACGTCATACCGCGGAACTAAATATAAGTCACCAAACCAACCCCATTTAAAACATTGAAGAAATCTTCAATATTGAACCCAACGTCGTCTTCCCCAAAGATGGAGAAAAAGTCCCCAGAATTCAAGCACTATCTCTGATTTTGATACGAGTAATACAACAGTCACTGGATAGTCACACCGTACGAAGGCTCCTCAACAACCATGGACAAATCAGGGACACCATATAATTTGGCAGAATAGAGATAGCAAAAATCGATGTAAGCAGCAGTGACAGGCCAACCTGAAACAGCTCATCCAAGGACAAACGACTAGCGGTGTTAGCAGCAGTTGAATGGAGCTCGGCCAAATGCATTCGACGATTAAGCTCAACAGCGACATTGTCACACCCTGGCCTTATTTGAATCGCCGCTGCATGAGTCTCTCCTCAGCTCACTCGTTAAGGTTGAGCGGGCAAACCTAAGGCCTTTGTCGCGACCTTTATAAGACCTCGCCCCAATAACAAAAGACTCCGGATATATTTATTCTCATGACCTAATATATTAATTTAGGCCATTCATCATCACAGACACAAAAATTCAAATGTAAACTTGCAATAAACCATCATCCATTCATTCAAAACTAATAAGTAATAAACATCTTCGACCTTATAAACACACACAATATAAGATAACTATCCTCGGCCACTAACGTACAAAATATAAACTTTAACTGACCTCTTACATCCAAATACAAAATGGTCACAAAAGTCCTTGGCTTTTACTAGTTATATGACAAAATTAAAGACAAAGTTCTCTACTACAATTATGAACAAGTTTAGGCCTTGGCATGCTCCGACTAGTCTGCGGTCGAAATACTCCTCAACTCACTGCCATGAGACAACAAATGAATTGAAGAGAATAAGTTCTCAAATTGAATGTACCGACACTCGGTGCTTGATATTTGCAAAGAGGATTGGTGTAACGAATATCCACAAATCTCAATGATAAATTGAATCAAATGGCACGAGGTACAAAATATCACAACAACAATAAATGGATAACATAAATAAAGTAACACGAAGTATAACAAAATTGTAAAGTATAAAAGTGATGGTTTATTACAACCACCTATAAAAGTAGATTTAAAGATTAAACTTCCATACCCTAAACCAGATGATGAAGACCAAAATGTGAAGTACAATCAAACCCAACAAGAATCAACACAAACTAGTATGAAAAGAGAGAGAGATTCAATAAAGGTGTCACCTTAGTCCGATACAATTGTTTTCTTATCACAAATCTGAACCAGTATCTCTATATAGCTTAGGTCTATAGGGACCTCCAAGGGCTTACTTTCGAGTGTTGAGATGTGGAATACCTTGTGGGCACTAGACAAGATCCGGTGGCGATATTGCATGCCTTTTTGATTGTGTACACTTCTGCTATTTACATCAAAGTCATACCATAATCGCGATCCCCTCGAGCTGAGTTGTTGTGTTGTGTTCGGATCAAACTCCATGGAAAATATGTGGCATATGTTGAAATCACATTATAGGCTCGAAAGGATCGAGAAGATGATGGAATTGTTGATGGTCCAAATAGTGGCTACCAGACTCCTTGTTGCAGGCTCACCACCACTCTCAACTTCCCACACCTCATCATTGCAAAGGTGTACACCATTCCAGGCGGACGGAAAATCCTCACATCGACACTATCATACGCGAGCTGGCGGAAAAAGTTGTCGAGAAACTCCATGTGGGGGCTTTGTATCCCTCCCCCAACCTGCCTCTTCTGAGACATTATGTAGTTTCATCAACATAAAGGTGAAAAAAGGACAAGTGTATTTCCTTTGCTCATTTTTTGATATCTTTCTAGAATAAAATATTAAAGAAGGAAGAATGTTTTTCTAAGACCCTAGTGAGAAATTGATGCAAACACCATTAATTGGATCAAAGAAGAGAGAAAAGTATACCAAGCACATTTTGAAATTTTATTAACAACTAAAGAATGAGTAATCTCCTACAACATCACCTATTTATATTGAAGTAAATCTTACTCCGAGTAGGAAAACGTTGAAAGACCAAAAGGTCCTTCATTTACTCTAAATATTTCCCAATGAGGACATAAACCTCTTTTTTTTTTTTTATTACATTTAATACTAGTAATTAACAAAACTAAGTTATAAACACTATTGTACATCATTTTGCCCTTCTTTTGAAAGAGTTCATCCTCGAACTCAAAGGGGTTCTCCTCTGGTATCGAGGCTAATCTTGATGACAAGTGTGTTATGGATCTCCCGTGGCTCTTCGGTAGCCTCCTCGTCTCCATAGTCCTCGGTTGCGAGCAAAATTGACTTCTTCCACCTAGGTCAATCTGTCATCGTATGGCCGAATTGACCACATTCATAGCACTTCATTGGGAAAAGGGGCTGAATCCTCACAAGGTTTGGATGGATGGGGCAGTATTAATTGGAGGTTGGTCATAAAGGATTCTTTATCGGATGAGGTCATTCCACCATACTTTGGCAATGGCAGGCCCTGTCCCCTATGAAGCACGGACACGTAATATGTATTTCGACACGCGACACATGATTGATACAAAAACTAGGATACAACACGCTATGATACGTATAATATATAATATGTATTTGAATATATATATATATATATTAATGAAATAAACAGATTTTTTCCATATAATACATTATTAGAGCATTATTAACATGAAACTAAGAAAATGGACCATACAAAACAAAATTCAAACACTCTGTGACATTAAAAATCATAAATAAACCAGAATCACCATCACATGAGAAAAAAAAAATAATTTCACATGTCCAAAGCGTATTCCTGCTTGTCCTTTTACGTGTCCAAAGCGTGTCCAATCTAAATAAAAAAGGACTTACGTGTCCTAACATATCGCCAACATGTCAGAGCGTGTTCCATGTCCGGCTTGAGTCAAAGGTGACTCGTGGCTTCCGGGAGAGTGTCCGTGCTTCATAGGTGTCCGACACGTTGCCTTCTGAGAAGTGTCCGTGCTTCCTAGCTTGTCGCTATGAGTTTGGCACACTTGTGGCCCGAATAGTTCTTATCAAACATTATTTCCATCGTATCCATCCCATTAACAAAAATGTCTGCCTCCATTTTCTATCAAAAGTAAGAAGATTGACCCGTGAAATCTACTTGCATAGTTTTCTCAAGGAGTTTCAATACAAACCCTAAATGGCTCGAATCGCCCCCCTCTCGCGTGCGAAGCACTTTCTTCCCCATTATCCTCATAGTCCCAAGGTTCAACATAACGACTTAATGCACATGCACATGGGTTTCTATTTCCAAGATGAACGTGAGGCGGCTGAATATTCCCTTGATTTTGAGTTATGATTGGATTGGTTGGGAATCAGATGGGGCGATCAACATTGAGGTGTGCTCTCGTGCTACAAGAAAAACAATTCCAATTCTCTAATGGAACACTGTAGGGGTTTGCCTTAGGGCTGGTATAAAGAAGGGATTTCAAGAACAAATTATGGATGTCGGGACGTTAAAGGGACGTGCCGAATTCCATCAATTGGGTGGGAGATAGAATTACCAAAAATTTGGGAACCCGCCTGGGGGCTAGGCATTGAACTCACTCACGAATGTGATGTTCCTTGTCATGCACCCATTGATTTGGGTCCGAAGGAGCGGAGAGAGTTGAGCGATTGTCAATTGGTGCGCGAGGAAGCTTTAATGGTGACATACCCTCATTAAAATAGACATCAACCTTGGGTGTGCATGTGCATGTTCCTAACGAAGTCGGTGACACGAATATTTAGATCTTGGTAGTGGGCCCTTACTAGGGGTCGCAAATTGTCTCACGACACGACCCACACGACTTTTAGCGGGTTTGGGTGAAGTCTTAACAAATACGGGTGCTTAACGGGTGGACTCGCTAAACACGACAACTTAACGAATCGGGTTTGGGTTTAGCCATTTAATGTAAATACACGACATGACTCGTTAAGGGACGACTTGAACACGATCCAAACACGACACGAATTTGATAAGACACGGCACGGTACACACGAAAGGTTTAACGGTCGGGTTTGGTTAGAGGTAATTTTGACACGAACCCGATTAGACTTGGCACGAAACCGACACGACAAGACCCATTGCCACCCCTAGCCCTTACGATGGTGTGGTTCGGCAGGAACTAGAATTTGTTTGAACTTGCCTCGGTAAGGGCCAGAGGGCTGGAGAGGTTTAGCTGCTCACTAGGGGGTGGGGGTGGGTGGTCGAAGGCAGAAAGGGGTCACCTAAGGTCTGATTAGGCGTTTAGGTTCTGCAGTGGAAGAATTCTTGAAGCACTCTTGGTTGGTTTCATCCCAAATTGAAGGCATATTAGGTTTGGGGTAGTTCTCGATGGATTTCAAAATTAGGGTTCGAAATAGGGGTTAGGGTTAGAATTGGAGCTGGATAAGAGTAGGGTTTATTGGCTCCTAATTTATGCCCATTTCTCCTTGATTTCAGTCATTATGAAGGCAATATCTTCTTATAAGGCAGTCGTCTGAATCGGAATTGGTGTTCTGATTTCTCTTCTTGGGAGCCATTTATGGAGAGGCAATGGGAGTACACCCACCCACCTACACATGCCAAGGAGCTAACTTAACTCTGACACCAATTTGATGCAAATACCACCAATTGGATCTAAACAAGAGAGAAAAGTACACCAAGCACAATCTGAAATTTTATTAACAACTAAAGAATTAGTAATCTCTTTACAACATCACCTATTTATACAAGAAGTAATCCTACTCCAACTAGGAAAGCATTAAAAGACCAAAAGGCCCTTTACTTCAATATCTCCTAAAGAGCACTTAAACCTCATTCATTAAATTTTAATACTAGTAAATTAACAAAACTAAGCTATAAACCATATGCTACATCATAAATTCAAAATGCATTTATTTAGTCTTGCTTATTTCAACAAGTGATATTCTAAGTTTGTAAAGAATGATCTTCTATTCGTGAATCTAACGTAAACAGTGTCAATGACACTTGTGGTGGGTAATTGGGAGCGGAAGCGATTCTCTTACTAATTAATGGTCTTTATAAACTAAGTTATCTTACTAGACGATGATTCTTTGGATCCCCAACCAGGAGATGAGAGTTTAGCCTATGCATTGCTGGTACATCAAAATCACTTGGGAAAATTTGTGGACAATTTTCGTTTCAAGTGGGGGAGCCCGTTGGAGATGATTTTAAATTTACAATCTTTATGCTTTAGGCTGTGCTTTTTAAAGGAAGGGAGAATGATGTGAACGGGTAGTGATTCCCATTGGTAGCATGTGAAGCGTAAGGAGATTGAATAAAATCAATAGAGATTTTGGGAGGATTTTTAGTAACGAGGTTTAGTAATTATCGCTTCTTTGCAAGTTAGTTGTTTCCTTATTTTATTAGTTACTTGCTAGCCAAGGACTTTTAGGCTATATATTAGAGGGTGTCTCATTGAATTATTAATACACGTTTTGATTACGATATCTCGTGTCTTTTTTATTTATGTATGGTTATGCGATTCACATCACTTAGGCACACCACTACCGTGCCACACGAGTTAAGGTGTAGTAGTTACTTATCACTGGTAACAAACTTCGATTGTCACTAGTGATTTGTCAATGCTGTAATTGCTTGTTGATGGCTAAACCCATGCATCCTTATCCTATGAATTTGCATAGGCCTATCATAGTTAGATTTCTCGTCTTTAATGTCAGCAGGCAATATTAGCAGTCCAATTGTTCTGGTTATAGGGATTCACTACATTTTCTCTCTCGCTCTTTCTCTCTCTCTCTCTCTCTCTCTCTCTCTCTATATATATATATATATATATATATATATATATATATAGGGAGAGGTTCAAAAGCGAACATTAAGAGTGAACATTTTAATGAACATTAAGGAAAAACCCCAAACCCATTTATTTTAACTCCTATGTTGAAATTGGTCCGCGCCAGCGGTACCCGAGACCATTCCGGCCAGAACCCCCTACCCACCCCCTACCCCCATAAGGGCTGCCATACGTGCTGCCATGGTGGTGGGGTGGTGGTAGTGGGTTGGGGGGGGGGGGGGGGTAGGTTGGGTTGGGTTGGGTTGGGGGGGGGGGGGGCTGGCCCGAATGGTCTCGGGTGCCGCTGGCGCGGACCAATTTCAACATAGGAATTAAAATAAATGGGTTTTGGGTGTTTTTCCTTAATGTTCATTCTTAATGTTCGCTTTTGAACCTTTCCCCATATATATATATATATATATATATCATATATTCAAACTGTAGCTTGGGTACTGAGATAATATCATTGGGGTGCAAGGAGCTGCACACAAAGATATAGTGTTCCATTTATTATTCTGAATCTAATATAATTGCTTTAAGCCTGCTTGCTGATTGTAGTATCAGAATGTCATCTATCGGACTGTACTTCCCATTTTGTATCGGATTTAAATATATGTTGTCAAATTTGAGTCATAAATATGCCAGCGTGATAGTGCTTAGTGGTTAA
Source organism: Sambucus nigra (assembly GCA_949130495.1). Classification (NCBI taxonomy): domain Eukaryota; kingdom Viridiplantae; phylum Streptophyta; class Magnoliopsida; order Dipsacales; family Adoxaceae; genus Sambucus; species Sambucus nigra. Next base: position 348,767,218 of record OX422220.1, on the reverse strand, counting down.
GTATTTTTTTCTTCTTCTCTCTTATAATTAGTTTTGGTGGGTGTTAAGTACGCTGGTCGCTGATATCATAGTGTTGTTTTCATGAAGGTTTGGACTATTGCATCACTGCACCTGTCGGTAATCACAGAAATCTCTTTCTTGAAAGCCATGCTGAGATTCCCTTTTCTAGGTCCATGACTGAGAGGAGGGAGATTCCAAGGCATGACCTAAAATTGGACCGATTGTCAGAGCGTGAAAAGGTGAAAATCAGAATAATTTCCACTTCAGTAGTGAATATTGCTGTTTCCCTATATATCTTATTGTGACTTTTTGACTTAACCCTTACTTTTTAATGCATTATTTGACATACCCCGACTTCGCTAATCTCTTTATTTAACATAACCCTCACTTTTTTGACGGAAGTTTAACACCTTTAAAAAACTTCTAATTCGTAATTAGACATAACCCCCAGGCAAACATACCCCTAATTTAAACTCAAACCTTATAACCAAATACCCATCTTCTTCTTCACTCTCCAAACCCAACTCTCTCATCCGTACCCATATTCCTTCTCTCTCTTTCTCTCTACAAGACTCTGAATCAATCACTCAACACACCCTCTCTCTCATCCATACCGATATTTCTCACTTGATCTTCTTTCCCAAATCAAAACCCTAATTTTCTGATAAACCTTAAATTTCAAATCGTTTGTGTTCAATAATAAATTTACAGGTGGCCTCATTTAATTAATTAACGTACATACAATACAATACAACTCGTGTTCCTAAATCCCAACCGAAGGAAAGTAGCGATTACACAGGAAAAAGTTGGATTTTGAGAGGAACTATACTGTGTAGAGATACAGAGAGTCCCATGGCGCAAGGAGAGAGAAAATCATATGATTCTAGAAGGACTCTTCGATCTTTTCTCATTTCTTGGTACTTCTTGAATCTCGATTCTTTTACTCATAATTTGAGTTGACCCGTCTGTCCCGATTGGAGAAAATCCGAATTTGAACAGTGGTCAATTCTATGGTGGATAGAACCACAAGCGACATGCTCATTTGTCCCGATTGGAGAAAATCCGGATTTGAACAACGTTGAACACAAATGATTTAGAATTTAGGGTTTATTAGAAAATTAGAGTTGTGATTTGGGGAAGAAGATGAAGTGAGGAGTGAGTTAAATGTAAAGGGTATTTAGGTCGTAAAAAGTATTAGGGGGTTAAGTGATTATTAAATAGGGTTTTTTAATGATGAACTGGGTGTCAAAAAAACTGGGGGTTTTGTCAAAGATATTAACAAAGTGGGATTATGTCAAATAATGCATTAAAAAGTGTGGGTTAAGTAAAAAAAGCCCTATTTTAATTCACTTCACTGTTTAAGTGCATTCAACTTCAAACAGATATTAGTTCTTTCCTTTTCCCATGTAAATGTCTTGTGTACTTCATGTGTTATTCACTTTTCATTGATAAGTTTCTTTCTTGTGTTTGTTCTCCCAGAAAAAGCTCATCGTAAACCTAGTAAAGATTCAAAATGATGGTACAGTGGAGGTTGACTTAACTAGGAGTGCACCTGTGGCTTCAGAATTGTTAGAGTTTCAGTCTGTTGAAGGGGCAAATCCTAATATTGATTACATCATCACTGATTCCAATAAATCAATTCCGAAACTGAAAATTGTACTGCTTGTGGTGGGAACACGAGGAGATGTTCAGCCTTTCCTGGCTATAGCGAAGAAACTTCAGGCATGTTTAAATTAAAACATTAATTTACTTGAGTGCTTATCTTTTTTGCGTTACATTATTATTATGTGTCTTACTATCTTGAGAGAATAAACTTTTATTAATTGAAACTGCTGTCGTCTAAATTTACTCCAAATTTATGAATAAAAAATATAAAAATAATAATAAGAAGAAGCTGTAACTGACATGTTACATTCTTAGAAAGTGAAAAAGCTACAATCTGATGATCCCATTTTTTTCCTTTCGTAAATTTGAAAAAAAAAAACAGATTTTGGCAACAATGCTTATGATGTGCCGGGCCCAGGCAGGAGGGGAGAGGCTGTCCGCCCAAGTCAAGAGCGAGAGTTTATTTCTCTTATTTTTGTTTTTGCTCTTATCTTTTAGATTATCCGTAGGCTAGTAGGTTTAGTATTTAAAGTCACCCTTGGCCACTCATTATATTATTATAATCCTTAATAAGACTTAAGTATATGTGTGTTTACATAATCTTATTTATTTAATAACAAATTTGATGTTATCAATTTGAACTCGGGAACGTTCAAAATATTTTCCCCCTATTTATATTGTCATGCTTCTCCATTTCATAGAACTTGAAATTCACAATTGAATCCGACTAGATGCTTTTTTTAACTCGTTTATTGTTTGTTTTCTTGACAAATTCCCTGGACTGTAACCCTTAGAATTTTTTTGAAGATTCTGGATTCTGGAACTTCACAGAAAAAAAAGGATTCTGGGTTCTGTCAATGTATACTGCCTACAAAATGGATTCTAGACTGTGTGAGGGTGAGACAATACTTGTAATTTTTTTGTAGAATTTTGTCTTCAATACAAGCTTAGAGCAGTTACTGGGCAGAAACCATGCTATATGAAAGCTGGTTGTCTAATAAGAAACTGAGATTTGACACTGTTGGAGTAAATGCTTTTACTGCTTCCTTTCTTCTTGCAGTTATTTGGAAACCTTCATCTTCTGCAGTAAATAATATTCATGTTATTTTATTACATTTATCAACAACTTATTCATCAAAAAAGGGTAATGCATTGATTGCGTCAATTAATCGTTTAGATTGTACTTATTCCTTGGGAATCTTTGTTATACTATGTTTTTGATTTTTAGGGTTATGGTAAAGTAGGTGTTGGAGTTCAATGAATATCTATCTCTATTGTTAGTCTCTGAAATACTAAATTGATAGAATAGGTTGTGTTACTACACTTACAAGTTTGAGATCAGATTCTTATGTGAGTGTCATGTGTCCCCCCTTTACCTTCGATTCTGAGACGAACTCACCATTTTATTCACTTCTTAGTATTTTTTCTTTTCTTTTTAAGTATTCACTTTTTAACACTTCGTTTCCATTCTATGCACATTGTATATTTATTTTGTTTTCTAAAATTGATTACATTTATCTGCAGGAGTTCGGTCATCGTGTTAGGTTGGCAACTCATGGTAACTTCCGCACTTTCGTAGAGTCAGCTGATATAGACTTTTATCCTTTGGGCGGTGATCCTCGGGTTTTGGCAGGATGTAAGAGGTCCTTGCCTGCTTTTTTTACTTTGTCTTTTAGAAATTCCTTACTATGACTATAATTATTATTATGAGTAGTGGTAGCATCAGTGTAAATTACATTAAATCCCGCTGTGGTAATTCTAGTTTGTGGACTGCCTCCCTGTGCTGTTTCACTTAACAAGACACCCCTATATTTTGGACCCGATTACATCAAATCCATTAGAGTTTCATCCATAGTTGTCAAAATCATACGATTCGTCTATTTGGGTATAAATAAATTCGATTCGGCAAGAAAATCGCAAGGGTCAAAATAATCAGTGCGAATTGGGAGATTTAGTTAGGGAATTGTGAATTGGTGTGATTCATGATTCGGGTAGCAATTCAGTGTGCAGGGTTTGTTTTGACCCGTCTTTAAATAAAATGTTTTTGGCCTTTTTTTTTGTTTTTCATTTCAAATATATTAATCCCCACACGAGTCTCTTAAACAAAAATAAATTAATAAAGCAAACATAACTTTTAACCTCAAATCAAAATTTTTTAAATCTTGTTTATATATATATATATATATATATATTTTTTTTTTTTAAACCCTAAATTATAGTAATTAATCTTACCCCACACCCATGGCCACCACAACCAACACTCCAACCGTCATTAAACCTGAGAAGAAACTGTAACAAAACAAATTGCAATGTACCAAATTGGAAAAAAATACAAAGTCAAAAACTAAGTGTGTGAATGAAATCTCCAACCAAACAATCTCCAACTAGTGATGGCTAGTTTTCCCTCCTTGGCGGGTGCCCATCTTGTTCACGACTCGACCCTTATGAGTCAGGTTTAGCGGTCCGTTTTAGTTAATAGGGGGTATGAGTTCCAAAAACTTAACAGTTCAGGCTGGGGTCGGGTTTAGCTCATTTTATCATAAATCCCCATCGTGTAGTGTTACTTTTTTGCCCATAGGTGTTGTACATAGAGTAACACATCCATACACTTATATACAATAATAATAATAATAATAATAATAGTAATAATAATAATTCCCGATGTACTGTTATAAAAACCTATTCTAGACATAGAGATTCACTGTTTCGCTGGACGATTCTATGTATCATTAGCGGGGCAGGTTTCGATGTTTTTTGAAGAAACCCGTCTTGGGTTTGGGCCAGATTCGGGTTTTGCTCACGTTATCATAAATCCCCGTCACATTTAGATGTAGTGTTAATTTTTTGCCATAGGTGTTGTACATAGTAACACAACCATACCTTTATATATATAATAATAATAATATCCGATGTACTGTTATAAAAACCTACTCTAAACATAGAGATTCACTGTTTTGCGGGGCAATTTTATGTATCTTTACCGAGGCAGGTTCTGAAATCTTCCTTTGAAGAAACCCGGCTTGGGTTTTGGCCAGATTCAGGGAAGTATATCTCTTAAACCTGCCCCATACCTATCTCGCTGCCATCCCTATCTCCAACACACCAAATCGATTCACATCATGAATGAAATCATACACGCATATCAAGTACTCCATATAAGACATTGCAAATCAAACACGGTTTAGTCTCTGCGACCAAATCAAATTCGAAGGCGGAATTTTAATCAGGTTTAAAGGTAACTAGAACTTCAAGCCCTAATATTCATCACAGTGAACCATGTTGATGATGGTCGCTGGTGGTGCAAGGGTCGTTGATGACCGGTGGTCAATTGTCATATTTTTTTTTCTTCTGTGTGGGGGTTTGGGATGGGGGTGGGGGTGGGGGATGAGGTCAGTAATTGAATTATAGTGTGTTGTAGGGCCGGCAAAATGGCCCAAACAGTATCGTCCATCCATTTCTGTCCGCAATATTTGAGAATGAGCATCATCATGTTTGTTTAGCATATGGGCCTTTCAAAATTCACCGGTTATTTGCTGGTTTAGGCGGGTTGAGAAATGACCCATTATCCTTCCTACTTATATAATAAAGTAATTAAAAATTTTGAATGAGAAAACGGGTCGGGGGTTAATCCGACCCAAATTCGACTTGCAACAACCACCAACCTGCTATTAACCCGCCCATATCTACCCTAACCCGTTAACGACCTGACCAAATCCGCCCATATCCGCCCATTTGCCGGCGCTAGTGTGTTGGAATGAGAGTACAACAAATGCCTTGTCCCGTGAACCCGTGAAAGAGTAAAGGTTTACCCTCCTTAACACCAATTGGTTTTAGGTGAGATGGTGGTTTTAAATCCGGCTAGATAGTGATACCGGGTGATTGATATTGAGGGGGAGAGAGGATTAGGATTTTTATGTTTTTATATTGTATTGAATATTTGGTAGTTGAGTGATAGTGTTACACTATCCTAATAGCGTTAATTGCTACTTCAATTTCACTTTCTAAGGGTATTCTGTCTGTTACTCTCTTTTCACATGTTCCTGTAGCGGCCTCTACAATTTTGGAATTAAATGAATAAAAAATATAGGAAATTGTCGGGTAAAAATCAGGGGGCTGGCCTGAAAACCCAAAATACTACAGGGGTCTAATGTCGTTTACCCTTGTAGTTATAGGGTAGATTGCTAGCAACTCCACTCACTTGCAAATACCTCAACTATTTATTTTGCAAATGGTTATTTATATAAAAGTACAATGTATTTACCCAAATTTTACACTTTGGTATTTGTTTTTGACACAAATGGTAACATAACTTAAAAAAATTCATTTTGGTAAATTGTACAAATGTATAACTGCACGGAAGTGTACATTTTACCAAAATTTTTTTTTTTTGAAAAGTATGTTGCCATCTCTGTTGGAAAAAGTATCCTAATCAAAGTGTAAAATCTGGGAAACTACATCATACTTATAAGTAAGGTTTTAAAAAACGCGGGGCGTGATCGAGGCGCAGTGTTTTAAATAGCTCGCTATCGCGAACGCAATAGCCCGCTATTGCTTTTTGCGACGGGAAAAGGTAGCGCAAATGGGTCTGCTAATTGGGATGCTGCTGTTGCGTTCACTATTGGACGCAAGTTGGCGCGATTTAGCGCAAAAGCGCGCAAACCTGCGGTATAGCGGCGCGATGCATGCTTTTTTTAAACCCTCTGACTTATCAAAACAGCTTCGTTTTGGCAAGTACAAAGGTTTTAAAAAAACGCAAACACTTCCTTATTCACTTTTGACAGCCCCGATCTAAAAAAAAACTTCCTTATTATAGTTTTGACAGCCCCAACTTAACAAAACCCTTCTTCAATCACTTTTAACAACCTCGATCTTGAAAACCAAAATAAAACCTCATTAACAGTGCTCCGGACTCTTCCTTCCACAATTTGGCAGCCCCGATCCAAAATAACGACCTCATTAATAGAGCTCCGGACTCTTCCTTCCACTGTTTGACAGCCCTGATCCAACTTTGGTAAGAATTTACACAGTTTTTTTTTTTTTTTTTCATGTTCGACAATTTTTGAAAAAATCATTTGGTGTTAATTTATTCTTGAAACTTCACGCCTTCGAGATTTTTGGAACAATATGGTCCCATTTTTGGAACAATATGGTCCTATTTGTGTTTTATTTGGAATGTTGTAGCACTATATAGCTTTATGACTATATTTGAAATGATTTGGAGTGATTGTTTGAGCTTATTTATTTATATTTGTTACATGTTTTTCAAATTAAAAATCTGGAATGCACGAATTGCTTGCGTGATACGCGACGCGATTTGTGCGAGGCGATTTCAAAGCCAAAACGCGATACCCTGCGCGACCGCGATTTAAAACATTGTCGAGGCGTGGAGGCCAAGCCTTGAGCCTTAGAAGCCTAGGCGGGCCTAGACGTAAAAAGGCGTGAAAAGGCGTTTAGGCCTTTTTAATATATTTTAATATTTTTTAACCATAACAAGGCTATTAAAATACTAAAATTGTACATATCATAAAAATATGTCTGAATATTTGCAATTAAAAATACTCAACTCAACTCAACTCAACAAAGCCTTTTCCCAATTATTTGAGGTCGGCTACATGAATCCTATTTTTCCATTCCATTCTGTCCAGTGCAATATCTTCGGTTACACCACATGATATCATGTCCTTTTTTATAATATCCCACCAAGTTAATTTAGGCCTACCTCTACCCCTTGGGTTACCATCAATACTAACTAAATCACTCTTCCTTACAGGAGCATCCATTGGTCTACGCTTGACGTGTCCAAACCATCGAAGTCGATTTTCTCTCAATTTATCTTCTATAGGAGCTACTTTCACCGTTTTATGAATTTGTTCATTTTTAATTTTATCCTTTCGAGTTTTACCACAAATCCATCTTAGCATTCGCATCTCCGCCACACTCATTTTCTGCACATTTTGTTTCTTCGTTGCCCAACACTCTGTCCCATATAACATGGCGGGTCTAATGGCCGTCCTATAAAATTTTCCTTTTAACTTCAAAGGTATACGCCTATCACACAGAACGCCGGTTGCACTTCTCCACTTAACCCAGCCTGCTCTAATCCTATGCGTAACATCATCACTAATATCTCCATCTTTTTGTATAATCGATCCTAAATAACGAAAATGATCATTTCTAGGTATTTATTGACCCTCCAATTTCACCACATCTCCATTTGTCCTCCTATTACTACTAAAATTACACTCCACATATTCTGTTTTAGTTCTGCTTATTTTAAATCCTCTTGTTTCTAAAGTTTCTCTCCACAATTCCAACCTAGCGTTTATCCCCATCTTAGTCTCATCGACTAAAACAATATCATCTGCAAATAGCATACACCATGGCACCTCATCTTGTATTTGTCCAGTCAACTCATCCATAACAAGAGCAAAGAGATAAGGACTTAATGCTGAACCTTGGTGTAGCCCCACCGTAATTGAAAATTCACTACTTTCTCCAGCTGATGTTCTTACTGTAGTCATCGCACCATCATACATATCCTTGATCACGTCAATATATCTGCGAGTCACTCCTCTTTTATGTAGAACCCACCATATTATATCTCTGGGTATCCTATCATACGCCTTCTCCAAATCTATAAAAATCATATGAAGATCCTTCTTTTTCTCTCTATACCTCTCCATTAATCTCCTCAATAAATAGATTGCTTCCATTGTTGACCTCCCAGGCATAAACCCAAATTGATTCTCAGATACTGTTGTCTTCAATCTCAATCTATATTCAATCACTCTCTCCCAAAGTTTCATTGTATGACTCATTAACTTAATACCACGATAATTTGAACAACTTTGTATGTCCCCTTTATTTTTATAAATAGGTACTAAAATACTTTTTCTCCATTCATCGGGCATCCTATTAGTCATTAAAATTCTATTAAATAATTTGGTAAGCCATGATACCCCATCCTCCCCTAAGCACTTCCAAACCTCAATAGGGATACCATCTAGTCCTAAAGCCTTCCCTGTTTTCATCTTTTTTAGAGCAATCCTGACCTCTGTTGTCCTAATTCTACGAAAAAATATATCTTCTCGAGTCTCCCTAAGTTCCTCTATATCTAATCTACTCCCATTATCTCCATTTAATAACCTCTCAAAGTAGTTTTTCCATCTTTCCATAATTTCATCATCTTTGACTAGGACTCTCGAATCATCACTTTTGATGCACTTAACGTTATTGAAATCTTTTGTTTTCCTATCCCTAAGTTTAGCAAGCTTATAAATACTTTTTTCCCCTTCTTGTGTTCCTAATTTTGTATAAAGATCCTCATACGCTTTTAACTTAGCATCTCTTACCACTTTCTTAACTTCCTTTTTAGCCCATTTATATTTCTCAAAATTCTCTTCATTTCTATTTGTTTGCCATGTTTTAAAGCACTCCCTTTTAATTTTTACTATATTCTGTACTTCTTCATTCCACCACCAAGTTTCTTTAGACTGTGGCCCTTTGCCTTTTGATTCTCCAAGAATTTCTTTTGATATTTTCCTAATGCATGTGGCCATCTTATTCCACATTATGTTAGTTTCTTCTTCACAATTCCATGTTGCTTCATTTAATACTTTATCTTTAAATAGTTCTAATTTCTCTCCTTTTAAATTCCACCACCTAGTTCGTGGGTTAATCTTCACTTTTCGCATTCGTGATTGATTTTTAATATTTATATCCAACACCATTATCCTATGTTGTGAGGTTAAGCTCTCTCCCGGGATAACCTTACAATCTTTACACGTTAATCGGTCTCCTTTCCTAGTAATGAAAAAATCTATTTGGCTCTTATGTGTTCCACTTTTATAAGTTATTAAGTGTTCAAGCCTCTTTTTAAAACATGTATTTACTAGTACAAAATCATAAGCCATCGCAAAATCTAAGATAGACTCTCCCTCGTCGTTCCTATCTCCAAAACCATGTCCGCCATGCACTATCTCATATCCTACACGATCTTCTCCTACATGGCCATTAAAATCTCCACCTATATAGATTTTCTCACCTAGGGGTATTTCTTGAATTAGTTCATCCATTTGTTCCCAAAATTGTACTTTAGTGTGCTCATCTAATCCTACTTGAGGTGCATAAGCACTAACAATATTAATTATGTTTTCACCTAATACCAATTTTACAAGTATAAGCCTATCACCTTTCCTAATAACGGTTACGATATCGTCCTTAAAGTTTTTATCTACTATTATTCCAACTCCGTTCTTATTTCTATGTTTTCCTGTATAATATAATTTAAATCCTGTATTTTCTATTTCTCTAGCTTTCTCACCGACCCATTTAGTTTCTTGTAAACAAGCTATGTGAACTTTTCTTCTTATCATGGTATCTACTAACTCCATCCCTTTTCCTGTCATAGTCCCTATGTTCCAAGTCGCTAACCTAAGTCTAGAATCCTGGACTAGCTTCTTTACCCGCACACGTCCAGCTTGTTGCAGGAACCCTTGCGTATTTATCGTCGCATCCGGGCGCCGATGCGACGCCCCTTGCCTATTTTTCGAGACACCCGGTGGCAGGCGCAACGCCCCTTGCCTATTTTTCGAGACACCCGGTGGCAGGCGCAACGCATCGCTTAAGGGGAATGCCCTAGCATTAGCACGTATATTCATAGGATTCATGTTCATAAGGATCTGACAAAGTTTTACGCTGGCTGTCAGCTACCTAACGCAACCCTCCTCCTTTTTCCGGGCTTGGGACCGGCAGTGTCAAAAAAAATAAGAAGTTAAGCACGACACAGGCGGAGTTTGCAATTAAAAATACTATTTGATTATTTTGGATGAGATAATGGTCCGGTTTGTAAAAAAATCTTTAAAAGGCGATATCGTTTCACTAAAGCATTATTGTTTTTAGAAAAAAAGTACGCCTTAAGGGTTTTACCAAGCATAAGGCGTCAAAATCTTAAGGCGGGGCGTTTCTTCCAAGCCTCAAGCCTAGGCCTAGGCGGGTTTTTTAGAACAGTTACAAAATACTCCTTAAAATACTATTTTTGTTTCTGATTCCTCCTTATGTTGCTAAAAAAGTTTATAGTGACACCTTTTCGCGACACATAAAAAGGGGTATTTGCAATTTCTTCCAAAAGTTTATTTTTTTATTTATTTTTAATTTTTGAAACCTGGAGTAAAAAAATTGAAAAAATAAGAGGAAAGTGTTGATGTGACAAGTGAGTTGGTACCTGAGTATAAATTGCTCCAGATTTGGGATTGAAAATGAGTTTCACCTATTTTAGCTTTGTCTTTCGATTTCGCTTGATTGGGTAACTCGTTTTGACCAATGGCAATGAGATAGTCTTACTGTTCTATGTTAGAATGCATATTTGACCATCCTGTTGACACCTTATTCCATTTTAATCCCAGAAACGACAATAGTATGCGTGGTGGCCAAAGTTTTATTTTGCTACAAAACTGGTTTAAATTCATCACATTAGGGCTACATCTTTGTTTGGGATTTCAATAATGTGGGATCCTAGTTACATTGGTTCTTATTTTTTATTCTACTTATAAAAAATAATTCTTAACCTGTTTTTAAAAATTTATAAAGTGACGTGGCTGCTGTTGTCAAGTTTTTACATATATGCCCGATTTCAGATATGGTCAGGAATAAAGGTTTCATTCCATCTGCACCGGGTGAGATATCTATTCAAAGGAAGCAACTGAAGGCCATTATTGAATCTCTGCTTCCAGCATGCACAGAACCAGATATAAAATCTGGCGAGCCTTTTCGAGCTCAGGCAATTATTGCAAATCCTCCTGCTTATGGTGAGTTTATATACGGTACATTATCTTCATTTTCTTCCTGTAAGCTTTTCTTTTTATATTTTTGTTTAAAATACCAAATCAGTTTCAATCATCATATTTGGATCTAGAATTGTCGAGTTCCCTGTAAGTGTTACTAGTGTAGCTGATGTAAGCGAAAGTAATTTCAACACAACAACAATAACAGTTAGAAATAAAATGCTTGTCACTCTCATTCATTCATTCTGGTCAAGGCCCTTATTTCTACGCTAACCAAATAACCCTAAAAAGAAAAATGACTAAAGAGGTACATTAGAATATTCCAAAGGAATATTACCCTCAACATATCCTAACAACAACTATAAATTCAGGAAATAACCTAAAACTGGCAAAAAGTAAAACTGCAACAATTAAATAATTTATCACTCCCCCTAACTAAGAAAATCTCGACATGAGAGCGAAAGTAGGAAGGGTGATCATCATTGGAAGCATTAAAATATCGTTGCTCTCACCAACTGAGAAGGATATCCATCCACAAAAGCATCCGGTGAATAGGGTGAGTAACGAAAAATCCCAATCACGGACTAAAAATGTGAACTGGGCCCAGATCTTGCCACCATCGTACTCAACACACCAACGCCTCATAGAGGGCCAAAGATGCCAAATGAGTGCCATGTCAACCACAATGAGCCACCTTGATGTTAAGCGCTGCAAATCAGACCGTGTCTCGAGTGCATCCCATAATGGGTCCACATATCCATGATTAATCAAGACCACCCTAAGCAAGAACAAACATCAGAAGAACTAACCCAAACAAAATTATCACCTTTCTTGAAAAGTGGGAAGAAATTAGCAATGCCATATGACTTTTACTATAGGAAATGCGTGCGAGTCGTCCAATCAGTCTCACAAAAGATGTTGAAGAAATCGTCGACACATAACCCAACCTCTTTTTCTCCAAAGATGGGAAAGAAGTCCCCAAGGTCAAACACCTCCAAATCTCTGAAGAGAGTTCGAGCAACCTAACCTTCCTCATTAAAAATATCAAGAAATCCTCTCAACACGCCTAGAAGATCAATCAGAGTAGCCGGAATGGAAGGGAGATGACCGACGAGCACCTGGGCCACCATGCAGCCTCCCTCAAGGCCAACTGGCAGGAAACATCATCAGTGGAGGCACATTTCTCCGATAGCTCTATTCTACACTCAAGACCAGCTGGCAGGAAACATCATCAGTGGAGGCACATAGCTCCGATAGCTCTATTCTACACTCGCGCTCAACCTCCTCATACTCCATCTTCAGATTTCCGATAAACCAAATGCATTCAGTCACCCCCAATGACACTCCTCGTAGCGGTCTGAGGAAATTCACCCATAATGATACCCATTGCCACGTTACATTAAGAGGCTCTATTATTCTCCCCCAAACTTAAATCTCCTCCTTGATATTCTTGGGGGTTGGTACTCCACCTCCAATTTGGTTTATAATCGTCAAATTGACGGGCCTAAGAAGCTAGGATTGAGTGAGAGATTGAATCACAATTTCCAGAAATGAGGGAACGTTGGTCGTTATTTACCAAGATTTCAGGAGTATATTTGAAACTCAGAAAATATGGGGGATGAAATGTAATTCTTAGAGGTGGAAAGGGTTTCCAAATAATTTTTAGAACTGGATGGGGTTGGATTCTAAATGTATTAAAGGTTGGAGTAAGGAAAAAACATAGTGGGGGTATAGCTGAAATGCTCAGGTGGGGTTTGTACAATTTCTTGAAGACCAAGAGGGGTAAAATATGGCTAAATAATAGGTGAATATCAATGGAACTACCTTTAGAAGTTAAGGCAACAAAAGGATCTCCCTTGTAAACCCTAGGCTGATCATAGCCAAACAGATCTTCCGCCATGGGTGTTGCCGGTGGTCGGCTAAGGGCCCCAGTGGTTGGCGGTGTTGTTGCCAGGGTTTCAGCCATTTTATTCACAATTGGGTTTCGATGGACGACTAGATCTAGCTTTGGATGGTCGCCGGTGAGTGTCGTACCTCCGGTTGACCTCGTCTCCTCCGGCTGTGACGGTCGCTGAAGGTTTGGGTTAGGATGGAGAGTAGTCGGAAGGGACCAATATCTAGGGGTCGCACCTCACCCAAACCGCTTAGTTGATATACTCTCGCGAGATAGGGATATTTGTGTCGGTAAAGCTTTGACAAGGGCTAGAAGGTTCCACACCGAAGTCGCTCCACCTCAGTGGATGTCGTAGGTGATCTCCCAACTCAAAACCAGCTCCGAATCTGACGTGTATAGTGGTGGGGCCCTTTGATTCTATAATAAGGGGGGATTTAAAGATTTTTGAAGATGGAAATGGCGGTTGTGCTTCTTGACCGCGGGGGGTGGAGGTCTGGTCTGAAAGAGTGGCTCGCCGTTCCTCCGAACCTTATCAATGGCTATACAACAATAATTTTGGCGAACCACATCAGGAGCAAGCCTGGCTCCATAAAAAAATTTGATGTAAGGGGAATCAATTTCAATACAACATCATTTATAAAATATAGGTTTCTCTCATTTATTAATTCTAAAAAATAAGGTGACTACAATGGTTGGTCAAGGACCTCTTTTATAGGTAAAAGTAAAAGTTCAAGATAACCCTAAAAAGGTTAATGACTAAAGAGGGTGCAGTAGATTATCCCTCAACCTATTCTAACAACTCTAAACTAACGAAATAACTGAAAACATACAAAAAGTTAAAAAAAAATGCAACAATTAAATAATTTACGGTATGCCCTTGGGACCTCTCATACACAACAGTCACCTTTACCTATAAGATTAGATCTGGATTCCCATAAAGTGTTAATTTAGCAATATCGTTTTATTATGGGATTCTGGTAATATCATTGAAACTCATCACATTTTGTTTTTATTTATCACAAAGGATTGTTAGGCATGGTTGTAAGCTGCAAATAAGGACATGCATCATGCATAAGATTTTAGGGTGAAAATGCCTTGAAAAAAGAGCGTGAAACTGGAAGTTTAGAGCATACAAGCATCATTTGAACAATGACCAGTAAATATATTCATAAAATAATTTAAAACCAATCTGATTTAAACTTGTGTATTTCAGAGAGTGAATTTTCCTGCTTTGGTAGTTGAGGGATGAATTGGAGTGAATTTAAAGCTAGAGGAACGTTAATGAAAAAGATCAATATTTCTTCCTTATCTGTTTGGCATTTTCTTCCTTGGCGGAGGCTGTTGTTTAATAATTTGGATGCGAATTCTAATCGTTCTCTTGAATTTAATCCAATCGCTAGATTTCAAAATTCAACAAGAAATTTAATCTTCAATGCAAACCAGAAAGTGCATAAACAAGCAACAAAATTTACTAATAAAATCTGTGGTGTAGGGAGCATACAATGTAAGACCCGATAAGAAGTCAACACATTTAAATTTTTTCAAATGTGATTGGATTGGTTCGTTTTTTGTAACTCAAAATTCAAAATCAATCCAATTAAATTGGTTTTTCAAATTTCAATCCAATCCAATTTAGTAATATTCACCTAACAAAACATTGCTATGGAAGAGCAACTGAGTTCAAGTTTTAATTGAACCCAAAACCTATACTAAGAACAATGAGTTCAAATTTTTTCACTTGCACTTGGTTCTTGCTTTTCATTAGTGCAAGACACACATTGTTATGGTTCAGCACCATATTCAAGGTTCTTCATTTGTTCTCCTCAGTCAGCAAGCACAAGTGAGAACTATAAAAAGCCATAATTCTCAATATTGTAATTTGACAACTAAATAGTTTTGCAATACATCCAAAGAACGCAATTTCACCAAAATAACATAGACTCTTAAAATACCAAATTTAAATATAGTTGTCTTAAAATTGCGTACAGGAAAGAAATTCAATGCATGCTCCGAATGATATTGCTGAATTGATAATTTTTCTTGGTACGGCGTGCATCAGCTCTATATTGCAATGTTTCATCCACATTGTTCGAATAAAATAGGTGAAATTGTTTATGATCTTATACTTTCTTAGTAATCCATCAGTCAAGTATACCCATATGACATATTTGAACTTTTACACTATCTTTTGACATTTGTTTTACAATTATGGTATGTTTTTACACCACACGCACATTACCTATCTATATCTATATTGAAGAAGTGTACCCCAAGATATTAATGTGTTCCTGTGGGCGATAGGACATGCACATGTTGCTGAAGCTCTCGGTGTACCCCTCCACATGTTCTTCACGATGCCTTGGACGTGAGTTTTTGTTATTGTAATTTTCCATGCCTCTTTATATTTTAGTATATTTTACTTAGAATAATGACATTAGCTATCTTTACTCATTTCTGCCTGGTTCTATTGGTGATAATGCCAAGGTACAATTATGTTAAGTTTTAAACTGTACTTGCAAATTTGTGATGGATGTGGTTCACACCAAGCTAGGGGTGGAAAACAGGGGGGTTGGGTGCATCAGTCGGGTTCTGTAATAGGTTTGGCCAAGTTAACCTTTAGCTGGCCCATTATTGTGTGGGTTGATTTTGGGTTGGGTAATAATTAAGTAGGGAGGACTAAGTAATCTGGTCGACGTTTGATGGGTCCTGACCTACTCTCAATATGCGGAATTTAGGGCAGAGTTGTGAGTTGTGATGAATCTGAGGAATACAACTTTGTGAGTGCAATTGGTCTTTCTG
Source organism: Sambucus nigra (assembly GCA_949130495.1). Lineage (NCBI taxonomy): Eukaryota > Viridiplantae > Streptophyta > Magnoliopsida > Dipsacales > Adoxaceae > Sambucus > Sambucus nigra. The sequence goes on along the minus strand of OX422220.1, from coordinate 348,751,138 downwards.
GGATCAACCTCCATTTATTCTACCATTCTCTTTAAAAGCTAAATATAATGATGCAAAGTTTTCTGACCTGGCTTGTTGGCCAACTAAAGCATTTTATAAGCGCCCAAAGTTACAGTAGAATATATAAGGGTACAATAGCTTCAAACTCTTTAGGCAAATATAAAACAATTCCACATTCTTAATTAGATCAGTTACTAAAATACTGTAAATCCCTGATTACCTTGATTCACACCAATTACCACCTAATTGAATACTAAATTCAGATGCATAATTTCCCAAATATAATTCATGCAAACATTCCAATCCAAGTGTCTAGACTTGTTCGTACGAGTTCCAAATAGGTCTCGTTCAGATATTCCGATTCAAACTATTGATTTAATGAGTTCATCCGGCTCAGTGTCATGTGTCAATTTGGTAGAGGATGGCCAAGCCCAAACAAATACCCCGGATTGAATCAGAATTAACACTCAAAATTGGTCATCAAAGAATATGTTTGTATCATGTAATTACAAACGTCTTAGTATTATGTAGAAGGGTTTGCTTTCTTTTATTAATGATGTCATCATCATACAGGCGATCATTTACATCCATTCTTGTTTTGAGAAAAAAAGGTAGCCTAGTGCACGGAGCTGCTGCCACTACGGGGTATGGGAAGGGTTAGATGCCCTAACCATACCCTCAAACATGTAGAGGTTGTTTCTGCGACCTTAACTTGTGACGAGGTTTGCAATCATGTTTCTGATCTCGTACAAAATTGTAATGTCTTAAGTTATATCTATTAGTGATGATTATTCTGTGTTCTAAAAGGCCCGCCTAGGCTTGAGGCTTGGGAGAAACGCATCACCCACGCCTTATTACGCCTTATTCTTGGTAAAAGGCTTAAGGCACACTTTTAAAAAAAAAACGAAGGATTAGTTGACAAATATTGGTTATGGAGCATGAATATGAGAAAGATGGCTACCAAACATATGAATATATTTTCAAAATTCAAGGTATGTATTATTTTATTATATTACTAGCCTTAGAATAATTAAAATAATAAAAAAAGGAAAAACGCCTTTTTACGCCTAGGCTCCGCCTAGGCGCGCCTAGGCTCATAAGGCTTGAGGCTTGACCTCTACGCCTCGACCACGCCTCGCGCCTTTTAGAACCTTGTGATTATTCATGATGTATCTGGGTGGTTCCTACTTGTAATTTCATAATTTGGGTGGGAATAATCATGCCTTACTTTTATTATTATTAGTAGTAGAAGATTGTTATTAGGATAATTTAGGTAGTAGATAATTGCATGGTTTATCTTTTAATTATTATTTCCTATGGGGGGCATGCTTCGTTATTTTTAATTTCCTTGTTTATCAAAGATTAGGGTTTCTTTAGCCTATATATAATGTTTTGTGCAACCATCTTTATCATTCTACATTGCTTTAACTTTGATATATGATATTTTAGAATTGCTCTGCCTTTTCATTATAATAATTTTTTTTCTATGTTGGTGCTTGTGAGTTAGTTTCGCTGTGCTTACATCAGTTCAATAGATTTTGTTCACAACTAACCTCTTACAAATTACAATATACTAGAAATATGTGACAATGGTGGTTCCGAAAATTTGTTGCACCATTCTTCATTGTCACATTGTTTTACCATAAAGTGGGACCAAAAGCAAGGGTGATGACTAATCACAATACCTTATGTGATACCATGTTAAGTTAGAGAATCAACCTAACACCGTATATTATGCTCAGCACTAGGTTCTTCTCTTTCTTAAAATAGAAAAGCACATAAATATATTGATGGAAATGGGCCCTTTTTAGGGTTTTATTGCATTTTATTGTATTTTTGTTATTTTCTTTTAGTTTCTTTATTTGGTTGTATTTGTTTTTAGTATTTGTTGTTTGGTATTTAGGGAAAGAAGTAGCAAAGGCTTTTAGGCATATATTTGTAATTAGAATATTAGCTTAGAGCCTAATCTACTCCTCACCTTTAAATACCTCATTGTATTTCTCATTTGAGGACACTCTCCATTTTGAATATAAGAAATCTCTTGATTCTCTCTCTAAAAGTTAGGGTTTGGTTTATTTTCTTATCCATTGACGTGTAGTTTGCGTCATATATATACAAGATAGACACATGAATTTGTGCACCATATCTATGTTATTGTAACTTCCATAAGATGTCTTCAGCGCAATAGTTTGTACTTTCAAGCAAAGAGAGAGAGTATTGTTTACTAAATTTCATTACACCTTGCCGTACAACCTGTAACAGGAAAGGATATATAACACTCACATGCCTGACCGCACATGGACCAAGAATATATAATGATCCCAAGATATGACGCTGGCATTTTAAGTCAACATGAATTGATTTTATAGCACAAAATCATTGTCTGCTTATAGACATTAAATTCGTTTTATGTTAGCTCACTATTAATTTAGTTTGTAATGGCTTCTCACATCTTATTTCATAAGCAGGCCAACATATGAATTTCCTCATCCATTGGCACGTGTACCTCAAAGCGCTGGTTATTGGGTATGCTCTTAGTTGTCATGCCAGTTCTTTTTGGATTTAAATTTGCAATTTCAGAGATTCTACATTATATTTCATCAACGATTTACTCCATAGTATTAATTTTCTGCATGCAGCTGTCATATATAGTTGTGGATTTACTCATATGGTGGGGCATGAGAGGATACATTAATGACTTCAGGAAAAAGAAGTTGAAACTTGCTCCCATTGCATACTTCAGTATGTACCACGGGTCAATATCGCATTTGCCAACGGGCTACATGTGGAGTCCCCATGTTGTGCCAAAACCAAGTGGTAAGAAAGTCTCAATTTTATTAGACTGGAGGTATTCATGCACCAATTATCGCATTCAGATTATTCCATTCATTGTTCGCTTCCTCTGTTATGCCTTCAAGTCATCTAATCCTGTCTTGTATTTTTTTATGCTGCGAGGGAATGCTACACCTTGAGAAATTCGAGTCGTCACTTTGGTGGAAATTAAACTAAAATCCTCAATAATACATACAGATCATCTATATTCCGCAAAAATAAACATAACGAGTCACCAAAATACATTATGTCCAATTAATAATCCAAATGTACACTCAAAATTATTACATTTTTTTCACTAATAAATAACACTAGATCCCAAATATTTATAATGGTAATTTTGTACAAAAATAATATTCTCAAAATGGTGTGCTCGCAATATTATTACCAATATCGTCGAAATCCATGCTTACCCGCCTAAAAAAAAAGACGGGGAAGTACACAATATGACAAGAATAGATGCTCAATATGATAACGGTAAACAAAAAATGCAACAATACAAACACCGTATACGAGTCCAATGCGATACCCAAGTATTGTACCAATTTAATTCTCAATAACACATCAATGGGTCTCCTTACCTCACTTGGGCATCTCAAAGCCTTATTCCGGTGATTGGACTTTTGGCGGGTGACCATTCTCAATGTTTATATTAAAATTTCATGTCACCATGCCCAAATAAACAAATACACATTATCTCAATCGAATAACACATGGGATTCCAACAAATACCACAATATTTTCAAGAGGAATACAAATAAATGATGAACAAGAAAATATTTTCAAGAGATTTAGAAGAGCATATTGTGTAAACCCCTTATCTTAAAATAATCACTTGAAAACTCGAAACATTCTTTCTCGAAATTCTGATTACACGGTTGCGATCCTCTTGCGAAAATAACAAAAACTCGTTCTTAGTCAATCTTGAGAAAGCTAGGCCCTTTTTCTTCAAAAATAAACTTGAAAATCTTCTTTAGTTGAGGTTAGAGTTTTTATGAAAGAGGGGATGTATTTTTGGAGAGAGAGTCTTTTGGGAATAGGTTAATATGAGTTTGAAAAAGTCCTCCCACGAGCTCCCTTTAAATAGGTAAAAATATAGGAGTTCTTATCCCATTAGAGTTCTTAAAAATCACAAATTTGCACAAATCTAATATTCTGACGGATTAAATACCTTTTACTAAAACTACTATTACTCCCTCCACACAAGTCCAAATGACCTGATTCAAAGCTCATTGAAAAGCTAAGATCCATACCTTTCTTTACATCCATGGATCATAGTCAAATTCAAAGTATAAATAAAATGACATGCGTTTGAAGTGACGTTAAATTTGCACAAATCTGATATTCTCACAGATAAACACTTATTACTAAAACGGCTATTACTCCCTCCACAGAAGTTCAAATGACTTGATTCAATGGAATGCGTTTGAAATACAAATAAAATGGCATGATTCAAAGCTCTATGGCTGATAGTCTAATTCAAAAATACAAATAAAATGACATGCATTTGAAATGACGTCAAAATCTCTGACAAATGGATATTCATCTTGAAAATCAATATTTTATTTTCATCAAAATGATTTAAATTGAATTCTAAAAATACTTTTATACCCCCACTAAATAAAAAATTATCTTGTTAAATATTTAGTCTAAATTGACATGTTTACATGATTCCACATTTTTATAAGTTCGAAAACATTCGAATTTCACATTTTAGCAAAATTACCAATTTCAAGTTATAACCATTTACTATTTTCACAATTTACGATTTATTATCCTTAAATTAATCCTTCAAAAACACGGGGTATTACATTCCCCCCCACTAACACAGGAATTTCGTCCTCGAAATTCGACAAAGCGTAAACGTAAAAGATAAACTCGCGCAAATAAAATAAGGCTCACATAGTCTACCCGTAAAATACCTTGATTGGGCGCCCATACACCCAATTCTACATGCACCTACCCCATGAACAAAAGTAGAACATATATCTTAACTATATATATAAGCTTAACTATGAAAATAAAACGTACCAAGCTCTCCCACGAATCACCACTCGATTCCATCTCCTAAAACCATCGCATAGCTTAAGTCCTCAAATCAAATAACATCACCATATCGGTACTAATGATACTTAACATCGTACTAATGATCTCCCAAATAAATCTTGTCTGCAAAATCAACTCTAAGGATCTTCACAACAAGATTACTATTTCTAACCTCTATGCCTACAACGACCTTAACACAAAACATCCTATCTCCAAGAAACACAACTAACACGTATGCTAGACCTAATATCTTAGAGAGTACGAATTAATTAAGGGAAGCAAAGATCGGTACGCGGAAGCTATCACGGACTCAAATCCTACGAGACCTAAGACATTACTCTGATACCATCTGTGACACCTCGAGAAATTCGAGTCGTCACTTTGCTTAAATTTAAACTAAAATCCTCAATAATTCATACAGATCATTTATATTCCACAAAGATAAGCATAATGAGTCACCAAAGTACATAATGTTCATTTAATAATCCAAATGTGTCGAAATAATTACATCCTTTTTTCACTAATAAATAACACTAGATCCCAAATATTTACAATGCTAATTTTGTACAAAAATAATATTCTCAAAATGGTGTGCTCTCAATATTATTCATAAACCAATATCGTCGAAATCCACGCCTAGCTGCCACTAAAAAAAAAAGACATGGAAGTACACAATATGACAATAATAGATGCTCAATACGATGACGGTAAACAGAAAATGCAACAATACGAACACCGTATAGGAGTCCAATGCGACACCGAAGTATTATACCAATTTATTTCTCAAGAACACATCAATGGGTCACCGGTCCTCACTTCACTTCACCTCACCTAGGCATCTTAAAGCCTTATTCCGGTTGTTGGACTTTTGGATTTTTGGCGAGTGACCATTCTCAATGTCATATTAAAATTTCATGGTACCATGCCCAAATTAACAAATACACAATATCTCAATCGAATACCACATGGGATTCCAACAAACACCACAACATTTTCAAGAAGAATACAAATAAATGAGGAACAAGAAAATACTCTTGAGAGATTTAGAAGAACATATTGTGTAAACCTCCTACCTTAAAATAATCACTTGAAAACTCGTAACATTCTTCCTCGAAATTCTGATTACATGGTTGCGATCCTTTCGCGGAAATAACAAAGACTCGTTCGTGGTTGATCTTGGGAAAACTAGGCCCTTCTTCAAAAATAAACTTGAAAATCTTCTTTAGTGAAGGTTAGGGTTTTTATGAAAGAGGGAAGGTATTTTGGAAGAGAAGGTCTCTTGGGAATAGGTTAATATGAGTTTGAAAAAGTCCTCCCAGGAGCTCCCTTTAAATAGGTAAAAATAAAAGAGTTCTTATCTCATTAGAATTCTTAAAAATCACAAATTCGCACAAATCTAATATTCTGACCAATTAAACAGCTTTACTAAAACGGTTGTTACTCCCTCCATAGAAGACCAAATGACCCGATTCAAAGCTCATTGGAAAGCTAAGATCCATACCTTTCTTTACATCAATGGATCATAGTCTAATTCAAAGTACAAATAAAATGGCATGTGTTTGAAGTGACGTCAAATTTGCACAAATCTAATATTATAACAGATTAAACACCTTTTACTGAAATGGCTATTACTCCCTCCATAGAAGTCCAAATGACCTGATTCAAAGCTCATTGGGAAAGCTAAGATCGATACCTTTCTTTACATCTATGGCTCATAGTCTTAATTCAAAGTACAAATAAAATGGCATGAGTTTGAAGTGACATTAAAATTTCTGGTTGATGGTCATCATAAGTTAGGTATATTCATCTCATGACATCAATATTTTGTTTTCATCAAAATGGTTTAAATTGAGTTCTAAAAATACTTTTATAACCCCACTAAATAAAAAATTATCTTGTTAATAATTAAGTCCAAATTGACATGTTTACACGATTTCACATTTTTATAAGTTCGAAAATATCTGAATTTCACCTTTTAGCAAAATTACCAATTTCAAGTTATAATCATTAACTATTTTTGCAATTTGTGATTTATTAACCGTAAATTAATTCTTCAGAAACCCGGAGTATTACAGGGCACCACAATTTTTTTGTCCAAGTGCCACATATATTATCATTTAAACACAATGTACAATCATTTTAAATCATGTCGTGGTTTGTGGTAGCAATCGTTGCAGGTGTCTTTAGAAGCACCCTATATTTTCTAGTTTCATTCATTCATTCATATATCTATATATATATATATATATATATATATAGAGAGAGAGAGAGAGAGAGAGAGAGGCTCACCTACGTCATGATGTATACATCACACCTAGTTCTAGGTCCTAAGAAATTTTTTCTCCAAATTTTTTATTTTTCCCTTGAAATGAACCTTCTAAACAACCCATATTCAAAAAATTTGATCAAAATACATTTTGTAGCTATTTTTAAAAAATCCACAAAAAACTGCTGGCGCATACCCTTATAAATAAGTATTTTGACCAGTTTTTTGTGGATTTTTTTAAAATAGCTACAAAACGTATTTTGACCTGATTTTTTGAACATGGGTTTATTGGAAGGTTAATTTCAAGAGAAAAATAAAAAATTTGGAAAAAAAAAGTTTTTAGTGCCTACAACTAGGTGTGATGTATAGAGCATGATGTAGGTGAGCCTTCTCCTATATATATATATATATATATATATATATATATATTTATTTTGGAGGATTCTCAGGTGAGGACCTCATTTTTGAGTCTGCATTTTTTGTAAAATGGTAAAAAAAAAATTGGGGTTGATTTTTTTTTTGATAGGTTTTTACCCCCCCCCCCCCCCCTTCCCAAACAAACAAAAAAAAAGGGTCAATGTTACAGTTTTTAAGCTTTTTAAAAAACTGTCAAATATTGACCCATTTTTTTAAAATAGCAAAAAGAAAATCATTTTGGGCTGTTTTTTTTTTGGGGGCTGATTTTTTTTTGGGCTCCCTGAAATGTTTAAAACCCACCCAAAAAAAAAAACAACCCATTTTTTTTACCATGTTCAAGAAATGGTCCGTATGAGAGAAGGCCTCTCTCTCTATATATATACACATTAACTATTTGCAACTTTTTTCACAAAAATTTGAATGGGTGCTGATATTTCTTATACTCTTGTGCTGGTAGAAATAATGTTATGTTATGTGATGGGTGCCGAGAGCTTGTTATTAAAGAATATAACCCCTCAGTCCCAAATTGATTGGCATGTTTCCCTTTTTAGTATGTCCCAAATTAATAGTCATGTTTCTAAAAATAGTATATAATTTCATGTTACCCATCTGACAAATACCCATGAGAGAATGATAGAAGTGCATGTCTTGCATTCAAGGTATTTATCATTTTTAGGAGGATAAATTTAGAAAGTAATATTTTTTGTCAAATTTTTTACTATTAATTTGGGACAGAGGGAGCATTATTTTTCTAAATTTTAAAAACTATTATAGGACATGGCACCAATATACAGTTTTAGTAATTAAATTATACTCTCTTTGCATGACCTTACCGAATTCAACGACATGCTGAGACATAGAATGTAATTCTTAGATTGCTTCTGTTAGTTTTCAGACATTGGCCACGCCAATACCCTTCAACGAATTTGTCTTCCTCTCAACATATAGACTAGTTAATAGCTTATTCACGGAGAATTTCACTGACGCCGAAAATGTTGGAAAATGGTTATGGCAAAACCTTCTTTTGGCAACTTTGATTTAAAAATTAAAGACAATGAGTGAGTGAAGGTTTGAAACAGTAACTGTCACATTTCTGTGAAAAGCACCGGGCTGTACACCACTTCATAAATTGCATTTCACATGCTAGTTTCAGTAGAGAAATTTTAAATGAATACACCAAATCTTTCACCGCACCCCTATTTTACGAGATTTGCTCCTCACCCCACTTTTTGTTACCAAATATTTTTATGTAACATGCTAAGTGAGGTGAGTTTATATATAATGTAACTACACGAAAACAAATGCAATAATTAACTTAGCTAGTATTTGGAAATTATACACAAGTATATTGAGAGCAAAACAGGTGGGGTGAGGTGAAAGATTTTTTAGAGGGCATTTTAGTTTTATAAACACACACTGCTGATTAATCTAAAATCCGAATGGTTATTTTGTTAAACATTTACTAAGAAATATACACACTTTATATTATTTGTATAATGTAAATGTTTTTGTTGTGATACATGAAATACGAAAATACTAGCAAGAATTCTTCGAGAAGGACATTAAAGTAATTGCTTCACCATATCATTTGTTATGAATATCTATTCCACAGTACTGAAATCATGAATCATATCACGTATCGAAAACCCCATGAACCGTTTACCTTGTTATATTTTAAGATATGGTATAGAGAAAACATTATATTAAGTAATTAAGCTTAATAATCTGTAACCAATGTAAGACATGATTATATCGTCTAATAGTAAGATATCTACCTCTGTGGGAAAAAAAATTGTTCAGATCCTGCTGTAATATCGTGATTATAAGAATATTAGAGTAAGATAAACTAAGATAGTAAGAATATATTAAACAAAATAAATTCTCATTTGCATTAGGGTAAAGAGTCAACTTCACATCATGTTAATGTTTGGAAAGTGTATTGTGGCACAAATACAAAGTCCCACATTGGTTGAGAAATGTTTCAACATGGGCTTGGATCCCCTTAGTGCATTACTTTTTAAGTGGAAAACCCCAAACTTGAGGATGTCCATTGGGCTTGCCTATTGGACCCAAAGACTAAGTTGGGGACCATATTGGCACTAGCTGTACAAGGTGATCCAAAATCCCTCATAGTTAATATGGACCAATACAGTATCACAATATGGATAATTACGAATATAATACGGACCAGTACTGACCAGTATGTTTACGATAAATTGCTATTTGCCATGCAGGTATGCAATATATATTGTTTTGTTGCTGTATCATCATCATCATCATCCTTGCCTTAATCTCATCATATAGGGTCGGCCACATGGATTCACCTTTTTCATTCTAATCTATTATATGCATTATTATCATTCAAGTTTAATTCCTTAAGGTCTCTCTTAATAATTTCTTCCCACGATAGTTTAGAGTGACCTCTTTTTCTTTTACCCTCTATTTCCAACAATCTTCCTCTTGTTATAGGGGCATCTACTGGTCTACGCAACACATGCCCATACCACCTAAGTCTACTTTCTCTTAATTTATCGTTAATGGGAGCTACTCCTAACTTTTCACTCACATATTGGTTTTTAATTTTGTCCTTTCTAGTAATTCCTATCATCCACCGGAGACATGTTTCTCCTTTAACGCTCAACACTCCGCTCCATACAAGATCCCTGGCCTAATAACTGTTCTATAAAATTTTCCTTTTAATTCATTGGTTATCCTCTTATCGCATAACACTCCACTCGCTTGTCTCCATTTCATTCACCCAGTTGATATTCTACTCCTAATATCCTCGTCAATATCCCCATTACTTTGTAACATTGAGCCTGGATAACAAAATTTATTAGTTTGGTTTATCACTTTTTCTTCAATCTCTAACATTATGTTACTCGACGCCTCATTATTAAATTTACACTCCATAAATTCCGTTTTATTTTTACTGATTTTTAGACCTTTAGACTAAGGCTTTTCTGCAAGTATCAACTCTCATCGCTAAGCTTTCCTTTGAGGTGTCTATTAAAACTATATCATCCGCAAACAACATATACCATGGGACATCTTCTTGTATTTCCTTTTTAATCTCATCCAAAACTACGGCAAATAAATAAGGACTTAAGGCCGATCCTTGATGTAAACCCACTTTAATTGCAAAGTCATTAGTTTCTCCACATATAGTCCTTATTCTAGTCTTTGTGTTATCATACATATCTTCAATAACTTTAATATAACATATAGGGATTATTTCTCTCTTTAAAGCCCATCAAATTATATCCTAGGTACTCTATCATAAGCCTTTTCTAAATCTATAAAGACCATATATAAGTTTTTATTCTTACTTTTACATTTCTCCATTAACTGTCTTAATAAGTAAATAGCTTCCGTGGTGGATCTCCCTGGCATAAATCCAAATTGATTTTCCGAGATAGTTGACTCATTTCTTAATCTTTGTTAAATAACTTTTCCCATAATTTCATAGTGTGACTCATCGGTTTGATTCCTCTGTAATTACAGCAGTTTTGTATATCCCCTTTATTTTTATACAACAGTATTATGGTGCTTTTCCTCCACTCATCCGGCATGTTTCCTTCTCTTAAAATTTTATTAAATAAGCTTGTTAACCATTCTACCCCTATACTTCCAAGGTTCTCCACACCTCTATGGGTATTTGAAATGTATTTTATCCGGACCAACCGCTGTATCCTATCATATAATTTGAAATGTATGAAAAACTATGATCTATGCTTCATACATCCACAATCTTGTCACCTGGATTAATTTCATTGGCTAATGTACAGATTGGGGACCCCTAGTTGATGTTCTTGGTTATTGTTTCCTAAATCTTGGAGCGAAATACCAACCTGCTGAAGACTTCACAAAATGGATTCATAAAGGACCAAAACCCATTTATATTGGCTTTGGGAGCATGGTATGATGATTTGACTTAAATCTAAGTATATATGAAGTTTACCTTCTTTTTTTGGCTTTTTATATTTGTAATTTTGTTGACTCTACTTGTGATCATTAATTAGATCAGTTAGTCATCTGAGACCTGGCATGTTTACTTAAAATGTACAAGTTTTAAGCTTCAGATTAATAGAATGACATTCAATCATGGCGGACGAGATGCCATTTATAATGTTAAATGCATAAAAAGCTATGCTAAATGCAGTTTTTATTGATGTTTGATTGATGATTAATACTTAAAAAATTGAAAAGGAATGGAATACATAGATTATCTAATAGGTCTGTGGCATTTGGTCATTAGGGTCTTTAAAATTAACATTCCTAGGCTTTTAAAATTTGTAATCCTAATGATATAACTAAACGAAAAAGGATACCATTATACAAAAGACTTAGTAGTCTAAAATATATATAAAATGAAATATATTTTGTTGTAATTGGTCATCACACATTTGGAGATGTGATCATATTTGAAACATATTGCTATCAGGTGGCTTGATGAGCATGAAGGCCAGAAGTCCACATAAAAGAGTTACAGTTCTCTTTAGTACTCTGAATCTTGATAAATTTGAGATGAGACTCATCTGTATGTAATTATTTAGAATTGACTGAAAACCATTGATATAAGAATGTAATATCGTACGGGGGGACAAGTAATTAAAATTATTAGTTTTTGGTAGAAAAGAAAAAATTTAGAGTTACACACAAATTCAATAATATTAGAATCATTATATTTTCCGCTATCAGAAAATTTCTTCATTTAAGTTGGATGTTAATTATTTATTTATAATTTCCAGATAGTATGTTTCTTTTATCTACAAACGATTTTGGAGAAGTATAATTGACAGTATTTTACTTATTTCTTGTTAAGCCTCTTGAAGATCCCAAGAAAATTACTGATATTATTTTGGAGGCATTGAGGAATACTGGGCAAAGGGGAATAATAGACCGAGGTTGGGGAGATCTTGGTACTTGTAAGTATCTTCACTTGATTAAGTTCTATAGGGTTCTTTCTTGCTTCTTGTTTCTTATACAGTCTATCTGCTTTATGAAACAAAAAATTACCATGACAGCTTCTATCAGATCCATCTCTTTTAGAACACCAATGAAAGAAAAGAAGAAAGAAACATATTACACTATTCGTTCACCTGATCAGATTCTGCAACTGCAGATGTCCACTTTTCTTATTGCGTAATTTATGTCTCTTCAATATTTTATTGCAGTGCCAGAAGTTCCCGACGATGTTTTCCTTCTAGAGGATTGCCCTCATGATTGGCTGTTTCCTCAATGTTCGGCTGTGGTCAGTTTTATTTTTTTGTTAAAGTTTAATTAGCGATCCTTGTATTTATATATTTTTAAGGATCAAATACCAAAAAGTCTCTCAAACATTTTTTAATACACATTTAGTCCAAGCCTTTTATTTTGTACCAAAAAGTCCCTTATTCTTTTATCTTTAAAGGTCCGCGCCAGCGGGTATGGTAAAGCCTTTTTGGCATGGTGAAGGACTTTTTGGTGCAAAATAAAAAGGTTTGGACTAAACATGTATTATAAAAAGTTAGAGGGACTATTTGGTATATGCCCCTATTTTTAAATTATTTCTTATTTTGGGGAGAGTTGGGTTTGCAGGGTGGGATAGAGAAATTCTGGTTGAGACTGTAGGTTATAAGTGAGGTGAATGTTGAAATGTGCTCATATATCTAACCCACAGACCTGTTTGGCAATGTTAAGTCATGAAATAATTTTTTAGAGAATTTGCAGTGCTATTTTCTATTAGTAGTGATTATTGACAGGATATGGTATATTAACACTCTTTTGTTAAGCAGTGTAGAGTTGCTGATTCATCTAAAAGATCATTAAGTGGATGTTATATTACTATAAACTTGCAGGTTCATCATGGTGGTGCTGGAACAACAGCTACTGGGCTAAGGGCTGGGGTAATATACATATTACTTAAAATTTCATTTTATCATATTTTGAATCTTGATTACTTATGAGGATGCCTCCATATGTGATGTTACAATATGCTTGCAAGGTATTTAAATTTATGAAAGGGGAAAGTGCAAAAAAAAAAGAAGTACGTTGCTTTGGCAAGAAACCCTCCCGAACTATTTTAAAGGAAGAAAATACATCCAAAGTGTGCATATCGTAAAAACCACATATTTCATGTGGATGTGATTGGGAAAGAGAGGGGAGGAAGTTGCACTTTACACTTTTTGAAAGTGAATCTTGCACATCCGGATATTTATTAAATATAAATATTATTATTATTTTAGCTATAGTAGATATTAGATTATTTATTTAGATAATAATTAGGATTTATCTTTTAGTTAGTTGTCTATTTTAATTAGGTTATTTAGTTCCATTTTAATCAGGGGACTTGCTTCCACGTTTAAGATTATCTATAAATAAGGCCTTTGGCTCTCTCTTGTAATCAATTGATTTATTAATGAAATTTGAGAGAAACTATGTTTTGATTATTATTTTTGTTTGTGTGTTCATGTGACAATTCCGCTGCGTTTCCCATCAAATTGGTATCAAAACTACACGTGTGTGTCAATCATATGTGTGTATCAAAGTCACGAGCTATGGCACGCGCTTGGGGAAACCTATCGTACTACGCGTACTCAGCTACGATCAATGCTTCAAAACCAACCATCACAATTGCGCCACCACCAGCGGTGATTGGATTTGATTTCATGGCTGCGTTTCAAGAGTTGAATGAACAAATAGAGATTTTGAAGGTAGAGCGGCGGCAAGAATTCATCCGGCCGGTGCAACGGTCTAAGGAAGTGGGATTTTGGCTCCTCCTTCCTCTAAGATCTAATCCGACAGAGTGTCGGGAGCATTCGCTAAAGCTAGGCGACTCTCACCGGCTCAAAATAGACCACCCAACCGCCATCAAGCCCATGCGACCCAGATTTGGGCCCGAAATCAGCCCGATAGACCCGCGAACCTCCAATCGAGCACAACCAACGATCGTTCTACCTTTCTAGCCTCCGACGATGAGTTTCGGACACTTGAGATTGTCGTTCGGCCTCCGGCAGCTTTCAAGGAGATTGGGTTGGGTGGAGAGTCATTTGAGGAGTGTGGAAGAAGTGACAGCTAGGGTTTGTGATAAAGAGGAGGGAGTTAGGGTTTCTCAAGAGAAGAGGGACACAAAAGAGTTATGGGCTTGGTTTGGAGCATTTGAGGCTGACGAGTCAATTAAAGGGTTTCGGCTGTTAGATTATATGAAAGAGTGTTGGTTTTAAAAGTCGTGGGCTGCCAACTTAAAGATTTGGGCCTAACTACAAATGCTGGCAATTTGGGCCTAAACCAGTTTGATTTTGTCCCAAATTTCAATGGATGCAAATTATATTATTTGGGCCTCGAAAAATTGAAGAAACATATTTTGAGCGCCAAATTAAAAACTCGATTTATTCCCAATACTTATATACTTGGTAGGGCTGTAAACAGATATTCGAAAATCCGCATCCGCCCGATATCCGAATCCAAATTTGCGGATATTTATCCGAAAAAATGGAAATGGATACGAATATGGATGCTCGCTCTATAAAAATATCCGAGAAAACGGATACGGATTAATCCGTATCCGATGCGAAGTATCCATGATGTGTATGGGATCTCTAGGGACACGTGGTGCGTGGTTGTGCCTATGGAAGAAGACTATCTTTTATTTTATATTTTAGTTTAGGGTTTAATTGTCATTTTCCTTTTTTTTTGTGTCTAATTAGTTTCCAAGTATGTTTGACTAATATGTCATTTTTGGTTATTAGTTGCCTTTTTTTAGTCATTTTGGGTCTTAGCTTGATTAGCAAGCTAATCTCTCCTATAAATAGGCTCCTTGACCCTTATTTGTAATCAACCTTTAATATTGAGAATTGAGAATAGAGAGAGAAAGAAACCCATTTTATTTCTTTAGTTGTTGTTGTGTAGTGTAACAATAACGCTTCCGCATTTGAAGATTTACATCAAATTGGTATTAGAGCTCGACTTGTTCTTGGTGTTCGTCGGGGTGCATGAAGCGGGTCACGAGTAGAGATTCTAACTCCGGCAACCCTTCAATCGAAAGATTTGATAAATGTCGAAAAGAGAATCGGGTGAATGGAAACCCTAAATTCCATCACCACTAAAAGAGGGGATACCACCTCTTTTAGCTCCTCCACCTCCACCTCCATCTCCACCACCACACCATCCTCTATCTCCACCTCCTACCGCCACACAACCATCACCCCGTTAAAATGAATCTCCGTCTTCATTTTTTCCCAACCCCAACCCAAGAAAACCCACCACCCCAAAATTAAAACCCTAACACCAAAAAATCAAGAACCTCCATAAACTTAACCCTAATCAGCCATACCTACTGCCGCCAAACACCCAACACTCCTTTTGCCCCCGATCTTCCCACAACACCTCTAAAAACAACCCTACCAAGCCAAGAAACCAACCCCACTGGCCGGAATAACCAGCAGCAACCGTCGACCACCCCAAAAGGTCTGGCCGACCTTGTTTCTATCCGAAACAGCCCCAGCAGCCCCTATCCACTTCCGCCAACAACCAACCCACCTCCCAGGCCTCCGATCTTACCTTGCGGCCCTTCAAACCACATATCGACCACCCCAAAACCCTCCGCTCTAACCTTCATAGAATTCGGCCAGCCCTATTGGTTGCCGACAGCCCTGCTGTCCCCGACCGACCCCTGATTTGACTCCGAAACAGCCCCAGCAGCCCCTCTCCCCTCCGAACAGCTTCCGGCCAGACCCTCATGCCATTTCCGGTGCAAAAATACCCCCAAAACAACCCAAAACCCACCAATCAGGCCCCCTACCTGATCAGCCCCAACACCTCCCAAAACCCATTATTTTTTTATCTGGATAGCCTTCCTCTTACCCCTAGGGCAGCCCACTTCTAGGGTTTGTCCTCCCACCCTTTTCTTGTCCACAAATAACAACCCAACCCTCATCCCCTTCAAGAAAACCCAAGAAAACAGCCCCACCCCTCTTTTTAACCCTATTTCCCCCTTTCCCACTCGTTAATGCCCAACCACAAGTCAATTCAACCCAAATTGGGCCTGCCTTACTTCAACCTGATCTCACCCACCCTATTGACCTCTATTCCGGTCAATTTTTGACACAACATATGACTTTCATGAGAAATGTACCTACCGGGGATACGTTTTTTGACTATTTGCCATTTTTGGGCCCGGTTTTCCATGATGTCGCCGTCTTCATTTCTCTTGTTTCGCCATTGTACTCGCAAAGGTGCGGTCGCCGGAGTTACCGTCCGGTCAGATTCAAGAGTCCACCAAGCCAAGTTGCAACCATGTGCCTCTGGTGTTGATAAGGCGGAGTGGTCGTCAGTTTTTGGTTGCTCGGATTCTGTAGGGAGGCATCGTTGAGATTTGAGTATATTAGCCCATTTGTTGAAGGTCCACATGGGTCTAATCGAAGTTCAGCCGGTCCATTTGCGTGTTGGATTTGATTTGAGGTTTTGCTTTACTTTGGGAGATAACACTTGTACCCACACATGTTCATGTGGCATTGATGACTCACCCTCCAAGCTCGAGGACGAGCTTTTTCGAAGACGGGGAGAATGATGTGTATGGGATCTCTAGCGACACGTGGCACGTGGTTGTGCCTACAGAAGAAGACTACCTTTTATTTTGCATTTTAGTTTAGGGTATAATTGTCATTTTCCTTTATTTTTAGTGTTTAATTAGTTTTCAAGTATGTTTGGGACTAATATGTCATTTTTGGTTATTAGTTGTCTTTTTTAGTCATTTTGAGTATTAGCTTGATTAACAAGCTAATATCTCCTATTTACCCCTTGGCCCTCATTTGTAATCAATCTTTAATATTGAGAATTGAGAATAGAGAGAGAAAGGAACTCATTTCATTTCTTTAGTTGTTGTTGTGTAGTGTAGTTGTTGTGTAGTGTAACAATAACGCTTCCGCATTTGAAGATTTACATCAATCCATTTTACCGGATATCCATATCTGTCAAACATATGTTTAAAATATTATCAATAATATTAGTATTAGTATTACTAATAAAATAAATATTACTAATTATATTAGTATTAGTATTACTAATATTAGTATTAGTATTTCGAATGATATTAGTATTAGTATTAGTATTACTAATAAAGTATAGAGATGGTTTTGATTGTGATGAGAACTGAAGTTAACAACATGTATATTATATACAAAATAAAAATATCAGTATGTTTTGAAGACTAAAAGGTTCATAAGGTTATCATTCTCAATAAATTTAATTTAATCTAAAAGGTGCATATTTATATCTACTGTTATGGAATGCTACTGTTATTTTTTTTTGATGGCTTTAAACTTATATGGTTGTAAAGTATGGATGGCTATAAGCCATATTATCATTATGGAATGCTACTATTATTATGGAAGCCATAATTGTTGATGTTAGGAGGTAGTAATGTTGTTATATATTTATTTGGATTGGATTAATTTTTTAATAATTATTTTTTGCAGTGGTTAAACAATGTAAACGGATACGGATATTATCCTAATCCGAGGTATCCGAGCGAATACGGATATAGATAGTTGTTTTAACAATCCGGGCGGATACGGATACGAATACGGATAGTGTATCCAGATAGCGGATATGGATATAGAAAACATGGTATCCGATCCCTATCCGTCCATTTACCACCCTTAATACTTGGCATGGGTGGATTCAGATTTTTGTGTCGGTTTGAGAGGTTCGTTGGCCTGTGATGATGGCGTAGACGTGTTCAATTCAACCTCATAGTGCCCGGGATGATCTTTTCAAGGAAGGGGGGAGTGGCGCTGACGTGTGCATGGGAAGTTGCCAGGGTGGGGTCATTTATTTTTCAGCATGTTTATTTTTATTTTAAGTATTTTATAAGTAGATAAATATTATTTATTATTAGTATTATTAGAGATAATTATTAGGTGTTAAAAGCCTATCTTAATTTGGTTACCTTTTATCTTTTATTTTCCTATTTTGATTAGGATACTTGCTCCCCAAGTTTAGGATTATATATAAATAAGGCCTTTGGTCATCTCTTGTAATCAACTTATTATTAATGAAATTTATGAGATTTGAGAGATGATTGGCGAGAAAATATGGTTCGATTATTATTATTATTATTATTATTATTATTATTATTATTATTATTATTATTATTATTATTATGTTTATTATGTGTTCATGTGTGTGTCAATTGCGTTGCGTTTCACATCAGACGCATCCGGATATTTATTAAATATAAATATTATTATTATTTTAGTTGTAGTGGATATTAGATTATTTATTTAGATATTGATTAGATAATAATCATGATTTATCTTTGAATTAGTTATCTATTTTAATTAGGTTATTTAGTTCCCTTTTTAATTGGGAGACTTGCTCCCCAAGTTGAGGGTTATCTATAAATTAAGCGTTTGGCCCTCTCTTGTAATCAATCAATTTATTTATTAATGAGATTTGAGAGAGATGATTTGACAGAAAATATGGTTTGATTATTATTTTTATTCATGTGTGTCCATATGTTTGTCAATTCTATTGCGTTTCACATCAGAATCACTTATGAATTGAGCAAGATAGTTAACTGAACATTGTAGAAAGTTGAAAACAATCTAGTGATGGAATCAGTGCCATTTCAAGCTGAGAATTGAAGCATTATGATAATAGATTTGCTTACACAAATGTTGTACTGAAGACTAATTATGTTGACATTATGATATGCAGTGTCCGACAACCATAGTGCCATTTTTTGGGGATCAATTTTTTTGGGGAGATAGAATATATAAAAAAGGACTAGGGCCCTCACCAATCCCTATAGCTCAGCTCAGCGGTGAAGCCCTTTCAGACGCAATAAGATTCATGCTCCAGCCAGAGGTAATTAATTTAGGTGTGCGTGTGTGTCCCCCCACTAACAGAGTTTCTAAAAGGCAATTTGTCTTAAATATTTGAAGCAACTTCTATTGTCGCCTTCAAATGTAAATTGACAGGTATTATGTGGTCATTTTGGAATCTTCTACTTAAAATGTTAATCCAAGTTTTATATGCATCATTCTAACTATTTTTAAAATTTTCCCCAGCTCCAAATTGATTTATTCAAGTACAAATGAGGCAATGGAAAGCCCTTTTTACTCCATGTCCTTTTATTTCATCTTCATGAGTAAGCTATTTATAGAATATAGATAGTTATAGTTCCATCCTCAATGTCAATAGCTTACTGCAAGTGGAGAACTGCTGAAATACACGTAACTTTGTACCATAAGTATCCTTTACTTCCAAACAAAACAAATCCCTTTATTGTCTCAAAACAAGATAAATGTTTTTAAGGCGAGAACTATGAGAATCATGCACAAGTTTACAGACAACCCCCCAATGCATAAGTGATTTTTTGAGAATCTTCTTAATCACTAACACCAATATGCATGTGTTTTTCGAAAAAGCCAAAAATTGTATTTTCTCTTGGAGATAATACAGTAATTGTCAACTCTAGCCCCAATCCCAATAAAATATCTCAAAGGATCCAACTCTTTGATCTTACATTCCCTTTAGCTAATTGTGTCATGAGTTTGGACATTTCCTCGGCATTATCACCCTCTAGGATGTCATCTACATAAACAATTAGGATAGGGATCTTCACATCTATACATTTAACGTAAATGGCATCAAATGGGAGCAAGAAAAGATAATTTCTCTTTAAACTCTCTCAAATCTCAGTATCTCATAATGGAAGAATGCCCCAAATGAGGCTACAAAAGGGTATTTATAGAAAGGAGGTTGTTTGGCCTCTAAGCTAAGAATCTAATTACATTTATGTTCCTAAGAGCCAATAACCTTCCTTCTTCTAAATACTAACAAAAAAAGGAAAATACAATGAAATACTAAAAATAAAAGATAGACTAAAAAATAACAAAAATACAATAAAACCCTAAAAATACTAAAAATAACCCCTAATTCTTCACACATCATTCTCTCTGCCTTCGAAAAAGTTCTCCTCCAACTTTAAGATTGAGGTCGAATGCAAAAATTCCCAAAATTGCGGAAAAGACAAATTGTGGGGCCAAAACGTAATTTCTGAAAATTTGAGGAAGATTCTGCAATTATTGCATCAAACTTCATCTTCTTCCTCATGCCACTTATGTCCAGCACTAAAATTATCTACACACGGGGTTAAAAACCAAGGTTTTGGTACCAAACCCTAGTTCGTGCAATTGTTTGTGGGTTCTGTGACACCCCGCCTAATTAAATACCAAGCGATCACTCCTTTATTAAATTAAATCAAGGTAAACAGTTGGTTCATTCTCAGCATCACTGTCGATAAAAATAAATTTTCCAATTAACACCCTAAATAATTAAGCTAAGTGTCAAAAACATTTTTCATACAAACTTTCCAATTTTTTTATTTATTTAAGAAAAAGATTTATTTATTTAAAACAACATTCCTACAATTAAGAATCACATCACAGTAAACCAGAATATAAAACATTCGTCAATCGAATGTCCACATATGAAAACTAAAAATCACAAATCCAAACTGAATGAATCCCATAGAACAATACTGGAAATAACTGAAATATAAATGTCCCAACAACAACTGAAATAATGAAAAGGGCGACACGTGCCCAATAAATGAGAATGCTAGAATGGAGTCAATAAAGGAAGCCGTCTACGCAAGTGACCTGCAACTCCCACCTAAGCTGCAGCACGCTCCTCTCAAGGGATCCTAAGCAAGACGCCCCTGTGGCTGGGCACCTGAAATATATACATATATATACAAGAGAGAGAGAGAGAGAAAAAGAAGCGGGTCAGAGCCCGAAAGTGTGTTTGATTTAAAAAATACGTTTAGCAAGTATTTAAATTGATACAGGCCAATGCAACAACATATTAGTGCGTCACTCTCTTGAGAAATACTCACCTCTCTTCTAATGTGCACACCTATCGCACTAACCTTCCCAACGGTTTTGTTTTATCAATTAACGCACTAGTCTTTCTAAAAGATTTAACTTATCTTAGATTACTCGTAAGATTTTCAATTCAACGATTCCATTAAAAATGTTCCAAATGGTAACCAAAGTTCTCCATTATAACTTTATAAAATCAATAAGTTTTCCGGTGACATATTATACTTTCTCAAAACAAGTATTCATAATTTAGTCCTGAATTATTCCTCACTTACTACGTTACAACAACAGTTTAAATCCCTCAATCCAGATATATATATAAAGCACTCGTATAATATATATATATATATATTTTAACAGCACCAACATATAAACTATGGTGTAGGCATACTCTGCTTTCTTTAAACAAGCATTTAAAATTTTTAGTCATCAACCATGTCCTACATATCAAATCACGGTAGGTAGTTCCAAATTTCAGAGTTTCATATATATATTAACTACTCGTATAATATATATTATAACAACACCCCCAACTAAATTATGGAGCGGGCATACTCTACTATCCAAAGCCCCATATCACTCATATTAAGGGGAATACATTCGGAATCACTCTCGAAATGTATTAACAATACATACACAAACAATATTGAGGCGAAGAATAGATTCCAAGTCTCTAAGAGGATGGCACATGCCTGCGTCTCTTAGGACCGTCTGAACTATCATGTCGATAGCCTGTACCAAGGACATCTATCTTCTAGGGTACAAGTCAATATCCCCCATAAAGGTCCCATCGAGATAAGACTTGTCCCAGCGCGGTAACCTCAGGGATAGCAAGTAGCGTGGGCATGATTTTCACACATAGATAGTATATGCATACACAATCATATAACTATACTAACATTACCATATCAATATTAGGTAAATTCTCAATTCCCATAATTTCGACATTTCCATATTATCATTTTATTAGTATCGCGTATAAGGGTTCGTCTCTAACCTTAATTCGAAGTATTCTTCCATCTTATTACGTAACTCACATGGACTCTCTCTTCCCAAGTATAAAATTCAGTAGGTGTCCTATTTACGTTCCAACGTAACCCTCTTATGTAACTTTCCCTTTAAAACAATAATTTATCCAACCTAAGGTAAATACCCCATAAATACCATCCTCGTCGAATATTAAAGATCCCAACATCTTTTCATATACCCTACTGGTCCTCAATGTCTCCCAAATTACTTTATTAAGAATGCCCAATAATTATTTCATGATAAACTTAATTTAACTAATTAAACAAGGGAAATAGGAGTCTGCCAGGAGGGGTCGATCGATCGAAGCTTGGGGCTCGATCGATCGAACCTTCGATCGATCGAAGCTCTAGGCTCGATCGATCGATCAAGCAGGTCTGGGCAAAATTCTGCAGAATGAAGTTACGGGTTTCACTAAACTTCTTCATCCAAAACTATGTTTTTCCATTCCAATCGTCCCAAAAATCCTACTATCATCATTATAACATTATACCAAGTGTTTATAACGTAAAGCATGTGTATAACTATCATTAAACATGGATAATCAACTCAAAATCCCATCTAATCATCAAGAACCCTAGAGTTTTCCCTAATCAAGGTTCTAATCTGTTTTTACCAGAAATTCCTTCTAATATATCATCAAAATTTTGTGGGTTATATTCCTCTACATGGCAAGGGTTCCAGAATTTCCATATAATCAAAACTACATGCATTATCCTAACACAATTTGAGTTTTCTTCCATAGTTTCCATCTCTAAACAATCCTAGACTAATATGAAGATTGCATTAACGAAAATACGCAAGTCAAATACTTGCCTGGGATTTTTGGTATGCAGATTCACGGCTGATTTTGGTATGGCTGCGTTCCTTGTCTCGCGATCTACGCGGTGGTGGTGGTGGTGGTGCAATCCGGTGGCTTTTTGGCCTTGAATTGCCTTGGAGCTCTCTCCTCTCTTCTCCAATGGCCGTCACTTGATTTCTGAATGTTCTAACCCTAAAAGGCTAACCTAATGGCTGATATAGGTTGCTGAAATTCGTGGGTTTAATTACCCAATTATGTAAAATGACTAAAATGCCCTCCCGGGGTACTAATTAGGCCTAAAAACGCCCCGAGACCCAAACTAAACCCCCGGGTACACTTTTCTGACTATCTCGACCCTTCCGGACGCGTTGGCGCACTCAAAACGACCATACGAACAACTTATAAAATATTCACTTTTTATATAACAAAATTAGTCCCGACGTGACACGGGCACGTCCCGACTTAAATTTCCGAAATAGTCATTTAATTCACTCATGACATTCAATATGACCAATATAATATATATTACTTTGCTCATAAGTAATATTCAACAAATTTCCCATATTTACTAACTCTCGTCACGTTAATAATTAGAACATAATTAATTTCCGGATTTTTATTAAATAAACATTCTCATTAAATTTAGTAAATCCCCAAATTAATATAGCATAAAAATACGGGGTATTACAGGTTCCACCTAGGGAAAAATATTGATTGGGTAGTATGGGAGGGGGTTGGATCAAAAGGGGTTGAAATTGGAGTGACTTTGTGGGAGAGGGGTTCTTGGCAATTTTGGAGGTTTGGGGTGGATTGACTTAGGGTTTCAAAGGGTGGGGGATGTGCTTGAGGGTTTCCAAATACGAGAGGAGAAATGGGGAGGCTAGGGTTTGTTTGGGTGGGTTCTTGGATAAGGGAGAGTAGAAGCCCTAGGGTTTCTTAATCAAAATCTTGATGGGATTGAACTTGAGGGGTTTGGGTAAAAATGGGTTGAGATGGGATTGAATTTGGGGGAGAATGGTTCTTGGTTAGTTTCGGTTGGATCTGGCGGGGACAATTTCTTGAATTTTTGGAGGATCTTGAATCGTGAGAGGGGTGGATTTCATCCGGATGGGAGTAGAATGGATTGAAATCTGTTTGGATAGGCCTTCGAGGTTTCGCGTTGACCCGCTTAGGGTTCTTGAGAGCATCAGAAGGTGATTCTGACCTGCTTGGACCGGGTTTTGCTGCTGCCGGAGTCGCTGTCCAGGCATGATGGCAGTGAGGCCCTGGTCGGCCACCAGAGTGGTGTCGGAATGAACCAAAGGTGTTAGACGACCCTTGGTAGGATTGTCTGGCCATTGGTGGCCTCGGCTCATGTCGACTGACTTGTCAGAAATAGCTGGCGGCTGAATCGGACCCGTTTGGCCTTGAATATGGGTCACCCTGCTTCGGAGGTTATAACTAGTTGTCGAGACTTGATTTTCTGTAGGCTGGGGTACGATCGGCCTTGGATTGGTGGAGTTTGGAGTCAAGCTAGGGTCTGGATGTGGTATTGTGGCTGGGCGGAACTGGTTTGGCCAGTTTCGGCCTGCCTTGGGTGGGTTTTGAGCTGTTCGGCCAGTGGTTTGTGATGGAGGGGTGTTTCTTGATCCGGTGGTGGGGGAAATAGGGTTAGCGTTTTGATTTTTTTGGTGTAGAGATGGGAAATGGGTTGCGGAAGCGTGGGTGGAGAGATTTTGGGGGCTAGGGATAGGGTTAATGGAGGTGGATGGCAATTTGGGTGGTGGTGGGTTTCGTGCATTGAACTCATCCATTTGGGCCTTCAATTGTTTGAAGGCTTCCATGAGTTGATCGAAAGGATTTGTTGCGGAGGTATTCATCTTTTCTTGGACCCACCTTGACGTTGTTTACGAGTTTTTGTTTTTTTACAACGCCTCTAGGCTAAGAATCTAATTATATTTTTGTCCCTAAGAGCCAATAACCTTCCTTCTAAATACGAATGAAATACTAAAAATAAAAGAAAGACTAAAAAATAACGAAAGTACAATAAAACCCTAAAAATACTAAAAATAACCCCTAATTCTTCATTCACATCAACATTTGATGAACATAGGGCGAGTTGCATCACTGTGTTGGTATCAAAATTTCAATGTGCTTTTAAGAAATTTCTCAATTTCAGTACATAAAGAGCTTTCCTCAACTTACACACATTCCCTTCAATCAAATGAGACGCGAAGTATGATGTAATATAAGTACATACACTTCAATTCTCAATGCATAATAACATTCTTCACATTTAACAAAGGCAATATCCATGCTAAGAAACACCCTTTGGGATTTATGCTGATGGCATCGATATTCGTTTTGAGCGGCTGAGTAACTAATGAATGCACACCACAAAACCGGTCTTAATTTTTCTCGGGATTTCAAACATGAACTGATCAGTCACAATCATACACTGATGAAAAATTAATGAAAGAAACCTTTAAGATAATTTTTTTTGGGTGGGGTGGGGGTAGCGGATTAATAAGTTCAAGTAGTGCGCTAAGAAGATAAATTTTCCCCCCAAAATTACGAGGACCTGATTGTAAGCATCTAGGAATGAGCAACCTCAACAGGGTGACTATTTCTTCCGCGCAGATATACCATTTTGTTATGGGGTGATTTGGTGAATAATGCTATTCTCACATAGATACACACGAAATGTCCCATTAAAATGATCAATTCCATCTTCATTTTTAAGGATTTTGATTTGGGAATTAAACTGACCATTTTGGGATGTTTTTGAAACATGAACGACAAACATAAGAATTCAACAAAGGTCACAAACTAACAGTATCCCATTGTCGAAACATTAAGCAGATCCAATGTTTAAAAAGGCGTGAGGTGGAGGCGAGGCGTTTTGCCTGAGCGAGCATCGAGGCTTAAGCCTCAAATTTAAAAAAAAAAATCCATAAATTGTTATAAAAACAATTTCAATAAATCACAAAAAATAATGAAAAATAACAATTTTCACCAAAAAGATCCATTTTAATATCACTAGCATTAAAATAAGTCTAATATCACCAAGAGAAACTAGTGTATCATCATCAAATAATTAATTATTTAGTACATGATGTTGTTGATATATTTGGTATATTATATATAATATTATTAAGTATATTTATTTAAATCAATAAATATATTTTCTGGATCATAATCAAGTAACTAATTATTTAGTTCATATTGATTCAGAATTTCGTGCGAAAAAACTATATGAAAATATTTTTATCAATTACATAATCAAATTAGTACATATATATCCATATTTATTCAAAGTACATATCCCAATGATCATAATAAAATAGTATCAAGATCAACGTACTCGAATAACCAGTGTTTTCCATCTTTTCAGTTGAAAGATGCTGAGGAAAATAAATATCACTAATCAATTCGTGGATTTACTAATACTCTGTAAAGAAGATTAGTAGAAAATTTTGAAGCAACAGAGAATATTTCATAAACAGGGGACAAAGAAGTATCTTTCACTCTTATGTTATCCCTATTAGGGCATGGGATGAACATGAAAAAAGACTCAAGAGACTTGCACTTGGTTATTAGCTGCCAAATCTAATTATTGAAGGAGTGAAAGAAATGAAACTCATTACCCTCGTATATATTTGTGTTTGGAAATACTATACGTAGACGATGTAATAGACAATGTATCAAGCTTAAGTAGATGAGTCATGATGAAAACTGAGTTTGCAAAGGAGCTGTTGTTGCACATTTTTATTTGTCTCGTGAGGAGAAAAAAACTAGCATTGACAGGAAAAAAACAAAGGATAAACAATGTATTGATCGGCTCTGCAAAATGCACTTGAGCATTTTGGGATTTGGTGATTGGCCCTATAAAAAGCTGTTCTGAAATTCTTAACCTTTATGTTGTGGCTTATGTTCAGTATGCCTACTTTATAAAATTTCTGGGATAATTACAGTAATCTCCTGTCTTCGGAAATTACAGTGACCTCCCTTGTGTTAAGAAATTTTCATCTTAGACAGCATTTTCGATCAATTTTGGCAAGCTTTTATGCATGATAAAAATTCTTAAAAGTATAAATTATCTTTATTCTGTGATGTGCTGAAAATATTACAAACAGAGGGGTGGTCATTATTAAGCACCCCAATGTGAGAGGATGTTATTGTAATTTCAAAAGTGCAGGGAGGTCACTTTAACTACCCGAATTCTTAAAGCTTTTTTTTTTAGCTTGAAAAGACAACTATGTTTGCTTATGGTGCATGGAAATAGTCTTGACGATACATTGACTCTCTCAGGTGAAATCTCAAACATTGGAGTTGGCGAAGTTGATTGAGAATGAAGATGGCGTTGCGGCTGCAGTTGCTGCATTTCACCGGCATTTGCCGTCCGAGATGCCATTTCCAAATGCATCTTCCGAAGAAGACGATGATCATCCTAACACCTTGCAGTGGCTCTTCATTAAAATTGGGAAAATTTGCTGTCTTCCCTGTGGTTCTTAGCCTTTTTTGCAGTAACCTATAGCAGTTGTATAGATGTGTTTTTCTTTATTTACATATTTATTTTCTGGTTCTCGGTATGCGTTGAGCGTCTCATTCATTTCATTCATGACTGTCTTGCATAGCTTCTGAATAAAAATAGTTTTTTACCATATTAGGATTATTTTGTCTTCCATTACTGTCTAAAACTAGGCTGACGTTGATAGGCATCGAGCTTAAGCTTGCTTATTTTAATTAATGGTGTTGCATATATTGGTAATGTGATTACATGTTTTGTTTATATTAGAAATAGTGGAATTACCACTCCCATCCCCCCCCCCCCCCCCACCCCCCCCCCCCAAAAAAAAAGAAAGATAAAGAAAAAGCAGTTTTTGTAGGAAAATCCTCTGAACTATGTATTTTGTTGCAAATTCCCCATTTGGGGAACTTTTTAAAACATGTTTTGATGGTACATGGTGTAGAGTGGCGTTAAATAAATTAACCAACACTCTAATAAATTAACCCCACAGATTTGATCAAATATTGATTTATGATTTATCAAGTTTTACTACAATTCAGACCTTACACGGGCTGAGATATTATTACGCGCGATTTAGTATACTGCGTATACTGTGTTCGATAAATTACATTTGACAATATTCTAGTAATGATTTAATTTGTTCATTTAAGATGTCACCACATATATTGCGACAAGTCGCACCATGAATATTGGACACTTGTTTTCACAGATTACATGACGTGTCAAGTCCATTTGAGGCACTTTTGCTATAAAAGAGGGTTTCTCCCCTCATTTGATGGATGATGGTTTTGGGGGCAAAGTAAGGAGAGGAAACCTAACTCTTCTCCCCCACGCACCTCTTGCGCTCCGTTACTGGCTCGATAGTGACTAGCGGATTTTCATAGTTTCATGACGGTGTATGAGCGTTTGGAGGCGGCTAGCCGGATTTGGCACCCCCGCTCACCAAAATCACAAAAAATAGAATTTTTTGGCATATCGTACGGATTCATGAATTACGCAGACTTTGATTTCGCAACGAGACGGATACATAGGCGCAACAACGTTACTCAAGTCTAAAACACACTCAACGCGGTGCTTTTCCAAATTTGCACTCATCTTATATTTGGTGATTTTGCTGGGGAGGTATTTGTGATTTCGGTTGCGTAACGTCTCGTGGAAAAAAATGCATTGTTTAAGAAAATTTTCTGCAATAAAGATAGTTGAAGGATTTTACTAAAGGAATTGCATTGAGTTTTTTTTTTAAATGTTTATAATAAGAATGATTTGCAATTTCAAAACTTGGGTAGAGGTTCCAAGTCTTGAGCCGATGTCAAAATATAGAAGAAAGAACCTCTGTCATTTTGCTCGTAAACTCCACCAAAAGGTCAGGAAAGCACTTCACAGGCCCTCTCATGAGAGTATCAAGTGCCCCAAACTCTCAGAATACGTCAACTCGTAACAGCAATCCCTGCATTACAAAATAGGGACCTCAAAAGTCCTTCCTACAGTCGATCAGACACAAGAAGGTTGTCAAAGAGTTCTAGGCTCCCCACGAAGGTCCGGCACCTCGTCGTGGTAGTAACAGAACAGAGGCACAACAAGGCCTTGCCAAGGTAGAATATACCTCAGACGTGTTCTCCGGACAACAACAAAGCTTGGGCCATATCATATAAGACCGAAATATCCTCGACACCTCATATCACAGCCCCAGACTCAGCAATATGCTCGCAAAACAAGTTGGTCATAGCTTCTCTGATCAGTTTACCAGGTTGATAAAAAGTACGTCCACTATTCTACCAAGCCCCACTCACCAATGGTTAATGTCATTTAATGCTCTCAACAACCATTATCACTCACCTGCAGATCTTCCACCAACACCCCACTACCCTACTTTAGCGGCGAAGCTCAACTATAGCTGCCCATGATTCGATTGTTACTTCTCAGCTACTCTTAGCAGCTCGCTATATAGGGAATGGTTGAGGAAGGTTGCAAAGGATCCAATTCAAGTAATTTGTTTAAGATAACTAGTGTTAAGAAAAATATTTAGCATTTGTACACAACATTTCGACCACTTCCAGCTTTGACATTACAATCTAAGCATCGCATTTATATGACTTAACTTTGTTGTAGACAAGCCCATTAGTTGTTCCTAAGATCTTTACAAAGACCTCAGACTTTGTCGTACCACCTTAGTTGAAGTTTTACCGTTAGTCACTCTTATATCATTCACCTTCATATTGAATATACTAGCGAGAAACACCTTAAAAATGAACATACCTCATCAAAGATACCAAATCACTATATATCATTGTGTCTTTATTATTTCTAACTTAAGAACACCAGCTCCTGCTCCAAGGAGGCACATTTAGTGAGGCTGAAGTCCTAACTGATTTCAGCAAACCATCGCACTTCATGGTTAGAAATATTGGAAAACTTGATAAATTTGTAAGATTTATCTGTCCAGAGAGAAACAACTTTATTCATAAGAGACAAAATTTTCCTTGAACATTGGCATGATTATGCTTGGAGGATTTGGTTTGGGTGACTACATACAAACTTGTTGCAAGGTCGCCCAGAAATTGTGGACCAAGTTGAGTCCATATGCATCCTCAGTAGTGTAATAACTTACATAATCAATTAATGACTCGTGTAAAACTATAAGAGAATTAGGTTGACTTGGAACTTAAACACCCTTCACTGTACATTTTGAAGATGAAGAGTGAATGTGGGAATCGAGCCTCTGATATTTGAGGCTTAGAGCAACCCTTACGGGTAGGGTAAACATGTTTATATGCGGTATATATGTATGTTACGGGTAAGGTAGAAGGCCAAATATAGCGGTTGGCAGGGTAAAAAATAACAAAGATACAATTGGCCTAGTTAGTTTTTTGTGGGGCCCACCCTAAAACGGAACATCTTGTTCCTTGCAAGGAAGGAGAAAAACAAAAAAAAACAAAAAAAAAAGGCTAAAGTGGAACATCATGTTCTGCCCAAGCTTAAACCTATTTCCCCTATTTCCATTTTGACCCCCAAATTATTCAAACTCTTTCAACGGCTATTTATCCAACGGTTATTATTTTTTTTTTTTTTATAAATAGGAGGTTCAAAACACTATCTTCATTTCCATTTATATTTTTATTCTAAACACTCTCTATTTATATTTATATTTTCATTCAAAACACTCTCTAGTTTCTTCATTTTAATTATTACCAAAAATTATTTTTTTAGGTGCAATAAATATTATTTATTTACCCAAAAATAATTTTGAAAATTTTATATTTGCTTAAAAATATTTTGTGATTATTTTACAATGGTTCGAGGTCAAAATATGTCTCAACACGACGATGAAGTATTATGCACCGCTTATGTAAATCAAACAAATGATGGTTTACGAGGAACTAATCAACCTAGCACATTATTTTGAGATGCGGTCGTCGAAGAATATAATACAACGACGGGTATCACTGAACGTCGGACGGGAGCCATCCTACAAACCCGCTATAGCAAAATTTCGAGACACGTAATGTTATATGTTTCTAAATTGAAAGATGCATCGATGACAAATCGTGGTAGTGAGACTGTGAACACAGATTGGGTAAAACTACTTATATCTTTTGTAATATTTTTATAAATATTATTTCTCGTAATTCTGTTGCTAACGAGTTAGTAAAATTACACTGTCATTTTATTTCAGGTTACTGCATCTAATATAGCATTCCAGCGAGAGAACAAGGGAAAATCATTTAATTTTGAATCTTGTTACCAAATTTTAAAAGAACTCCACAAATTTCAAATTTTCCAAACATTTTTAGACTCCCCTCAATTTCATTTTGATTCACCAATGACGGCTGCGACAGAAAGTGAAGGAAGTCCCAATATTGGGTTTCCCCAAGGAAATTCCAAAGATGGGACAGAAGTTGATATAGAAAGGCCTTATCCGAGGCCACCTGGAAGGAAAGAGATGAAGCAACGGGCTAAAGGAAAAGCGAAGGCTACAAATATTGAGGTGAACCGAGAAATACTCAGTAGTTGCTCTTCCTTCAATGAATCATTCGAGCGATCATGTCAGGCTGATCGTGTACGTGACGAAGAGGTCCGCGAGGGGGTTAAACGTTCACTGCAACTTAAGGAGCGAAGTTTGGAGCTCAACGAACGCAGTATATTGGCTATGAAGAGGAAAGATATGCGTGAACAAATACTGCTTGATCAACAAATTCTGAGCACTGACACCTCTAACATGAATTCATCCCAGAAGGAGTACCATGAATACCTTGTGCTTAATATACTCAACAAAGCACGGGGCCAATATGGGCAATCAAACTTTCCAAATTATCCACCACATGGAGGTCATTCTGGATTTTAAATGCTTCTGAGTATGTAACCTGTTATTTATTTTTATCGTTTTATCTACTTTGTAATATGATTATAAAAACCGTGAAATGAATTTGCTTCAAATTTTCATACATAAACATTAGTTGGGTACAATCTTAACGATACAACATTAATAATAAAGATAACAACATAACAATATTACAAAAGAAACATAAATTGGGTAAAATCACACACTGTTATTGACAAACTTTTCCCAGACATGTTCAACGAGATCTGCACGTAGCTGTAAATGCTTCCTCTTGTCGTGCATGTGCATTGTCCTAGCCTCGATCGCATAATGTTGCTCGAGAGAGTTTCGAAACATAGGAACCAGGTCAGGCGGAAAGTCGCATTCCTCTCTCCAATCACAATCACGCCTCTCGTCTTCAATAATCATGTTGTGCATTATGATGCAAGAATGCATAATAGATGACAATTTATCCTTGATCCAGAGTTTTGCCGGCGTATGAACGAATGCGAACCTAAGTTGCAGGACACCAAACGTTCCTTCCACATCTTTTCTTTCCCCCTCTTGCACTTGAGCGAAAAGTTTTTCCTTTTGGTTGGTTGGCCTTTTAAAAGTTTGCACTAATGATGCGTAATGCGGATAAATGCCATCCGCTAAAAAATACCCCATATCATAGATGTTGTTATTTATTTGAAATTGGATTGGTGGAGTTTTATCGCGGACAAGATCGGAGAAAACACTTGATCGGTTCAATACATTAATGTCATTACAACTACTCGGCATCCCGAAAAATGACCTCCATATCCAAAGGTCATGTGATGCCACTGCCTCTAGTATAATTGTCGATGACTTTTTATGTCCAGTATATTTCCCATGCCATTCGGTTGGATAGTTTTTTCACTCCCAATGCATGCAGTCTATGCTCCCCAGCATTCCGGGGAAACCACACATCGCATTTTGTTCGGTAAGCCTTTGCACATCGAGAGCCATAGGCTTTCTGTTATACTCCAGGCCAAATATCCCCACAATTGCAAGGGATAATCGAACCAATTCCTTATGCGTTGTGGATTCTCCTATACACAGGTACTCTCCATTTATATCCGCAGAAGACCCATATGCTAACATTCGCAGAGCAGAAATAATTTTTTAATGCGCGGGAGGGTCATTTGGAATACAAATTTCACCGGTGATCTGTCGGCGGCATCGATCACCCAAGTAATATATCCCCCCATATTGAGGATCCATAAGAACACATCGTTTCAATGATATGTACTTCGCATGTTGAACGTAGGCATTCATCTCCACATTAGACCCTGAGTAAGTAGCCAATTGATTGAACCTGACGATCGCATTTCAATCTGACTCTGGGCGGTGGGAAAATTATACAGGATTGAGCCCTTTGTCTCCTTACGATTTAACCAATTTTCTTTATTCCATCGATTAATTCTAGGCCAGTAATCACCAGTATCTTCCCTCAATAAGGGACACGCCCGTTGTATGTATTCAAACTCGAAAAACTGCAATACAAAAATGAGTATTATTAAACCATAAATTTTTTTATTAAGTATATATTAAATACATAAAATTTCACATTTTAACACTTACCAAAATGAGTTGCCAAAAATAATTCATAGAGTCTACGCGACATCTTGACAAGAGATGGAGAGAGTAGTATATGCGAGCTAAAATTTTCAAACCCCAATCGTATGATCCCACAATATCCAAATCCTCCAAAGCAGCCAACCAACCAACAAGAATGCTGTCTCTTGCGGTCGGAAAAAAAATGTCCCACAAAAAAAAATAAAAATGCCCTAGCAGTGTCCTCAGGGCCAACAATCACTGTATTTAACTTTATGGCCTCAAATCACTTATTTAAGCTCGACACTTTCACCCCACAAGAATCACTGCAATTTGGTTCAATGCCGAAAAAGTATCTATGTATAATGTCATCCCGAATTTGAGTTTTGCCATCAAGTACGATCAAGTATTTTTTATCATCCATCGTTACTATAGGACCGCTTCGATAGGAATACATGCAAGATGGGAAGGATAACAATCAATTGAAAATTTAATTATTGTACTAATCAATGTTATTACTGAAGTAATTTTTTATATACAAAAACTAACCAGTCAAAACTGTAAAATCATAAGGAGTAATGGTCAGCTCCCCGGTAGGTAGTTGGAACGTGTTGGTTGTGTCTCACCAACGCTCACCGAGCGCTTGTACCAACCCCCAACTTGTCTTGGGAATTTGAGTGTCCAACAATTCTCCCCAGCCGCTACGGTGTATAAAATGCATGACCTCGGGAGATGTCTTAAAATGTTTGTATGTGGCTTTAAGACTCTGCCAATTGCCACGCATCTTTATTGAGTTGCTGTTTGTGGCCGTGTCCGGAGAAGGTTTAATGTGATCTACGGCGTCCACAATATGCCTATAGTTTTCAAAAACTATACGTCGCTCGGCAGTAGTAACTTCGGGCTCTCGCCATGCTTCTCCAATTTTTCTAAACTTTCTTGCCCTAACAGCCTGTTAAATTTTTTTCCCAATTTGTTCCATTATCAACACTGCAACGTCAACAAAAAAGTTATTAATTTTCTATCATATTGATTAATGAATAAATAAATAAATATTATGTAATATTTTATTTGGTAAAACAATCTTGACGGAATGAATACAACTATAAAAAAAAAATTATACAACTATAAATACAACTAATATATAGAACTATAAAAAAAATTACAAGAAATAAATTATAACTAAATATAGCATGGAAATTAAAACAACCAAAAAATTACCTCTTCTTTTAGCTCGAAGATGATTTATTTGATAGGCAGAATATGATTTTCTACATAACATTAACTAATAATTTTTTTTGGTTTATTTATACACAATTATTTACTAAATAATGTAACATTAACTAATAATATATTTTTTTTCTACACAAATATTTACTAAATAATATATACAACTATAAAAAAAAATTACAAGAACTAAATTATAACTAAATATAGCATGAAAATTAAAACAACCAAAAAATTACCTCTTTTTTTGGCTCGAAGATGATTTCTTTGATAGGCAGAATATGATTTTCTACATAACATTAACTAATAATTTTTTTTTGGTTTATTTCTACACAACTATTTACTAAATAATGTAACATTAACGAATAATATTTTTTATTTTTTTTCTACATAACTATTTACTAAATATAATATACAACTATAAAAAAAAAATTACAAGAACTAAATTATAACTAAATATAGCATGAAAATTAAAACAACAAAAAAATTACTTCTTTTTTTTGGCTCGAAGATGATTTATTTGATAGGCAGAATATGATTTTCTACATAACATTAACTAATAATTTTTTTTGATTTATTTCTACACAATTATTTACTAAATAATGTAACATTAACTAATAATATATTTTTTTTCTACACAACTATTTACTAAATAATATATACAACTATACATAAAAAAAATATCAACAACTAAATTATAAATAAATATTGCATGGAAATTATAACAACAAAAAAATTACCTCTTTTTTTGGCTCGAAAATGATTTCTTTGAAAGGCAGAATGTGGATTTTTTTTAGCTAGAATTTTATTTCTTTGTACATAACTTGGTTTCGTAGCCTATATTTAAAGGGTTTTTACTACATTTATTTGGGTTGTTGGGTGGGTGGGAAAAGTAGTTGGTATAATTAATTTGGGTCATTCATTAATTATGATAAAATGTGTGGGTGGAAGTGGGATTGATAGAACCCTAAAGCGGAACAAGATGTCCGCATAAGGGGGTGACTTGGCATCTAAAGCGGAACAAGATGTTCCGCAGTTGGCAACTCATTTTTCGAAACGGTGCCGTTTTGCGTCTTATAGTGTATATTTGGTATATAATTTTTTTGCCCGTAGCAATTTCTGCAGTTTTCGTAAGATATTTTTAAACTGGTAATGTATTTTTAGCCTACCCGTAAGGGTTGCTCTTACAATTACAACATACTAAAAATGTTCGCACCATGTTCATTTGTAATAAAAATGCATTTAATTTTCACAAGGTTAGTTTTACTAAAATATCTTTTTAATACACACTTTTAAACTTTAGCACCTTTTACTGAAAAATATTAGAGTAAATTACAACTATGTCCTCTAAACTATTTACGAATCTCGATTTACACCCTAAGTTTTTGTTTGTCTCGATTTACCCCTTGAAGTACCGAAAAGTTTTAAAATGCCCATTCCAATGACTTCCGTTGAAAAAACTAATGGAAATATTAAGGAGACTTTTGTAATGAGTCAAAATTACAAAAGTACCCATAAATACCTCTTTATCTCTCTTATTCTTATTTTCTTCTTCTTTTTTCCTTCTTGCACACACCATTAGCACAATCTCCATAGAAATGTAATAACTTGTGTGCTTTAAGATTTGTGATCAAATGGTGACTAGTGGATTAAATAATGGTCATCGGTAAGAATTTCGAGGGCAAAATTTCTTGTGTGTGTGTGTGGGGGGGGGGGGGGGGGGGAGGATGTAATATTCCAAATTTTCAATAATGGTTTAGGTGGTAATTATGATAAAGTCCTGTTATTGATTACATATGCATGGCATTTGAATGTGCTAATTATTTTAGTATTTGTGAAATTGGTTAATATTAAGCTGAATATTTGATTAGAATGGACAAATTAATATAATTATTTTGGTAATGTTGAAAACGTTTAGAATGATATTAAGATACAAATTAACATTAAGAGGTAATTGATTTAACGATTATTGAGTTAAGAATTTAAGGTGTAAAATGATGCAAATAAGCGTTAAATGGAAAGTAAGAAGAAGATTTAACTCTCATCTCAAATCTTTCTTAAAATCTCAAAATGATAGGAATGCCTCAAATGAGGCTATAAGAGAAGTATTTATAGGGAGGGAGTAGAAAGTTCTTACTTAGGCTACAAAAAATGGAAATAATTACAACTATGTCCTTATTAACCTTTAATACGTCCATCTATAATACTAATCAAAATAACTAATAAAAGAAAGTACATCAAATTATAGAAAATAATCAAAATGCCACTATATACTAAAAATACTAAAATTAGCCTGTAAGCCTCATTCTTCACATCATTCTCTCCTCTATGAAAAGGAGTTCGTCGTTGAACTCATAAGGAAATGCCATCAATTTCACCCTCCAGAATGATGATGAGAGCATGTTGTGGCGCAACATCATTGGTTTCCTCAAGATACTCTGGGCCTTCCGAAGCAAGCAAGGCACGACGACGTGGTAAAGAACAATTAGAAGCCATGTGGCCTACTACCCCACAATTGTAACATTTAATTGTTACAGTATGAGAAGAAGATAAAGGAGGAGGGGTGGCTAGTGGCACCATTGTAGTAGTAGAGGGTGGAGCACTGGAGGTAGCAAGGGCTGCAGAAGTAGTAGTGCACATACAAGTAGAGGGAGCGGTTTGATGATACTCCTCAAACTTCGTGTCATACTCTACCGCCTTATCAAAGGTGGATATGTTACGTCATGCAAGATCCAGCTGGATATAGCCCTAAAGCCCATGAATGTAACGACTGATCTTCTGTTCCTCGGTCTCTCCTAGGCGAGCTCGTGTTCACAAGATCTTAAACTTCTCAGTGTAGTCCAATACGAATGTATCCTGTCGGAGGGCCTGAACTCGTAGAAATAGGCTCGCTAATATGTGGAGGGGATGAAGAAAGCCATCATTGCTGCCTGTAACTCGATCTAAGAATGAATAGGAGGTTGTCCCTTAAGTACCCGACGCTATTCCAAATCATGCTACCAAACACTCGCATAACCCTTTAATTAATCGCCGCAAGGACACAACGTCGACCACTCAACCTCTTATACTCAAGTATACGCTCCATGGTAGCAAGACAATCAATCACCGCATCAGGCTAGAGATGACCATCAAACATCGACATATCAACACGGATATCCCCATGCATACTCCAAGAAAGAATCCTTAGAGCCATGCGAGTAATGGGTCGCCTCCCTAGACATCTATATCATCCTCGTCAAACTTATCCTCGCCTAACAAAGGATCCTCAACTTCTATGCGGTGGTGTTGGCTCCGAGGCGATGGATGAGCAAGAACTAGTGATGGATGAGGGGTCTCAACTAGGGTTGGAGGTGGAATGT
Organism: Sambucus nigra; assembly: GCA_949130495.1. Taxonomy (NCBI): domain Eukaryota; kingdom Viridiplantae; phylum Streptophyta; class Magnoliopsida; order Dipsacales; family Adoxaceae; genus Sambucus; species Sambucus nigra. The sequence goes on along the minus strand of OX422220.1, from coordinate 348,712,889 downwards.
ATGGAGGGATCGCATTCATTGTAGGTGAACTGACACAACTGGTTGACGCTATGGGCACTGATCCATCAAGTGACCTCTCTAGTAGCACAAAAGGCAGTGCCTATCAGTAATTGACAAGATTGGAATGACTTTATAGAACTCAAAGAATCTAAAGGTGACATATTAGTGCGTCACTCTGTAAGTGGAGGTCGCTCAAATTTCGGTAATAACTGTAGTTTAGGGGAAGGGGATCCATCTTGCTGGGGGTGACCTAACCAACTCTAAATAAGCTCAAAAGTATCAACAAGAGCAGAGTATAAAGAACGGGCATCCAACACAGACTGTGGGTGGTGAACATGACCTATGTGGCGGGGTGGAGGTACGCTGGTATGAAGTAGAGGTGATGGAGAAAACATGGCAAGAGTAGTATGTGGGTAGGGGTGGGTTTCAATGAAAGTAGATATAACCGAGGGTATGGATGGAAGAAGGTATGGATGATACGGCACGTGATGTCCCTAGGGGTGGTGGCGGGGGTATGTGGAAACATGTAGAAGGTGTGAATCATGGTGGGAGCCAAGAGGTGTGGAATTTAGGGTTTGATGTGGTAAAATGGTGTATTGGGGGATACGTGGTGGTGGAAGGTGTGGTGGTGGTGGTTGATGATCGAATAAGTTTGGGTCAGGTGGTGGTGGAGTAACTCTGTAGGGTGGGAGGCTAGGGTTTACAAATTGTGGATTTAATGGGAAAATGAATGGTAAAACTCTAAAATGAGGTTGATTTGGATATTGGATGGAAGATTTATGAAAATGGGTTGGATTTTTGGGTAAACGAAACATATTAAGGTTGATTAGATGGGACAGGATGATCGAAGATGAGTGGGGAGGAACCGCACCCTGCGGGAGGGTGGCGCCATTGTCTACAGCCATGGGCGGCAGTGAAAAGAGCCACTGAGAGACACTAGGGCTGTTATGGGGTCGTTCAATGGGTTTGAGAAGTTTTTTGTCAGGATCGCCACCTACGGTTGTCTTTCTGTTCGCTGTGGTGGTAGTAGATATGGTGGTGGGATTTGGTAGGGGATTTTTTTATTGGTAACAAGGTGGAATGAGCGGAATTGGTGTTAGTAATATTAGGGTTTTGTGTGGGGGTAGGGGCAGACTGAGGGCGGCTCGTGCATGCATCCGGTGGAGAAATTTGTGACACCCCGCCTAATTAATTACCAGGTGATCAGGACTTTATTAAATTAAAACATGATTTACATATGGTTCATTCTTAGCATCACTGTCAATTTTTTTAAAACTTTACTAACAACCTAGTATTCAAAAGCTGGTGCCGAATTTTATCATTCATTAGACAAATAAATAACCAAGAGGAAAACTAAATAAATCATTTACCACTGTAATATCCAAACCAACACACAATAAAATGAATGAATTAAAAATCTTGCCGAATAAACCATCGGCTACAACCAAACCAAATAAAATTAAATAATAACAACCAAATCCAATACAAGCCGGAACCGAGATAATAAATCTGAAAGGGGCAACACACCCAACTGAAATTGTAACTGAAATAGATTCCTACACTAGGAATGAAGAATAGATGCGTCTAATCCAAAACTCTGCTAGCATCCACCTGTGCAGCAGCTACTTATCCCTGAAGCAGAATATCGAATCTGGCGTCCCTGTGTCTGGACACCTAAAAGGTTTTGAAAATATTTTTATAGCAAGCGTTAGTACTCAAAAAATTTTGAAAATATTTAGCAAGAGTTTATCACAGTTCAAAATCGGTTATTGATTACACATATAAGGTTCACGTACACTCTCTTGAGTTTCCTTACCCCTCAACTATTGTGCACGCCTACCGTTCTCTACTTAGCCCACCTAGCTATACTACCCAAGCTAACTAGACATAAGTAACTATATGGACTATCGACATATCTAAGTCCCCATACTGCCCATACAGTACGTTATCCGAATTAACATTTCTCGTATGTTAAGAGTTGATATTTGCATTTCATTTATCTTCTCATTTATTCAATTAATTAAGTTTCACTACCTAATTCATTCTTTAGATATACACTATCTACCAGCCTACTATCACACATAAGTAGAATAATCACAACTGTATATATATATATATATATATCAATACGCTGTCTCTCAAAAGGACCACTGTGAAACAATAGGCATACTCTGCTATTAGTCCAAGTACCTATTGTACAAAATGGGGACTATTGGTTCGAAAATCTCGTCGAACCCAAAATCACATAACAAGCAGTGGAGGCGAACATAGTTCTAAGCCTTTGGGATACGCACATACCTAACGTACCCAAATGACACGCTGATCCCACTAATACACGTAACATAGTGAGGCGCTCTAAGTTCTATATTATGGGGCACAAATCATGGCCTCCCTGGAATCGACAAGGTGGGATTGGCCACTGAGCGAGAACCTCCGTGATAGCAAGCAGCGTAGGTATGCTAACTCATAATCATTAATCATATAGGTACACACATAACCTATATATATATATATATATATATATATATATATATATATATTATTAGTAGGTATACACACAACCTAACCATCAACATTCGTACGTAGTATATATCACTCGAATACTCACCGTAATTTCATTTTACGATTATTCTCACTATCGTATTTAATTGAGTATTATTCTCTACTCTAAGGGCCCTAGTATCCCCTTTATGAATTCAATAGCTAAGTCTTCCTTACCCTACTGGTTTATATTATTAAGCTCATTCACGCTATCCCGTAATCACATTCTCATTCTCGTGAATTAATTACTTTATCGTTAAATCCCATTTAATCACCGTCTTAATTCTCCCGATACGACTAAACTCCCATAACCCTATCATGGTCTAGTGCAATATAAAAGAACCATCATTATATTCTAACAATCTCCCAAAAGTTTTACCGGAAACAATTTAGGAGTTCTAGGATAAAAGGGAGATTTTACATTTTTCTGGGAACTGAACCGGTTCGCCCCTCTGAACTTCGTCTTCTCCTTTTCGCAGATGCATTTTTCACCATTAACACACCTATAACTTCCATGTTCTTCCACCAAACTCTAAACCAATTGTCCCAATCCCTTCCCACATGTATTAGGACAGTTTCAACGTAATTTTTGCATCAAAACATTACGAATAACATTCAAGAATGGATTTAATCATCTAATCCTAAAAAACCCTAGGTTTTATGTTCTTTCACCATAATACATTAAAAACTTAGATTTAATTCATGGGTAATCATACAAAATCTCTACTTTATTATCCTCTACATATATTAATTCTTTCTACATGCAATTCCTACCCAAACATTCATTTAAATCAATCTTTTCTTCTAAGAATCATAAAAAATAATCAATATATTAGAAACCCTAGTCACATGGGTCTTATAACTTCATATTGACTACAATAAACACTTGCATTAGTACTGTAGAGTCTGATTTCGTGGATTCAAAGTTAAGTTGATTGTTTTTCTCCTCCAATCTTCCTTCCCAAGTGTTTGTGGTGCAAGACTCCTTTAAATTTCTCAAGAACCCTTCCTTAAGCTCCAAGATGGTCTCAAATGTCTTCCCTGTGTTTTCTAACCTCTAAAACCCATATCCCAATCCTTATAAGATGATTAAGAGTTATAAAATTCCATGTTTTCTAAACCCCATAATGTAAAACTACCAAAATACCATTATATCGTCCCGATTTAGCTTAAAATTGACCCGTGACTCAATCGATATCCCCGAGTATACTATTTTGACTAATTCGACCCTTCTGAACTCATCCGTAACCTCATAATTATCATCCGAGTCACTCTAATTAAATATCCCATCTCTACCCCAAGTTAGTCTACACGTGACTCCAGTTGAGATAAATTCCAATTACGCCCATATCACTCGCTATGACGTAGTTTCTAACTATTAGCCATTTACTATTCACTCAGTAAATATAATTCATAAGATTAATCATTATCTCACTCTCGATTAATATTTAATAGTCACATTATTATTCAATTCAATTAAATTATTCCTCTCGCGTAATTTAAAATAAAACAATTTAATTACCGAATTAATTAAATCTCAAATATGCAGAAATATGGGGTATTACATACTTCCCCCATTACAAAGGAATTTCGTCCTCGAAATTAGGTTATACCTGCGGTAAACAACTTTGGATACTGCTCTCGCATATCATCCTCCCACTCCCAAGTAGACTCATCAACGCTGTGGTGTCCCCAGTGCACTCTGACTAGAGGTACCACCTTAGATTGTAACTTTCACTCACTACGATCTAGAATAGCCATAGGTCTCTCCTCATACGAGACGTCAGACTGCAAATCAATCTCCTCGAGTGGAACATGCTAGAAATCTCTCTCGCTCCTCCTATACTTCTTCAGCGATGCCACATGGAACACGTCATGTATCCGCTGAAGATGCTCTGATAAGCCTAATCTATATGCTACCAATCTCACTCTCTAGATAATAAGTAAAGGTCCCACGTACCTCGGTGATAACTTCCCCTTCTTATCGAACCTCATAACTCCCTTCATGGGAGACACCCGTATCAACACCTGGCCACTAACCTCTAAATCAACGTGTGTCTGATCGGCATCAACATAAATTTTCTACCTATCTTAAGCTATCCGAATGCATCCCCGGATAAGCTCAATCTTGGCAGTCATCTCCTGTATCATCTCTGGCCCCAATAACTTGTTGTCCCCCACCTCTAACCAGCAAGCGCGTGAATGACAAGGCCTCCTATGAAGCGCCTCAAATGGTGCCATACCGATGGTAAATGGTAAGAGTTGTTATACGCAAACTCTACGAATGGAAGGTATCTCTCCGAACCTCCCCCAAAATCTAGGATGCTCATCCTCAATATGTCTTCCAACATCTAATTAATCCTCTAAGTCTACCCGTCTGTCTGTGGATGGTAAGTGGTACTCAACCGCAAGTCTATGCCCATGGCCTCCTAAAAACTTTGACAAAAGTGAGAAACAAAGACCTTGTCTCTATCAGATACAATGTTAATTGGAACCCCATGCAACTTCACTATCTCTGTAATGAACAGCTGTGCATACTGACTCATCTCATAATCAGTGTGAACTAGAAAGAAATGGTCCACCTTGGTCAGCCAATCCACTATCACCCAAATGGAATTGTGACCCTGCGATGTTGGCAACCCAGTAATAAAGTCCATCAAAATGATTTCCCACTTCCACACGAGAATCTCGAGTGGTTGTAGCATCCCTGAAGGGATGGTCAACTTTCATAAGATGATAGGTAACACACTTCGAAACAAACTCTGCTATGTCTCGCTTCATACCCGACCATCAGTACTGTTTCCTCATATCCTGGTACATCTTATCCTCATCGGGATGTACCACAAACTTCGAACCATGAGACTGTGTCATAACTGCATGTCTTAAATCCTCATCCTATGGCACTACAAGTCTCCTCTTAAATCATAGACCTCCCTATGAGCTGATCGAGTAAGACTCTGCACCCTCAGTTAATAACTGTCGTACCCTATCCTGACATAATTGATCCTCTACCTGTGTCTTCACTATTTGCATCACAATCTCGAGAGTGATAGATAAAACTTCCATGCATGCTCGGGCAACCTCATCATTATGCCGAAGCTCATTCCACTTTGCCTTCCAGACCTGTGCAATATCTTCTGTAGGTCATCGGCTCAACGCGTCTGCCACCACATTAGCCTTACCATGATGATACTGTATATTAAATCGGTAGTCCTTCATAAATTCTAGCCATCACCTCTGCCTCATGTTCAGATCCTTCTGTGTGAAGAAATACTAAAGTGACTTATGATCTGTGAATAAAGTGAAATGCTCCCCTAGACGATAAAGTCTCTATACCCTCAACGCAAAAATGGTCACTGTCAACACAAGGTAGTGAGTGGGGTAATTCTTCTCATGGGGCTTATGCTTCGAAATGCATAAGCTATAGCCCTCTCCTCTTGCTGCAATACACCCCTAAATTTTTGTCTTTTAAACATAAAAGTATACTCATCCACTACTATGTTACAAAAAGATAACCTACATCACGGCGCTCTGCCTGTCACTAGGTGCTCAGTGCTAAATCAATAATGAGATTTATTTGTCCACTCGACAAAACCCCAATATACCCTAAACCACATCAAAAGATGTCCCTACTCATTAGGATCAAACATATAATTCCAACATATATTCTCAAATTTTCTACATAATATAATATATCTATGCATATATATAGGTTCGACCCTCTTTCAGGTGATACCCAGAAAAATCATACTCTGAAACAACGAACACAAGATCTCACTATCATGATCTACGATCGCTCAACCCATCATTAACTAGACTCTGGAAGTAGTCTATTCAATTATCATAATTTTTGAAAGGAGTAAAATATCACGTAATATAAACATCCTCTTAGTGCACCCACCTTTTCTCTCGTAGGTGCCACCAAAAATTCCTGTTATCCCACAACAAAACATTCAATATAAGGTTGATGCCGCCAGCACACCCATTAAACTCGACTCACACTCAAATTTTAGTGTTAGAAATAAAATATTGTGACTCACCCATGTCACCCAAAACGTATCCGATTCTTACAAGGATAAAGCAAAAAACTATATCTCCATTTTCCATCAAGATTGCCTGGTCAACTGGTCCCTGAGCCTAACTCTTGCGCCAGGACTGACCCATGATCTGCTGTATATCCAGGATCTCGTCCTGTAGTTGCCCCATGTCTCGCTTTGGGCAATCCTTTTTCCTATGATCCCTCTCCCCAGAAGTATAATGACTGCCAAAGAAACTCTTTTGCCTTTGTCTTTGGCCCTACTGTCCTTCCCCGCCATTTCCTTAGCCTCGATGGCCCTGAGGGACTGATATACTGCTTTGCTGTTGGGGACTTTTCTGGTCTTACCTGAACCCACCACTCTTGGGTTATTAAATTCTGGGCCTAAATCTTTTAGCCCGATTCCTCTGCTGGGGTCTCGCTTCTGCTGCTGTCGTGCCCTGCTGGCACTGCTTTCATCTACTTCCTAATCTGACTGGCCTCACTTTCTCATTGTGGACAAGTTCAATACATATGGCCATAATCTCCACACATAGGAAACTTTTTTGTATCATCCACTTGTCTCTGTCCCCACTGGCCATGTCTATGTCCTTCTTTTGAGCCGAGTAGTCTTGGTCTCGACTGCTACCCTCGTCATCCCTTTGGATTCGTTGGTCCTCTTGAACCCGTTGTTGTCCCTAATGACACTGACTGAATCCACCATCACTTGGTAGGAATTCAATTAATATGAATTATTTAAATGTGTCCCCTACTGGTTATATCCTCCTTTGGTGCTTTACTATCACCGTTAACTCCAGTCTTGCTCTTTGGCTAAATACTCTAACCTTTTTGGCTCCCTGCTCATGGAGGCGTTGATGTTAACTCGTACGAATTTTGATGACCTCGACACTAGTCATCCTATCCGATATTTTCCATTCACGCTTTTGTATTCTATACACGAGTCCATTATCATTTCATGAACCATTTTCATCACTCTCCGTATCCCCTTCGTCGGTTACGAAGTTCACTAAGCAAGTCATTATCTCTCTTAAGATCGATCTTTTTCTGCCTTCCTCGTGATGAGTTTCGAAACTCCAATCGCATCTCTGTCAAAACAGCAGATGTAAGACCTTACTATCCCTTCTACCAAGTTGTTCAATTCATCCTATAACCACTTCCTTATATGGGGTGACTCACTCCTATCACCACCATGCTTCTCCCATGAGCAATAATTTGGCCCTAAATTTAGTCATGGGTATTGCTGCACTCCACCATGCACTCTTTTCTTTCGATTACTTCCTTCCATCGATTTATCACACTTCTTTTCTTTCCCGAAATCTTACAAGTGACTCTTCGAAAGAGTCCCCCTGACTCTCCCTTTGCCTATAATGTTGGGTGAGTCTGAAATTGTGTCACCATTTTCTACGACGGTGTTTGGAGAATTACTATCCCCGCATGATTATCTTATCATCACTTGTTTAAATAATAATCGTGGTGACTTCTATCGCAATACCGTTCTCAGAATACTCTACGTCTTCTGCCTCTCCTCTCCTCCTGCAGTCCTTCTAACGACCCTCGCAGGTCGTCCCATATTGCTCGGTGTATGGAGCTCAACTAAACTCGTATAAGAATCACATCAACTATACTTAGTTGAAGGAGAACGTATGTCGCATACATAGAGGAATACAACAATCCTATCATAAGGCTCTACATCAAATAACGCTAAGCTGAAATATGAAAAGCCGCACAAATCATGAGGACTCTAGAATCTGATGCTCTAATACCATCTGTGACACACCGCCTAATTAATTACTGAGTGATCAGGCCTTTATTAAATTAAAATAGGATTTACATATGGCTCATTCTTAGCATCACTGTCGAAAACTTTTTAAAACTTTACTAACCACCTAGTATTCAAAATTTGGTGACAAATTTTATCTTTCATTAGAAAAATAAATAACCATGCAGAAAAGTAAATAAATCATTCACCACCTGTAATATCTAAACCAACGCACAATAAAATGAATGAATTAAAAATCTTGTCGACTAAACCAACGGCTACAACCAAACCAAATAAAATCCAATAATAACAACCAAATCCAATATAAGCCTGAACTAAGATAATAAATCTGAAAGGGGAAAAAGGCCCAACTGAAACTGTAACTGAAATAGATACACTTGGAATGAAGAATATATGCGTCTAATCCAAAACTCTGCAAGCATCCACCTGTGCCGCAACTGCATATCCCTGAAGCAAGATTTTGTATATCACAGTTCAAAATCGGTTATTTCTTACACATGTTAGGTTCACGTACCCTCTCTTGAGTTTTCTCACCCCTAAACTATTGTGCACCCCTACCGTTCTCTACTTAACCCACCTAGCTATACTACCCGTGATAACTAGACATAAGTAACTATCTGGACTATCGACATCTTTAAGTCCCCGTAGTGCCCATACAGTACGTTATCCGAATTAACATTTCTCGTATGTTAAGAGTTGAAATTATCATTTCATTTATCTTCTCATTTATTCAATTAATTAAGTTTCACTTCTTAATTCATTCTTTAGATATACACTATCTACCAGTCTACTGTCACACATAAGTAGAATAATCATAATCGTATATATATATATATACAGAAAGTCTCATGTAAGGACTCCTTATGGTGCAGATCCCAGAATATACCCTTTTCTTAAAATAGTAAAAAAATGAATTTTTTGATGAAACTTCATGGATATGAACTTCACAATGAGAAGATCATCTTCAATTTTTTTCGTCAAAAAATTCAATAGATGAGGTGATATGTAAAAAAATAGTATAAATATACATTTTCAACCGTTGAAATGTTGGGTCGGCACCAACCACTTTATTGATTGAATTTTTTGATGAAACTTCATGAATATGATATTCTCACTATCGAGATCATATCCATCAAGTTTCATCAAAAAATTAAATCAAAAAGTGGGTGAGATCATCGTCAACAATTCAACGGTCGAAAATGCATATTTATACCATTTTTTTACATACTACCTCATCTCAACGGTTTTTTTATTGAATTTTTTGATGAAAAAAATTGGAGATAATCTTCCCACCATGGAGATCAGATCCATGAAGTTTCATAAAAAAAATTCATTTTTTTACTATTTAAAAAAAATAGTATGTATTGGGGTCTGCACCACAAGGAGTCCTTACAGGAGAGGGCCTCTCTCTCTCTCTCTATATATATATACGGTGTCTCTCAAAAGGACCACCATAAAATAATAGGCACACTCTGCTATCTGTCCAAGTACCTATCGTACTAAATGGGGACTATTGGTTCGAAAATCTCCTCGAACAAAAAATCACATAACAAGCAGTGGAGGCGAACATAGTTCTAAGCCTTTGGGATATGCACATACCTAACGTACCCAATTGACACGCCGGTCCCACTAATACACATGGGCACAAATCATGGCATCCCGGAATCGGAAAGGTGAGATCGCCCACTGCGCGAGAACCTCCGTGATAGCAAGCAACGTAGGTATGCTAACTCATAATCATCAATCATATAGGCACACAGACAAACTATATATCTATCTATATATATATTATCAGTAGGTATACACAAAACCTAACCATCAACATTCGTACGTAGTATATATCACTCGAATACTCACCGTATTTTCATTTTAGGATTATTACCACTATCACATTTAATTGAGCATTATTCTCTACTCTAAGGGCCCTAGTTACCCATTTTTGAATTTAGTAGGTAAGTCTTCCTTGCCCTACTGGTTTATATCATTAAGGTCACTCGCGCTTTTCCGTAATCACATTCTCTTTCTCGTGAATTAATTACTTTGTCGTTAAATCCCGTTTAATCATCGTCTTAATTCTGTCGATACGACTAAACTCCCATAACCCTATCATGGCCTAATACAATATAAAAGAACCCACATTATATTTTAACAATCTCCCAAAAGTTTTTTCGGAAACAATTTAGGAGTTCTAGGCAAAAAGGGAGATTTTACATTTTTCTGGGAACCGAACCGGTTCGCCCCTCTGAACTTCGTCTTCTTCATTTTGCAGATGCATTTTTCACCATTAATACACCTATAACTTCCACGTTCCTCCACCAAACTCTAAACCAATTGTACCAAACCCTTCCCACATGTAATAGGACAGTTTCTAATGTAATTTTTGCATCAAAACATTATGAATAACATTCAAGAATGGATTTAATCATCAAATCCTTAAAGACCCTAGGTTTTATGTTCTTTCACCATAATACATCAAAAACCGAAATTTAATTCGTGGGTAATCATACAAAATCTATACTTTATTATGCTCTACAAATATCAATTCTTTCTACATGCAATTCCTACCCAAACATCCATTTAAATCAATCTTTTCTTTCAAGAATCATAAAAAAAAATCAATATATTAGAAACCCTAGTCACATGGGTATTATAACTTCATATTGATTGAAATAAACAATTGCCTTAGTATTGTAGAGTCTTATTTAGTAGATTAAAAGTTAAGTTGATTGTTTTTCTCCTCCAATCTTCCTTCCCAAGTGTTTGTGGTGCAAGACTCCTTTGAATTTCTCAAGAACCCTTCCTTAATCTCCAAGATTGGTTTCAAATGGCTTATTTTATGTTTTATAACCTCTAAACCCTAGCCCCAATGCTTATAAGATAATTAAGAGTTCTAAAATTCGTGGGTCTCTAAACCCCATAATGTAAAATGATCAAAATACCTTTATATGGTCCCAGTTTAGCTTAAAATCGACCCGTGACTCAATCGACATCCCCAGGTATACTATTTTGACTAATTTGATCCTTTCAGACACATCCGTGACCTCAAAATCATCATCCGAGTCACTCTAAATAAATATCCCATCTCGACCCCAAGTTAGTCTACACTTGACTCCCGGTTAAGATAAATTCCAATTACGCCCATATCACTCGCTATGACGTTATTTCTAATCATTAATCATTTACTATTCACTCAGTAAATATAATTCATAATATTAATAACTATCTCACTCTTGAATAATATTTAATAGTCACATTATTATTCAATTCAATTCAATTAAATCCCTCCTCTTGCGTCATTTAAAATAAAACAATTTAATTACCGAATTAATTAAATCTCAAATATGCCAAAATACGGGGTATTACAAAATGCACGCGTCGAGAGTGTTAAATTTTTCCACGAGACAGTTTTAAAATCCAATCGGTGCGTGAATTAATGGGGGAAAACCTTTTCTTAGGTTCCATTGTCCATTGTCTACAATTTTTGTTATACAACAACAAAAACAACAACAATGGGCGGAGCCAATGAGACTCTGATACCTATTGACGTAAATGAGCATCAAGTGGAAAGTAAGAAGAATATTTAACTCTCGTATCAACTCTCTTTTACAATCTCAAAACGATAGGAATGCCTCATATGAGGAGACGAGAGAAGTATTTATAGGGAGAAATAGAAAGTTCTTATTTGGGCTACAAGAAAATGACCTAATTAAAACTATGCCCTTACTGACCTTTAAAACTTTCACATCTCTAATACTAATCAAGACATCTAAAAATACTAAAAATAGCCTATAAGCATCCTTCTCCACATCATAAAAAAGTTAATTTTATTTAATTAATTAATTTGTATTATTTATACGTAGGAAATTCATTTAATTAAATTCCTTAATGGGTTAGGATCTATTAGGTAATATGATTAAGTTGGTTATGTAGTGGAACTATTAGTTAACACTAGCATTTAAACCTGTGCGATGCACGTGCGGTTATAATATGGTAGAATTGAACTTAGTTACCTGAATAAGATCATTAAGCAATCGACGCCTCAGAAACTAAGTGAACAGACATACCACATTGTTTTAATCCGCTAAAACACCAAATAAGGAAAAATAAAATGTTTTCATTTTCTCAATTCCCACATATCTTTTCAGATTTCATACTCAAGGGTATACCAATTGCATATGTAGGAGTTTTAATTTAACAACTAGAGGAGAAACGTTGAAAGCACTATCAAGGAGGTCACACCAAGTTAAATAATTCCTTTACCTTATATTTTTCACATCTTTAATTTCTTATCATCCAACAATATTAACGCAACAACAAATGAAGTGTTTTGTTTATTTGTTATTTTAATTGGAAGCTCTCCACCATTTCATTACTTTAACTAAATCAATTTGCAATTTTTTTATCAACATAATGCTCGATATCTTAAAGATATTTTGGAACTACATAAATCCATCAAAATAAAAACCTTGTTTAAATAGAACAAAGCCAGTAAACTCGAGCAAGAACCCAAATAAAGAAATTGATTACTCATAAATATTACATTTAATACCCCTTTATTCTTGCGCATTCTAGCATTCTTATGTCTGTTAATTCCTATATTTAAGCTCTTATATTGGAGAACAATTTTTATTGATGTTTATATATTTCGCAAGGGTTATTTGAGCTTTTATAGGTATTGGGGATGCATAATGTGAAGTTGAATGCATTTCGGGAAAGTTTCATCGCAAGATGAAACTTCAAGAGAAATTTGGTAATTTTAAACTCTATATTTGAGATTTTATTAAAGTAAGAGAATGTATATCATCAAATTATCTTCGCGTGGTCTCCGACCATGCGTTATTTCGATCCCGAATGAAGAAGCTATGGTCATTTCCAGAAAGTTTTGACAAGTGCTTGAAATTTAAGGAAAATATGGTAATCTCATACTACATAATTTATAGGGCTTTGAAATACCAACATGTATAATATTAAATTATGTTTGTGTGAATTCTGACCGTGCATCATTTCGAGTCCAAACAATCAAGTTATGGCCATTTTCGTGAGGGACATTTACACATGGATCAATCCACCATTTCGTGGATCAATCGACACCTTGGGAGAGAGTTTTGGTGATTTTTAGATTTTTCCCATTGGTAGAACCACAATTCCACAAAATTTTATTTTCCTTTTTTGTTGTTTTTAGCTTCTATTTTTGGCACTTGCTATAACTAGTAACTGCAGTTCATTTTAGGTGATTGAGGGATGATATTTTAAGGATCTTCTCTCTCTCTCTCTCTCTCTCTCTCTCTCTCTCTCTCTCTCTCTCTCTCTCTCTCTCTCTCTCTCTCTCCCCCCTAAGAGTTTTTTCATTAATATGTATCGACACTATTCATCTTCTTCTTCCTTTGTTTAATTCTTTATTAACTTATTTTAATTGATTTATAATATAATTTGTGCTTTAATACAAGTAATTAGTTGCTTTTATTTCTCTATTACTTTCTCTCTTAACATGTTGTAGTTAGCTTTATAATATTTGGTAGGTAATTAAATTGGATTGACATTGTCAAACTCACCTTGAGTATTTGATTTATTTGCTATGGTAGGATGGAATAGGCATATGTTAATGGATTCATTATTATTGATTTTACACCTAGGAAACTTAATGAGGTATATTATGTATACACAATATTTTCTATTTTTCGTGTGTGATTTTGGAAGTAGTGTTAACGTCAATCTCTTATTTAGGCTTTTATGAGAATTTAGGGAGTGACACCCTAAGTTAAGTGATAATTTAAATGAGTATTGTCTTAAGCTTTTTTAACCATCTAACCATTTATAATATATATTTTGTGGTGAGGGATATTGTTCTCAACATATAGCTTTATTTCTCGTCAATTAATTTAGTTTCAATACTTACCTAATGTTAATGGTAGTATAAAATTATAGCAATGTTTTTTGTGGGGTCGATACCCTAACTAGACATTATACTTATAAGACAATTGTAGCTAAAGTTTTATTTTTTATAAGAGTTGGACTAACAATAACGACTAACATCTTTACACGATCGCTCGATTTTTCCCTTATAGCTCATGTAAAGACATTATACTTATAACTCATGTTCTCTGAATATTAGCCGTCAGATTTTTTTCATTGTGTATATAATCGCATACTCACTGACTTAACATTAATACCATAAAGCAATTCCAATCGTTTGTCAAAATATTAAGCTTTGTTTAAATATAATAACATATTCCGTATATCATTAGAAGGAAAAAAAGGAAATTTTTAATAAGCCATCATTCATATTGGTATATCATTAAAAAGAAAACAACATCAATTGGGAAGAAAATATTATTGCCCCATGTAAAGACATGCATGGGAAGAAAATACTTATCATATAACTTTCAAAAATATAAAGTAGTTAATTAGTTTGTAGACATGCATGGACTCCTTATCATTGTGGAGATCTTAACCAAAAAAATCAAACCTAAATAAAAACTAAACCAACTAAGTTGCAAACATGAGGTTCTTAGAGTGTAAGCAGTGGAAAATCGATTCGCATTCGATAATGTTATAAAAAAAATTATATGTCAATTCTTTTAAAGTTTGCATCATGATAGTTATTTTCTACATAAAAAAAAATATCTGTCATACTTTTTTTATATATAGTTCATTGCTAAAGTGATTTTTATACAATTAGTGATTTTATTCTAAAACACTCAAAAAAATTGGGGGGATTATAGGTGACCTCTAAAAAAATTTACTCAAAATATTTTTTTGCTAATTAGAAAAATTAATCAAATATATGTCAGTTTTTAACTGCTTGAAAACTGACATATATTGATTATATTTTTTTCAAAGAGTAGAAAAATCATTTTGAGCTAATTTTTTTTATAAAGGTTCCCTCATATGTTTAAATACCCCACAAAAAAGTCAACTCATTTTTATTTACTATTTTTTATAAAAGGGTCCATTTTTAACCCATTTTATGGGGACCGTCGAGATCCCCTCCGTTATAAAATAGATGAGTTCCTTTTATAAATAATCAATCTAATAGGGAATGAATTAATATTAGACCATTGATACATTATTATAATTTATATGGAGATTTTTAATGGCTTATAGTGAAAAAATCTAATCAAACCCACAGAAAAATTACACAACTTACGACCCCCATCCATCGGACGTTCGTCGTCATTGTCCATCACCATGGACCATATTCAGTCCAAAGTTGACCACCTTCAATCACCTGTGCAGCCCTTTTGATTCCCAACAACCCATTTTTACACCAAAAAAACCCTACAAAACTCTCACCACCCACAAAATGCCAGATCTGATCCCAAACCGCCTGCAGCAAGTCTTATGGTTAAATATGGTTTAACACTAAATACCTCTTGTTATTGGATCTCAGTCAACCCCATTATATATATACTAGCGTATGCCTGTGCCTGAAGGCACGACGAAAATTTTCCAAAGTACGTAATCCCGAAACGTCGAAATTTTTTTAAAGTAAGTGACTGCAAAATGACAAAAAATTTAAAAGTGCGTAATTACAAAATGGCAAAAAATTTCGTTCCCAAACAAAATAGTGTAATTTAAAAAAAAAAGATAGTCATAATCTCTAATGTTTATAGGCTGATTTCCCAACTATAAGTACAAAAACAACTTAGTTATTACAAAACATGTAATCATTTTGAAGGAAGGAAGCATTTATAAATGAACATGATGTGTATCCACATTATACTTGTGTTTCTATTAAATGATCCAGTTAAATAAGTTCTTAATGATCCATTGTCCCTAATGCTACTCATCACCCACTATGAATATGTGTACATGTTAGTCTCAAGTCACCCCAAACATGGGGGTGTATGTTTAAAATATAAATTCACATGACAAACTTAGAGTTTTCCACCACGACATATAACAATAGCCTGTAACCTCTACACTCATAGTCAATTTGTTTTGTCGTCGACTTGCTGGCTCCTTGCTAGAATTAGGTTGTTTAGATTCAAGATCATTATTCTCTGCACCTCTATCCTTGTAAAGCTCAGGATGTTCTCTCTTGAGTTTTTCACTATAGTCCTTGCCACGCTGGAAAATAATTGGCACTATAACTTGAGGAAATGCCGAAATCTATTTCCGTTCGACTTATAAGCCTCTTTTCCTGTAGGATATTTTTCACAACCTCTGTTTCCCCGATATTTTTCAACTTGTATTCAATGGGAAGCTGAACTTCAGCTATCTCAGTCGTCCACCGGCTCTTCATTTTCCCCATCATCGTCTTCGTTTTTCTCACTCACGTTCAAAACCAATCCGGTTACAACTGTTGAAACCCAATTTGCAAATTGAAATCACATACATATTATAAATAAAATCATTACATGTTTGCAGTGTTTAGTGACATTCTATTGCTATCATCGCCACCGACAATGAAAATAAACCAAATATGGTATTGATATAACTCATGTTCTCTGAATATTAGCCGTCAAATTTTTTTCATTGTGTATATAATCGCATACTCACTGACTTAACATTAATACCATAAAGCAATTCCAATCGTTTGTCAAAATATTAAGCTTTGTTTAAATATAATAACATATTCCGTATATCATTAGAAGGAAAAAAAAGGAAATTTTTAATAAGCCATCATTCATATTGGTATATCATTAAAAAGAAAACAACATCAATTGGGAAGAAAATATTATTGCCCCATGTATAATCACTATTTTGCAGTAATCTCTACATATGCTGCTGGAGTCTCACTCACATACCTGCTTTTTCTCTAACATTTCCAATTGGTACTCGTCTTAGATTGCTTAAACTCACATACCTGCCGGAGTCACTTCTTGGAGCCACTTTAGGAGGATGTAAAATGAATAGTCAAATAAACATACATCATCATAAACATAAATAATTAAAATATATAATGAATCTGAATCTCTAAATAAATAGTAAAATAAACATACATAATATACCGACACATCTATGCAAAGCTCCTCATGCGTTGCTTGTGGCTTTGTGGGTAGTAAGAGTCTAGTAGATCAGACATATCAATGAAAGATGGAGATATGTATATTTATATATTAGTTTATTTGGGGGGTACTTGATGTTGGCACCATACAAAGAGCATAATGGCACCATACATATAATATAATTACGGAATATGGAATATATTATAGTGTTCGGTGTAAAAATATACTTTGCGAAACATAGCAATTCAAGTATAAAGTTTCCAATCCAAGAATATATACAAAACTACAATGATTAAGCGTGAAAAGTAGCGTCGCGTCAAAACGCTAATCGTTGAATTCGTTTCACTGCATTAATACAAAAAACTAAATTATGACTGCACTTACGATACAAGTATAGCGGTAAGTCAGGTATCGAGAATCGATAGGGAATGTCATATAGATTTTAATTGATTTATTATTTCAAGAATAAAAGTGTAAAAGATGATTGGCTGTTATGGTGAGAAAGGAGAAAAAATAAGAAGTTAAGTCTAAATAATATTAATTAAACGAGAGTCGGGATCGTGTACCTGCCATGGGCTAAACAACTAATAATTATAATTTCGGTTTGAAAACATTTAACCGAGCATTTTTAGTTAAACATAAACATCACGCAAGAAGAAATTTAATTCAAAGTTGCGAGATAAAACATTTAACTGAAAATGGTCACACACGGATTAAATTCAGAAAATTGCTTTAAACACTAATGTTGCATGACAAACAAAGTTAAACGCATAATAAACCAATTTTAATACGCGATGTTTCAATTAAATGTAATTTTACAGAAAACTTAATTTTCAGAGCTTGACGCCCATCAATGGCGGACACATGATCCAAACCCTATTTAAATACTCACACAACATGGATAAATAAATAAAATAACTAATCAATAACTAAAACAAGAAATAAATAAATTAAACTAATTATCTAGGCATGGAAATAATAACTAAGCATCGAAATAAAGCATTAAGCAATATGTAGGAGACAATGAATAGTAAATAGAGGCTTACATAAATGGGTATTACCCAAAGTGGAGGAGTAGGGCAAAGCTCCCAAAAACTACACAACCTAAACTAATATAATGAAAAGATATCATGGATCCCTCTTCAAAATGAAGAGAAAATGTATTTATACATAAACCCTAGGTGGCATCATTATAAATAAGAAGGCTAAAAACAGGGGACCGAATCGATTCGGAAGGAACAGAATCCATTCGAAAATAGGGGAAGTAAAAAATTAGGATCTGGTGCCAAGTTGAATCGATTCGGATTTGTCCGAATCGATTCGCACCCTACAGGTTTGGTTTTGCAGCTTTGTCCAACTTTACAAAAAATGCCATAACTTCTTCGTTATAACTCGAAATGAGGCATGATCGGAGGTTATACGAAGATAACTCAGAGGAATAAAATCCAAGAGGACATTAGGCCAAAAAGATAAATTATGAAATGACTAAAATGCCCTTGAATGTGCCATTGAGTGTATTTTGAAGTCAAAACCATCTTAAAAATGCCATAACTCCTTTGATACAATTCGGATTGATGCACCGTTGGTGGCCACGCAAAGATAAATCAAAGGGATTAAACTTCCGTGAAGAGTTCAAGATTAAAATCTGAATGTTGAAATTACTAAAATTCCCCTGAAGCTGCAATCTTTAACGGAACCTTTCCGGAAAGCTATCGAACTTCACACTAAGAACTGAAATACCTACAAAATCTCAATTATACCTCATATAGCATGTTAACATATAAAACGGAGGTTGTATGGTTAACGAGCATAAATATAGGAATTACGATACCCGATGGGGCTAAAATGCATAAGTATAAGGGGTGAAAAATACAATATTCGTGCCGAATCACACCCCCTAACTTACACATTGCTAGTCCCTAGCAATGAAGTACAAAGCAAGAAGAAATACAAGTAAACCATAAAAAGGAGATATGTACAAAAGAGATAAAAGCCACTTTTGCAGGCGAACAATTTCATTTAGCATATGTAATAAGACGTTAAACCCCTAGGTTACCCTAGTGGACGAATGTCATCTCGTGAGGGTTTTCAGGTATGAAACCCACAAACATCACATGATTTCCTCAAAATATGCCCAATCAACATAACAGACATGCTCAACAATAACGAATAAGATTTCAAACATGTTATTAGCATATCGAACAAATTCAAACAAAAGTCTGTAGTTATTAACATTATAGAACGAACTTCATTAAATTGAAACCTTAAAAGTGGGAGGGGAGAGAGCACATGCAAAGTATGATTTGGCAAAAAATTATATATTCATTCCTCACCGGGCATTACACTCAACAAATGAAATCACTATGAAAAAGGGAGGTAATATACGGGACATGCGGGCATAAAGAGTAAATGTAAATAGAAACTAGGCCGTATACATGTCACAAATGAAGAACGCTATATAGGAAATTTAAAACTCTAGTCTCAATGAAAGATATCGCTCATTAAAGGAGGCGAAATGCATTTTCACAGATTATCAATACTATTATGATTTTTAAATTAAATGCACCCTAGGATCACATAGGACTTTATAGGGTCATAATGTAGGCTAGGCTCGAGTTATGAAATGAAGGAAATATGTACAGATTCAAAGTGTTCGGGGATGAAAAACTTGGGATAATGGAAACTTGCAAAGCAATTTCAAAATTGGAAAATGATTTCCATAACAAGCATTAAATATGAAATTGGAGAGCAACAAGGATTATTGAACACTATACACAATATATACAACTTTCTCTTTCTTTTTCTTTTATTCTTTTTCTAACTTTTTTTTCGTTTCTTTTCTTTTGTTTTTCACTTTTCTTTTTTTTTCACTTCTTTCTTTCTACTTTTCTCACTTTTTTCATGCTTAATTGCAACCGTAAGACAATAACATCATTCAATCCAAAGTAACATTCCAAACAAGGGTATAGAAGGTATATATGTAGTTTATACTCCAATGAGGAGTTGGTTATGTGATTTTGGATAATGAAACGAAAGGCTATATTTAGGCTCAAAGGGGTTGACGAGGGAAAACATATAAGGTGAGGTCAAGGCCAATATGGGTGATATAACAAAGATGACCTATGATCATTTCTTAAAGTTTACACAATTCTCGAGTCAAAACAAATTTTAAAAATCATGCTCAAGTAACACATTTCAAGATATAAACTCAATTAATGAATGATCTATGAAAGAATAGTGAGATTACCGACGAATTCAATGTTTTCAAAGAGGAAAGAATGGTGTATAACACTCACAAATGACGAAAAGCACAAAGCTCACTCGGTGTAAGTATATACAATGCAACAAAAGATTACCGAGTTATAAAAATCTTAAACCAAATCAATAAAACAAGAAAAGCGCATGTGCTCACGGGATATAATTAAATTCATGAATTTATTCATAATATCAATGATTTGAGGACTAAAGTCTAATAACTTCTAAAATTGAGAACATGCATCGTTCAGTTGTCTATCGAATCGGACAATTATTTAAATTTATCATCGAAAACAAAGGCAAAATGCCCAACAAAGGAGAAAAAAGAAAGAAATTATTTTTGAAATTTTCAATTTTTTAACAAAAAGCATGCTTAGTAACTAACAAGTGATGAAATCCAAGGACTAAACATGAAATGGATAGAATATCCCACACCCCCTAATTGAAACGTTGCATTGTCCTCAATGCTAATCGAGAACACAACAGAAATATAGGAAAATAATGATATTACCCAAAATTGGAGCGATCCCCATTGAGTGCGAGTCCAAAGAATCTACAAAACAAGTTAGTACCGAGCATAACGAAAAGAAATAACAAAAAAATTAACTAATTACGCTAGACTAAAGTAAAAAGAAAGATTAAAGAGAGAAAGAAAATTAAAAAAGATAACTATTTACAACCTATAATTTGGACTTCTAACTAAATATACACTAGAAGTCTATATAATTGAGGATCCATCCAAACAACATTTTGACTTTGGAAGATCAGCGGTGGATCCTCCATAGCATGCATGCCTCCCGAAAAATAGGAATTCCGTTTGAAAAATGGAAGGCATGTGTAAGGCGTAACAAATGAATAATCATCGATTATAAATTTTTGGGGACGATGGGGGATCTGGATGCTAAGGGATAAAAGACCATATTGATCTGGGAAAAATTGAAATCACATTCCCAAGGTTTTTCAATTGGAAATGGAGGTGGGGATATTGTAAGTGAATAGCCCATGAGATGAAGCATCTCAAAATAGCATTCCCATTCAAGAATCAGATCAAAGTCCTCAAGACTTTCAATTTATTTTTGTGATAAATTTAACGGTTTGAGAATAGTAGGGAATAAAGGAAAAGAAGGACCATAAACCTCAATACAATCGAAAGAATTAATAAGAGGTTGAAATTCTAAAGTGTGAAAACTTGGATCACTCTCAATTATTTCTTCATCAAAAAGAGGTGATGGTGAAACGCAAGTTTCAACCTCGACCCGATTTTGTAAAGAAATGATCTCATCGAGCATGGAATTATTCTCCAAAAAAAAAGCTTGAGAATTTTCGGATCGGTCATTAATTTCCTTAATCATTAACTCATGATCAAACCAACAAGAAGACATTGCATCTTCTTGTGTGGTTTTCTCATAGCTAATGGAATATCCGTTTTCCAAATTACCTTCCCAAAGCGATGAGAGATTACTTACAACTTCTTGAACTTCACGCTCAAGGTGTTCATTTTCAAGAATTTGTAGAGATTCTCGCATTGTCTTGGGAGTATAACTTGGAAAACTCTTCTGAGAAAAATTAAAGTTATCTAAAGAGTTATAGCGAGACATTTCAAAATAAGTTAATTCAATAAAACGACAAGCGCCAAAATTTCAATCTCTCGAAACAATCTAGCACAAGTAAAAAAGGAAGGATAAAATAAAGAATACAAATATGAATAAAAGAAATATTATGAAATAGTAAATCAACTACAATCTAAAACACACTCTCCGGAAACGATGCCATTTTTATCGAGGCATAAACTTTATATATAAAACACGTCGTTGGGTGTTTACGCCCTATACAAAATAAATACCACAACTTGGTACACTAATGGAAGTGTAGAGGCAAGTAGGGATTTCGTATAGATTTTAATTGATTTATTATTTCAAGGATAAAAGTGTAAAAGGTGATATGGTTTGGTTAGGGAGCTAAGCCCTTCTCCATTTTCCATTTCTTTGTAAGCTTTTCTTGTACTATTCATATTCTTCCTCAACATATTTGTTGTTTATGCTTTATTTCCATTGTTGTCATTTAATTTTCTTGCCTAGATTAACTTGTATTTCATTTATTTATTGCTTTCTTTGTGTTAAATTAGTTTTATTTATTTCGTGCCCTTATATAAATAGGGTTGGGGTTGTGTTCCGCCATTAACGAGCCTCGAGCTCCGAAAGTTGGTTTTTGGGTAAAATTGTGTTTAATTGAAACCTCACGTATCAAAAGCCGATTATTATGCATTTAACTTTCTTTGTCACGAAACGTTAGTATTCAAAGCGACAATCCGAATTTAATTCGCGTGTGACATATTTGATTAAATGTTTTATCAAGCAACTTTGAGTTAAATTCCTTCTCGCGTGATGTTTATGCTTAATTAAAATGCTCGGTTAAATAGCTTTCGAGCTTGAATTCTAATTATTGGTAGTTTGACCCGTGTGGTGAGAATGGGATCCCGATCCTTGCTTTACTTTTGCGTAGTGTAACTTCTATTTTTCTTTATTTTCTTTATAACCTCCTATCACCTTTCACATTTTTATTCTTCAAATAATAAATCGATTAAAATCTAATCAACACTCCCTGTGGATTTCTTACGATACCCGACTTACCACTGTACTTGCCTTGCAAGTGTAGTAGTAGCTTAGGTTTTTGTATTGAGGAGGTGAAACGAAAACAACGATTAGCATTCTTACACGATGCTACTTTTCACCCTCGATCAAAATGGCACCATTGTCGGGGAGTGTGTTTTAGATTGTAATTGTTTTATTATTTCGTAGTATTTTTTCTTTTGCATTTGTATTCTTTGTTTTAACCTTTTTTGCCGGATAACATATTTAAGCGCTAAGAAACTTTGATTCACAGTTGCTCACTTTCTTTCTCGAATTCTCCATTTATAAACAATGAGGTAATCATGTCCTACTATTATAGTTATGACGACCATTCTAATTATTCTTACTTTGGGTATAGTTCTTAGGTTTTCCATTTTCAAGATTTTCTTGAGAATGAAAGGCTTGAAAACATTTATCGGAATGAAAATTATTGTTGGGATCTTGAGTTGGATTTATTATTCGGATCCACCAACGATTTTTATTTCGATACTTTGGATTTCGAAGACGAGTTCCAACCAAATGAGGATTTTGAGGTTCTAGAGCCGAGGAAGCCTACTTTGGAAGAAAATTTTCTTCTTTATTCCCAAGGTTTGGGTAAAATTATTGGTACTGAATTGAGTCTTGAAACACTTTGCGATAAGATGGATTCTTTGGCACTAAACAACGAGGAGGTGGAAACTTGTGTTTTACCTCAATTTTTCAAAGAATTTCTTATCGAATGTGAATCTTTCTCCCCCGAAATTATCTCCTTCCGACGATATGTTGACTAAGATTGAATTTAGTTCATTACCATATACGTTTTACGTTATTGAACCATTAGAATTACCGGTTGATTCCTATGAGTCGGTAGAAACTTTTAAAACTTCTACGCCTTTTGCCGATGAGGATTCTTTGTCGAACTTATTTTCTATGATGGTTGTTATCCCAATGTGTGCACCATTTCCCATTCCAATTGAAAAACCTTTGGGAGATGAGTCTATTTTTCTTGGACCTCAAGTGTATCTTTCGCCCTTGTTATCCAAATCCCCCATCGTCCCCCAAAAATTTCAAATTGGAGATGGTTCACTTTTTCCACCACCCACATGACTTCCGTTGTTAAAACGGAATTCATATATTTCGATAGGCCTACTTTATTTGGAGGGTCCACCGTTAATCTTTCAAAGTCACATCCCATTTTGGATGTATCCTCAACTATTTAGACTTCTAGTGTATAGTTAGTGTGAAGTCCAAATAGTAGGTTATAAATAGTAGATATTTTCTTTCTTTCTTTATTCTTTCCTTTTAGTTTAGTCTAGTGTAATTAGTTAAACTAATTGTTATTTCTTTTTTATGCTTGGAACTAACTTGCTTTATAGATTCTTTGGACTCGTACTCAACGGGGATCGCTCCAATATTGGGTAATATATTTCTTTTCCTCTCTTCATGTTGTGTTATTGATTGGAATTGGGGACAATGCAACATTTAAGTTAGGGGGTGTCGGATATTTTATCCATTTCATGTTTAGTCCATTGATTTGATCACATGTTAGTTACAAAGCATGCCTTTTGTTGAAAAAACTGAAAAATTTTCAAAAATATATATATTTTTTCCTCCTTTCTTGGTCATTTTGCCTTTGTTTTCAATGATAAATTTTAATAATTTCCTGATCTAATAGACAATTCAATGGTGCATGTTCTCGATTTTAGAGTTATTAGACTTTAGTCCACAAATCTCTATTTTTAAGTGGATTTTTGGTGGGGTATTTATATGTAAGCATTATATTAAGGGTAAGAACTCATTTTTACATCATATTAGGTTAGTTTTAGGTTAGAGAGGGGATTTTGGGTGGAGATTTATCTCCGCTATGGTTTGCACCCAAATGGGTTTGTATGGCACTATTCATCTTCTTCCTTGTTAATGTAAGTTCCCATTGTTATTTTTCTTACTTTGTTACTTATTTACTTGCTTTGTATCTAGTTTTTGTTGATTAATTAGTTATTTACTTTGGTTAATTAGTTTTATTTATTGCTTTAATCATGTGTAGTAGTTAGTATAAGGGTTGGGGTCATTTCTTCGCTATTAATGAGCGTCGAGCTCCGAAAGTTAGTTTTTGGGGAAAATTGCATTTAATTGAAACCTCGTGTATTCAAATTGGATTACTATGCGTTTAACTTTCTTTGTCATGCAATGTTAGTATTTATAACGATAATCCGAATTTAAGACGCGTATGACCATTTTTTATTAAATATTTTATCTCGCATTTTTGGGTTAAAATTCCTTCATGTGTGATGTTTATGATTAACTAAAAATGCTCGGTTAAATATTTTCGAACCGAAATTCTAATTCCTCATGTTTAGCCCATGGCGGGGATGTGACCTTGACTCTCATTTTATTAATTCCTATTTACCTTTAACTTCTTAATTTTTCCCTTTTCTTTTAAACCAAACCATCACCTTTTACACTTTTATTTTGAAGTAATAAATCAATTAAAATCTATCTAACACTCTCTGTGGATTTCTTACGATACCCGACTTACCGCTATACTTGTTTCGCAAGTTCAGTTGTAGTTTAGATTTTTTCATTGAGGCGGTGAACTGAAAACAACGACAGTGCTTCTACACGAGCACACGGTTCACGCTTGATCAAATGGCGCCGTTGTCGAGGAGCATAACATATTTTTTTCTTTTTAGCATAGCATATTTTCTTTTTTAGCTCCCTGGCAACGACGCCATTTTGATTAAGCACGAAAAGTGGCATCGCATGAAAACGCTAATCGTCGAATTCGTTTCACTGCGTTAATACAAAAACCTAAATTACGACTGCACTTGCGATACAAGTATAATGGTAAGTCGGGTACCGATAATCCACACGGAATGTCGTATAGATTTTAATTGATTTATTATTTCAAGAATAAAAGTGTGAAAGGTGATTGGTTGTTATGGTGAGAAAGGAGAAAAAAATAAGAAGTTAAGTCTAAACAATATTAATTAAACGAGAGTCGGGACCGTATACCTTCCATGGGCTAAACAACTAATTATTAGAATTTCGGTTCGAAAATATTTAACTGAGCATTTTTAGTTAAACATAAACATCACGCAAGTAGAAATTTAACTCAAAGTTGCGAGATAAATGCGACACCTCGCCTAATTAAATACCAGGTGATCAGTCCTTTATTAAATAAACTCAAAGTGTCTGGTTGGTTCATTCTTAGCATCACTGTCGAAAAACAATTTTCTTTATTAATCACCTAATAAATAATAAAGCTAAGTGTCAAAACATTTAACTGTATAAATTAAGTCCGATTGTGATTATTAACTATGAAACCATTTTCACGAATACAAATGATAGTATTAAAACCAAAGCATCCAAATGAAAGAATCATGCTAGATAAATTAACCCAAATAAAATATCCCAAATCATAGGACAAAGTAATAATCACAAGTAATCCCAACTAAAATAGAATAATGAAGTAAATCAAGAGTACAAATCTCTCTGAACTAGATAAAGTTAGAGATGGGCGTCACATGCCCTATCTAATGATGACTAAAAAGAATATTGAGAAGATAAGGATGAAGTCGGCTACTACAAGGACCTGCAACTCCCACACTAGCTTCAGAACGTCAACAATGCAAAGATCTAAGCCTGACGCCCATGTGGCTGGGCACTTGTAATACATATATGTATATACAAGAGAAAGAAGAGATGGCAGGAAACGGCTCAGAGCCCGAGTGTAAAATAGCTTTAAAAATAATTTAGCAAGTATTTAAAATGCTTACCAGTTGATATTACAGACATGTTAGTACCACGTCACTCACTTGGAAATTCTCACCCCTCAACTAGTGTGCACGCCTAACGTACTAACGAACTAATTAGGATAAAGCTAACCCAATTCACTAGTCTACTTCAATTTCCCCTTAACAATCCTAATTCATATGACCGCGTAACTAGGATTTATATAAGCTAACCTTACTTATAAATTTACCAAGTTGGCTATGTACATCACAATATAGCTTTTAAGTTCCCAGACACTTAATTTGTTTAATATCAATTATTCCGTTTTATCTACTTACGAGCACAGTAGATGAAACACAGGTCTATATATATTCATCACTCATATAATATAAATAAAAAAATCGGGCACCCCACAAAAATCTATGGTGCTGGCATACTCTGCTATTAAGTCCCTGTATTTCTCGTACAAAAAGGGAAATACTAGTTTGGAATCATGCTCAAATTGTATTAACACAAAACACAGATATTGGAGGCGAAGCATAGTTCCAAGTCACTAAGAGGTCAGAACATACCCTGACATCTCTTAGGACCGTTTGACTATCATTCTATGATAGCCTGTACCAAGGAATCCTATATTCTAGGGTACGAGTCAATATCCCCCATAAAGGTCCCATCGAGCTAAGACTGTCCCGACGCGGTAGCCTCCGTGATAGCAAGTAGTGCGGGTATGATTACACACAGATATTCACATACTCTATATATATGTACATGCACTCATATATATACATATATACCCACACTATTCAGCTAGGTACACCCACGACCCATAATATATTCTAACCACACGTGGCACATAACGCCCGAGTCCTACGTCTAATTATGTCATTCTTATATTTTCTCAGTTACTGTAAGTCCTTAAGTACCTCTCTACTCTCGAAGTGTATCCTCTCGATAAACATAAAATCAGTAGGTGTGCCCTCACTAATCTACTGGTCTAAGTCTTTCTTAATTCTCACAAGACCTACTATAATGCACGCACGATTTCCCACTCAATTTATATTCCCAAAACCCCACGGTTAAATCTCACATAGACTCGTCTTACCCGTACCCTACTTACACCCTACTGGTCCTTCTCATATACCATTAAGATATTTAAATTATGTCTAAAGGTCCTCACACATTGGGATTAGATTAACAATTGAAAGGAGAAAAATTTCCCATTTCCAGGAGGATTCGATCGATCGATCCAGTCGATTGATCGACATTCTTGAGTCGATCGATTGATCTATTAGTTTTTGCCCAGATTCTGCAATTCTCTAACTACGGGTTTCTTCCATTTTACTTCTCCAAATCTCTATTAACAAGTTCCAAACTCCCAACCAACCATTAGGAACATTATATAAACACTTATAGATGATTGTTAACATAAAACTTCCATTAATTCATCAAGATTAGTCATCAAAAGGGGTTAATTCAAGAAATTATCATTTAACCCTAGTTCGTCAAATTTTCTCAAGAATTCATTTAATTTCCAGATTTCTATCTCTACTGGGCATCAAATTTCGTGGATAACATTCTACATATAACAAAATATTCATCCTAACATGGTTTTAACTCCAAAATTGTAATAATAATCTCCCAACAACATTATTTTTCATGGAGACATAATTTAATTAACTCCTACACTAGCATGGATGTGTTATCAACTAAAGAACAACAAGTTAGATACTTGCCTGGAAATCAAAGGTCTGATCTGACAAATTAGAATGGTATAGGAATGAGTTGGTGGAGGAATTGATGAGAGTGGTGTAGGGTGGCTCTCCTCCTTGGAAGCCTTCTCTCTTCTCTCTTCCTTAGCCTCTCTGCAACTCCAAGGTTTCTAACCCTCGAGAACATTAACTCTCATCAGATATAACACTCCAATTTTCGTCCATGATTAAGGCCTAAAATGGGTAATTACCAAAATGCCGTCCCGGGTTACCGGTTAGGCCTAAAAATGTCCCGAGACCTAAACTAAACTCCCGGGTACACATTTATGACTATCTTGACCCTTCTAAACACATTGACACACTCAAAATGACCATACGGGCGACTTATAATTAATTCAGTTTTATTCCATTAATTTAGTTCTGACACGACACATGCGCGTCCCGACTTAATTTCTATAATTGTCGTATTATTCACTCGCGATAATTTCTCATATATTACTTTACTCATCTTGTAATATTCAACATTATTCTTACCAATAATTACTAACTCTCCTCACACTAGTAAATTTAATTTAATTAATCCAATAATTAAATGTCATAAAAATACGGGGTATTACATACTTCCTCCTAATAACGGAATTTCGTCCCAAAATTCAGAACATAAGCCCTACCTAGTAAAACATTTCCGGATACTTTATCAGTATGCAAAACTAACTTTAGAGTAAGACGTTCGATCACTATAGCCCCCACCTCTAACACACTCAACACTTTATCAGTTATAGGGTCACACCTCAAATACGACACTTCACATTGTTCTTCTTACCGACGACATTCGAATGAGACGAGCCTATACATCATTGGACCCCATTATCTCAATATTATTGGGAGGCCTCACCTCACTACGTGTTAACTACTCGTATTTATCTAAACACAAAACTCCCATCCTGAGAGAAACCATATGAACATCTGACTACTCTTGTCAGTTATTCGAATCTCGATTTTCGACGACGTAACTCTTACGATAGTCAGGAGCCACCTAAGACAGTTTATGGTTATTCCACTATAGTCATCGGACTCTAACTCGACCAATACAAAATTTTGGTTATTCGCTTGCCTCTAAACAACTCGAGGGAGAATAGTTAAGGTTGTTCCACACAAAATTTCAATTAACAGTTTGTCCATAATAAATCGGTACGAGTGTTCACACACTACATTACTATTAGGTAATATCTTCTCCCAATTACCATAATATGCTTCACTTACTAACTATAATTGTTGTGGATATGAAATGACCACAATGAGTCCAAAATTACATTCGTACCGCTCCACTAGTCATTTATCACCTTTCGCCTACTCCTCGGGCTATAGGCGATGCAACCTGCTCAAAACGAAATGTCATCCCCATTGCTTCCTGAAATCCTGTATTAAAGGTGGGGTTAAATGATCTCATTCTAGTTTAGAACAATACTGGGAAGGACCACTTACCAGCGCAATCCTGCTTTTCAAAGAAAGACTTGGGCATATTGTCTAATAGTGTATATCACCCAAAAGAATAATAATTACTTTCTTTTAGGTCATCTTGTTCCACTCATTCAAAGGAACTCGTGACCTTAGCTTAAGGTTGGCAACCCATCAAAGAAATTTACCAAATTGACCGCCCTCTTCCATTACAGGAATCGTCAGCTTGCTACAAAATTCTCTTGTTGATCATCTTGATCTAATCGAATTCTAACTATGAGTGGTGCACACGAAGACTACTCACTATGTCCTTCTCAACACAAATTTCCACTTGTAACACCGCACATTAAGTGTTACTTAATACTCTCCTTCTTTTCCCAGTGTATACCTAAAGTTCTGACCCGTGCACTTTTCTCCACGATGTGCACATCAGGACTTTTTATCCCTTATTGACATCATCATTCTATTTATACGCAAGTCACACTCAATATTTGACTAGGTAAAACTCCGCTCCAAGTGCCTTCCCATAATAGTTAAATTTCACTCTTATCAAGGAATACCCCTTTTTAAATGGCTTCCCACAGCCTTTCAACCCAATTTGGGTGTGCTATACTGATTGTACACGTATATATGGATTATCGTCCTCCTCACATGATGCTTAATCCACTTTACCATTCCTACTTTGTTATAGTAATCCCACAGGCATATATTTCACACATTTATTCCTACATTCCTTTATCCTGGATGATTCTTACCTCAGCTAACCCGGATGCCCACATAGCCTATAAACCGTGCATACCGGCATAAACATCACATACGCTTCACACATAATACTCAATTCTTTATTGCCCTTGTATTCACAACGTGATTATAACACTTGGGTATTCTCAATCACCCCAGAAATTAAAATTTTTAAATTCTCCTTAACATCGTTCCAACCTTAAACTCGTGATGATAAAACAAAATTTTCAATGTTTCCTTACCACACGAACGGCTCCACTGGCCTTAAATCCTAATTTAACTTCTAATTTACAGGTATAACTACTTGCTCTTAAACTATCGAGGTAACGAACACATAGACTAATGACCAAACATCTCCCTAATTCCAACCTTACACTAAGTTTCATGTGTGGGATGTCTCGCATAGCTAAATCCAAACAAGGACCCCCCGATACACTACTACCTAGCATTGTCGGTTATCGAAATCCGTTAGGTCCTCGATCCATAACATGTACCCCTATATTCCCGTCTCTTGGCATAGAAGCTACATCTCCTCCCGCAACTACACTTAAGCAAGGAATGTTTAGACAATTGCACTACCGCTCCGTATTGGTGGTAATCACATTCCAAAAACCTCGTACATATACAATCGGGACTCTCAAAATCCTATCCCCAAACATATGAATATAAATCTTAACTCCTGCATCTCTAAAGGATAGATATAACAATGCGCTTTTCCATTCACCAAGTCCTGAGCACTAACATAATAATGAGTTAAATCTTTTCGCTCAACAGTAAGCCCAATATTCACCGAATCAAGACAATAAAATCCTTGCACATCCAGGGACTAAGCATTTCGATACCATTATACCCTTCGAAGTCTCTATAATATATGATATATATATATATATATATATATATATATATATATATATATATATATATATGCGAGCCCTACCCTCTCGTAGGTGAGGCTTCGCCAGAACAAAACATCCTGCATTACAATAGCAACCCCGATAGACTTGCGATATCCTCCACTATCGGTCTAATTTTTACTATAAAACACAATCAAGATAATATCATACTTGCATAACACATCACTAAAACGAGTAACCTCAATAAGGTATATACCACTATCAACACACCTATTCATCCTCCATGGATAACACTATAGATAATCCCGCTATATCAGGAAAAACATTCACATAATGATAACATTATCGATATACGCATTAAGCTCATCCCACATGCGAATCTAGGAAAAATCAAAATATAATAACTCGTTCGTGTCACATAAAACACGCCTCATTCTTCGAGGATAAAACTCATACTTCTACCTTTCCAATCGCCCTGGATGCTCAAATGGTTTCCCGAACATAACATGCCTGTTCGAGCCATATCGAAAACTATATTAACCATTGCTCTTGCAAGCACCATACCCTTGTCCCTTTACTCTCGTCGGGAAAATTAACGCATAAGGTTTTACTCTCCACAAAATTACTCTACACATATCCAACTTATCTCCTATCATACTGACCATATTAGGGTTGTCCTTCTCTCAAACTTTGGTAGTCTCGATCCTGATGGCTACCCTCGTTGTTCCTCTTGCTTTGTTGGCCCTAAGGAACATGATATTGGATTCAATAGACCTTACTGAATTCACCATCGCTTGGTAAGAATTCAACTATCCGAATCATTTAAATGGGTCCCCTGATGGGTCTCCCCCTTGTGGTGCTTCACTACCCCCATTTCATCCAGTCTTATTCTCGACTAAATTATTAGATTCTTTTAGCTTCCCACACAAAGAAGCATTATTATCTCCATTGACAAAACACGACATTGTCACCCTCTGAATCGACCGTCTAGCAGAATTCCCTTTAAGTGTCATTAACTATTCTTACGAGTTGATCTCCCACTTGAAATCCACTCCTCTATTTGTATAACTTCCGTCGATACAAGATTCGCTAAAAGTTTAAATTCATTTTCACAAATGGGCCTTTGTCCGACCCTCCCATGATGAGTTCAGAACAATGTTCACATCTTATTCTGAACATCTGATGAAGGAACATGTGGTCAACCTGTACCTAAGATCCTTCCATTAACACAACATTCCACTTCTAAATGTGGTGGTTGACTCCCACCATTTTAACTTTGTTCCGAAGAGTCAAGATAAATTTTACCCCAAATTTTCACTTCTGATTAACCACACTCCACTATATGCCCAAGCCTTTGGATATATTACCTTCATTGGTTAACGCACACAATTCCTGCATTCCTAGTACTTCCATTGATGGATCTCCTCAATGTTTTGTTTGACTCTCTCCCAGTCCTACCACATCGGGTGAGTCTAATTTGGTACCACTTTCGACTATAGAAGCACTTGGAAATCATCTGCTACGCCCTAACCGTCTTTACAGTCTTGGCCTCTCATGCCATACTAGGGATGACCTCGACTATGGTCATCATCCTTGAATATAATCTACAACATAAACTAAGCCCTGCTTCCTGTTGTCCGCCCAACGTCCCTTGCCTGCCATACTTCATTATTCGAACATGCCCGAACGCAAATAAGATTCACTAATATACATACGTTATAGCAGGGGAACGGAATCGCACCATATAAATCAACAATCCTAAACATAGGGCTCTACATCAAACAAAGCAACTCTGGAAGCATAATAAGTTGCACAGATCCTAAGGATACTAGAACCTGATGCTCTGATGCCACCTATGACATCCCGCCT
This sequence comes from Sambucus nigra, assembly GCA_949130495.1. NCBI lineage: Eukaryota > Viridiplantae > Streptophyta > Magnoliopsida > Dipsacales > Adoxaceae > Sambucus > Sambucus nigra. The sequence continues at coordinate 348,679,354 of OX422220.1, read as the reverse complement.
AATTAAAACTGGGTGAAACAGTCCTTTATTAAATTAACTCAAAGTGTCCGGTTGGTTCATTCTTAGCATCACTGTTGAAAAATGATTTTCTGTATTAATCACATAATAAATAATTAAGCTAAGTGTCAAAACATTTAACTTTATAAATTAAGTCCGATTGTGATTATTAACTATTAAACCATTTTCACGAATACAAATGATAATATTACAACCAAACCATCCAAATAAAATAATCATGCTAGATAAATCAATCCAAATAAAATATCCCAAATCGCAAGACAAAGTAATAATCACAAGTAATCCCAACTAAAATAGAATACTAAAGTAAATCAAGAGTACAAATCTCTTTGAACTAGATAAAACTGGAGATAGGGTACACATTCCCTATCTAATGATGACTAAAAAAAGACTGAGAAGGCAAGGATGAAGTCGTCTACTGTAAGGACCTGTAACTCCCACACTAGCTGCAGCACGTCAACAATGCAAAGATCTAAGCCTGATCCCCCTGTGGCTGGGCACCTGTAATACATATATATATACAAGAGAAAGAAGAGATGACAGGAAACGGCTCAGAGCCCGAGTGTAAAACAACTTTAAAAATAGTTTAGAAAGTATTTGAAATGCTTAACAGTTGATATTACATACATGTTAGTACCACGTCACTCATTTGGAAATTCTCACCCCTCAACTAGTGTGCACACCTAACATACTAACGAACTAATATGGATAAAGCTAACCCAATTCACTAGACTACTTTAATTTCCCCTTAACAATCCTAATTCATGTGACTGCATAACTATGGTTTATATAAGCTAACCTTACTTATGAATTGACCAAGTTAGCTATGTACATCACAATATAGCTTTTAAGTTCCCAAACACTTAATTTGTTTAATACCAATTATTCCATTTTATCTACTTACGACCACAATATATGAATCACAGGTCTATATATATTCATCACTCATATAATATATATATATATATAAATCGGGCACCGCACATAAAATCTATGGTGCTGGCATACTCTGCTATCAAGTCCCCGTATCTCTCGTACAAAAAGAAAAATACTAGTTCGGAATCACACTCGAACTGTATTAACACAAAACATACATATTGGAGGTGAAGTATAGTTCCAAGTCACTAAGAGGTCATCACATACCCTCACGTCTCTTAGGACCGTTTGGCTATCATTCTCTGGTAGCCTGTACTATGGAATCCTATGTTCTAGGGTACGAGTCATTATCCCCCATAAAGGTCCCATCGAGATAAGACTGTCCCGGTGCGTCAACCTCCGTGATAGCAAGTAGCGCAGATATGATTACACACAGATATTCACATACTATATATATATATATATGTACATGCACTCATATATATACATATATACCCACATTATTCATCTAGGTACACCCATGACCTATAATATATTCTAACCACACGTGGCACATAACGCCCGATTCCTACGTATAATTATGTCATTCTTATATTTTCTCAGTTACTGTAAGTCCTTAAGTACTTCTCGACTCTCAAAGTGCATCATCTCGATAAACATAAAATTAGTAGGTGTGCCCTCACTACTCTACTTGTCTAATTCTTTCTTAATTCTCACAAGACCTACTATAACGCACGCATGGTTTCCCACTCAATTTATATTCTCGAAACCCTACGGTTAAATCTCACATAAACTCGTCTTACCCGGACCCTACTTACACCCTACTGGTCCTTCTCATGTTCCATTAAGATATTTAAATTATGTTCTAAGGTCCTTACACATCGGGATTGGATTAACATTTAAAAGGAGAAAAAGTTCCCATTTCCAGGGGGAGTCGATTGATCGACATTCTTGAGTCGATCGATCGATCGATCAGTTCTTTCCTAGATTCTGCAATTCTCTAACTACGGGTTTCTTCCATTTTACTTCTTCAAATCTCCATTAACAAGTTTCAAACTCCTAACCAACCATTAGGAACATTATATAAACACTTACAAATGATTTCTAACATAAAACTTTCATTAATTCATTAAGATTAGTCATCAAAAGGGGTTAATTCAAGAAATTATCATTTAACCCTAGTTCATCAAATTTTCTCAAGAATTCATTTAATTTCTAGATTTCTATCTCTATTAGGCATCAAATTTCGTGGATAACATTCCACATATAACAAGATATTCATCCTAACATGGTTTTTACTCCAAAATTGCAATAATAATCTGCCAACAACATTATTTTTCATGGAGACATAATTTAATTAACTCATACACTAGCATGGATGTGTTATCAACTAAAGAACAACAAGTTAGATCCTGGAAATGGAAGGTATGATCCGATGAATTATAATTGTATAGGAATGATTCCCTTCTTTCGATCTACACGTTGGTGGAGGAATTGATGAGAGTGGCCTCCTTAGAAGCCTTCTCTCTTATCTCTTCCTTAGCCTCTCTGCAACTCTAAGGTTTATAACCCTCGAGAACTCTAACTCTCATCAGATATAACACTCAAATTTTCGTCCATGATTAAGGCCTAAAATGGGTAATTACCAAAATGCCCTCCCGGGTTACCAGTTAGGCCTAAAAATGTCCCGAGACCCAAACTAAACTCCCGAGTAGACTTTTTTTAACTATCTCGACCCTTCCGAACACATTTGCCCACTTGATATGACCATACGGGAGACTTAGAATTAATTCACCTTTATTCCGTTAATTTAGTCCCGACACGACACATGCGCGTCCCGACTTAATTTCTATAATTATCGTATTATTCACTCGCGATAATTTCTCATATATTACTTTACTCATCTAGTAATATTCAACATTATTCTTACCAATAATTACCAATTCTCGTCATGCTAGTAGATTTAATTTAATTAATCCCATAATGAAATGTCATAAAAATACCAGGTATTAGAATAAAACATTTAACTGAAAATGGTCACACGCGGATTAAATTCAGAATAACGCTTTAAACACTAACGTTGCATGACAAAGAAAGTTAAACGTATAATAAGCAATTTTAATACGCTAGGTTTCAATTAAATGTAATTTTATACAAAACCTAATTTTCGGAGCTCGACGCCCATCAATGGCGGACACACGATACAAACCATCTTTAACTACTCACACAACATGGATAAATAAATAAAACAACTAATCAATAACTAAAATAAGAAATAAATAAATTAAACTAATTATGTAGGCATGGAAATAATAACTAAGCATCGAAATAAAACATTAAACAATATGTATGAGACAATGAATAATAAATAGAGGTTTACATAAATGGGTATTACCCAAAGTGGAGGAGTAGGGCAAAGCTCCCAAAAATTACAAACCCTAAACTAATATAATGAAAAGATATCATGGATACCTCTTCAAAATAAAGAGAAAATGTATTTATACATAAACACTAGGTGGAATAATTGTAAATAAGAAGGCTGAAAACAGGGGACTGAATCGATTTAGATGGAACCGAATCGATTCGAAAACAGGGGAAGTAAAAAAGTAGGATCTGGTGCCAAATCAAATCGATTCGGACTTGTCCGAATCGATTCGTACCCTAGAGGTCTGGTTCTGCAGCTTTGTCCAACTTTACAAAAAATAACGTAACTTCTTCGTTATAACTCGGAATAAGGCACGGTCAGAGGCTACGCGAAGATAACTCAGAGGGATACAACATCCAAGAAGACATTAGGACAAAAAACAAATTATTAAATGGCCTTGAATGTGACATTGAGTGTGATTTGAAGTCAAAACCATCCTAAAATTACATAACTCTTCGATACAACTCGAATTCATGCACAGTCGTTGACCACGTGAAGAGAAATAAAAGGGATTCAAATTCCGTGAAGAGTTCAGGATTAAAATCTGAATGCTAAAATTACTAAAATTCTCCCGAAGCTGTAATCTTAACGGAACTCTTCCAGAAAGCTATCGAACTTCACACTAAGCACCAAAATACCTATAAAATCTCAATTGTACCTCATATAGCATGTTAACATATAAAACGGAGGTTGTCTGGTTAACGAGCATAAATATAGGAATTAAAGTACCCGAGGGGGCTAAAATGCATAAGTATAGGGGGTGAAAAACACAAATTCTTGTTACCAAGAATTTGTTACCTTGTACGTAACCCTTGGTTCCTTACTTCCGTGGCATTTGTAGTCCTACTCTGTTGTACATCACTTCTCTATTTATCTGCCACCCAAATAAAAAATAAACAATCAAAACCTTCAATACTCTTCCCGATTTACATACCCAGAATCGAACAAAAAATATTCTTATGCATGCACAAAAGAAAGAATGCATGTATATAAGTTTATATATATATAGTTCACATTCAAAATGTAGAAAATTAATTGCAAATCTAAAAATATGTGAAAACACAAATCTTTATGGATCAAAACCTATGATTTGACAACTAAAAGTCTAAAGTAAAAGTTGACGGTGATAGTAGGACATGTATTTATTTACTCCTTAAAGTTTCAACCACCTTGATCATTCTTCAAACACCTTAACTACATTATGGGTGATGTAAAAACCCAGGCTTTTGAGCGACTATTTTATATTATTTTGCCTGATGGGCTAATTTTATAAAATAGGGAAAGTTGGGGTAAATATTATTTCCCATGATATGAAGGGATAATATTTACTATGTTTTGTCTATTTACCGTATGAGAAGGTAAATATCATTATATTGTGATATATTGCGTCGTTATATGTAAAACGACGGTTATGACTCATATTTAATTTGGAGTATAATTAATGAAATAAAATAAAGTTGGAACACAAAAATAGTTCACATTTCTCCAAATGCCAAAATAGGGGGTGTGGTTGTTTTTAGAACAGTCGAAAGAGTAGAAATAAGTGCCATGTTATATTTTGGAGTTTTGGGCACTTTTGGGGTGTTATGACTCAATTATGCAGATACGAGTCATTTTAATGGTGTGTTAGCAATTAAAAGAGGGCATTTATGTTTTAAGACCCGTTTAAGTCCCCCACCCCTTTTATTTCTTCTTCCTTATGAGAGAAGCCAAAGGAAAGAGAGAGAGAAGAGAGAGTTGAGAGAAAATGGGAGAAAAGAGAGAAATGGAAGATTTGGGCTGAAATCCGTTGCTACCGGAAGAGAATCCGAGACTACAAACTCGAGGCAAGTTTCTTACTTGCTAGATATTGATTTAATGTGATAAATTGCACGTTTAGTTAAGTTTTGGGAGATTTAAACCATAAATTGGTTTTTGTTGATTTTGATGATTAAACCCTTAATTCTTGGTTTTAATTTGATTTGAGGATAAATTATTAGTTATTAATGGTGTAGGAATGTTTTGGGTTGAATTGTTGTTGTTGATGTTGGAAGAAATCAAAGATTTGAGGTTTTGGGAATTTTAGGGTTCTTAAACCCGTAGCCCAAACTGGGCCATTTTGCAGGATCGAATCGATTCGACCCTAGGGGCGAATCGATTCGGATAAGGGGAGGGATACAGGTCTGGGAAAATCGAATCGATTCAGGATGGGACCGAATCGATTCAGCAATTGCAGAAAGTCAGTTTTGCTCACCGAATCGATTCGGCTGTTTAGCGAATCGATTCGGCCCAAGGGGCTAATCGATTCGGTTCCCCTGTTTTTGTGGGATTTTTAATAGTTTGATTTTTAGCCCTTTTTCTTTTAGGTCCAAGGTTTAGGGACCTTCCTTAGGGACGTAATTAAGAGTCCTAGAGGGTGGTTTGGGTAGACTAATGTCCTAGGATTAATGGGATAATTGGGCTTACCCCGAGGGCTAGTTGTGTCGGTTAATACCCGAATAAAATACGAGATTAACCGAAAGATAAATTGAAGATAAAATATTATTGTTGAGACATTTGGGAGACACTCCTTAAGGGAGATTCATTTTAAATGGTTTATGATATTATATTGAAGTCTTGGGGACTAGTTGAGGTTTATGGCACTTCGGGTCTTAAGTCATTAATAAGATATGACTCTAAGAATAAGAAATGAATATTATTAAATGTGGTACTAATAAATAAGTACAAATGATTTTGAGAATGTAAAAATGGATGTTTTCAAGTGAAAAGGAAGATGATTTTCATAAATGAGAAAAAGGTATGGATACACACCCTCTCTAAATCGCTATCTTAAGGGAAGTCCGCGCGTTGTGGTGAAGCCCCCTGACTAATGAATGTAGGGTGGATATATCCCTAGGCCATATGAGCGTTTATTATATGTTTCTGCAATGGGTAGGTAATTCCGGGTGTGGTTATGACTACCCCGCAGGCATATGGCCGCTTCCCGACGTTTCGGTAGGATCCCAGGTTGTCTAAATGATAGGCCCTGGAAGATGATAGCCATTTATGGGCGCGCACAGTGGGGAAACCCGGACGGGCGGTCTTAGAATCGTTATATACATATAAATATAACTATTCGAAATCAAGTTGGACTTGATGTATGATATGCCATAAAGAGCATTATGAAGTGCCACAAAGAGCACAATGAAATGCCACAAAGAGCATTTGATGATGATTATATTCCTGATAAGGAAGCAATTTTTATAAAGTGCCATAAAGAGCACAATGAAACACCACAAAGAGCATAAAAACTCTGATTATATTTCCTGATAAGGAATATAACTATGAAATGAATTAGTGTACATGATGAAATTGTATGGTAAACATTTGATAAAATGTTATACCATTTATATATATATTTCTAAATAATGAAATAGGAATGATGCTGTTAGATGGTAAATGGATATTGTACTTAGAGTCTAATGTATCTCGACGATCAACCTTGCCTAGTAGTAGTGTATCGGGGGGGGGGGTTCCTTGTTTGGATTTCTCTTTGCGAGACACCCCGCGCACGAATAAGGGCGTAATGTTGTGACTAGGGAGAAGTTAGCTCTTAGTACTTGGTAGCTAGAGCTACACACACACACACACACACACACACACACACACACACACACACACACACACACACACATATATATATATATATATATATATATATATATATATATATATAATGTCCTGAGGGTCTAATGTATCTCAACAATCAACTTTGCCTAGTAGTAGTGTATTGGGGGGGTTCCTTGTTTGGATTTCGCTTTGCGAGACACCCCACACGCGAATAAGGGCATAGTGTTGTGACTGGGGAGAAGTTAGCCTTTAGTACTTGGATTAATTAGGACAGAGTCTAATTTATCTCGACGATCAACCTTGCTTAGTAGTAGTGTATCGGGGGGGTTCCTTGTTTGGATTTCGCTTTGCGAGACACCCCACGCACGAATAAGGGCATAGTGTTGAGACTGAAGAGAAGTTAGCCTTCTGTTCTTTGTTTAACCAGAGTATCATCATTGTTATTACGCTAGGTTGCTTTTAGATTGAGAGGTGAGAAATGTTATTGTTAATTGCAAGAGAATTACACACTTAACTGTCATGCATTTTATTCACATGGGACTCATATCAAACCGGGCCCTGACCCGTATTTATTTCTTTGTTTCTGCATATACTTCTTATCGTTATAGGTGCTCTACCGCATGGACACCCGCATTTACATTTCCATTCCGGTTGTTATAGAGCTACGACATATTGCGGATGTTGTAGGCTATTTGTTTTAGTCGCCTCTATCTTTTGGATTCTAGTTATGTTCAGATAGTTTATTTGGGCATGTTTGCCCAAGTGTTGCACTCATTTACTATATTGTAAATATTGAAATGTAATACTCGGTGTAACTATTTGAATTAGTCTGTTCACCGACAGCTTATTCAGTGATTATTTATTATATTGTCATCCTTTATCCAACGATTTTTGATATCCACCGTTTTCGCAAATGGGATTGTCTAAACGTTTTTCTTTTATTTACACATTTTCTTTTTATTGATAGTTCATTTTCTAAAATGATTGGTGGTTATCTCGTACTATTATTTTAATCGACAGTGATGCTGAGAATGGACCATCTATGATTCCTATAATTATTAGAGTATTGGGCTTGCCACCTATTATTTTAGTAGGCAGGTTGTCACAGGTGACCCTACACTTTTTTTACAGATAATTTTAATAAAGGAAAACCATAATAAAAAATGACTTCATACATCCGTTTCATTGCTAAAAATTAAAAAGTATAGTCCAACAATTAATTAAATCTCTAAAACGGGGACTGTTCATCTTGCCTTGTTATATCTCTCTCTGAAACATAACCATTAACCCTTGCAAACTCCATAGAAAAATTATTGCTTTCATTTGCCTTTTCCTCCTCTAAGCTCTGTTTGCCACATCATAAAAAAATCTTCAAATGATAAAGTTGGATTTGATGCAAAGATAATTATGGTTTAGTTCATTTATGAGGGAAAACATACCTCTAATTTGGTTGAAATCAACTCGAGATCATATGTATTTGGAAGACCGGAGGTTCATAAGAAGAGTGGTGATAGTTGGGTTTATGTGAGGAAATAACATCTGTTGTCCAAAAGTCCAAGAAGGATTTTTATTTGTCGTAGAAAGATGCGTAGATAGGTAAATGAAAGACAATTGAAGAGAAATTATGCATTAATTGAATACAATCCATTGAAAATAAAAAAGACACGATGAAATTGAGCAGGAGAGAGAGAGAGAGAGAGAGAGATAGATTAGGATTCTTCATTTTTTAGATGAACAAACATTAGGATTATGTAACGTAACTATAATAATTCATAGAGGTTAGGTGAAGGGACAATGATTTATAACATCTAGGCAGAAGAACAAAACTATTGGACTAGAAACAAAACTAATTAATTTCAAACCACTCATGTGCCACGTGGCAGACTATCGGATGGACACACCATTTTTAATGTTATATATTAGATTAAAGAATTATGAAGTGTTTAACAGTTAGTAAAATTTATACGATCTTTGGATGGAGCATACGTGAGAGTGAGATAACAAACCTCTGGATACAAGTAGATAAGGAGGCAATGAGAGAGAAAGAGAGGTGTGGATCCATCGTGTAATACCTCAAATTTTTAATTAAGTAATTGTGTGTGTGGATGGGCTATGCATAGATATTTTACGTAAATAAAGTGGGTACATGGACTTGCATGGAAAATATGAGGGCTATATATGTGATTTAAATTAATGCACGGTGCTTGAATGGCTTGTATGGTGTTTGCATGATAATTGCATGATTAGGATTAATCAAGAAAAAATGGTGGGAAGAATTTATTAATGAAGGCTTACTAATATGGAGAATGACACCAAGGCACGAATTACTGAGTAAAATGACTACTATTGGAAAGAATATGATTATCATGGTCTAATGTATGCATACTTAAGAAATGTTTATGACTCCTAGAAATTTAATATTATAATGTTAAAAATTAAGTAGTCACAATAGAAGAGTTGGTACTCTTATGTGAGTTATACAAACTTGAGGGTAATTAATTGATTAAGAACCAAATAGCTCAAATCTATTAATATAGGAAAAGGAATTTAGAGGAAGTTATGAGGCTGCCTCGTATGGAGAAAAAAACAATTGCAAAAGAGAAAATGAGAGACACAACCGCGAGGGAAGCTGTTATTGCCATGGTAGTGGAGGAGCAACCCGTAGTCGCGAGAGTTATGGTTATGATCATGGCCTTGGGCAGGAAGGGGTCAGGCGATCCTTTTTATAGTCAAAATTTTATTGGTTGAAATGGATTTCTATTATCCATTTATTTCTAATTTATTAACACAGATCTGGCGATATCAATTCCAAAAATCCCACACTCTCATTTTAGTCCCCAAAAGGGAGAAAACCACCATGAATATAAAACCTCATTTTTCCACATAAACCATCCTTTCCCCTTGAAACAACCCAAGTTCATTGGAGATTTTTTAGATAAAATAAAACCGAAGCATTTTGATGGAGTTTGAAGGTAAATTTTTAATTTAAGATTTCATGGACATTTAATGGGAGCTTAGCAACCCCTTTAAGTCCACGTTTAGAGGTGGGTGTTGCCATCTTCTTTATCTTTCTTAAGCATATTATAGGCTCATACGACGGGGGATTCTACCGTGTTTATATTCTAAAATTTTAAGCTTTCATTTTAGGCATATTTACGTATGAATAACACACAAACATCATACTTATGGCACAAATATTGATATTTCATGAAGATAATATGAAAATATAGAATAAAAATTTACTATTTAAATTGTTGGAAATTTCAGAATATAAGAAATGGTATTTTTATGAAAGAAATATGAATAAAGTCTATTATTTTATGTGAAAATGTGTTGTTTCATATAATAAAATAATGCGCTAAGAGAGTTGTCATTTTGTTTGAAAAGTTTTGAAGTATGTCATTTGTTAACATGTTGGGTTAAAAAAAATTATTACATAATAGTGTATACTTTTATGGAAATATTGGTAAATATTTACAAAGTTTAATTTGACAAGAAACCTAATATGTGGAAATGGGGTATAAATATTGCTTAACATTTTAAAGGGTTGGGTTAAACCTAACAAATACTGAAGATGAAAAATAGCATGGGTTCAAATGATAAATTGTTATAATTTAACGTAAAATTGGTAATATTGCAAAGTAACTCTTGCTTTAGATTAAAGTTATGAAATGAACCCTAAAGGTTATAAGATTAAAGTTTTCACACCAAAAGTGTGATATTTTATCAAGAAATTTTGGCCACACATGTTACAAAGTGAACTCAAATATGATAAACGATCCTTAAATTTCTTGTAATTTTTCGTTGGTAAAAGTTATTTCTTCACCAACTATTTCGCGAAGGGCTATTGCTTGTAGCTCATCTTCACTACTTCCTCGTACTTCTGCAGTATTATACATAAATACGAGTTCTTAATTGGATGTTTCTGAATCAGATTCTAATTCTTATAAAATTTCACTATGATTAGAAATATCAGAATTAGATAAATCTTCTCCATAAAATATTTTTAATTCTTGTTCTTCAATAAATTTTATCATTTTATTTGCACTTTTCCCCATTTTAGGGCATTCGGGTGCACAATGGCCTTCTTCATTATAGATGTAACAACGACACTTCTTTTTAGAAGTGTTTTTTTAGGAAATTTCTTTTTCCTAATATATTTTTTATTCCTTGAAAAAGTTGATTTCTTTTTCTAGGGTTTCCACTTAAATTTTCTCTTTCGAGAATTTTTGAAAGTTCTAGGAGGTGGATTACATCCTATTTTCCAATTTTCTTTTAAAATCTTATCACAACATTTATATCCAGCTTTGGAATTTTTGATTTGATTTTTTACTTGCTTTTTTGCTTTTATTTCGATACAGTTATCGGATATTTGTCTTAATACCCAATTGATGCGAAATCCAAGATTGTCTTCCTTATTGATTATTTTTAACCAACTACGATAAGTTTTTAAAGACATTTCATCCCATGGGTTTGGGAGTTTATGGAAAAATTTATCTAGCCAATGTATATTTTCAGGATGTTTTAGTTTGAAATAATATTTTTTTATATATTTCAACAAATTTTTCAAGTTGGCAAATGTTACATAATTCCAGTTTAGACAATATGTAACATGCATCTTCTTGGATTCTGGGAATTATATCAACAAAGCCTTTTAGAATTTCATCAAAGGTTTTAAAGTTTTGTAGGAGCTCAGATTTTTGTCGAGTTCCCTTTTCAGAGTTTTCCCATTGTTGCAGCCATTGTAATAAATCACCTTGAAGTGTTGCAGCAAGGTAGTCTAAATTTTTTTCTTTAGACCACGTACTCTTATAATTAGTAATGAGTATGGACATGGATTGTGCCCACTTATCTATAGTTTATTCTTGATCTTTAAAGGGTACATGCCTTAGATCAAGGTAAATACTATGTTGAGATATATTTTCTTTGCTCAAATTATCTTGTCTTAAGAAAAAAGGATTTGGTTCATCCTCATTTTTAGTACCACTAGTAGATGGTGTAGAAGTATTGCCGATTTTAACAAAATCTACTTTTTCATTTTCATATGCAGGGGTTTGCATAGATTCTTCAAAAGCTTCCCAATTTTTAAATTCCTGAAGTGGTTCTTTAGCCTTTCTTTTTCCATCACTAGTATTTACTACATGCGGTGGATTTACATCTTCATCAGATGAATATTGATTTAATTCATACTGATAGTGTTGTAATAATTTTTCATTTTCCAAATACGCTTTTTATATTTGTTCAATGAGTTTATTCCGTTCTGAAACATTTAATGTTGGATCTTTATATAAATGTCTCTAATAATCTAATATTTCATGAACATTTATATATTCGGTATAATTAAATTCTTCTGTTTGAAGAGCATTAATTTCATCCGTACCATAATATAACCTAAGGATTTTATTATCTCTTGGGTAATTCATTCCCGTTTGTTCTGGATTTTGAGAATCTATTTTGGTTAATAGATTTTCTATTTTTTTTTATTTTCCTCTTTTATATCTAAGTTTGAGACTGTTTCGAATTGACTAAGTTTTTGATCAACTTTGTGTGACAACCCGTCTACTAAAATAATAGGTGGCCAGCCCAATACTCCAACAATCACAGGAATCATAGATGGTGCATTCTTAGCATCACTGTCGACTAAAATAATAGTATGAGATAACCACCAATCATTTTTGAAAACGGACTGTCAAATTTAAAATTTTGAAAAGAAAAGAAAAACTCTTAGACAATCCCATTTGTAAAAACGGTGGATATCAAAAGTCAATGGATAACGAATGCCAATATAATAAATATCGCCGAATAAGCTGTCGGCGAACAGACCAATACAAATAGTACATCGAGTATTATAATTCAATATTTACAATATAATGAATGAGTGCAAGACCTTGGGCAAAACACGCCCGAATAAAAAAATACTGAACATAACTAGAGTACAGTAGAAAGAAGCGTCTACTACAAGTAACCTACAACATCCGCAATATGCTGTAGCCCCATAACAACTGGAATGGAAATGTAAATACGGGTGTCCATGCGGTAGAGCACCTGTAACGGCAAGGAATATGCAGAAACAAAGAAATATAGATACGGGCCAGGGCCCGGTTTGATATGATTACCATGTGACTAAAATGCATGACAGTTAAGTGCGTAAATTCTCTCGCAGATAACAGTAATATTTCTCACCTCTCAATCTAGCAGCAACCTAGCGCAATATAGTGAGATGTTCTAGTTAACCCTAAGTACTAAGGGCTAACTTCTCCCCATTCTCAACACTATGCCCTATTCGTGCGTGGGGTGTCTCGCAAAGCGAAATCCAAACAAGGAACCCCCCCCGATACACTACTACTTAGGCAAGGTTGATCGTCGAGATCCATTAGATCCTTAGCACGAAATAATCAATAAATGTATATGTGTGTGTGCATATGTGTGGGAGGTCACCTCTACAGCTACACCAAGAGAAATATAAAATAAAACCCATCCATCATCAAATGGCACAATTCCTAATTTCTTTCTTTAGGAATATACATAATTGGTACAACATTTTATCAAATGTTTACCAAGTCAAACTTATTTACAAATTTTATTTCCTGTCTTCCCTCCAGGAAGAATATATAATTTAAAGCAAGTTTTTATTATCATAAAAAGTGCTTTATCCTTTTTCATAAAAACCCCACTTCCCTTATTCCATCCAGGAAGTGTAATCAAAAGTCATTTTTATTATCATAAAAATACTTTTGTGTACCATATGCTTCCACATCCCTTCTTCCATCCGGGAGTGTTACCGAAGCCAAATCATACCCCATTTCCCTTCTTCCATCCGAGAAATGTAATTAAAGCCAATCCATTATAATGAATTGCTTTAATAAATCTAAGACCGTCCCTCCGGGTTTCCCCACTGGACGCGCCCCTAAATGGCTATCATCTTCCAGGGCCTATCTATACAAGACAACCTGGGAACCTACCAACGTCGGGAAGCGGCCATATTGCCTGCGGGAAAGTCAGGACCACACCCAGAATCCCCTAACCAGCGCAGTAATACAAATGCCCATATGGCCTAGGGACTATATCCACCCTGCATTCATTAGCCAGGGGGCTTCACCACACGTACGCAACTTCCCTTATGATAGCGATTTAGGGAGGTGTGTAACCATAAGTTAACACTTATGAAAAACATTACTTTTTCCTTTTTGAAAACTTCCAATTTTACTTTTCCAAAAATCATTCATTTAGCCGTTAAGCACCAAGTTTTAGAATGTGCATTTCGTTCTCATTAAGTCATATTTTATTAATGACCTAAGACCCAAAGTGCCACTACCCTCAAAATAGCCTCGAAGAGTTAATAAAATTTCATAAACCCTCAAAGTGAGTCTCCATGAAGGAGTGTCTCCCAAAAGCTCAACATTGATATTTTAACTTCCAATTATCGTTAGGTTAACCTCCTATATTACTCGGACATTAACCTATACAAACTAGCCCTCGAGTAAACCCAAATATCCCATCTTAACCTAGGACATTAGTCTACCCAATATAACCCTCTAGGAACTCTTATTACTTCCCAAAGGAAGGGTCCTAAATCTCGGACCTAAAAGAAAAAGGGATAAAAATCAAACTAGGAAAAATCTCACAAAAATAGGGGACCCGAATCGATTCCCCCCTCGGGACGAATCGATTCGCCCCTTGCGAATCGATTCTCCTAAAAGGCCGAATCGATTCGGTGAGCAAACCTGACTTCCTGTAATTGCCGAATCGATTCGGTCCCAACCTGAACCGATTCAGTTTACCCAGACCTGTAGGATGACCCTTATCCAAATTGATTCGTCCTAGGGCTGAATCGATTCGGTCCTGAAATCTTGCCCAGTTTGGGCTACGGGTTATATGAACCCTAAATTCCCAAAAACCCCAAAACTTTGATTTCTCCCAACATCAACAACAACAATTCAACCTAAATCATTCCTACACCATTTATAACTAATATATATTCATCAAATCCAATTTAAAACTAAGATTTAAGGGTTTAATCATCAAAATCAACAAATACCCATTTGTGGGTTAAATCTCTCAAACCTAACCATACATGCAATTTATCACATTAAATCACATCTAGCAAGTAAGAAACTTGCCTCGAGGTTCGTAGTCTCGGATTCTCTTCCCGAAGCAACGGATTCCGGCTCCAATCTTCCATTCTCTCTTGTTCTCTCCATTTCTCCCAACTCTCTCCTCTCTCTCTCTCTCTCTCTCTCTCTCTCTCTCTCTCTCCTTTGGTTTCTCTCACAAATGAAGAAAGAAAAAAGGGGTGGGGGACTTATATGGGTCCCAAAACATAAATCCCCACTGTTAATTGTTAATACACAACTAAAATGACTCGTAACCACTTATTTGAGTCATAACCCCTTAAAAATGCCCGAATCTCAAAAATTACATCTGGGCACTTATTTCGACTATCTCGACTATTCTAAAAACAACTGCACCCCCCCCCCCATTTTGGCATTCGGGAAAGTGTGAACTATTTTTACGTTCCAGTTTCATTTTATTTCATTAATTATACCCAATTTCATATATAGGTCATAACCGTCGTTTTACATTTAACGACGCAATAGTACACAATATAACGCTATTTACCTTCTCATAATGGTAAATAGGCAAAACGTAGTAAATATTATCCCTAAGTCTCGCGGGAAATAATATTTACTCCAACATCCCCTATTTTATAAAATTAGCCCATCAGGCAAAATAGTATAAAATAGTTGCTCGAAAACCTGGGTTGTTACATACTCCCCCCCTTAAAGGGGAATTTTGCCCTCAAAATTCAGGCATAACCCATAACCATAATAAGGGTGTACTATATCAAAGACCGTGCTATCATACTAGCAAACCCCTCTACAGTGCAGCGTCCCCATAGGACACAGACTAAGGTTATCACTATCGATCTCAGTCCACATTCTCTGTGCTCTAACATAGCACCAATTCGTTCCTCAGGAACTTTCGATCCTACCCTTCTACTACGGGAGGAGGTACCCACACATTCTCGACACAAATTGCCTTACTTTCCGAAACACGTTACACCCTTACTAGGGAATAACTACACTAACTTACAATCGCTAACCCCAACACTACTAACTCCTATTCGCATTGGCGTAGCCCTAAAAAGTATACGGCTCAATGATCTAAACTATTGTGTGGAAATTGGATCCATAAAAACCACTACTCCAATCCTTCCTTTAAATCAAACCCACCCATCCACTTACGGGTGGTAGGATATACCCCACATCCATACGGTTAACCTCGTTTAATTGGCATTCCATGCCACGACTAAACTCTCTAGCGGGTTTTTACTCGGTGCATCGTCTACCCCATCCGCATTTCCTTAGCGAAAGGGAAAATCCCATCGATAGTCCTTCATTTACTCTAACTTGTTGCTCGCAAAAAGACCCAAATTCCTGCCCAGGAAGAAATGCCTCGATTCCCTAAGGCAAATACTACCGCTACGAACTCTCGTCAAGCGGGGGATGACACTTCGTAAAAGTGTGAGACACATGAACAATGGGTCCATGCTCCCGCATTAATACTTCCCATTCCTGGCAAAGACTCGTTCGTTAAATCCACTCTTGATCATAACAACACGAGTGCAGAAGGAAAGTCAGCTCATGCTTCAACTCCTCAAAGGATAGGTTACTAACGTAACACTCTATATACGAGAGGTCCCACCACTAACGGCCTAACATTCAGAATAGCTCGAGATCCCATACTTCTCGTCTAGGGACCAAATCCTACTTAGAGTTGATCCATTGTGGTCAACTCCCAACCACCCTCCTAAAATAACATCGCATGCCCTAAGGGCCTAGCGTCCTAAGAATTCTAAAGTCAATCTATCTATCCTAATCTAGTCGTATAAATATAATACTAAATATATCCCTAGTGTCCAAGACCTTTACCAACTTCCGACATTAGCTCAGTTTCATGCATGGGACGTCTCGCCGAAGCGAAATCCAGACAAGGAACCCTCCCATTACACTACTACCTCGCATTGTCGGTCGTCGAAAAGTAACGGTCGAAGACACATGATCGGGATCCACGGAATCCTAACTCATAACTCTACTAATACATATATACGTCTACATCCTACCATAACCACCAACTGAGGCATTTACTTTCAGTAAGATGCCACCAATACTTATCCCAAAGTACACATATACCTCTATCAAAATGGCCTTCTCATTAAGGCACAACCATAAGTCTCTATCGGACTTTCATCATCCTAGTCTTCCCCACATCGGTCAGAGGAAAACTATCATATTGCTCATATATCGCACATCAACTTAGCCCTTAATCACTCATATACGTGATTCTTGGCTAAACCTTCCAACCCAGCATCTCTGCCAACAGAAAAAGAAAAGAAAGAACAGAAAAGAAAAGAAAATGCACATCTCTCCACTCCCAACGTCGTTAAGGTTCATGCGTGGAGCGTCTCGCCGAAGCGAAATCCAAACAAGGAACCCCTCCACACAATCCCCTTAACTAGCCGGTCGTGGAGACAAGGCACATCACACACAAGCAAAGCAAATAAATAATAAAACAAAACAAACAAACAAAACAAGATAAAGAATGGAAACTATCTATATACCGTAAACCACCTCTATAAAGTCTCAACCTGTATCCAGGGGAGATATTATAGAACAACTAGTCCTTCTTCTAGAACTAGAACTAAGATAGCCTCGCAATTAATTCGCTTGCTATCACACCAACTCCATCTAAGAATATCCCTACTCGTATAATACATATAATACAAGTAGTACATACCACACATATCATCGCTCGCCCCATAGCGAGTGAAAGAAAATATAGAACTCCCTATTTTGGAAGTCACATAGATACACTTACTATATATATAAAAAATGTACCGATACTACCACAAGCTCGATATACACACCCTAATCTAGGGTTAACACCATACTACTCCATTTTACCTTAAGGAATGCGCCACTCGCACCCTAGTTGGAAATTCCACCAACATACTAGCCAACCTCCTTGGCTACTACCAATGGTTCCAAGACACGTCATTCTAGCCTTATCTGAACCAAACTACTTCCATCAATATCTCAACTAGGAGTCCCATCCTTGTTGGTTATCTTCAATCGACAAGATCAGAATGCGTAGTTCCCTTGACTTCTTTAGTAAAGAGAACGTTCTACCAACCTCCCCGGCCTTAGCTCCACGAGTCTTCCCCGGGTGGATGTCCACCAATGGGGTCTCCTGAACACTACTTCTCCAGAAGTGTTTCCAACACTTACTTACGAGCCTAGCATTTCCACAAAAAGGCTCTCTCTCTATGGGCAAAACATTCTTCCCCACCATAAAGAGGCGACTATCATTTCCGCCACTTCAACCTTACTCCAGCGGGTGAAAGGTTTTCCTCAAATCCTCACACCTGGTCACTTATACCCATCTCTTAGGCCAAAACTCTCGGGCCTTACGTTCTCACCGAACGAGGTTACACTTCCTCTATCCTACTGAACTTCAACATGTGGTCCTTGTCAAGGACCTCTCAGCTCCAAATTGACATTGCTTGGAATCCCAAGCATAATACCACTCTCTACCGACAGCGGTACTTGGGAAAACTATTTTCACCGTACTTAGTAGTCACGACAGCAATATAAAATAATGCTACAAAGGGAGAGACTTCCAAAGCGCCCCTTATTCCTGACCACAGCCTACAGCTTATAGTAATCCCATCATATGACGCCTTCACAATGGCCTCCCTCGACGCCCCTCATCTAACGACTTACAAGTCTCACACGAACACGCAGAAGATCTTCGGGGTTCTCATACCATAGCAGGAGAACGAAATCTCACAAGAGAATTCAACGACCTTATTCCTAAGGATCTAAATCAAACAGAGAGAAACGCAGAAGACGTAGAACATCTGCACAGATTCCTAAGGACTCTAGAACCTATTGCTCTGATACCATCTGTGATAACCCGTCTACTAAAATAATAGGTGGCCAGCCCAATACTCCAATAATCACAGGAATCATAGATGGTTCATTCTTAGCATCACTGTCGACTAAAATAATAGTATGAGATAACCACCAATCATTTTAGAAAACGGACTGTCAAATTTAAAATTTTGAAAAGAAAAGAAAAACTCTTAGACAATCCCATTTGTAAAAATGGTGGATATCAAAAGTCAATGGATAACGAATGCCAATATAATAAATATCGCCGAATAAGCTGTCGGCGAACAGACCAATACAAATAGTACATCGAGTATTACAATTCAATATTTACAATATAATGAATGAGTGCAAGACCTTGGGCAAAACACGCCCGAATAAAAAAATACTGAACATAACTAGAGTACAGTAGAAAGAAGCGTCTACTACAAGTAACCTACAACATCCGCAATATGCTGTAGCCCCATAACAACTGGAATGGAAATGTAAATACGGGTGTCCATGCGGTAGAGCACCTGTAACGGCAAGGAATATGCAGAAACAAAGAAATATAGATACGGGTCAGGGCCCGGTTTGATATGATTACCATGTGACTAAAATGCATGACAGTTAAGTGCGTAAATTCTCTCGCAGATAACAGTAATATTTCTCACCTCTCAATCTAGCAGCAACCTAGCGCAATATAGTGAGATGTTCTAGTTAACCCTAAGTACTAAGGGCTAACTTCTCCCCATTCTCAACACTATGCCCTATTCGTGCGTGGGGTGTCTCGCAAAGCGAAATCCAAACAAGGACCCCCCCCGATACACTACTACTTAGCAAGGTTGATCGTCGAGATCCATTAGATCCTTAGCACGAAATAATCAATAAATGTATATGTGTGTGTGCATATGTGTGGGAGGTCACCTCTACAGCTACACCAAGAGAAATATAAAATAAAACCCATCCATCATCAAATGGCACAATTCCTAATTTCTTTCTTTAGGAATATACATAATTGGTACAACATTTTATCAAATGTTTACCAAGTCAAACTTATTTACAAATTTTATTTCCTGTCTTCCCTCCAGGAAGAATATATAACTTAAAGCAAGTTTTTATTATCATAAAAAGTGCTTTATCCTTTTTCATAAAAAACCCACTTCCCTTATTCCATCCAGGAAGTGTAATCAAAAGTCATTTTTATTATCATAAAAATACTTTTGTGTACCATATGCTTCCACATCCCTTCTTCCATCCGGGAGTGTTACCGAAGCCAAATCATACCCCATTTCCCTTCTTCCATCCGGGAAATGTAATTAAAGCCAATCCATTATCATGAATTGCTTTAATAAATCTAAGACCGTCCCTCCGGGTTTCCCCACTGGACGCGCCCCTAAATGGCTATCATATTCCAGGGCCTATTTATACAAGACAACTTGGGAACCTACCAACGTCGGGAAGCGGCCATATTGCCTGCGGGAAAGTCAGGACCACACCCAGAATCCCCTAACCAGCACAGTAATTCAAATGCCCATATGGCCTAGGGACTATATCCACCCTGCATTCATTAGCCAGGGGGCTTCACCACACGTACGCAACTTCCCTTATGATAGCGATTTAGGGAGGTGTGTAACCATAAGTTAACACTTATGAAAAACATTACTTTTTCCTTTTTGAAAACTTCCAATTTTACTTTTCCAAAAATCATTCATTTAGCCGTTAAGCACCAAGTTTTAGAATGTGCATTTCGTTCTCATTAAGTCATATTTTATTAATGACCTAAGACCCAAAGTGCCACTACCCTCAAAATAGCCTCGAAGAGTTCATAAAATTTCATAAACCCTCAAAGTGAGTCTCTATGAAGGAGTGTCTCCCAAAAGCTCAACATTGATATTTTAACTTCCAATTATCTTTAGGTTAACCTCCTATATTACTCGGACATTAACCTATACAAACTAGCCCTCGAGTAAACCCAAATATCCCATCTTAACCTAGGACATTAGTCTAACAAATACAACCCTCTAGGAACTCTTATTACTTCCCAAAGGAAGGGTCCTAAATCTCGGACCTAAAAGAAAAAGGGATAAAAATCAAACTAGGAAAAATCTCACAAAAACAGGGGATCCGAATCGATTCGCCCCTCGGGCGGAATCGATTCGCCCCTTGCGAATCGATTCTCCTAAAAGGCCGAATCGATTCGGTGAGCAAACCTGACTTCCTGTAATTGCCGAATCGATTCGGTCCCAACCTGAACCGATTCAGTTTACCCATACCAGTAGGATGACCCTTATCCGAATCGATTCGCCCTAGGGCTGAATCGATTCGGTCCTGAAATCTTGCCCAATTTGGGCTACGGGTTATATGAACCCTAAATTCCCAAAAACCCCAAAACTTTGATTTCTCCCAACATCAACAATAACAATTCAACCTAAATCATTCCTACACCATTTATAACTAATATATATTCCTCAAATCCAATTTAAAACTAAGATTTAAGGGTTTAATCATCAAAATCAACAAATACCCATTTGTGGGTTAAATCTCTCAAACCTAACCATACATGCAATTTATCACATTAAATCACATCTAGCAAGTAAGAAACTTGCCTCGAGGTTCGTAGTCTCGGATTCTCTTCCCGAAGCAACGGATTCCGGCTCCAATCTTCCATTCTCTCTCTTTCTCTCCATTTCTACCAACTCTCTCCTCTTTCTCTCTCTCTCCTTCGGTTTCTCTCACAAATGAAGAAAGAAAAAAGGGGTGGGGGACTTATATGGGTCCCAAAACATAAATCCCCACTGTTAATTGTTAATACACCACTAAAATGACTCGTAACCACTTATTTGAGTCATAACCCCTTAAAAATGCCCGAATCTCAAAAATTACATCTGGGCACTTATTTCGACTATCTCGACTATTCTAAAAACAACCGCACCCCCCCCATTTTGGCATTCGGGAAAGTGTGAACTATTTTTACGTTCCAGTTTCATTTTATTTCATTAATTATACCCAATTTCATATATAGGTCATAACCGTCGTTTTACATTTAACGACGCAATAGTACACAATATAACGCTATTTACCTTCTCATAATGGTAAATAGGCAAAACGTAGTAAATATTATCCCTAAGTCTCGCGGGAAATAATATTTACTCCAACATCCCCTATTTTATAAAATTAGCCCATCAGGCAAAATAGTATAAAATAGTCGCTCGAAAACCTGGGTTGTTACATACTCCCCCCCTTAAAGGGGAATTTTTCCCTCAAAATTCAGGCATAACCCATAACCATAATAAGGGTATACTATATCAAAGACCGTGCTATCATACTAGCAAACCCCTCTACAGTGCAGCGTCCCCATAGGACACAGACTAAGGTCATCACTATCGATCTCAGTCCACATTCTCTGTGCTCTAACATAGCACCAATTCGTTCCTCAGGAACTTTCGATCCTACCCTTCTACTACGGGAGGAGGTACCCACAAATTCTCGACACAAATTGCCTTACTTTCCGAAACACGTTACACCCTTACTAGGGAATAACTACACTAACTTACAATCGCTAACCCCAACACTACTAACTCCTATTCGCATTGGCGTAGCCCTAAAAAGTATACGGCTCAATGATCTAAACTATTGTGTGGAAATTGGATCCATAAAAACCACATCTCCAATCCTTCCTTTAAATCAAACCCACCCATCCACTTACGGGTGGTAGGATATACCCCACATCCATACGGTTAACCTCGTTTAATTGGCATTCCATGCCACGACTAAACTCTCTAGCAGGTTTTTACTCGGTGCATCGTCTACCCCATCCGCATTTCCTTAGCGAAAGGGAAAATCCCATCGATAGTCCTTCATGAACTCTAACTTGTTGCTAGCAAAAAGACCCAAATTCCTGCCCAGGAAGAAATGCCTTGATTCCTTAAGGCAAATACTACCGCTACGAACTCTCGTCAAGCGGGGGATGACACTTCGTAAAAGTGTGAGACACATGAACAATGGGTCCATGCTCCCGCATTAATACTTCCCATTCCTGGCAAAGACTCGTTCGTTAAATCCACTCTTGATCATAACAACACGAGTGCAGAAGGAAAGTCAGCTCATGCTTCAACTCCTCAAAGGGTAGGTTACTAACGTAACACTCTATATACGAGAGGTCCCACCACTAACGGCCTAACATTCTGAATAGCTCGAGATCCCATACTTCTCGTCTAGGGACCAAATCCTACTTAGAGTTGACCCATTGTGGTCAACTCCCAACCACCCTCCTAAAATAACATCGCATGCCCTAAGGGCCTAGCGTCCTAAGAATTCTAAAGTCAATCTATCTATCCTAATCTAGTCGTATAAATATAATACTAAATATATACCTAGTGTCCAAGACCTTTCCCAACTTCCGACATTAGCTCGGTTTCATGCATGGGACGTCTCGTCGAAGCGAAATCCAGACAAGGAACCCTCCCATTACACTACTACCTCGCATTGTCGGTCGTCGAAAAGTAACGGTCGAAGACACATGATCGGGATCCACGGAATCCTAACTCATAACTCTACTAATACATATATACGTCTACATCCTACCATAACCACCAACTGAGGCATTTACTTTCAGTAAGATGCCACCAATACTTATCCCAAAGTACACATATACCTCTATACAAATGGCCTTCTCATTAAGGCACAACCATAAGTCTCTATCGGACTTTCATCATCCTAGTCTTCCCCACATCGGTCAGAGGAAAACTATCATATTGCTCATATATCGCACATCAACTTAGCCCTTAATCACTCATATACGTGATTCTTGGCTAAACCTTCCAACCCAGCATCTCTGCCAACAGAAAAAGAAAAGAAAGAACAGAAAAGAAAAGAAAATGCACATCTCTCCACTCCCAACGTCGTTAAGGTTCATGCGTGGAGCGTCTCGCCGAAGCGAAATCCAAACAAGGAACCCCTCCACACAATCCCCTTAACTAGCCGGTCGTGGAGACAAGGCACATCACACACACGCAAAGCAAATAAATAATAAAACAAAACAAACAAACAAAACAAGATAAAGAATGGAAACTATCTATATACCGTAAACCACCTCTATAAAGTCTCAACCTGTATCCAGGGGAGATATTATAGAACAACTAGTCCTTCTTCTAGAACTAGAACTAAGATAGCCTCGCAATTAATTCGCTTGCTATCACACCAACTCCATCTAAGAATATCCCTACTCGTATAATACATATAATACAAGTAGTACATACCACACATATCATCGCTCGCCCCATAGCGAGTGAAAGAAAATATAGAACTCCCTATTTTGGAAGTCATATAGATACACTTACTATATATATAAAAAATGTACCGATACTACCACAAGCTCGATATACACACCCGAATCTAGGGTTAACACCATACTACTCCATTTTACCTTAAGGAATGCGCCACTCGCACCCTAGTTGGAAATTCCACCAACATACTAGCCAACCTCCTTGGCTACTACCAATGGTTCCAAGACACGTCATTCTAGCCTTATCTGAACCAAACTACTTCCATCAATATCTCAACTAGGAGTCCCATCCTTGTCGGTTATCTTCAATCGACAAGATCAGAATGCGTAGTTCCCTTGACTTCTTTAGTAAAGAGAACGTTCTACCAGCCTCCCCGGCCTTAGCTCCACAAGTCTTCCCCGGGTGGATGTCCACCAATGGGGTCTCCTGAACACTACTTCTCCAGAAGTGTTTCCAACACTTACTTACGAGCCTAGCATTTCCACAAAAAGGCTCTCTCTCTATGGGCAAAACATTCTGCCCCACCATAAAGAGGCGACTATCATTTCCGCCACTTCAACCTTACTCCAGCGGGTGAAAGGTTTTCCTTAAATCCTCACACCTGGTCACTTATACCCATCTCTTAGGCCAAAACTCTCGGGCCTTACGTCCTCACCGAACGAGGTTACACTTCCTCTATCCTACTGAACTTCAACACGTGGTCCTTGTCAAGGACCTCTCAGCTCCAAATTGACATTGCTTGGAATCCCAAGCATAGTACCACTCTCTACCGACAGCGGTACTTGGGAAAACTATTTTCACCGTACTTAGTAGTCACGACAGCAATATAAAATAATGCTACAAAGGGAGAGACTTCCAAAGCGGCCCTTATCCCTGACCATAGCCTACAGCTTATAGTAATCCCATCATATGACGCCTTCACAATGGCCTCCCTCGACGCCCCTCATCTAACGACTTACAAGTCTCACACGAACACGCAGAAGATCTTCGGGGTTCTCATACCATAGCAGGAGAACGAAATCTCACAAGAGAATTCAACGACCTTATTCCTAAGGATCTAAATCAAACAGAGAGAAACGCAGAAGACGTAGAACATCTGCACAGATTCCTAAGGACTCTAGAACCTATTGCTCTGATACCATCTGTGACAACCCGTCTACTAAAATAATAGGTGGCCAGCCCAATACTCCAATAATCACAGGAATCATAGATGGTTCATTCTTAGCATCACTGTCGACTAAAATAATAGTATGAGATAACCACCAATCATTTTAGAAAACGGACTGTCAAATTTAAAATTTTGAAAAGAAAAGAAAAACTCTTAGACAATCCCATTTGTAAAAATGGTGGATATCAAAAGTGAATGGATAACGAATGTCAATATAATAAATATCGCCGAATAAGCTGTCGGCGAACAGACCAATACAAATAGTACATCGAGTATTACAATTCAATATTTACAATATAATGAATGAGTGCAAGACCTTGGTCAAAACATGCCCGAATAAAAAAATACTGAACATAACTAGAGTACAGTAGAAAGAAGCGTCTACTACAAGTAACCTACAACATCCGCAATATGCTATTGCCCCATAACAACTGGAATGGAAATGTAAATAATGGTGTCCATGCGGTAGAGCACCTGTAACGGCAAGGAATATGCAGAAACAAAGAAATATAGATACGGGTCAGGGCCCGATTTGATATGATTACCATGTAACTAAAATGCATGACAGTTAAGTGCGTAAATTCTCTTGCAGATAACAGTAATATTTCTCACCTCTCAATCTAGCAGCAACCTAGCGCAATATAGTGAGATGTTCTAGTTAACCCTAAGTACTAAGGGCTAACTTTTCCCCATTCTCAACACTATGCCCTATTCGTGCGTGGGGTGTCTCGCAAAGCGAAATCCAAACAAGGAACCCCCCCGATACACTACTACTTAGGCAAGGTTGATCGTCGAGATCCATTAGATCCTTAGCACGAAATAATTAATAAATGTATATGTGTGTGTGCATATGTGTGGGAGGTCACCTCTACAGCTACACCAAGAGAAATATAAAATAAAACCCATCCATCATCAAATGGCACAATTCCTAATTTTTTTCTTTAGGAATATACATAATTGGTACAACATTTTATCAAATGTTTACCAAGTCAAACTTATTTACAAATTTTATTTCCTTTATTCCCTCCAGGAAGAATATATAATTTAAAGCAAGTTTTTATTATCATAAAAAGTGCTTTATCCTTTTTCATAAAAACCCCACTTCCCTTCTTCCATCCAGGAAGTGTAATCAAAAGTCATTTTTATTATCATAAAAATACTTTTGTGTACCATATGCTTCCACATCCCTTCTTCCATCCCGGAAATGTAATTAAAGCCAATCCATTATCATGAATTGCTTTAATAAATCTAATACCGTCCCTCCGGGTTTCCCCACTGGACGCGCCCCTAAATGGCTATCACCTTCCAGGGCCTATCTATACAAGACAACCTGGGAACCTACCAACGTCGGGAAGCGGCCATATTGCCTCCGGGAAAGTCAGGACCACACCCAGAATCCCCTAACCAGCGCAGTAATACAAATGCCCATATGGCCTAGGGACTATATCCACCCTGCATTCATTAGCCAGGGGGCTTCACCACACGTACGCAACTTCCCTTATGATAGTGATTTAGGGAGGTGTGTAACCATAAGTTAACACTTATGAAAAACATTACTTTTTCCTTTTTGAAAACTTCCAATTTTACTTTTCCAAAAATCATTCATTTAGCCGTTAAGCACCAAGTTTTAGAATGTGCATTTCGTTCTCATTAAGTCATATTTTATTAATGACCTAAGACCCAAAATGCCACTACCCTCAAAATAGCCTCGAAGAGTTCATAAAATTTCATAAACCCTCAATGTGAGTCTCCATGAAGGAGTGTCTCCCAAAATCTCAACATTGATATTTTAACTTCCAATTATCTTTAGGTTAACCTCCTATATTACTCGGACATTAACCTATACAAACTAGCCCTCGAGTAAACCCAAATATCCCATCTTAACCTAGGACATTAGTCTACCCAATACAACCCTCTAGGAACTCTTATTACTTCCCAAAGGAAGGGTCCTAAATCTCGGACCTAAAAGAAAAAGGGATAAAAATCAAACTAGGAAAAATCTCACAAAAACAGGGGACCCGAATCTATTCGCCCCTTGCGAATCGATTCTCCTAAAAGGCCGAATCGATTCGGTGAGCAAACCTGACTTCCTGTAATTGCCGAATCGATTCGGTCCCAACCCGAACCGATTCGGTTTGCCCAGACCTGTAGGATGACCCTTATCCGAATCGATTCGCCCCTAGGGCCGAATCGATTCGGTCCTGAAATCTTGCCCAGTTTGGGCTACGGGTTATATGAACCCTAAATTCCCCAAAACCCCAAAACTTTGATTTCTCCCAACATCAACAATAACAATTCAACCTAAATCATTCCTACACCATTTATAACTAATATATATTCCTCAAATCCAATTTAAAACTAAGATTTAAGGGTTTAATCATCAAAATCAACAAATACCCATTTGTGGGTTAAATCTCTAAAACCTAACAGTACATGCAATTTATCACATTAAATCACATCTAGCAAGTAAGAAACTTGCCTCGAGGTTCGTAGTCTCGGATTCTCTTCCCGAAGCAACGGATTCCGGCTCCAATCTTCCATTCTCTCTCTTTCTCTCCATTTCTCCCAACTCTCTCCTCTCTCTCTCTCTCTCCTTTGGTTTCTCTCACAAATGAAGAAAGAAAAAAGGGGTGGGGGACTTATATGGGTCCCAAAACATAAATCCCCACTGTTAATTGTTAATACACCACTAAAATGACTCGTAACCACTTATTTGAGTCATAACCCCTTAAAAAAGCCCGAATCTCAAAAATTACAACTGGGCACTTATTTCGACTATCTCGACTATTCTAAAAACAACCGCACCCCCCCATTTTGGCATTCGGGAAAGTGTGAACTCTTTTTACGTTTCAGTTTCATTTTATTTCATTAATTATACCCAATTTCATATATAGGTCATAACCGTCGTTTTACATTTAACGACGCAATAGTACACAATATAACGCTATTTACCTTCTCATAATGGTAAATAGGCAAAACGTAGTAAATATTATCCCTAAGTCTCGCGGGAAATAATATTTACTCCAACATCCCCTATTTTATAAAATTAGCCCATCAGGCAAAATAGTATAAAATAGTCGCTCGAAAACCTGGGTTGTTACACTTTGTTTAAGTTGAATTCAATACTATCTAATTTTCTCTCTACATAATTTTGATTAAAATTATGATGTTTTTCAGTTCGTTTTACCCAACCAAAAACTATATTAGTTAAACTATTTAAAGTAGTACTTATTTTACTAATATCATTTTCTGATTATTTTTATCAATATGCAAACTATGATTATACGTGGATTCATCTTCTTGTAACCACGGTGCTAAACATTGTAATGTAATATTATTATTTTGACCATCCATTTCATATTTCATTGGTACCTAAGACCTCCTATTATATTTTGTTTCAGGTGCTTAAAACCAGTTTTCCTAACGCCTAATACTAACTACAGTAGCTTTAACATCAATTGGAAATATGGGTTTTGAAACAATAATAGGTATATGGGGTTTATGAAAACTTAAAGGATTTTCAAAATATCATAATATTATTACCTTATTTAATTCACCTTAATTACAAAATAGACGTGAATACAAATGGTATATTGATTTATACAAACCTTAAAACAAACATCAAACTTAATAAGTACCATAATTCACAAATACTAACCTTTAACAACATAACAAATCTTTGATACCAATTACACAAGTGCGGAATATTGATCGGAAATAAAGGTTGGAAATATTTATTGATACAAACTTAATATTACAAGTAGAGGAATTTTACAAGAGAGACGGAGGATTCTAATGGCTATATCTATAATCTGAGTCTCAAGGCTCTTTTTATAGCCACAAAACTCAACAATCATTCACCCTAATTATTAAACAAACAAATAACAAAAACGTGAGCGACATTTTTTTCAAAAAGGTGCACAGTAAAAGTGCATAGTAACATAATAATTCAAAAAGAAAATAGTAGACGATGTGGATGTCTTATTTTAAATGTTCGGTCATCATTGAATGCATCAGCTGGTTACTATCCGCTTGCGGGCCCCACTGCACGTGCTGGATAATTTGCAGTCATCCAAGTGGGTTATTCAAATCCGTCCATTTGTCAAGAATCAAATGCATTGGAAATATTGGCCTCAGAAACAGAGTCAAATGACATGTTGTCCATTGGGCTTTGATTTGGAGGACCATGTAGTTGGGCTAACTCATACTCCTCTGCATGCCTCAATTGTTCATAAGGAACATCTAAAATGTTTTTATTTTTCAAATTATTTAGAAATTCTTTAACGGACTCTTGTCGTTTAAGCATTGTGGCATAGTTTATTGGGAGGTCTGTGACAAATAAACTTCTTCCACCGGTCACCATGAATTTTATATCACTTTCTCGGCAATAATAAGATGCCAAATTTAAAATACTGATCAAGTTTTGTGACTAATATTTAACCGTGTCCAAATGTTCCAAAGGTTGATCATCGAACTAGTTTTGTTCGACCTCATCCCATTCGTAGTCCTCAGTGGCTCTGAGGTGCCAAATTTGGTAGAGCTGGTAGAAAATTTCTCAGACCCTCCGTCCAATGGTACTAGTAATGTGAAAGGACAAATAATGAATGTATTTGCACTTGCTTCAGAATAATACATGAGAGATCATGATTTTGATCATCATGGGTAATGTTTCAAAATTTTCCAAAAGTATATTTGAGAAGATTAGTTTGTTTACCAATCCCCAGTAATTGTCTGAAGCATCAGTTTCAAGTATTAATTTATCTCCTATTTTAGGAAAATAAACTTTTGGACAATTATTGATTATCTCCTGTTTGATTGTTTTAACGACAAGAGTATCATTTTTGTTCCATGTAAAAATTTCATCGTTCTTGAGTTTTTCAAGAAGAGGTAATTCTTTTTGTGATAATCCTTTTATGAGATTTCTTCCATAATTAAGGATTCCTAAGAAACTTTGTAATGGGTTTTTATCCAAAATTTCTTCATTAAAATTTCTTATTTTAGAGATTATATGATCTTGTAACTGTAATCCATCTTGGTGTAAGATTATACCAAGAAAATTAATTTCTGTTTTTTCAACATCAATTTTCTTTGGTGATAGAATAATTTCGTGTTTTTGGAATTTTTCACAAATTATTTTTAGATGATATCTGTGTTCTTCCATTGTTTTTGAAAAAATAAGAATATCATCTATATAGACAACACAAAAATCTTTAAGGTCTTTAAAGATTTTTTCCATCCATTTTTGATATACCTGAGGAGTTGTGTTTAGCCCAAAAGGCATAACATTCCATTCATAGTGTCCTCTAGGAGTACTAAAGGTTGTCAATGGTTTGGATTCATCGGTTAGTTTTAACTGCCAAAATTCGAATTTACAATCGAATTTGCTAAAGAAATTTTTTCCTTTAGTTTGGTTGATTAAAACATCCTTTCTTGGGATAAAGTAACCATCAAATTCTAATTGTTCATTTAATCTTTTATAATTTATAACCATTCTAGCTTTTCCTCTTGTGACTTCATTGTGTTTTCTCACCATAAAGGCAGGGCTAGAGTGTGGACTTATTGTTTCTTCAATAAGATTAATTTCCAATAATTCTTTGATTTGTTTATCAAATTCATCTATATCATTTCTGGTATAGATCATTGGTTTTACTCTTATAATGACATCGAGATCTCTTAATTTGAGATTACAATATCTTGGACTTTTATCCCATAATTTTAGTGGGTTTTAACTAAAATTATCATTTAAAATAGTATAAAGACAATGTGTTTCTTCAAGGGCTTTAATAATTCGAGTCATATCTCCTTTTCTAGTAGGGAGAAAGTCTTTTTTGCACTTATATTTATGTTGTTGCGTTAAAGGTATTTTTACTGGTTCATTATTGAGAGTTAAACTGATTGTTCCCTTATCAACATTTATATGCAAATATTCTGAGACAAAATTATTGCCTAATATAAAATCTCCATGCATTTCAGGAAAGCATAAGATTTTTGGAATAATGAATTTCTTTTCATTAAACCAGATAACTACTTTTTTAGATTTTAAATCAATGAAATTTTGTGTCTCTTTGATGCCTGTTACAACAATAGGATTTTTCATCTTTATTCACTTTTTTGGTGGTAAAGCATTAGGTCTACAAGAACAAATTATCGCACTTGTATCAATTAATGTGCAAAGACTATATGATTTATAGCCTGCAAAATTGAAGTATCCTAATACATAAGTATATCTTTTATTTCCATGGCTTGGTGAAAAGATAATTTCTTGGAGGAGTCCAATCCAATTTAGTAAATGGAGTTATTTCGTTTAACAAAAAAACAAATTTCTTTTTATCTATTGATGATCCAAATATTGAGGAATCTGTCATCATAAAAATCCAAACCAAAGGAATAGTTATGAAATATACCTCTAGAAATATGTCAATACATTGGAAAACAATTCATGAATTGACAACTCTATCACATACTAATACACAGAATGTGGATTGAAATATTATAGAAATATTTGAACCTCGACCGTTTGATTCGACAATATAGCCAAGATTAATAAATTGGAGAGATTTGGAAGTACCAAAACAATGGGTACTACCCCAAATTCAAAATTCAAAATTATTCTCAACAAGAATATTTGAACAATTTAACGGTAATACTAATGCTGGGTCAACAGACGACGAGACAACAAATATAAAAGTCTTTGATCTAAAAAATATCCAAAGATGGAAGAAAAAATACCCAAATATAAAATATATTCATATTGGATTTATTCAAATATGTATTACTGTCTCATTTAGACAAGGTATGGATACACCCGTAGCGATACTGGTCTTAGACAAAAGATTTAGTAATCCTACGAATGCTATAATTGGAGGAGTCCAATCCAATTTAGTAAATGGAGTTATTTGGTTTAACATAAAACCAAATTTATTTATATCTATTGATGATTCAAATATTGAGGAATTTGTCATCATAAAAATCCAAACCAAAGGAATAGGTATGAAAGATACCTCTAGAAATATGTCAATACATTGGAAAACAATTCATGAATTGATAACTATACCACATACTAATACATAGAATGTGGATATAAATATTTGACCTCGACCATTTGATTCGTCAATACAACCAAGATTAATCAATTGGAGAGATTTGAAAGTACCAAACCAATGGATACTACCGCAAATAACAGAAGCACCACCTGAAAAGCAACGAAACAACATTGAATTACAGGTATCTGAAAATAATGTTTATTTTAAAAATAAGCATTCAGATTGGCAAAAGAATTTTCTTGATAATGATTGGGAGAAATTAAAAGGAAAAAAACTTTTAAAGAGAGAAAGTAGTAATAGTAAACCACCTATTTCTATGAAAAACATACAGGTACCAATACTACCTGGAACAAATTATGCAAAAGAAGATAATATAAAATCTAGTCAAATTTATCACTTCCAATTAGGAAGAGAAGAAATTATCTTTTCACCAAGCCACGGAAAGAAAATATATACTTATGTATTATGATACTTCAATTTTGCAGGCTATAAACCATATAGTTTTTGCACATTAATTGATATAGGAGCAACAATTTGTTCTTGTAGACCTAATGCTTTACCACCAGAAAAAGTGGATAAAGATGAAAAATCCTATTGCTGTAACAGGCATCAGTGGGACACAAAATTTCATTGATTTAAAAGCTAAAAAAGTAGATATTTGGTTTAATGAGAATAAATTCATTATTCCAAAAATCCTATGCTTTCCTGAAATCCATGGAGATTTTATATTAGGCAATAATTTTATCTCAGAATATTTGCCTATAAATGTTGATGAGGGAACAATCAGTTTAACTCTTAATAATGAACCAGTAAAAATACCTTTACTGCAACAACATAAATATAAGTGCAAAAAAGACTTTCGCCCTTCTAAAAAAAGAGATATGATTCTAATTATTAAAGCCCTTGAAGAAACACATTGGCTTTATACTATTTTAAATGATAATTTTAGTGAAAACCCACTAAAATTATGGGATAAAAGTCCAAGATATTGTAATCTCAAATTATGAGATCCCAATGTCATTATAAGAGTAAAATCAATGATCTATACTAGAAATGAGAAAGATGAATTTGATAAACAAATCAAAGAAGTATTGAAAATGAATCTTATTGAAGAAACAATAAGTCCACACTCTAGGCCCGCCTTTATGGTGTGAAAATACAGTGAAGTCACAAGAGGAAAAGCTAGAATGGTTATAAATTATAAAAGATTAAATGAACAACTAGAATTTGATGGTTACTTTATCCCAAGAAAGGATTTTTTTAATCAACCAAACTAAAGGAAAAAAGTTCTTTATCAAATTCAATCGTAAATCAGGATTTTGGCAGTTAAAGCTAACTGATAAATCCAAACCATTGACAACCTTTAGTACTCCTAGAGGACACTATCAATGGAACGTTATGACTTTTGGGCTAAATACAGCTCCTTAGGTATATCAATGATGGATGGACAAAATCTTTAAAGACCTTAAAGATTTTTGTGTTGTCTATATAAATGATATTCTTATTTTTTAAAAAATAATGGAAGAACACAGACATCATCTAAAAATAATTTGTTAAAAATTCCAAAAACTTGGAATTATTCTATCACTAAAGAAAATTGATGTTGAGAAAACAGAAATTAATTTTCTTGGTATAATCTTCAACCAAGATGGATTACAGTTACAAGATCATATAATCTCTAAAATAAGAGATTTTAATGAAGAAATTTTGGATAAAAAATAATTACAAAGTTTCTTAGGAATCCTTAATTATGGAAGAAATTTCATAAAAGGATTATCACAAAAAGAATTGCCTCTTCTTGAAAAACTCAAGAAAGATGAAGTTTTTACATGGAACAAAAATGATACTCTTGTCGTTAAAACAATCAAATAGGAGATAATCAATAATTGTCCAAAAGTTGATTTTCCTAAAATAGGAGATAAATTAATACTTAAAACTGATGCTTCAGACAATTGCTGCAGATGTGTTCTTAAAGCAATTCCTTCAGAATATTGGAATGAAAACACTTCCAATACTCTTGGTATCTGCGGGAAGAAAACCCCTATACCAAAATCAATTTAAAAACATGAATTGATATGTGGATATAGTTCTGGAAAATTTAAACCAAATGAACTGAATTATATCATTTTTGAAAAGGAATTACTAGCAATAAAACTTGCTATTAAAAAATTTCATATTTTTCTAGCACCAGAAGACTTTATTGTCAGAACTGATAATAAAGCAGTAAAAGACTTCCTTATAAATAAAAGAAATATTTTAGAAGGAAGAATACTCAAATGGTATAACCAAATTGTTATTTATACTTTTGAGGTCGAACATTTGAAAGATACAAACAATTTTCTTGCAGATTATCTTAGTAGAAATTGTGCACAAAACTCCACTAAACAAGTGGAATTTTAAGAAAAAAACCACTAAACAAGTGGAATATTATAAACAAACTCCACTAAACAAGTGGAATATTTTAAATAAACTCCACTAAACAAGTGGAATATTTTTATTTCAGGATGGGAGACAAACATTCAGGAGAAGTATAGGGAGATTGGGTAACTGTTGCTAAAAAGGCAAAAACCTAAGCATCATCATCATCATCATCATCATCATCATCAAGTGAACAATCTAAACCAAGATTTGTGTACGTTGTATTTAGTGGACGCCAACTAGATATTTACCACAACTGATACCAATGTTTTAGCCAAGTAAATGGTTTTCCAGGTGCATGTCACCAAAAATTTAATATTATCCAAGAAGCCATAACAACATGTGAAAATTGGATGAAACAATTGGCACCCCCCCAATTTAGTTTATCAATTTTCAAAACTTCAGACAAAAGAAAGCCTTCTTAATATTGAAGTATATGACTTTCACAACCGAGGAATCTCCTATGAGTTGTATGAAACTTTAAATGAAGCATTCAAGCATGAAAATCTCATCTTCTTGAAAAAAGAAAAGATTTTAGAAAAAATATGAGTATCCTTACTGACAAAATTGCTGAACAAACAACAGTTTTAGAAAAGTTTAAAAGCCTTAGCCTCAAGGTTTTAAAAGCATTAAATTATGAAAATGAAGATTTTTCTCTGGAAAAAATCAATACTTTCTTGGAATTTTCATATTTATTAGAAAATGATTTTTCAGACAAAATCTTTAATACTATTCAAAAAAGCGAAGCGACTTCTTCCAAGACCATTATTCCAGATGGAAATTTTGCCAAAAATTGAGGATCAAGATCAAAAGATAAAAAGTCTTTTAATCCAATTTGACATTAATATCAATTTCAGTGATGAAATGCCAAAAATACATTTTATTGCTGAACCTGATTATGGTTCAAGCTGGGATATTGAACCAATTGAATGGGGATTGGTAAACAAACTAATCTTCTCAACAAGAATATTTGAACAATTTAATGGTAATACTATTGCTGGGTCACCAGACGACGAGACAACATATATAAAACTCTTTGATCTAACAAAATCAAAAGATGGAAGAAAAAACACCCAAATATAAAATATATCCATATTGGGTTTATTCAAATATGTATTACCCCTTATTTGAACAAGGTATGGATACACCCGTAGCGATACTGGTCTTAGACAAAAGATTCAGTAATCCTACGAATGCTATAATTAGAGGAGTCCAATCCAATTTTGTAAATGGAGTTATTTGGTTTAACATAAAACCAAATTTCTTTATATCTATTGATGATCCAAATATTGAGGAATCTGTCATCATAAAAATCCAAACCAAAGGAATAGGTATGAAAGATACCTCTAGAAATATGTCAATACATTGGAAAAAAATTCATGAATTGACAACTCTACCACAGACTAATACACAGAATGTGGATAGAAATATTATAAGCTCGACCATTTTATTCGGCAATACAACCAAGATTAATCAATTGGAGGGATTTGGAAGTACCAAAACAATGGATAATACCCCAAATAACAGAAGCACCACCTGAAAAGCAATGAAACAACGTTGAATTACAGGTATCTAGAAATAATGTTTATTTTAAAAATAAGCATTCTGACTGGCAAAAGAATTTTCCTGATAATGATTGGGAAAAATTAAAAGGAAAAAACCTTTTAAAGGGAGAAAGTAGTAATAGTAAACCACCTATTGCTATGAAAAACATACAGGTACCAATACTACATGGAACAACTTATCTAAAAGAAGATAATATAAAGTCTAGTCAAATTTATCACTTCTAATTAGGAAGAGAAGAAATTATCTTTTCACCAAGCCATGTAAAGAAAATATATACTTATGTATTAGGATACGTCAATTTTGCAGACTATAAACTTTATAGTCTTTTTGGAAATTTTCACAAATTATTTTTATATGATGTCTGTGTTCTTCCATTGTTTTTGGAAAAAATAAGAATATCATCTATATAGACAACACAAAAATTACCTAATGTTGATAAATGTTAAAAAGTGGGTCCAACTTTGGAAATAAGCAAACTTGTAGGACTAAATGAATAAGGGTATTCAAAATGTGTGAAAATGTGGTAACGAAAGTAATTCGGCAGTAATTACCTTGGGTTAAATGTCCTTCAGGTCGCGTATAAGTCTTAAAGTAAAAGGGAATTAAACAATGAATATATGCAAGTAACAAGAATTGTAGTAAGCCAGCTATTTTGATTCAAAAAATGGTGATTGGATTGCAAGGAAATTAACTTAATGAAAAGTGAAAGGGTTTTCACAAAGGAGTAACAAAAGAAATTAAGAAGGAGCCAAAGACCTAGGGTTCGGCTTCATCAGAGGCCCAAAACCACTAGCCAGGGAAGCAATGGTCGTGACATTTATAACAAGCGGTGAGAGACCATAAACATAAATGGGGTACTGTTAACTCCGAGGTATAAAAGCTCATAAATGGAAAGACATAAAACTAATAAATTTCAAAAAAGACAAATGGTTAATAATTGTATACGGGTGTAACATTTGGGGCTTAAATAGTATATTTGAAAATTTTGCATAATCATGTAACAAAGGTAATTATTAAATCCATCGCATGAAATTAATCTAAGAATCTAATAGGTGGTAAGGATATGTGATAAGAGGAAGCAAATAGTTCAAGAAATATAATTGGGCATTTTAAAGACCTATAGCGGTTACAAGTCCAAGTTGTCATGTAAACTTCAATAATTCTTCTCATACACTAGGTTCATGCGTTGAAATGCTATTTTCATAAAATGCCAGGGATATGTTGGTGATTTTAAATAGAAAACCAGATGATGGCAAAAAAGAGTAACTAAGGAATATGACTTTTCTTCTATTAATCATGTGGGTTAATAAGTTAAAGAAACATTTCAGTAATAAAATGGTATAGTAAATAATACGAAGGTTAATGGATTTTAGCCTAAGTTAAAGGGAATGTTTTTTTTAATAATATATGGTTAATGCATATATGTTTAATTATTGTATATACACTTAAGTTATTGCATCTGTTCTTTCTGTCATTCGTTTATATATTATATTGTTATTGGGAACCCCACTGGGCATTTGTTCACCCCGTTCCTTTGTTACGACAAGTTAAGTGATACTTCGTCTTTTAAGAGCATTTTATAGGTAAATGGTTCTTAGTTCATATGCTAGTAGCCCTGATTACTTGAACCCCAGAGGAATTGCGTAATGGGTTCTACACTTGTTTTTATTATACTTGTATGACTGAAAAATGAAATTGAATGCTTATTCAGTAAATCTAATTGATTAAAATGGACTATAAATATTATCTAGGTATTTCGCATCATCCCATACTTAATGTAGCCGAACCGGATCGGGTTGACCCATAAATTCGGGTCGGGGAGTTACAAGTTGAACTATCCCCAACACAAGGTCGCGCTCGCAGTCAGCTAGTCACAATGGTGACTTAAAATTGAGGTAGGGCCACGGTTGAAGTTTGAGGAGATGATATAATGGCATAACTAGCCGCGGTTGCGGTATTTTGAGGTCGCGATTCTAGCTTGTGGCCCGATGAATCATCAAAGGTTCAACCTATTTATTGCATTGTTAAGATTTGTATGGTTTGAACCTCTTCCATCTAATGTCGTATACCTATAAATCACACATTCGACTAACTTATCTCAGTCTTTTAAGACACAAATCAAACTTAAATTTTGTTTTCAACATTTGAGTAGTTCACTAAATTTCTTCCCTTATATCTATTCCCTCTCTCATTAACTTCATCAGGCCATTTCTATTTCCATACAGATCCAAAGAGAAATTATTTTCTTCTATAAAAGACAACACCAATGCACTATTTCTCCATTATTTTACACCGGAATATATATATATATATATATATATATATATATATATATATATATATATATATATTGAGTGTTTTAGAGTTTCATGTTGGTCTATTTTGGATTATTATTTGGAGAAAGCTTAGGAGTATTTTTCAATGAGTCTTGGGAGTGCTTGCCAGACCCTTGACTACACGTTTAGAGGTAGCGGATGCCACTCATCATCAACCAATCCTTCATGATTGGACCCCAAATAGGGAGGGGTGTTATATTATTTCGTATTTTGCATGGTAAGGATGCATTTAATAAATAATACACATGTTAAAAAAGAAAAAAATAAAAGAAATACTAAAGGGACAAAAAAGAGGGGGAAATGAATTACTAAAGGGACAAAAAAGGAAAAAAATATCTTTTAATCTCAACCCTTGGATTCGTGTCTTGTTGGCTTCGATCTGAACCGTGAAGTGTCTTCCAAACTTATGAATAGTGAAAACACCATTGTAACTTATTATATAGATATATATGTGTGTGTGTGTGTGTGAAAGGGTGTTGGTTATATTAGATTTATATGGGTATTCAAGTGATTTCACATGGGTATGAATATGTTTATATTCTTGATAAATTTTCGGCATATGATGTACATCAGAGATAATATAAGTACGAGTTGTAGACATGCATTGTGGGTTGCTCAAAATTAAAAATTGTGAAAGATAAAAATAATTATAAGGGTTTTGTGTTTCAAATAATATTTAAAAATACTATTTGATCCCTAGAATTTTAAGTAAATATTACTTAGGGGCAAAAGGGTGTTCTAAAATTGTATTTTTACCCAAAAACTTTGCAAAAAATGGTTTTTGGCTCCAAAGTTTCATAAAATTACAATTTGGACATTAAAATTGTGCTATTGTAGCACAAAGATATTTATTGGGATTAATTATAAAGTAGACCCTAAACTTTGGGTTAATTATAAAAAAACTAAAATTTTAAATATCACAAAATAACCCGTGGACTTTTGGAAGTTTATAAAAGTACTCTTAAACCTTTTGTTTTGCGTAACAAGTCTATAATGTTTAAATACGACTTGACTTGGTTTAGT
This sequence comes from Sambucus nigra, assembly GCA_949130495.1. Taxonomy (NCBI): domain Eukaryota; kingdom Viridiplantae; phylum Streptophyta; class Magnoliopsida; order Dipsacales; family Adoxaceae; genus Sambucus; species Sambucus nigra. The sequence continues at coordinate 348,639,675 of OX422220.1, read as the reverse complement.
AAAAGAAGTTATAAGACAAACTCGACATTTTAGAATACGAAGTGAAGTTTAAATGTTATGTTAAATGAATTTAACTCTAAAAATGTTCAAAGATGAACAGATGTATATTTAGGTAAATAATGGTGATAAAATAATGTATTTTACTCGTAAAGTATTTTACGTGGTTTGGTTTTAGGCCAGGTATAAAATGTTAAGTGTATAAGTAAAATAAAGGATGTTTATACAACTAGTAAATAAGGTGGTAATTGGGTATTTTGATAAATACGGTGTAAGCCATGTATTTTGATAAATACAACATAAGTTGACTATGGTCATCCAGGTCAGATTCTTCCAGTGCGGGGAGACCCCAAAATCATGATGGGAAGGTTATAACCCCTGGAGGAGATCATGTCTCTTTCTTCCCACCGTGCGCGTGCGAGTGATTCAAGGATATGGGGCTCCTCTTTTTTCCCCTTGTGGTGGTATCTTCGCGAGCTGACTCAGATATAAAATCGGTCATCGTCAAAAGGGGATAACATGAAGGAGTGGAGTCGCCAACCTATTTTTCTCAAACAAGCAAAAGAAGTGTAGTCATATCGAGAGAACAACAATAATTTCGTACTGATACATACAAAATCAAATGAATTAAGGGTCCGTGGACTAAGTTATGGAATGGGAAGGTGTTAGGCACCCATTCTGCCCTTTCGGTCTCTCGTGGGCTATGTTAATTTTCTCCTTTTCTCCAAAGTGTGATGTGTGTGTACATATGTGAAATATAAATAACGAAAGAATGAAATCATCCGACTCACATCATGGGAAAGACGGAGCGGAATCATCCTAAGGAGTGTAATAAAAAATGACATAAATATAGAGATAATGTTAATGTGCGTCGAATAACAAGTCACTATAGAAAAGAGAATGTGCATGTCAAATGAGACATAAATATATAGGAGTTCATGACTCACAAAATAAGTACAAGATAGTATAAAATCACAAAACAAGAAAGATAGGACTCAAATCCAAGGATTGGCAATGGACACCTACATAGCCTAAGGGGCATCAAAGTGCAAATAGTTCGCTAAGTCACAAGGGTGGGATTCAATTCATAAACCCAATTTTGGCTCCAATTTTGAATGTCAATGAAGAAAATGTGCTCAAGTGTAAAGGTGTTAAAAAGTGAGAAAATCTTATGTAGGGCCTTTTTTCTTATGTGTTCTTTAAGGATGCAATTTTTCTTTCAAAACTCTTTTTCCAAATAACAAGTAAAATAAAGTAAAGTTCATACTGTCAGATGTACGAGGAAACCACTAAGGGAAAAATCTCGAACGGCCCAAGCCAAACAATCACTATGATACGGGTTTATAAAGGAAGACAGACAGACCTACACAACGACTCGATCTCCACAAGCCTTGACGCTCTTCTTCTCTTTAACCGCTCCTCCACAGTTTCCACGCAAAAATCCTTCCACGATACTCTTCCACATCACACGCATCCACGAATGCCTCGGTATCCATCGATGTAGCTTGGAAACCATCTACGATTCAAAACACAGAATCCTCCGTTTCTTCATCGCAAAACTCAACGAACAATGTTCAAAGTGATGAACAAACCCCAGATGGTGCAAACGAGATCTCTATATCATATGAGTATGAAAACTCAGATCTTTAAACACTAAGGATGGTTTTAGTATTTAAAAACCTTAGAAAACTTATGCAGAAAAATGTTACTGTTCTACACAGTATTTTGGTTCTGCACCCTCTTAAAATTGTGAGAGACAAAGATTTAAATGAAAAACTTAAGTTGGCAGGTCATTTTAACGAGATCCACATGTCGTTCTAACGACTGTGAGATGCCATTTGAACGACATCACATGTTGTTTGAACCATTAAAACTAGAGACAGTGTTCATATGACTCTAAACAATGTTTATCTCAGAATAAACAAAGTTAAAACATTTTAAAAACATTTTAAACATTTTAAACATTTTAAAATCATTTATAAAAAAAATATCATCCTTAAAACATTTTTCGAGTCCTATAAACATTACACATTCATACCTAAGAGATCGAGAACTACAACAAATGAATCACAACATGGACATATCGAAATGATCAAGAAGCTCTAATTGATAGCTAAATGTCATCAAACTTAGTTTTAGCCATATGTGACAATTTAATATATTTATCTAAATGAACTAATAAACAACATGCGCACAAATTCGGAATTTTGACGATTTTACAAATAACAGCGTCATGACACGATTTTTCAATATTAGGATTTGTGGTGCAAACCCGTTTATATGTCCATCCAAAATCCCTCAAATATAATCATATTTTTCTTCTTAATGAACATATCAAACTAAACTAATTGGCTCATTTTGGCATATTATTCTTTTTATTGCCATAATTTTTCCAGGGACTTTCACGACGAGTTAATTGTACTCTCGCAACCATTTCCCATGAACACTCATCATTTTTTAATTCAAGAAATATGTATCCTCACGCTAAATGGTTCTTACATGCACACCTCCTCCTAAGTCTAATTACGCATAGAAGACAAAATTGAGATAAGAATGTCTCACCAAACTAAAATATGCATAATAAGTCAAACATTCAAAAAAGCTCGTGCATGTGTGCAAAGATGGCATATATACAAAGTCGAATCTAAAATCATACCAACTTCAAAACAACCCCATTACAGAATGGTTAAGATCATTCAACCCATCAACAATTATGACCAAATGTACTAGCCACATGGATAGTGAAACGAAGGGTGTTCGAAGCACACTAATATGCCATATCAAACATGAAAATTCAATACCAAAAAATAAACCAAAAATATTTTTGTGTGTTTTCATATTTTTTACTCAAAAATAAAATCTTTTTGTATTTTTCTCGAAAATATATGAAACCAAAAATCTTTTTGTATTTTCAAAAAATTTTATCAAAACAAAATCTTTTTGTATTTTTCATTAAGACTCAAACAAATGAAAAAATATAATACATAGAGATAGACATGTCGCAACACTATCAAGATATATATCATGAAACAAAGACTAGCGTATGAAAAACACGACAACATAGTCATCCTTTAGATCTAGCATGGGAAGAATCAAGTGCAACCAAACATGAACCATGAAGTTTAATTCCTAAAGTCTCTGAGTCCGATTTCCTAACCCAAGTAGGTGTGTAACGGCGCATGGGGGTTTTGGGAACCAAAACGACTTTGTTCCTCAAGATCCTAGGAGCATTTTTTAGGTCATAACAAAAATTCCTAAGGTGACCCTTCCTATCGCAATGAGTGCAAGTGTAAACACGACGAGGAATGTGACCTAAATGTGGACCTCTCCTAACATTTCTAGTTGGATTTTTCACACGATTGGTATCGACTTTTGGAATGGGAGCAACACGGTCTCATAGCCTCTACCACACCTATCTTCTTTGATTTGGATGCTACCTAACATCTTATCCAACTTTTTTGACCTTGCCTCTAAATAGAACTTCACCTTACTCGAGTCTTGATAACACGCCTTTTTGTGTATATATCGTTGTAGAGTAAATACGGTCAATTAAAAATCCGTTTTGGTAACACACTACAATTTTATATTGGAAAGTAGGGTTAATCCGCGCTCCTTAATGTGGACAAGAGCAAAGTGAAGACTAAGTATGATTTTTTAAAACAATTTTGAAGGGATATTTGTACTAATAATTATGAACTAAAATTAAAACTACACTAATAAATAAAGAAAATGATAAAGTGCGCTAAATATGAGGAGAAAATAATTATGAGATAATTCAAGGGATTAAAATTCACCGTTCAACCTATTTATATTCATTAATCAGCTTGTCAATTTTAAATACCCCAAAACATATATAAATTCACAAATCAACTCTCGTTGCAAATGTAAAGTTACATATAGTCCTTTTAAAAGATTAATATTTAAATTTCACATACTCACAAAAATTAGATTTAAACATTTTCTAATAAGTCACCTGCTAGGAAAAATTCACTAAAAGTATTTTAAATCATAAAAAATAAGTTTTTGAGTAGGGAAATTCAAACTACAACATCATTCAAAAATTGCCTATCTCTAGTGTTGATGTAAAAAATTAGATCGCTCTAATTATTCAATCACAGATAAATAAAATGAGACAAAGATTTTTAAAGTGGTTCAGCCTTATAAGAATGGCCTACGTCCACTGTTATGTTATTGATGAGTGTTTGGGAATTCTCGACTACAAGTTCAGTCCCGAAATTCCGGTCCCCTTGAATGAGGATGATACAAGGTATTTATAGCCTTGAGGCTGTACATGAAAGGGTCGATACATTAAATGATATACACATGAAAGGGTAATACATTTAATGCAGCGTGTGTGTCAAGATTATAAACATTCAATGAATAGTTGAACTGTCGTCTATCTAGTAATTAATGATACGACCGAGATGCAGCTCGGACCGCCTTAGTTGCTCGTTGATCAAGAGTTCCTCGGAGCGCTTGAGTACCTCGGAGTGCTGGAGTTCCTCGGGGTATCTTCGCTGCTCGGAGGGAACATGAATTGGTCGGGGAAATGAACTTCCTCATTACTATTGTGCCACGTATATTGACACGTGTCTTCGTATTATTCGTCCACATCAGCGTATTAATTCTGGTATCAACAGAAGCCCCCAATGTTTCGTATTTCGAACTTTGAGGAATATGGAACATTCTTTCTCGGTATATGGCAATATTGAATGATCTTCCTGGGTTTTAGGAGCATCGTATTTGAATTTATTTCCAAATTCACAGAATCCGCCTTTTTTCGAATTTTTAAGAGTGCTTCGATCTTTGTGTCCTTTTTGTCCTTTTAGCCGCCATAAGCTCAATAGTTTCTTTCGTGTAATCATTTCCTTCGCCACTTCCCTAGGCAAAGTATTTAAACTTCTTAGGTAACCATACCGTCTTCTTCTTTTTCCAATTTTCTGCATTGAAGCTTTCTATTCTCTCTTTCTCTCTTGTGCGTTCATCTTTTCCTTCGCTAGTTGTCAGCAGATCTCCTTCCTTCCTGTAAGATTTTCTTCCTTCTTATTTTATTCATCATGGTTTACATTATTGAATCTCTTGAAAAATTCCGTTCTGACTTTTCCATCCCATCTTGGGTAATTTTGGAGGAGCTTTCTGAACCCCAAAATTACTTTCGTTTGGCTGAGGGACATTGGTTCCCCAGTCTTTTTATTGCTGAATGTGGTTTTTCCTTTCCACCAAACCCATTGTGTCTTGAGTTTTGTCAGTATTTCGATCTTGTCCCTGCAAAAATAGCCCCCAATTCATGGAGAATAATTAATGGGGTGTATAAATTAAATCTAACTCATGGGACTCGTATAGGGATCCCTGAAATTATGTACTGCTATAGATGGGCCGTTTTAGATAATATTTATTACTTAAAAACTAGGTTTTTGAATAGGGATCTTGTAGTTAACCTCCCTGATGCAAATAGAGATTATTTTGAACACGGGGTGGTTATTAAAAATTGGCAATATGCCCCTTTAGTTGGAGATGGAGTATACAACGGTCCCAGATGTCCTCCATATGGCAATGGGATAGGTTTATTTTTCATTTTATTTCTTTTCTGAATTTACGAATTCATTATGTTTGATAAAATGTATGACTGATATTTTAATACGTGTTTGTTTGCAGTTGAGAGTAAAAGAAAAACTCCAAAAGAATCAGAGGTTAATATTAAGCATCTGAAACTTATCTGGGGTTTGCATAAGAATATTGCAGACGAGCACATCAGGTCTGCATCATATTTTCTACAGTATAAGAGCTATACAACCTCTTATAATGCTCGTCCTGTTGAACCAGCTTCAACTCCAGAGGATTCTTCTTCAGATTCTCACATCCTTTTAAGTCAGAGAATGGGCAAGAAAAGAGCTCCTCCTGCTCTATTTGATGACATTTCATCTGCTGTTGAGGCCAAGAAAAATAAAATTGATGTCCCAGAGGGGACTAAGAAGGTGGATGTTGCGCCTTCAAAAGCTACCGAGAAGCCCCCAGTGGCTCCGAGCAAGAAAGTTGCTCCTGTGGAAGTGATTACTATCTCTCCGACCAAGAGTTCTTCCTTGGTTAAAATTGCTGAAGTCCCTTTAAGAAGATTGAGGAAATCATCCTCAGTCAATTTGGCTAAAACTGTCTCCTCTCTACCAGCTGGTGGTGTTGGTGTTCCAACCATCATTCCTCCGAGCTCTGCAATGAGCTCGGTAAAAACTTGGATCATACCCGAGGTCCAAGGAATTGATGAAAAAATTTCTAGGGATATGCTGACATCCCTAGCTACTCGTCATCTTGCTTCAGTAAATTTCTCACACTCTGAGTTTTCTTTCTTTCTCTGAATGCTTGCATTTTGTATTTGACTTTACTGTTTTTCTCATCTTTCAGCTGGTGAACTGTTTCAATAATATCGTGAAGAAGGACGAGGCAATTAAAGCTTCCAGATCCTTGTCTGCTGTAGAGGATGCTTTGCTGGGTTTAACCCAATCTTTGAAGGATTCTCGTCAGCAGTATGACGAGGACAAAGCCGAATGGGAGAAAAATTTATCTACAGTTGAGGTCGAGCAGGTGAAGATGACTGAGATCTCCAAGAGTTTGGAGAATAAAGTGAAAAGTTTAGAGGTCGAGCATAAGAAATATGACGATAAGCTCAAGAATTTTGGAGAACTTTAGGATAAGCTGAGGAAGGCAGAGGAAGAATTGTCCGCCCTGCGAGATATCAAGAGCCAAAAAGAAGTATTGGATGCGAAGCTCTCCTCAGAGAAACTGAAAAGAAAGCTCGCAGTTAAAAAATCCTTCAGCGCTGGCTGGGATAAAGGATGGGACAAGGGGATTGCTGCGATGACATCCCAAGTTCAATATGGGAAGTTGAAATACTTCCGAGATGGCTGGGTAGCTTCCCTGCAAGAATTGAAGATCAAAGAAGATTCTGGGCTATTCCAGCTACACCTCCCTGGTCCTCCCCCACCAATTGTGGAGGAAGAAGAAGATGAACCTGTCTCTGATGAATCTTCCATGGCCATAGGTGATCAAGTCCCTGCTTCTCTTCCTTCTGCCAACGAGGACATTTCTTCCATGCCTCCTCCTCCTGAGCAAATTTCAACTGCTGATCAAGTCGCCGTGACCACCGAGCAACCAAGCTCCTCGTCCCAGCCTCCCGAGAAAGTCTTGGGAGACAAGGAAAAGGTGTGAAGTTGTTCGGTATCATTTCTATCTTTCAGTATTTGTAATCAAACAATGTAATCCTTTTGTCATCTAATAAAATACATCTTTGCTCACCTCTGTTGTTGATGATTTGTTTTTGTTGATTGTTGTCTTTTTCTCATCCTTAGTTTGTTGCTAGAATGGAACTGATATCTGCACATGATACAAAGCTGATGCAGCAATGTCGTGAGTATTATAAAGCTGGTCATACAAATTTGAGTGGATCAGAAATTGCTGACATCATTGGTCATGATGCCTCAGAACAAGCAATTGAGGCTTATCGGTACTTGAAAGATTTACTCGACCGAGCTGTGGCCAACAGTGTGGCCTATTATGAATTGATCGAGGAACTTCATTATACCTTAGAAGATCTACAACATCAACACAATGAATCAACTGCTTTGCTGCACGAGGAGTATGAAAATAGATATCATCAGCTTTCTTCTGAAACAGGCCATAAAAAGATCATTGCTGGATACGATGTTAGGGAAAGAACTTTAAAAGGTGAAGTTGAGGCCTGTAGGCAGATTGCTGAGTTGCTGGAACAAGAGAACAATAATTTGCAGAAAAAGTTGGCACAGTATGAATCTGCAGCGTCATCTTCCACTGCTTTAGTACAAGTTACCGATAAAGGTTTCTCGTTCTTAGAGGTTGAGAATGCCAAATTAAGGCAAGAACTGGATAACTTAAGAAGATCTGTTATTCCTGTGACTGCTCGGGGACGAGGAAGAGGTTCTCGTGGGCGAGGAAGAGCTGTTCAAAATGTTGCCGAGGAGCAAAGTTCTCCAGTCGCTGCTCGGAGTCGATCAAGAGTTCTTAGCCGCAATGTTGAAGAGGCTCGCACTCAATCTACTTTGGAAACTCAAGCATACCAATTAAACTCCAAAGATCGGGCTTTATCTGAAATGTCCAAGAAAAATCTATCTTTGGAAGATCAAATTACTGCAACGAAGTCTGCTTTGAATAATAAAGATGTTTTTGCCAGGAGCCTTCACGAACAATTGGATAGATTAACCTTCCAATTCCATAAACAGCCCAGGGAATTTTGGATGGCAGGATACAATGAAGCCCTTGTTCATTTAGATGCTCGGATTGAACATGCCAATAATGAAGGTTATAAGCAGGGGTGGTTGAACACCCTGGGTGTACTGAAATTGGAGCAAGGGCATTTTTTATGGGATTATCATGCTCCAGGGTTACTAGATTTGCCTGTGCCACCTTTCAAATTGGACATGGAATGGATCCCAGCTCGTTCCATTCCTCGGAGTTTAATTTCAAAATATCTCGGCGACTATAGTCTTCATTCTCAGACTGAATTATCTCGTCCAGAGCATCTCTTGGATACACCTTCTGTGATGAACGTCAGAATGCTCAGAGATATTAATTTCATCAATTCTCCTCTTTGCTTAGAAGATCCTCCTGCCGACGAGGAACCTGTTTCAAAAGCTAAAAGAAAGAAACCAATAGAATAGCTTGTAATACATTTTTATCTTAATGAAAGAATTTCATTTTCTGTTTGCAAATTTGTATTGCGATTGTCTTGTGTTCAACAACCAACTTAGTAATCAAAATTACAAGTATCAATGCTGCTCAATCACTTAATAATAAAGTAATGAGTATAAAATGTTTAAACTGTTTCCAACCAACCAAGGTTGTTAAATTGTGCTTGTCGACCAACTACAGTTGATGGGTTTTTATCCCCGACCAACCATACTTGGTAAACTTTTTCATAAAATGTATCCGACCAACCATGGTCGATAATTTATCCTCGTCGACCAAGTATAGTTGATCACCGACCAACTATACTTGGTTCAGTTTGGAATTCTTTGTATTTTCTGGAATGATTTTACCTTCCGACCAACTTGTTGGCCTATTTTCAAATCAAATGATATTGTTCTTCCCTCAACCGTAATTTATTATTGAATTATCTCCACTAGTTATCTTACCAACCTTAGTTGGTCACGCTAGTGTATGCCTCCTAACTAAAGGAGTATATTTTTTGGTTCTTTCGAACTATCTGTCCACTAGTTATCTTACCAACCTTAGTTGGTCACGCTAGTGTACGCCTCCTAACCAAAGGAGTATATTTTTTGGTCCTTTCGAACTATCTGTCCACTAGTTATCTTACCAACCTTAGTTGGTCACGCTAGTGTACGCCTCCTAACCAAAGGAGTATATTTTTTGGTTCTTTCGAACTATCTGTCCACTAGTTATCTTACCAACCTTAGTTGGTCACGCTAGTGTACGCCTCCTAACCAAAGGAGTATATTTTTTGGTTCTCGCCCTTTTACCAACCGGAGTTGGTCGTGGGTCTGAACTATCGTCTTCTTTTTGCTGTCGAGCAGCGTAGTGTACAACACTAGTATTCCCCGAAAAACTTTCAAACAAAGGAGAGGAAAATGGTGAAAACATCATCGTTTTATTCATATTGATGAACCCGTTGTACATTTTACATCATTGATAATACTTGCGAAGGTGTTCAGCATTCCAAGCATTCTTGAATTCTTCTCCTTCTAAAGTTGCTATTCGGTAAGTTCCTGGTCGAACAACTTCTGTAACTCGGTAAGGCCCATGCCAGTTTGCTTCCAATTTATTGTGTTTCTGAATTACCTTCTTTAGCACATAATCTCCTTCTTTTAAATCGCATTTCCTCACCCTTTTATTGTAGAAAAGAGCTGTTCGTTGTTGATAAGCAGCATTCCTAATGGCTGCCTCTTCTCTGACTTCCTCGAGCATATCCAAATCCAGTCTTCTCATCAAGTCGCTGACTGGGGAATTGAAATTCAGCACTCTGTGTGTTGGGAGAACTAACTCGGCAGATATTACAGCCTCACTTCCAAATGCTAGCATATATGGTGATTCTCCAGTCGCTGCTCGGGGAGTTGTTCGGTAAGCCCACAATACTAATTGTAGCTCGTTAATCCAGTTAGCTTTAGCTTCACTTAGCTTTTTCTTCAATCCATTCAGCAGTGTTCTATTCGTCACTTCAGTCTGTCCATTGCTTTGAGGATGGCCTTGTGCTTAATGGACCTTCAAAATGTTCGACTGATGACAATAAGCAGCAAATTCCTCGTTATCAAATTGGGTTCCATGGTCTGTGATGAAGGCATGAGGGAGAACATATCGACAGATGATATTCTTCCAAACGAACTGGTATACCTTCTCGTACGTCATGTCGATGAGGGGTTCAGCTTCTACCCACTTAGTAAAATAGTCTACTGCGACGACGAGGTACTTGAATCTTCTTCGGGTGGTCGGCAATGGTCCCACCAAATCAATTCCCCACATGGCGAATGGCCAAGGGGAATTTATGGGTGTCAACAATGCTTGTGGAGTTCGTCGGATAGAGGAAAAACGTTGGCACTTGTCACATTTCTTAGCATAGGCTATACAATCAGCCCTCATCATCGGCCAATAGTATCCTTGAGTCATTACCCTTTGTAACAGTGTTCGACCTGCTACATGAGCTCCACAAGACCCTTCATGGATTTCTTCAATCAATTCTTTCACCTCGAAGGGATGTACACATCTCTGCAAACCTTCCATAATTCCTCGTCTATATAAAATACCATTAGTTAATACATACCGAGCAGCTTTATACTTCAATTTTTTGGCAGCGAGCTTATCCTCTGGCAATCCTCCCTCTTCAATATATATCCTGATGGGATCCATCCAAGATGGTCCTAAGTCAAGGGTAATAACATTCATCGTCAAGTTTTCATCTATGCTCCGACTTTCCAATACTTCAATTGGTATCGTTCTTCGTAGATCGGTACGAGTAGCTGATGCTAGTCGGGCCAGTGCGTCTGCTTGTACATTCTCCATCCTCGGTATTCTCACCAATTGAATGGCATCAAATTCTATCAGTAACTCCATCACCTTTGCATGATACTTTGCCATTAAATCTCCTTTAACTGCATATGTTCCTGTCATCTGATTTACAATTAATTGAGAATCACTGAATACAATTACTTGCCGTGCTTCCATAACTTTTGCTAAGTTTAAACCTGCTATCATGGCCTCATACTCAGCTTCATTATTAGAGGCTTTGAATTGGAATCGCAAAGAATATTCCATGTCAATCTCGTCTGGGGTGCTCAAAATAATTCCTGCGCCGCAACCTGCTGTGCAAGATGAGCCATCTACATATAATCTCCATATGGGTAACCCGTCTTCAAATTCCTTATCTGACAGGGTTCCTCGGTGAAATATTTGTTGCTTCTTTTCGTCCTCCCTTGACACTTTTCGCTCCTCGTCGACCATCTTTTCTTGCTCTTTTACCAACCGGATCTGGTTTGAGCTCGAAGTTGATGATCTGTCTTCATCCATAAGAACTTTTACCATTCGAAGTTGGTCTGGGTTTATGTCTGTTGATCCTGTAACATCCACAGGTTGGTCAGCGAGCACCTTTTGCTCCTCGGGGGTATCAGGGTATGTAAACTCTGCGATAAAATCTGCTATAGCTTGCCCTTTTAATGATGATCTGGGTTCATACACAATATCATATTCACCGAGTTCTATTGCCCAGTACATCAGTCTTCCTGATTTTTCTGGCTTGTGAAGGGCTTGCCTCAATGGCATGTCGGTATATACGATGATTGAATGGGCCTGGAAATATGGCCTCATTCTTCTACTTGCTTCAATTAATGCCAATGCCAAGTTTTCTAGCTTTGGATATCTGATTTCTGCACCTCGAAAAGCCTTACTTGTGTAATAGATGGGTTTCTGAACTCCATTCTCCAATCTAATCAATGCTGAGCTAACTTCATTCTCTGATATCGCCAGATATAAGTACAACTTCTCTCCTGTTATTGGCCTGGACAACAATGGAGGTGCTCCTAAATACTTTTTCAAGTCTTGAAAGGCCTTTTCACATTCATCAGGCCACTCAAAAGTTTTTCGAAGTGTTTTGAAGAATGGGAGGCATTTGTCAGTTGCTCGGGATACAAATCTGTTGAGCGCTGCAACTCGTCCTGTAAGACTCTGCACTTTTTTCTTTGTTGTTGGAGATCGCAAACCTAAAAGAGCTTTGATCTTATCTGGATTTGCTTCAATGCCTCGCTGGTTGACAATGTATCCGAGAAACATTCCTTCTCGTACTCCAAATGTGCACTTCGTCGGGTTGAGTTTCATCTGGTATTTATCCAGTTGATCAAATGTCTGAGCTAAGTCAACTAAATGATTTGCAGCTTTCTTGCTTTTTGTCAGCATATCATCGACATAGACTTCCATGTTACAACTGATTTGTTCGGTGAAGACCTTGTTCATCAGCCGCTGGTATGTCGCTCCTGCATTTTTCAAACCAAACGGCATAACATTATAGCAATAAGTTCCCCTAGGGGTAATAAAAGAAGTACTTTCCCTGTCTTCAGGTTTCATCTTGATCTGGTTGTAACCAGAATACGCATCCATGAAGCTGAGCAGCTCATGTCCCGAGGTAGCATCCACTAGTTGGTCAATTCTGGGCAATGGAAAATGATCTTTTGGGCATGCCTTGTTGAGATCAGTGAAATCAACACACATTCTCCATTTATTGTTCTTCTTCTTTACCATCACCACATTTTCCAGCCAGTCTGGATATTTCACATCTTCAATGAATTGGGCTTTCTGGAGCTTCTCGACCTCCTCTTGTATGGCTTGATTCTTCTCGGGGCTAAATACCCTTCTTCTCTGCTTTACAGGTTTGATCTCTTTATTCACATTGAGTTCGTGACATAAGAAGTTTGGATCTATTCCTGGCATGTCCTCATGACTCCATGCGAAAGTTTTCTTCCTGTTTCTCAAGAACATTATCAACTCTTGTTTTATTGAAGCATCCAACGACGAACCTATCTGGGTTACTCGTTCAGGGTGCTCCTCGTCCAGAATAACATTTTCTGTAGATTCTACCATCTGTCCTTTTACAAGTTGGGATTCATCCCTAGGATCAAGAGTTTCAATTTCTGTACCTTCCTCTACCTGGTAGGTAATAGTCTTTTTCCTTGATTCCTCAAGCTCCTCTTGCTCGGCAGACGAATAATAGCATTCCCGAGCTATTTTTTGATCACCTTTTACAACTCCTACTCCGAAGTTTGTTGGGAATTTTAAGCATTGATGCACTGTAGATGGAACTGCTTCGAACTTCTTCAAAAGGACTTCACTCAAAAAGGACTTCACTCTTGCCATCCAAGACTTCTTTCTAGGAGCTGATATTCCTAAATCTTGGAGTTCTACCCATATATGCCTTATTCCAAAAGTTGCCAGGCCCTCATTTTGCAGAGACTTCAGGCCTATAAGTCTTTGTAATTTTAGCTACAAAATCATATCCAAAACAATTAACTCCAGACTTAGCCATGTTCTTCCTTTTATAATCTCTAAGAATCAATCAGGTTTTGTGGCAGGAAGGAACATTCAAGAAAACATTTTGTTAGCTCAAGAGATGATGCATCAGATGGATAGAAAGATTGCTGGAGGAAATACTATTATCAAGCTTGATATGGCTAAGGCTTGTGATAGGACTTCTTGGTTCTTTTTGATCAAAACTCTGAGAGCATTTGGATTTTCAGAAACTTTCATAGACTTAATTTGGAGATGTATATCCTCCCCTTGGTTTTCTGTGATTATTAATGGCCAACCTAAAGGTTTTTTCAAACCTTCTAGGGGATTAAGGCAAGGAGACCCTATTTCTCCAAGCCTTTTCATTATCATGGCTGAATCTTTTAGCAGGGGATTAAATGACCTTATGTCTAGAGAGGTTATAAGTGCCTTTTCCCATCCCAGAAACTGTTCTCTCATCAGTCACTTGAGTTATGCAGATGACATCATTATTTTCACTAGAGGTTCTAAGAGGATCTTATCAAACTTGATGAAGTTTTTGCAAAGATTCGAAGCTGAATCAGGTCAATTGATCAGTAAAGAAAAGAGCTGCTTTTCTGTGAGTGTTAATAGCCAGGCTCTGATGAGGTACAAAATTGCAGAAGTTACTGATTTCAAATATGAAAGAGGTCCTTTAACCTACCTTGGTTGTCCTCTTTTTAAAGGTAGAAGAAAAGCTATATATTTTGAACCTTTGATCCAATCTATAACATCTAAAATTCATAGTTGGAAATCGAAATTCTTATCTTTGGGAGGTAGATTAACTCTTATTCAAGCTGTTTTGTCTTCTATTCCTCTGTACACTCTTTTGGCTCTCAACCCTCCTAAGTTGATTATAAAATCTATTGAAAAGCTTCTTAGTTCTTTTTTCTGGGGAGTCCACAAAGAATATGGGAGAAAATATCATTGGGTTAGTTGGAAGTCTCTTTGTTATAATAAGAAGGAGGGGGGGTTTAGATATCAGAAGCTTAGATACAGTTCTGAAAGCAGCAAATGTTAAACTAGCCTGGAAGTTTAAGGAAAATAAAAGCTTATGGGCTAATTTTATGAATTGTAAGTATAGAAACTTGAGTTTGAGGTCTGGATCCATGACTTTTAAGAGAATTCAGTCTTGCTGGGATATAATGGAAGATAATTCAGAGGTGATTGATGGCTCTTTAGTGTGGAAACCTACTTTAACTGGAAATTTTAGTTTCTCTACAGCCTTTAATCTCCAATGCCTTCATAAAATCTCCTCTTTGGCTTTCACTTCGATTTGGCACCCAAAGATCCCTCCCAATCTTTCTATATTCTGTTGGAGAACCCTCTCGAACTGTGCTCCTATTGATTCTTTACTGCAAAAGGTGGGGATTAGGTTGGTTTCCAGATGCCAATGCTGTTGCTCAGCTATTGAATCTCCTAGTCATCTTTTCATTAATGGTCCAATTGCTTCTAAGGTGTGGAACTTTTTTAATTCGTTGATGAATATTAGAAGCAGGTCTTCCTCAATACATGGCTCTATAACTCAATGGCAGATTCACTCTGGTAAGTCTAAGTTATCTAGATGGTTTCATAGTATCATTCCAGTGTGTATTTTGTGGGAATTGTGGTTAAGTAGGAATAAGTCCCTTTTTGAAGGTATTCCCATGAAATCTAACATAATTATTCACAGAGTGATATCCAAAATCTCTGAGCTTTCTAAAGATTTTTGATTAAAGAGGGGTGACTGCTCTATTCATCAGGATGCCATCAAATGCTTTGACCTCAAACAAATTCATTCATCCCCTTCTTTTTTATTTAATCATTTATAGTCAAAGCCTGAAATAGGGAGATTTAAACTTAATATCTCTTGTTATAGAGATCATCATCTTCATCTTGGAGGTGGTGCCATCCTTAGAGATTGTAATGGAAATTTCATTTGGGCTATTTCAAATTTTCAAGCTTCTGGTTCTTATCAAGAGATTCAACTCCAAGCTTTGAAAGAGGGTTTATTTTTTTGCTCAGACCATAACTTGTTCAACATAGATATAGAAGCTGAATCGAGAGAGTTGGTTGAATCTATCTCCTCTTCTGATGCTGCTCAAATCCATTGGTTTGCTCGATCCAACTTCAATCTGGTTCAAGTTTTTTTTAAAAGGTTACAATGTTCTACATCTGTTTGCTCAAAAGATGGAAATATAGTGGCTTCTCTACTATCCAAGCGTGGTTCCTCTCTCCAAAGAATCATATGCTATTCAAATCAAGATGATCTCCCAAGAAATATCAAAATTGCTATTTGTCAAGATGCTCATTAATGTAGTTTTTTTTTTTTTTTTTTTTTTTTTTTTTATGTAAGCCATCTAGAGAGGGCTTTTCTCTCTAATTATCAATAAAAAGATCCTTTTTTGTTAAAAAAAAAAAAAAAAAACTCTTCCCATGATGATGTTGTAGGCTGACTGCACATTCTTATCCATCACAAAGAAGCGTATTCTTTCTGTTCGACAAGCAGGCCAAGTTCCAATGAATATGTCCAACTTGATCGTCCCAAGTGGAAAAAATTTCTCGCCAGCAAAACCCAGAAGGGGTCTGTGATAAGGTTCCAATTGAGATAATTTCAAATTCAAGCTATCAAAACATGAATAGTACATGATGTCTGCCGAACTACCATTGTCCACCAACACCCTTGAAATCACCACATCTTTCATCCTCATTTTGATCACCAAGGGATCGTCGTGAGGGTAAAGAACACCGGCCAAATCATTTTTTGAAAAACCAATAACTAGCTTCTCTTTATTTACCTTCCTCGGACGATCATCCTCAGCAAGATTTATTCGTTGAATATATGAGCAGGCTTGAGCCTCTCCGAGATAGGCCTTTCTTTCTACAGTAAGGTCTCCCCCTCCAGCATCTCCTCCTGTAATAACATTACAATCAAATGACCCAAAACGTATGGAAAATACCTCTCGTTCAGGCTGTCTTGGATTCTTTGGAAGATCGGGGTCTTCATCTGGATCATCTTCATGATCTCTTTTCTTCTTCTCCTCCGTCCGACGAGGAGATCTGGAATGATCTCTAGTTCTATCATCATTCTTCCTTTCACCTCTGCGATCTACATACTTTGACAACTTTCCTCTTCGGATGAGCGTTTCAATCTCGTTCTGAAGGGCTATGCAATTTTTGGTCATATGGCCATGATCTTTATGGAACTATCAATATTTGGCCCTATTTCTCAGTTCAGGATTGGTCCTTAGTTTATCTGGCCACTTGATTTCTTCGTTATTCTTGATTTCTTCTAAAACATGATTAATACCCATCTTCAATGGAGTATAATTATCATATTTCTTCAGGACTTCCCATGATGTCCTATTATTCTTGGAGTGCTTGTCACCACCATTACCTTTTTGCTCTTTCGTCTTAGATTTGTCAACCTCCACCTTGGTTTCTTTATCCATATTCTTCTTCGCAGCCATAGCCTCCTCGGCATTCATGATTTTGGCCGCTTTTGCCATCAACTCCGACATAGTTTTAGGTGGATCTTTGGCCAAAGTATAGTATAACTTGTTAGGCAGCAATCCACTCATCAAAGCAGTGATCGCTGTCTTTTCTTCGTAATCTATGACTTCCAACTTCTCATTATTGAAACGAGTTATGTAATCTCTAGTACTCTCACCTGATTTTTGTCTAACACTTAACAAGTGCGCTACTCGCTTTACCGGCTTTGCTCCAAAATAGAAATTACCAATGAACAACTCGGCTAACTGAATAAAAGTCAAAATTTTGCCCCGAGGAAGATTGTTGTACCATATCTGTGCAGATCCGGTAAGAGTTCCCGAAAATGCTCTACACCTCATCTCGTCGGGGATAGCATATATGTCGGCAGCAGCTTGGTATTGTTCTATATGAAGAACAGGATCTGTCTTTCCATCATATTTAGGGGTCACTATAGGTGCTTTAAATTTCGATGGTGTAGGAAAATTCACAATGGCTTGCACAAAAGGTGTCCCTTGAACAAAAGTTCTCTGTAAGGGATTCCTTTCTTTAACCATTTCTCCAAGTCTATCCTCCAATCGCTGAATGGAACCCTTCTATGCTTCATTTCCTTCCTCGGGCTGCTTAGTCCGAGCAATTGACTGTTCTGATGTAGCTTCCTGAGATCTATCTCGACGAGTAGCTGGTCTTGATTGTGCTGATCCTTCTCTCAAACCTGATGGTGGTCGAAAGCTTCTCGATGGGGCTCTAGGCGGACTCATATTTCTCCTGGGTCCTAACCGACTGAAAGGAGATTCCCTGATTAATCTTTCCAGGGCGCTAGTTCTCTCCGGAGAGAGGGTGATATGTTGATCTGTATCCGTAGCCCGTATCGATGAAGTTCGCCTAGGTTGATAAGAAAAATCATTAGATTCTTCATTACAATATAACCCAGTACGCCTGGATCGCGATTGCCCATGATCACTCTTTTGCTTTGAATGGGTAGGTGCACCGCCGTGAAGAGTTTGAATGAGTTACCTCATTGTTTCTTGCATGGCGGTTTGTCCTTCAGCCAGATTCGTCATAATTCCAGCCAGATCTGGAGGTGCAGATGGATTTGGAGGATTTCCAGCATTTCCAGCATTTTGATTACTGGATTCTGGATTATCTGCCATTGATGATAAATGATTTTTGGTGAAAAACGATAGCAACAGTCATTTCCCACAGACGGCGCCAATCTGTTGATGTAAAAAATTAGATCGCTCTAATTATTCAATCACAGATAAATAAAATGAAACAAAGATTTTTAAAGTGGTTCAGCCTTATAAGAATGGCCTACGTCCACTGTTATGTTATTGATGAGTGTTTGGGAATTCTCGACTACAAGTTCAGTCCCGAAATTCCGGTCCCCTTGAATGAGGATGATACAAGGTATTTATAGCCTTGAGGCTGTACATGAAAGGGTCGATACATTAAATGATATACACATGAAAGGGTAATACATTTAATGCAGCGTGTGTGTCAAGATTATAAATATTCAATGAATAGTTGAACTGTCGTCTATCTAGTAATTAATGATATGGTCGAGATGCAGCTCGGACCGCCTTAGTTGCTCGTTGATCAAGAGTTCCTCGGAGCGCTTGAGTACCTCGGAGTGCTGGAGTTCCTCGGGGTATCTTCGCTGCTCGGAGGGAACATGAATTGGTCGGGGAAATGAACTTCCTCGTTACTATTGTGCCACGTATATTGACACGTGTCTTCGTATTATTCGTCCACATCAGCGTATTAATTCTGGTATCAACAGACCATTTGTAACACCCCGCCCGCCCGGGGAGAGCGAACGGAGTGCTAATGCGATAAAATAAATCTAAATCCAGTGACAAGGTATAGAGCATCTAAGTCCCACAATACAATAATAGGAATCCACTAATCTCAAATCTCTTCAATTACAACAAGTCTCTCGAATAAATACAACATCTAACTCGAAAAATAAAATACAAATATCCAATGCTCTATACAACAAATAATACAAATCTTTCCTAAAAAATCCTCGCTAAAATCAATCTCCATAGCACCCCAAAATCCGCGCTAACCTGCCACTAAAAGAAAACATGGGGAAGTACACAATACGACAGGAAAGATGCTCAAGAAATATATTAACGATGAATAAAGCGTAACAACACGAGTACGGATATTCAAATCAAAATGCAAATCTCAAAGCATTTATCAATATAATTTCTCAACAACACTTTAACCGGGTCACCAGGCATCACCACATCCGTATACGCTTTATCAAGCCATAACCCGGGAAACAGGAATTTTAGCGGGTGCCCAACATCCGTGCCATATTAAAATCTCATGACAATGTGCTCATCAACAATATAATGATACCACATGAATCAAAATAATTTCAACAATTATTTTCCAGATTTCAGTGAATTTAACGATTCAAATATGAGTTCAATTAACAAGAATTCAACGGAATAAACTCTCGAGAGATTTAAGGAGCATATTATGTAAAACCCCATACCTCAAACCATGATGAGAAACCAATGATCACATCCTCAAGATCAACACAAAAGATCTACAAAATCTCCTCCAAGAACCTCCAACAAAATAGCCCCAAGAACACCTCTAATCTAAGGTTGGAACTCACAAATCTCAAGGGCCAATGTGTATATAAAAAGAAGAGGAATATAAAATATATTTGCTGGCAAAATTTGTGCCAAAAGTATGTTAAAAGGGTTGCCCAAGACTTCCTTTTATAATGCAGAGAAATGAAGAGTTGGAATCCAAAAGACTCCTTTAAATAAGGCAAAGAAATGAAGACTTGGAAGTCAAAACAACTCCAAGAGTTAAAAACATTTAAAAATCATTTTAAAATCCGTTTTAACTCCCTTTTCGAAACCGTTTGAAATTCTCGCCTTTAAAAATAATAACCAACATATTTGAGCAATAAAAATAATTTTATCAAAAACTTTATTTTCCTCCATTTTCCAAAAATGAATTAAAATAGCCCAAAATTACGCGAGTTGTTACACTTCCCCACTAACAATGGAATTTCGCCCTCGAAATTCGCCGAATGCCTAACTCTCAAAATCAGGCCAACAATCTCCAAAATAATTAAAGGGGCATATTGCCAATTTTTAATAACCACCCCATGTTCAAAATAATCTCTATTTGCATCAGGGAGGTTAACTACAAGAGCCCTATTCAAAAACCTAGTTTTTAAGTAATAAATATTATCTAGAACGGCCCATCTATAGAAGTACATAATTTCAGGGATCCCTATACGAGTCCCATGAGTTAGATTTAATTTATACACCCCATTAATTATTCTCCATGAATTGGGGGCTATTTTTGCAGGGACAAGATCGAAATACTGACAAAACTCAAGACACAATGGGTTTGGCGGAAAGGAAAAACCACATTCAGCAATAAAAAGACTGGGGAACCAATGTCCCTCAGCCAAACGAAAGTAATTTTGGGGTTCAGAAAGCTCCTCCAAAATTACCCAAGATGGGATGGAAAAGTCAGAACGGAATTTTTCAAGAGATTCAATAATGTAAACCATGATGAATAAAAGAAGAAGGAAGAAAATCTTACAGGAAGGAAGGAGATCTGCTGACAACTAGCGAAGGAAAAGATGAACGCACAAGAGAGAAAGAGAGAATAGAAAGCTTGAATGCAGAAAATTGGAAAAAGAAGAAAACGGTATGGTTACCTAAGAAGTTTAAATACTTTGCCTAGGGAAGTGGCGAAGGAAATGATTACACGAAAGCAACTATTGAGCTTCCGGCGGCTAAAAGGACAAAAAGGACACAAAGATCGAAGCACTCTTAAAAATTCGAAAAAAGGCGGATTCTGTGAATTTGGAAATAAATTCAAATACGATGCTCCTAAAACCCAGGAAGATCATTCAATATTGCCATATACCGAGAAAGAATGTTCCATATTCCTCAAAGTTTGAAATACGAAACATTGGGGGCTTCTGTTGATACCAAAATTAATACGCTGATGTGGACGAATAATACGAAGACACGTGTCAATATACGTGGCACAATAGTAACGAGGAAGTTCATTTCCCCGACCAATTCATGTTCCCTCCGAGCAGCGAAGATACCTCGAGGAACTCCAGCACTCCGAGGTACTCAAGCGCTCCGAGGAACTCTTGATCAACGAGCAACTAAGGCGGTCCGAGCTGCATCTCGGCCGTATCATTAATTACCAGATAGACGACAGTTCAACTATTCATTGAATGTTTATAATCTTGACACACACGCTGCATTAAATGTATTACCCTTTCATATACAGCCTCAAGGCTATAAATACCTTGTATCATCCTCATTCAAGGGGGACGGAATTTCTTGAGAGCACTTGTAATCAAGAATTCTCAAACACTCAGCAATAACATAACAGTGGACGTAGGCCATTCATATAAGGCTGAACCACTTTAAAAATATTTGTCTCATTTTATTTATCTGTGATTGAATAATTAGAGCGATCTAGTTTTTTACATCAACAGAAAAATTGCCTATCTCTAGTTTAATTAATGAATAAATATTATAGTTTGAATTTATGATTTTCTCTCGAAAATAATTCACCCTCTCTCGAGGCGCAAATATAAATTGAAATTTTTTAATATTAATATTCAAAGGGGCATAATAAATAAACAAACTGAAAATAAAAATAATTAAGTTAAGGGTTTCATCTCACCCTTTGAATGGAGTATTTAGCCTCTCATTTGGTATTATTGCATATAAAATGTAATAATGACACAATAAGATGCATAAAATAAATAAGCTAAGAGAGAACAAAATAAAAACCAAAAATCCTTAAATTTTCATTGCAATCCCAAGCTTTGACATGAATAGTAACCCACAAATTTGAGTTTTACAGTACTAAAAATAATGTCACTTAACTCACAATTTGTATCTTACAAATATAATCTACCTCACACTCAAGTCACTATATAAGAAAAATAGAAAAGAAGAAATAAAAATAAAACAAAAAATTGATCTCCAAAAATGGAGCTCCTAAACTAAAAACTACACTACTGCAAATTTATCTCTCTCCCCTTGCTCTGTTGGATCCACCCTTTTTAAATCAGCACGAGTTTCCTTTTATTAGAGGCACGAGTCTTCTTTTATCAGAGGAATGATGCTAGGGAGGCTAGGGGTACCGTAGTGTTGTTTGGGACAGAGGTGTCAGATGTAAGAACTGGGTTTTCATGTGGGATGTGGACTTGTCAAGGTGAGTTGGTGGTTTGGATTTTCGAGTATTGGGTTTGGAAGTGGTTCTGGATTTGAGGTCGGGTTTCGGGGGGAGGTCACAGGTCAGCTGGGAGAAATTGGTTCGGGTATTGAAGAGAAAGAGGATGGTTGGGTAAGGGATGGTATGGAATTATGGTTAGAGAGAGAAGATGTGTTTGGTGGGGAAGAGGTTGAAAATGATGGGGAGTTGGATTGGGTGTAGTGGGGTGTAGGGTAGAAAAGTGTGAGTGAGGAGTTAGGATAGGAGGTGTGTGTAGGTTAGGATAGTTAGTTTGTGGGTGAGGTGTATGGGTTTAGTGTGTGTGTGTGTGTTTTGTTTGTACCTAATCTAAAAATAAATAAATAAAACTATCTAACTAAAAAAATAACAAAAATAAAAGAATTAAAATCTATAAAAACTAAAAATTAAAATCCTAATAAAATAAAACTAAATAAAATACAAATTCTAATAAAACAAAAAAATTACATTCCTAGTCAAAGAAAAAAATAAACCTATTCTAATAAAAATAAAATAAAAAATAAAAACTAAAACTAAAAATAAAGATCAAATAAAAATAAAAATTACACCTAAATAAAAAGAAACATAAAAATAGCCAACACATAAATAAATCCTAAAAATATATACAAAATTCTAAACAAAATATAAAATAAATTCTAAAAATTAAAAACGACTCAAATAAAAATCTAAAAACTAATAAAAAAATAAAAATAAAAATAAAATAAAGGGCTACAAACTAAACACACGAGGGTTCGGGATGAGTTTGGGTGAAGGTTACGGGACAGGGTAAAAGGTACGAGGATTGGGTTAGGTTCTTTTAACCACGTCATTACCACATTTGATGTATTTGACCACTTATTTATAGCAATTGCCTCCAATTAGGTTTGTTTGACACCGCAGATGCTTATTGACCTACAAAACAAACAAATACAAATATAAGTCCGATTTTATCGAGAATTGAAAATGCATCTATTTGAGGTATAAATACAACCCTTTTGGGTGCTTATCAAGTCTCTCAATATATCCTCAAGCTCACTTATCCTTGACTCAAACAAATGCCTAGACTCCTCAAACTCTAGAATCTCCTTTTTCATAGACTCCATCAAATCCCGAAGACTATCTCTCTCACCCTCAACGTACTCTAGTTTCTCTCAAAGTGTCTTCTCCCATGCCCTAAGATCCTTAATCAAAGCATCATTATTTTCTACGACACACTCATTTAATGTAGCTTGCAACTTCAATTTTTCCTTTTTCACCTTTATCGCTTCCTTATACAAATCACTAAA
Organism: Sambucus nigra; assembly: GCA_949130495.1. Lineage (NCBI taxonomy): Eukaryota > Viridiplantae > Streptophyta > Magnoliopsida > Dipsacales > Adoxaceae > Sambucus > Sambucus nigra. The sequence continues at coordinate 348,616,129 of OX422220.1, read as the reverse complement.
GGAAAATTATAACTCTCCCACATCAATATCCTCTTCCTCACTAGCTTCACCCTCACTCACTTGGGATTTACACTCAACGTCTTAGAAAGTGTCATTCACATGAGAATCTACATGAGAAGATTTATTGTTGTCACTCACATGACATGCCATGAACGCTACAAAGTTACGCTCAATGGGGGAACTCTCTCCCTCTTCCGGTTCACTATCACTTAAGGTGGCATTATATGTTATAGGTTTCTTGCGCTCCTTATTAAGTCTAGTGGGGCACTCAGCTACCTTGTGACCATAACCCTCACAATCAAAACACCTATCCGAATCATCCCTCTTAACATTATCACTTTTATTCTTAAGGGAGGAATCAACCTTGTTGTTCTTGGATTTCTCAAGTCTTTTGGTATCTTTCAATTTATTTTGGAACTTAAGGAAATTTTTGAACTTCTTTGCTAACAAGGCTACATCCTCAAAATCAGAATCAAAATCATCATCCAAAACTTTAGTCTCCTCCTTCCGGGCTTTCAAAGCACTGCCCTTTTCTTTCTCCGACGCTTACTTGGAGTTAAACATTTCAAGATCATAAGTTTGTAAATCACTTATAAGTTGTTCGAGTTTCATTGATTCAATCATACCCTAGGAGTTCAAAATGGTCACTTTGGAATCAAATCTACAAGGCAACGACCTTAAGATTTTCTTTATGACTCGGTTGTCGGGTATTTTCTCTCCCAAGTTAAATGACAAGTTGATATTATTGGACAATCTATCATAAAACTCATCAAATGACTCACTATCTAACATCTTAATCGTCCTAAATTTTGTAGAGAGGTTTTGAAGTTTAGACGCCCTAACCGTGCTAGTTCCCTCGTGAGTAAGTGCAAGAATATCCCAGGACTCTTTTGAAGTTTCGCATGTCATGATTCGATTATACTCTTTGGGTGTGACATGTGAGGAAATAACATGATGACCTTTAGAATTATAAATTGCAAGTCTATGTTCGGCTTCGGTCCATGACTCAACGGGTTTTAAATTAGTGACCTCTCCCTCTCGTGTGACTAGTGGTGACCAACCTTTTTCGATCTCTAACCAAACACACTCATCAATTGATTTTAAAGAACTTCTCATTTGCACTTTCTAATAAGCATAATTTGTGCCATCAAAAATAGGAGTTCTAAAACTATCATAAGTTCCAAAATTCATCCTTAAAATGATAAGCGATCAATACACACGAAAAATGTTTCTAGCTCTGATACCAATTTGTAGGCCTCTTTTTCTTATGTGTGATTTAAAGATGGCAGAACAATTTTTATTTCAAAAACTTTTTTCCAAATTTAACACCCACCAAGTTTATGGACCAATTTTAATTTAGCCCAATTTTATCTCGTTTAATCCTAAACATGCATCTAGATGATTAAAGCAAGTAAAATAAAGTAAATTTCACAACTCCATATGTACGAGGAAACCACTAAGGAAAAAATTTCGAATGGCCCAAGCCAGATAATCACTATGACACAGGTTTACAAAGGAAGACGAACAGACTTATAGAATGACTCGATCCCCACAAGCCTTGATACTCTTCTTCTTTCAACTTCTCCTCCATAGTGCCCACGCAAAAATACTTCCACGATACTCGTCAATAGCACACACGTCCACAAATGCCTCGGTGTCCATCGATGAAGCTTGGCAACCGTCTACGATTCGAAACATGGACTCCTTCGTTTACTCACCGTAAAACTCAATGAATAATGTTCAAAGTGATGAACAAACCCCAGATAGTGCGAACAAGATCTCTATATCATATGAGTATGAAAACTGTGATCTTTAAACATTAAGGATGGTTTTAGTCTCTAAAACCTTAAAAAACTTATGTAGAAAAACAATACTATTCTAAATTGTATTTTGTTTCTGGCCCCTCTTAAAATTCTAAGAGAAAAACGCTTTAAAGAAAAAAATTAAGTCAGCAAGTCGTTATAACGAGATCCACATGTCGTTCTAACGAATGTGAGATGTCATTTGAACGACATCACATGTCATTTGAACCACTAAAACTAGAGACAGTGTTTCATACGACTCTAATAGACAAAGTTAAAACCTTTTAAACCTTTTAAAATCATTTATAAACAAAATATCATCCTTAAAACATTTTTCGAGTCCCATAAACATTACGCATTCATACCTGAGAGATCAGAACATGATGAAGACATGAAACGTGCACCAAATTAAAACTCGAAATGATATATCTTTGAATCTAAGTTGGTACATCTTCAATACAAACACGCTATAGACTATATTGGTATCGTGACAAGAGAAAAATATATCTGTGACTCAAACAAGTTTTGTTTCGAGAATAAGTCAATTAGATACAAATAGACTCAATTGAAAATTTTGTCCTTACATCTTACTTTTGGAGTTTACAAGTGAACCTTCTTTTTTGCCTTTTGGATTTTATGAAAATAGGTTATGTGAATAATAAAAATGAATGTCAGTTTATATGAGATAATAAAGTAAGACTAAAAAGATATCGCAATGGAAACAACACGAGTAAATAATACTAAATGGACAAACTAGAAAGGAGTAGGAATAGACCTTGAATAAGAATTTTGCTACTGAATTTTGAAAGAGAGTAGGATGATTTTATGTTGATATAATGGTGGTGAAGTAGGGTATGGTAAGTGATAAAAGGTGATAGGAAAGTGAGGCAAGATAAATGGAGAGAATGTTGGAAATAGGGTTTTTTGGAAATGGCGGCGCTCTGTATTTCGAGAGAATGTTTTTGATTGCTGAAAAAGAAATCCCTATGAGTGAGGTAATGATCTCCTTAAAAAGTGCCATTTTAGGATTTAGGGGGTGAAAATTGGCATGGCCCTTTTTCAGAGTAAAAAGTATCATTTGTGTGAACCACGAGGTTGATTCTCGCACGACATGGACTGTAAAAAAGAAGGATCAAAGACCTATGATCTTTCATGGAGCTTTGATTGGTTTGGATATTAAACCAAGGTCAAATGGGTCACGAGAGAGACCGATGGCCTTTCAGAGTAAAAAGGGTCATTCGTTTGAACTTTGAGGCCAATTCGCACACAGTATGGATCACTGGAAAGGGGATTCAAAGACCTTCATGGTTCCATTAAGCTCCACTCGAGTTAGAGAGTTGACTAAAGTCAAATGGGTCTCCAAAGTTCCCAGTGTCCTCTAGCTCAATTCTCAGAGTAAAAGTATCATTCATGCGAACCGTGAGGATAATTCGCGCAAGGTATGGAGCCTTTAAAGGTTTCATTGAGCCTCATCAGGTCGAAGAGTTTACTTAAATCAAATGAGGCCAAAAATCTCCCAGTGGCCTCTATATCGGTACTCGAAGTAGGACCTAGGGTTTATAAATTGATGACGAGTGTTAGGGACCTAAGAAAGTACTTGAGGGTACTAGGATAGTGTGTCTACAGAGCCCCTTAGTGGGAGATATTGGAATAAGCGAAGGTCATCAAAAGACAGACACCTCGTTGATGTTTGGGAATAGGATTTGGGTTGATTCTGCATACCTAAGGGTGGAAGTGACCATTCAGACGGTCAAGGTCAATTTTACAAACCTAGAGATTGAAATGACCATTTCAGCGGGTTGAGATATATTTTACGAACCTAAAGAGTTAAATGACCGATTCAAAAGGTCTGCAAACCTAAGGGTCATAGGTGATCGATTCATAGGGTCGAGGTCAATTATGTCTACCTAAAGATTGACGTGATCAATTCGGAGGGTCGAGGTCAATTATGCGGACCTAAGGGGTGGAGGTGACTAATTCAGAGGGTCGACGTTGATTTTGTATACCTAAAGATTGATTTGAATGATTCAAAGTATCAAGGTCAATTTTGAGGGTCGAGGTCGATTACGCGGGCCTAGGGGGAAAAGGTGATTGATTCAGAGGGTCGAGGTCAATTATGTGGACCTAAAGATTGACGTGACCGATTTAGAGGGTCGAGGTCAATTATGCAGACCTAAATATTGAAATGATTGATTTAGAGGGTCGAGGTCGATTCTGCGAACCTAAGGGGCAGAGATGATCGATTCAGAGGGTCGAGATCGATTATGCAGTCCTAAATAATGACGTGACCGATTCAAAAGGTCTTAAGATGACCAATTCAGAGGGTAGAGGTCAATTCTATGGACCTAAAAATTGAAATGACCGATTCAATAGGTTGAGGTCGAGGTCGATTCTTCGAATCTAAGATTGATATGACTGATTTAATGGGACAAGCTCGATTCTGATTACCAAATCGAGGTCAATTCTACAGGCCTAAAAATTTAGATGACCGATTCAAAGGGTTGAGGTCAATTCTGTGGACCTAAAGATTGAAATGATCGATTCAGCGGGTCGAGATCGATTATGTGGACCTAAAGATTGAGATGACTGATTCAACGGGTTGAGGTCAATTCTACGGACCTAAGGCTTATTCATAGGGAGATTTTTTAGTTGTGGCTCCTCTTGGGAAAGTGTAAATTATCGTGGGTGCAGGCACACCTTGGTTTTTTTTATTCCGTAGAGGAGTATATTGGTGACAAGAGTAAGTGTTGATGATCCTGATGGGTATTAATGATGAATTATAACCGGTTTGGTGCTTCTCAATGGCTCATTTTTGGAGTAATGACGTTCTTGACCTTGCGGGGGTTTTTTTGAGAATTTTTATGAATTTTTCTTGCAATTGTTGGATTTTTTGGCACTATTTTAATGAAATTTAAGGGGACTACTAATAGGAAGATATGAGGAGGTACCTATCGACATAATTTATGGACTTTTAGGCTTCTTAGGAAAGGGTAAAGGTCAATGTCTCAATAGATAGGACCAGGAGACTGTCGATCGACAGGACCCTTAGTCTCTTATAAAAAAGGTGCGACCCTTTTCATATTTTCACACCTTCAATTAATTTCTTTCTTTCTTTCTTTCTCTAAAAGTTGATTTCAAGTCAATTTCCTTCACAAGAACTCATAGGCAGTACTTCTGGTAATAATAATAATGATTGGGTGACTGTTGACGATTATGAGGGCTTGGAATGGTGGGTTGTGATGTCGTTGGTGTTAGTTAATGAAAACGTGTATGATAAATAGGATCTAGTGACGGATGAGAGGGTTATGCTGAGGGATCCTGTACATCATCATTTTTCTAGGATGAAAAACCCTAATGTCTATGTAAGTGTTTGTCCTTTGGTTTTGCACCTTTTTTATTTTTCTTCTTATCTTTGGGATAATGAAAGGTTTTTTCTTGATTTTTGCATAGGTTGACATAGAATCTTTGAGCATTCGATCTCGAGACACGATTGGGATTAAGTAGGTTTGGGACAGTCTTCCTGGGGCAGTACGATAAATGGTGGGGTTTAGTGGGTTTAGCACGTTGGCGGGGGCATTGGATGAGATGCCGTACTCTATGATGGTGTTATGTGTAGTGAGGGGGGAGGTGGGGGGACACGACCCACACACTTCACTTGGGGTTGGTGAGATAATGGTCACTCACTTGGATGTTCAACAGTAGATAGGGTTTGAATGTACTGGTCAACAGATTGTGGTGGACCGGAGTCCGCGGGTTAAGGAGGTGGCAGTGCGGGTGTCCTTGGGAGATATTGGAAGAACCATATTGGGGATTCTATCCAAATATCGGTTTTTAAGGAGACCTTATTATCCATGAGGGTTGATGAGACTGATGGGCAACAGGTGAGGTAGGCGACCCATTAATTTATTTTGCTTCTGTTGGGGGGATTCATGGTGGTGACATTGTTCATCTATGGTTTTTTCCCTTTTTGAGGATCATTTTAGACATCCATATGTATGATTGGGGGAGCTTTACACTGGCATCCCTTTATTCTTCTTTGGATTCTTTTAGTAAGTGCTACCTAAAGATGTTTATAGGACCCACGCATCTCTTGGAGATAATTTTTAAGTTCAATTTCCCTTTATTTTCTTGCAGTCTTTTTGTTTTTTCTCTTTTTGGTATTATTTTTGAAGACGTGGTTTTATTACGTGATAGGGCATAATGTGGGGTTAGTGTCCTTGAAGGAGATAGAGCTAGGAGACTCCTGTAGGATATATAGATGGAGGAAGTCAAATAGGCATTTAAACCAATCCCTTTTTCTGAAGGATGTGCGGGCGGCGCTGAACGCCTTGACGAGCAACCAAGTTAGGATTTTGATATTTGTCTTTATCTTTTCTGAGCTTTTAGAAAGTTTTTCTTCTGGGTAGATTACTGAATCTTTTATGTGAAAATAGGTGACCTTCTACCTCTAGAGTCTGCCCTCGGGGGCCACAAGGGTTATGGGTATGCATGGGCAGATGGGGAGGTTACTGAAGCATGAATTTGGGTACGTTTGATACCTTGGGAAGAGGGTGGTGTGAAAGATTATAGAGGGAGAGGTTGAGGTCCCACCATTGGCTCCCCCTGAGCATATGAGGCGGGTGAAGGAAATAACTGATGAGGCTAAGGCAGTGGCAAGGGAGGGCAATCCCTATACGCATTACACTGATATAATAGCGGGATATGATTAACTGGATTTTTTGACCAGTTGGTTAATGTGGAGAACATGCCTCCACCCATGATTGGATCGGGGAGAGATACCAGCGTACCGGTAACGGCCCATAGTTTCGAAGGAGGTGCGAAGATGACAGCGGGGAGGTTCCATTTCTTTGTATCTAGACCCCCTCTTATCATATTTAGATGCGCAGTGGGGACTTGTTATTGGTGCCTCACCGTCCTCATGCAGCGATAGACGAGTTAGCGGGTCTTTTTAAGAAGGCTCTCCGGGGAGAGGTACAATAATTTCTTTCTCTTTTCCATTTCCTGTTTTATTTTTCTCTTTACTGACTCATTTTGATTAGGTGCTTTTGTTCTTTTTTCTTCCAGTGTCGACCACCTAGCTGAGGGATATCAAGGATTGGATGGCATCGATGTTGGACTACATGAGGAATTCGTCTAGTGCCTGCTTGGTGCATCCGAGGAGAGCTCTGATTTTGTGAGTAGGGGATCCACTGCTAGTCGTTGAAGAAAACGTATCCGCCGAGGTGGTTGAAGGTTGGAGTTTTGAGAGAGATTTTAGAAGGATCCGAGTTGCATCCCGATATATCTTTTTTCTTTTCTTTTCTTTTCTTCTTTTTTTGATTGTACCTATAAAAGGATATAATAATTATAAACAGGTTAAATATGAGAAATTCATTTTTGAGTTATCTTGGCTTAATTTCCTACTTTACATGCACTTTAATTTGTTGTTGAGGTTTTTCATTGTTTGCAAAGATAGAGATAAAATTAAAACGGAACTCGAAGATTGATTTTTCATAGGTAAAGAAAAATATTTATTTAAAAAATTATGTACAAAGGAGAAAATAAAGAATTTTCAAAGGGATAACTTGAATATTGATTTTTTTAAAGAAAATGTTTATTATGGAACTGATAAGTATAAAAGAGGAAAGTGAAAATTTCGAAAAAAAAGTGGGGTTGCCGACCAGTATGCCCCTTGGCCTGCCTATTGGCATAAGGGTCAAGTCCAAATAACATCCTTATCTTTGATTGTACTTTTTGCATACTCCTAGTACTATTGGAGCAGGCAATCCATTGACGTTTTGAATGATTTTTTTTGTGTGGATTTTTTTAGTATAAAAGGGGCCTTTGAAGGTGTTTTCATCACCACATTCCACTTTCTCTTCTTTGTAACTTTATTCTTCTCCTCTGTAAGCGTTTCTTCTAGTATTCAAACCCTTTTCTGCTTACCTTAAAGGTTTTGAGGCCTTGTGCCTCTACAATATCAACTATGAAGCTTTTCGTCTACGCCAGGTCTCTTTGTGGCATAATCGTCCCGTTGTCTGGAACCTCTTAGAAGCATCGGTATAGTATTGGTACCCTAAAGACCATATCTTTTTATTTTACTTAGATGAGGTGTGTCCCACCTATGAATAGTAATCTACGAGGGTAGGTGTTAACCCTAGTGTAGCGATAGCCATGTTGAATATATCCTATTCTACCCAGGTGTCTTTGGTGGAGCTGCTCCATATCTCCCCTTTAGTTGCTCGATAATTGGTTCATGTAGGAAAGATTGTCCTCCCGACAGTCATGAATTTAGTATGTCAGAGGGATTTTACTGACAACGACTTTATTGGCACTGTAACCCTGGGTTTGATTGTTAGGCTTCTGTTGGTGAGGGGCGATCTGAAAGTTGACCCTCAAGTGGCCACAATATTTCTATCGATGTCCTACTATTATAGTCCTATTGTGGTGGTCGTAGAAGAGACTCTGAAAGTCCTAGATGCCTGGAAGGAAGGTCGGGCTGGATTTTTGGGGGTTAGCCCTATTATGTTGTTCATGTGTCTTTCTGAGATACTACACCTGGAGGTCCCTCCTGAGTACCCTCTATCGGGTGTTCCCAATTTTATTTCTAAGTCATTCTTTAGTTTCGTCCCATTGACAGAGAACTGGGTTAATTGTCTTGTGGAGCACGGGTACTGATGCCTTTGTTGGTATGTATCATAGTGGGGGGACTTGCAGCCTATTTTGTAGCTGGGGGACTACCAATATGGGCGATTGGTTAGTCTTCAGCATAATTTTTTTTACTTTTCAGGGCGGCTTCTACGCCAAGTAAGATGGGAGAAAATTGTTCCTCCTAGTATAACCAACTTCTTTCCAGTGAAGGATTTGACTGAGACTTTGAGGATGATAATAGGGCCTTTATAGCAGCGTCGTCGGCCGTCTACCCATCTGTCACAATCTGTTGGAGAGCTTGGGTTCATATCAGGAGATAATTTGAAGTGGTTATGGAAACAGGTGGTTGAGAAGATTCTGGTGGAAGAAAGTGGACAATGATGGCTTGTAATGCTCGACACCTTAGAAGAGGGTGTCATAGTCTCATCAAATCTCATTAAGTCCTACCGTTTCATGGAGTGCATCTGGAGCCATAATCAGGACTGGGATTCTTAGGGGCCTCTAGAGACTAGTAATAATGATGAGGCAGGTAGTTGAAGGCAAGGTTTGAGAAGCTAGTGTAGGTTTTTAGAAAATTTTGTTTGGTTTTGGGTAGGTGTTTAGTAGGTATTTGGATTGGTATGGGTTTGTACGTTGTATAAGGGTTTGGAAGGGAGTGGTTTGTTTCATTCCCATCACTAATACTTCATGTAATTGCCATATTTTTTAATTGAAATAAAAAATAATTGATTTTGACATATTTTTTTGTGTTTTCGATGAATTTTGTATTTAAATTGTCGATACTAATCGCTAAGGCACACATAATCCTTTTGTTCGTTTAAATGATAAGAAAGACCACTGTTCTTGGAGGGAGAAAAGAATAGATTTTTGTGAGAGATAAAGGACGACATTGATGTGTGTTTTATGGGCTACCTACGTACCTCTGTGGGTTTAAAAGTTTATGAGCTTCTTTTTTTTAAAAGGGGGTAATTGAGAGGAACATGTCCCATGTAGTTCTAAGTAAATCACAGCGCAACGATAGTTCAGACTAGGGGTAAAACTTTTTTAGATGTTCTGGTCGCGTCATTTCTTCTCCATCGAGATCTGTGAGCATAGCGGCGCCACCTGACAGAATTTATTTCACAATGTAGTGGCCATTCCAATTAGGTTTGAAATTTCCTCTCGGATCCCAAATGGGTTCTATAATTTCTTTGAGGGAGAGATCTCCTTCTTAGACACCACGATCCCTGAATTTCATGTTGAATGATCGCGCGATCCGATGATGGTACCCTTATATGTGGTACAGAGATTTTAATCTCCTTTCATTTAGGAGCGAGAGTTCATTGTAGAAAATCCGATGCCAGTCTTCCTCACTAACCTTACTTTCGAGCATAACCCATAGAGAAGGCACTTATATTTCAACGGGGAGAACTGCCTCCACGCCATATACCAGAGAATATGGGTAATCCCATTGGGTGTTCTGATGGAGGTACGGTATCCTCAGAGAGAGTAGGGATCCAATAAACTTACTGATGATTGTCTTGAGGCTCTTGTTGGTGGCTTCGATAGTATTGTTGGTTTGCAGTCGATAGGGAGAAGTCTTGTGTATTTGAATTCCATACTCGTCGACTAATTCTGTGACCTCACCCTCGAAATGGAGTCCTTTGTCTAACACCGACTTATGGGGCACTCTGTAATGGCAAATGATATTTTTTCTGATGAACTTGGCTACTTTCCTCGCATTCAGTACCATGTATTACTCGACTTTGAATCATTTCATGAAGTAGTCAATGGAAGTTTTCTAAAAGGCGCTCCTAGGTTTAAGGCTTGGGAGAAACTCCCCACCTTAAGCTTTTACGCCTTATTCTTAGTAAAAGGCTCGAGGCACACTTTTTTTTTAAAACAAAACGCCTTAGTGAAATGATATCGCCCTTTAAAGACTTTTTTAAAAAAATGGGACAAATATTTCATTCAAAACAATCAAAAGACAAATGGTATCCCAAACATCTCTGCCTCTCGTCCAAAAAAGCGCGCATTTTTTCTTCTTTTTTTTGTTTTTTTCTTAGTATTTAAAAAATAGTATTTTAGTTTGCATATATTTAAACATATTTTAAAGTATGTACCATTTTAGTATTTTACTAGCCTTATTATAGTTAAAAATGTTAAAATATATTAGAAAAGGCCTAAACGCCTTTGTGGACATCCCCGATCCTCGCGGAGGGAGGGAGAGTGAGGATCCTAGGTCCCGCGCGTCCCCTCTCTGGAGTGCTTTGGCTAGCATCATTGATGAGGTGAAAAATGTAGAGAGATGGAATCGCCAGTCTATTTTACTTAAAACAGACAAAAGCAAGGGAGCCATCCCGAAGGACAGCATCCAAAGACATACTGATGCATACGAAACCAAAATTATTCGAAAAGGGTCCGTAGGCTAAGTTCCGAAATGGGAAGGTGTTAGGCACCCATTCCGCCCTTACAGTCTCTCATGGGTTTTTTCTATTTTCCTTTATTTTCCCCGTGATATGTGTGCATGTGTATATATAGTGGAGATAGGAATCCTCGACTTGTATCATGGAAGAGATAAAGCAAGTCATCCGTAGGAAGGTTCATAAATATAATATTATAAAATAGGATTTAAGCAATTATCCTTGCGTTGATCATTATAATGGAACGATAACGTGTGTGGAATAATATGCCAATAAGAAAAAATATATGCATATATAAATTTATGTAATCTAAGAGAGTTGAGTTTAGAGAAAATATAAAATGAGAGAAAAAGTGAGAATAGGACTCGAGTCCCGGTTTTACCCCGAGACGCCTATGTAGCCTATAGAGGCATCAAAGTCCACGTAGTTCGCATGCAAAACGAGGGGATGGGGTTTATCCCATAAATCCAATCGGGGACTTCTCTTATTTATATGTGTGTGTATAAAAAAGTTTTTTAGTTGTGAGATAAGTGTAAGAAAAGTGTGAGAACTCTCGTTTGGTATTTATGGGCAAACCCTCTTTTTCTTGTTTTTTGGGTTTTTATTTAATAAAACAAGTTAATGTGAATTTATGAGAATTTAAGGAGAGAATTGAGAAAATTGGACCTTCTTGAAGATCTTGAGCTTGATCTTGAATGTTGGATAGCAACCCTTGCACTTGGATGATGATGGGGGTAGTGAATTCACCAAGTTTAATGAAAAGGATGATGAAAAGTGAAGGTTGGAAAGGGATTTGGATGTAGAAATCACGCTGACTTCGAGAGAGGTTTTCTGGATTTGCAGAGAGTGATGTCTTTCCAGATCTGGGCCCCCTTGCAATGAGGTTAGGCCCTCCTTTTTATAGGCCCAGGGAATTGCCGATTGGCATATCCCTGGTCCTGCCAATCGGCAGGTGTGTTTAAGCACACTGCCAATAGGCAGGGTCTGGCACCTGCCGTTTGATAGTGTCTTTCAGGCCTTTTTGGAAAATCGACCACAGAGTGCAAACCGTTGATCATAATTGATCATGGGGAAAACCATTGGAAAGTTAATTCAGAGACCTTAAAAAGTCCTTTGCTCGGGAGTTGACTTTGGGTCAAATGTGGCTCGGAAGCACTCGTCGATCCTTTGGACGGGAAAACTTCGGACGTAAACGGATCGTTCATCTGCATGGTAAGTCAGAATCGCGCACGGGGTGGACCATTGGAAAGGTTGGGAGATGTAATTTGTCATTCCAAGGAGTTTGACCCAGTTAGGGGAGTTGACTTTGGTCAACCAGTCCCTAGAAGCATTTGGTGATCTCTCAGAGTAAAACGGATCGTTCGTCCGTACCGTAAGTCAGAATCGCACACAGGATGGACCGTTGGAAAGGTATTTTAGTGCCCTTCGAATATTCATTCAGACTCGATCGATATGAAGGGTTGACTTTGGTCAAATGGAGCTCGGGAGCGCCCGATGGCCTCCTAATCGAGTTTCGTGGGAAAATAGGTCGTCCGTCCGCATGGTAAGTCATAATTGAGCACGGGATGGACCGTTGGAAAGGGGATTTAATAACCTTCTAAGATTCATTCAATTTCGGTAGAGCTGAAGAATTTGACTTTTTGGTCAAACGAAGCTCGAGAGTGTCCAATGGCCTCTAGGTCGGTACTCGGGGTATGACCTGGGTTTGCAATGATGAAGGGAGGTGCTAGGGACCTATGGAGAGTTTAGGGGTTGATAGAATGGGGTGTCTAAAGATCCCCTTGACGGTTGAGTTTGGAACAAATGATAGTCGTCGAATAGACATTGCATTATGCCTTTGGAATAGGATGACCAATTCAAAGGGTCGAGGTTGATTCTGAGGATTTTAGGAAATATGGATGACCAATTCTACGAGTCGAAGCCAATTCTGCGGGGTTGGGGGCATGCTAGGGATGGTCATAAAGGAAGTGATGACTGAATCAATGATAGGGGTGACCAATTCTGCGAGCGAAGCCAATTCTTAGGGTTTAGGTTGTGAGGACTGATTCTGCGGGTTGAAGCCAATTCTGCGGGCTTAGGATGAGATGACCAATTTTGGGGGTCGAAGCCAATTCTGTGGGCTTAGGTTGAGATGACAAATTATGCGGGTCGAAGCCAATTTAGCAGGCTTAAAGATGAGATGACCAATTTTGCGGGTCGAAGCCAATTCTACGGGCTTAAGGTGAGATGACCAATTCTGTGGGTTGAAGCTAATTCTGCGGGCTTAAGGTGAGATGACCAATTCTGTGGGTCGAAGCTAATTCTACGGGCTTAAGGTGAGATGACCAATACTATGGGTCGAAGCCAATTCTGAGGGCTTGAAGATAAGATGACCAATTCTGCGGGTTGAATCCAATTCTTCGGGCTTTAGGTGAGATAACCAATTCTACGGGTCAAAGCCAATTCTACGGGCTTAAGGTGAGATGACCGATTCTGCGGGTTGAAGCCAATTCTGCGGGCTTAAGGTGAGATGACCAATTATGTGGGCTTGAGGTGAGATAACCAATTATGCGGGCTTAAGGTGAGATGACCAATTCTGTTGGTCGAAGCCAGTTCTGCGGGCTTAAGGTGAGATGACCAATTCCGCGGGTCGAAGCCAATTCTACGAGCTTAACGTTAGATGACCAATTCTGCGGGTCGAAGCCAATTCTGTGGGCTTAAGGTGAGATGACCAATTCTGCGGGCTTAAGGTGAGATGACCAATTCTGCGGGTCGAACCCAATTCTGCGGGCTTAAGGTGAGATGATCAATTCTGCGGGTAGAAGCCAATTTTGAGGGCTTGAAGATGAGATGACCAATTTTGCGGGTCGAAGCCAATTCTGTGGGCTTTAGGTGAGATGACCAATTCTGCGAGCTTAAGGTGAGATGACCAATTCTACGGGTCGAAGCCAATTCTGCGGGCTTAAGGTGAGATGACCAATTCTGTCGGTCGAAGCCAATTCTGCGAGCTTTAGGTGATATGACCAATTCTGCAGGTCGAAGCCAATTCTGCGGGCTTAAGGTGAGATGACCAATTCTGCGGGTCGAAGCCAATTCTACGGGCTTTAGGTGAAATGACCAATTCTGCGGGTTGAAGCCAATTCTGTGGGCTTAAGGTGAGATGACCAATTCTGCGGGTTGAAGCCAATTTTGCGGCTTAAGGTGAGATGACCAATTCTGCGGGTTGAAGCCAATTCTGCGAGTTGAAGCCAATTCTACGGGCTTAAGGTAAGATGACCAATTCTGCGGGTTGAAGCCAATTTTGCGGGCTTAAGTTGAGATGACCAATTATGCGGGTCGAAGCCAATTCTATGGGCTTTAGGTGAGATGTTCTCGGGGAACTCTGCTAGTGAAAATTACCTTGTGATCTTGATTTGAGCTGAGGAGCCAACGGCAGGGGAAATCCTTGTGATTTTGGAGATTTTGAGGAGGAAAGGCAAATTTGATGCCATAAACTCCACTGGGGAAGTGATTAGGTGGTCCAGATATTGGACGTATTGCTCGGGGAGGTTTAAGACCTTTTGGGTATAGGAGGTGATCCTTAAATATTCTCCGGGGACGTTGCTGGGAGGGTAATCACTTGGCTCTTGAGAGTTCCGCTAGGAAAATTGGGGTTCCACTTGAGGGGGTGTGAAATTTCCTTAGTGAAAATGTTTTAAATCCTTCCTGGGATTTTTAAGAATTTTCTGAGGATTTTTCAAGGCTTTCTGGTATTTTTAGGACCTTTTTGTATGAAATTTTAAGGGGGTACTGGTCGGCATGGTGAAGAAGGTGCCATTCGGCAGTGGCACGGACTTTTGGACTACCTTGGGAAGGTAAAGGGGCAGTGCCAATCGGTAGGTGGGGGTACAATGTCGATCGGCATGACCCTTGGCATCCTATATAAAGGGGTGAATTCTCTTCATTTTCACAGCTTCTTGCTTTCTCTCTTTCTGTAATTTTCTTATGCGAAGCGTTCTAGAATTTTGATCTCTAAAAAATGGCCATTTTTGTGAGCACTGCAGCACATAGGGAATGGTTGACTGTTGATGACTGGGCGAACGTGGAATGGAGGGCCAGGGCGCCTTTTGCTTTGGGGAGTGACAATTCTTTTGACGTGTTTGAGCCGGTTGTGGATGAGCGAACCATACTGCGGGAGCCGTCGTGTCATCACTCTTCGAGGGTGGTGAACCCTGGAGGTTATGTAAGTAAAGTGACTTTTGGCATTCTTTTGGTGATTTCCTTCTTTCTTTCTTAGATTCTAACAAGATTTTTCTTTTGACAATCCGATGTCTCTTTAAAGAACATGCGTGCCCACGGGACGACAGGGCTTAAGGATGTCTGGGAGCATCTTCTGCCTGTGGTGCATTGGGTGGTATCATCAGCGGGTTTTGGGAGCTTGGCGTATGTGTTGGATGAGACTCCCCGTTCGATGTCGGTCTTGTGCGCTCTGGGGGAGAGATGGTGGGATACTACCCACACCTTCCATTTCATCTTTAGGGAGATGACCGTGACTCCCATAGATATGTAGTAGCTATTAGGGCTAGATTGTGATGGGGAGCAGATAGAGGTGGATCGCTCCCTGCGGGTGAGGCCGGAGGTAGTACGGGCGGAGCTCGGTGACGGAGGGAGGATAGTGTCTGGGGATTTGTTTCGACTGTCCCTACTGAAGGATGTTTTGCTGAGTAGGGTGGTTGATGTGGAGGATGGGCTGCAGGTGAGGCAGATGGCTTGGTTGTTTATTATGCTAGTGCTGGGGGGCTTCATGGTGGCTTCGGGCGACGATGTCGTCCATTTTTTGTTCTTGTCGTACTTGAGGGTGTTTTCGAATATTCCCTTCTATGATTGGGGGAGCCTGACTTTGGTGACCCTTTATTTTTCTCTGGATGCATTCTTTCGGTGCTGTCGATAGACTTTTACTGGAGCCATGTATCTCCTTGAGGTCTTCTTTAATTTTCACATTTTCCTTTCGTGAATTCGCACGACTTTTACTGGAGCCATGTATCTCCTAGAGGTATTCTTTAATTTGCACATTTTCCTTTCAATCATTCTCACTTTCCTTATGCGTCTATTTTTTTATTGCAACTTCTTGTCTTTGGAAGACGTGGTTCTATGAGGTGATTGGGTGTAATACCCAACTGATGGATCTGAAGGATGAGACTGTTGGGGACTTCTGTCAGTTGTATCGATGGTGCAAGGCCAATCGGCAGTCAAGGGGATCTCTTTCTCTGGAGGTAATGTGTCAGGTCTTGAATGGCCTGACTAGTGATAGGGTAAGAATTTTCCTTCTCAGTCTTGGTCTTTGTATGCTCTGATTCTGTATTGACTTATACCTTCTTGGGGATTTTTAGGTGACCTTTTACCCTTGGGGGATTTCTATTCAGGACACAGGGTTGACTGGGGTGAACACACAACTGCGGCGCTTACTGGCGCATGAGTTTGGCCACTCATGGTATTTCAGGGAGAGGGTGGTTCGACAGATCACTGAGGAGGAGGTGGTGGTTCCACCTACGCGGCCTCCTATGTCCATGAGGCGGGAGAGGCTTCTGCCGGAAGATGTGAGGATTGCGACAATGATCGATGAGTCCTACCTATTATACACTGATACGGCTACGCCGTATGATTACATGGACTTTGTGATGAGATGGATGATGGCGCCCAGCATATATGATGCCTTGCCTTTCCCTCTTGCGGGTTCGAGTCGGCCAGTGGTATCCTCCCACAGCGATGGTGGTCCGTCGACGTCTGCGGTGGCGGCAACTTCAGAGGTTCCATTTGTACGATTGCATACCCCTTCGTACAACATTCGACAGGCTGATGGAGGGATGGTGCCTATGTTGCACCGTCCTCATGCGATGGATTCGGAGGAGCTAGGTTTGAGAGAGGAGATTCTTCGACCTAAGTTATATCTTTTCCTGTTCCTCTCTTTCTTTCTTTTTGATTTCTTTTCTATTTTGATACTGATTCTATCTTTTACTTGCAGCAACTCCGTGTGTCGACCACTTGGATGAGGGACATCAAAGACTAGATATCTTCGGCGACTGCCTATATTCGAGATGCAGTTCTTATTCCTTCCTACTTGGTGCTGTCTGTTTTGTCCGGGGAGGAGTCTGGCTCGGGTAGTGGTGGTACATCGTCTCATCACAAGGGAAAGAGAGCACGTCGCAGGGGTAGAAGCTCTTATGAGAGAGGGAAAGCGAGAGACTGTGGGTTCGGTCTGCGTCCCGTTGTTTTTGTTTTTCTTTACTTCTTGGAAAATTGATGTAACACAAAAGAGATATCTATGCAATGCAAATAAATTTTTTTATTATCTTTTGTTAATGGTGAATGAATGCGTGAACATGCGCTTTTTACTTTGCTGCTGAGACCGTAAAAATAGATATTTTTAGGATTTTGAAGGAACGTTTTAAAAATGAGAAATTATACAAGGGTGGAAGGGAATTTTTGAAATTCTGTTGAGAATATCAATTTATTTTTTATTGAGTTTCTGATTTTGACAAAAGAGGAAAAAGAGAGGTTTCTAAAAATAATGGGTTACCGATCGGCAAGCCCCCTGTCCTGCCTATCGGTAGCCAAGTCCACTCCCATCAATTTAAAGCTTTGATTAGTGTCTTTTTCATCCTTTAGTACCTTGTGGGGCAGGATTTATTCCGATTTCTGTAGGGGTTATGTCTTTTGTGAGGGGTTTTCCAAGTATAAAAAAGGGGTGTCGATGGGCCTTTCTTCCTCACACTTTCACTTTCTTCTCGTCCCACATTCTCTCTTGCTTACTATTTCTTAATCTTGCAAGATGGCTCTCCCTGGTATAATTGAGTTTGCTAACTATCTCGAAACCCTTGAAGCAATGTGCTCTTATAATGTCAACTACGATGCTTTCAACATGGGTCGAGTCTCTTTGTGGCGCAATCGGCCCATAGAATGGAACATGCTGATGGTAGTGGTACAATTTTGGTACCCCTAAGACCATGTATTTCGCTTTGGCTTGGAGGAAGTCTATCCTACATACGAGGAATTTTTGGCCATGTTGGGGATAAATCTCAGTGTTGCTGCAGCTCTTCCTGAGTTTTCCTGTTCTCCCAGGGACTTGTTGGTCGGGCTTCTTCGCATTTTGCCTTCGACAGCTAGACCACTGGTTGCTGGAGGAATAATCTCCCTTTCGATGGTGTTACAATCCATGCATTTGTAGGAGGTTGGTGATGCTGTATACGCCGGAGTTATTGTTTTGGGCTTAGTATCAAAATTTCTACTGGTGACTGGGGAACTGCTGGTGGATCCATAACTTGTAGCTATTATTTCATGGATGTCATACCATCACAATCCTGCGGCGGTGATACTGGCGGAGACTTTAAATGGCCTGGATGCCTGGCGAGAAGGTAGTTCTGACTTTCTGAGGGGTAGCCCCGTGATGTTGTTCATGTGGTTGTCTGAAAGACTCCGCCTGGTGACTCCTACAGAATACCCTTTGTCAGCTGTACCCAACTTCTTCTCGCGCCATTTCATCAGCATTGGTTTGGATATTGAGAGCTGGGAGAACAGACTTGTGGAGCATGGGGCTCTAAATCTATGCTGGTTAGTGCCTTGGTGAGGACAGTTGTTGCCTATTCTAGAGTTGGGAGAATACCCGTATGTTCGGTTGGTTGGCCTCAGACAGACCTCTTTCTATTTCCCTTGGCGGCTTCTGCATCAATTTGGTTGGGAGAAGGTCGTGCCACCTCAGACACTAGATTTCTTTCTGGTAGAGGAATTAACTAAGCGTCTGCCCATGCAGTTTGGCTCTTTGTGGGAGAGTCGGCGTCCGTCGACCCGTCCCTCTCAGTCTGTTAGGAGAGTTTGGCATATCCCTGGGGATTATATGAAGTGGTTATGGAGGAGAGTAGTCAGCAAGATATTGGCAGTGGAGACTGGACAGAGGCAGCTTGTCTTATTTAATACCATGGAAGGAGGTGTTGTGGTTTTTTCGAAGATGGTTCGAGCCTATCGGTTCATGGGGCGTCTGCGGCACTCCATTCAAGCAGGGGAAGTTTGGGGACCCAAGGATACAGATGATGATGACGGAGCGAGCTTCTCTGGTAGCTGTGGATAGGACTCTTGGTGAGTTTATTTTGAAGAACAAGTTTGGGAATTTTATATGGCTTTTTTAGGAAAGTAAGGGGAAGGGAGTTATCCGTTCCTTTTCTTATGTAATTGGTACCGTAATTTCTTATTAGTGAAATAAACAAGTTTTTGATCATCCAGCTGTGCCTTTTGATGGGTTTTATATTTTTGAATTATCTATATCGATCTCTAATGCATACATAATCCTTTTGTTCAAGTATATGTTAGAATGAACTGTCGTTCTCGGAGATAAGAAAAGAATAGTTTTTTGTGAAAAAGAAAAGGCCGTGCTCATGTAAAATGTATGAGCTGTCTACGTACCTCTGGGGTTTTGAAATTTTTTAATTTTTATGAGAAGGATTTTTACAGAGGATAAAGCCTACGTAGTTCTGGGTAGAGGAAAGTGAAGGTTTTTTTTTAAGAATAGAAGGGAGATGAGAAGAGTCGTAGCGCGCCGAGATTTCGGACTAGGGGTAAAATTTCTTGAGATGGTCCAGGTTGACTGGACAAGCCATATCCTCCCCATCTAAGTTAGTGAGCAAGGCGAAACCACTGGACAATATCTTCTTTACAATGTATGGGCCGATCCAATTGGGCTTGAATTTCTCTCTGGGGTCCCAAATGGGTTCTATAATCTCTTTAAGGGCTAGATCCCCTTCTCGGACATCGCGGTCCTTGACTCTCTTATTGAATGAATGCGCTCTTCGGCGATGGTACCCTTGTATGTGATATAGCGCTTTTAGTCTCCTTTCGTCTAGGAGGGTCAGCTTGTCAAGACAGCTTTAGCACCAGTCTTCTTCGCTGACCTTGCATTCAAGCATGACGCGCAGTGAGGGTATTTCTAGCTCCACGGGTAAGACTGCTTCCATGTTGTAGACTAGAGAGTAAGGGGTATCCCTAGTAGAGGCTTGAATTGAGTTCCTATAGCCCCAGAGGGAATAAGGGATTCGGTCGGCCCAATCTCGACAACTTCAGTCATCTTACTGATGATGGCTTTGAGGTTTTTGTTAGCCAATTTGACTGAACCATTGGTCTGAGGTCGGTAGGAAGAAGATTTGTGTCTCTAAATTCCCTACTCGTTGACCACTTTTATAACTTCTGCCTCGAAGTGCAAGTCGTTATCTGATACTAGCTCGTGCAGGACCCCATACCAGCAGATGATGTTTTTCTTAATGAATTTGTCCACTTTCTTAGCGTTCAACACTGCGTATGACTCAACTTCAACCCATTTTGTGAAGTAATCAATGGAAACTAGGATGAACTCATGCCCGTTGGAAGCCTTCGGTGTAACCTTACCTATGATATCGATGCCCTAGATGGAGAATGGCCAGGGAGAGGTCATGTTGTATAATTCTCCCAGAGGCAGATACTGAAGGTTGGAGAACTATTGGCATTTGAGGCATCTCCGAACATAAGCAGTGCAATCCTGGGTCATGGTAGTCTAGTAGTAACCTTTTCGGATGATCTTCTTAGCAAGCATGTGACCGTTCATGTGGGGCCCGCATTCCCCGTTGTGGAATTTCTTGCACTATCTTTTCAATGTCAGCCTCTGCGATACAGTGCAGATGAGTTCCATCGAAGTTCCTTTTGAGCAGTGCTCTGTGACAGATGATGTACTGGGTGGCCATTCTTCAGAGGGTTGCTCGATATTTCTTATTGGAACCCTCGGGGATACCTACCATGCTTGAGGAGGTGCCAGATATCATAGTACCAGTAATTGGCTAGCTCGGGATATTCTGTGGTGGGGTAGCAGCGGGTTGGTTTATCCTATTTTTAAACCAGGAAGGGGGTCATTATTATTCCTTCTGGCATGTTGACCATAGAGGAAAAGGTAGCAAGATCATAGGCTAGGTTATTCTTTGCTTGAGGTAGGTAATGGAAGGTGATATCTTAAAATTGGGAGGCTAGTTCTTCTAAGTGGGCATGGAAGGGTTAGAGCTTCTCGTCCTTGACTCTCCATTTTCTGAGCACTTGACCGATGATGAGGGCAGAATCCTCATAGACATCTAGGTATTGAATACCTTTCTTGAGAGAAACTTTGAGGCCTACCATTCATGCCTCATATTCAGTCATGTTGTTGGTGCAAGGGAAATCCAATTAGATAGCGATGGGAGTGTGGGAGTCATCTGGGGCAATCAGAAGTATCCCAATGCCATATCCCTTTTTATTGCAGCACCGTTAAAGAACATTTGCCACCAAAGATTGTCATGGGCACTGCAGAGGATGTTTTCATCTGGGAATTCAAAGATCCAGACATCGGCTTCATCCATGGGGTAATTAGTGAGGTAGTCAAAGATGTATCTTCCTTTCATGGATTTCTACGTGACGTACACGATATCGAACTCGTCCAGGAGAATCAAACATCGGGCCATTCGGCTGGATAAGGCGGATTTATTAAGCAAGTATTTAATGGGGTCCATTCAGGATACAAGTTTAATGGGAAGGCGAGCATGTAGTGCCGTAACTTTTGGGTGACCCAGATAAGCGTGACACATGCCTTTTCCAAAGTAGTGTAGTTGACTTCGTATCCGACCAATTTGTGACTGGCGTAATAGATAGCTCTTTCTTTGTAGTAATCTTCAAGGTATTGGGCTAGCAAAGCCCCAGCTGCAGTGTCGGTTATGGTTAGGTATAGGAGCAAAGGGAGACCAGGCCATGGTGGCATGATTATCGGGGGTTGGGTAAGATATTGCTTGATTCGGTCAAAAGCTTCTTGGCAGGCCTCATTCCAAAACTTGGTTTAATCCTTTCAGAGTAGTTTGAAAATAGGTTCACAGATGGAAGTTAACTGGCTGATGAACCGACTGATGTATTGCAATTTCCCAAGGAAACCTTGGACTTCTTTCTCTGTTCGGGGGGTGGCATCTTATGTATGGCTTTCATCTTGGCAGGATCTGCTTCTATCCCTTTCTCACTGACCATGAATCCCAAGAGTTTTCCATTTTTAATGCCGAAGATGCATTTCTGCTGATTGATTCTCATCTGATACTGTCGCAATCGTTCGAAGAACTTTCAGAGATCGGGAACATGACCTTCTCTAGTTTTGGATTTGATAATCATATCATCTACATAGACATCAACTTCTTTATGAATCAGATCATATAAGATGGTTGTGGCAGCCCTCTGGTATGTAGCCCCAACATTCTTGAGACCAAATGGCATAATAGTGTAGCAAAAGGTTTCCCATGGGGGTAATGAATGCGGTTTTTTCTTGGTGATCTGGGTGTATATTAATTTGATTATATCCAGCAAACCCATCGATGAATGACTTAAGAGCATGACTGGCTATGTTGTCCACGATCATGTCGATATTAGATAGCGTATAATCATCTTTTGGAGAGGCTTTGTTCAAGTCCCGGTAGTCTACACACATCCAAACCTTCCCTCCTGATTTTGGCACAGGCACTATGTTGGCCAGCCATGTGGGATATTTGATCACACGAATGAAGCCTACATTCAGTTGTTTGACCACCTCTTCTTTGACTTTGGGCGACCATTCTGTGCGGAGCTTTCTTATCTTTTGTTTAACTGGCTTATAATCTGGAAGAGTGGGGATCTCATGTTAAGCAATTTCAGGATCAATATCGGGCATATCGTCATAGGACCATGCGAAGACATCCATGAATTCCTTCAATAATTCTTTGAGTTGTGCGCGCTCATGATCATCAAGGGTATCCCCTATCCTAATCTCGCGCTATTAGCTACTAGAACCGAGGTTAATAATAACAGTATCTTCTTCATTAACTTGAACGCGGTTATGTTGTTTATTATTAACCTTATTTAGATCAGTTAAGAATTGTTTATTTGCAAAATCATCATCATCAAAAGTTTGATTAGAATCCAAACAGTTAATGTAAGGCATAACAAGATACTCAAAATCTTTGTTTATTTCATTGATAGGAAAAACAGCATTGAGAACCTCATCAAAGGAGGACTCGATTACATTTGAGTAAGGATAGACAACAGAAGAAGAAATGGGATAAACATTGGGATTAGGGGGGATTTCAACAGGTAGAACTGATGTAGCATGCTAGTTGAGGAGAGGTGTATCAACAGCTTTGATCAGATGGGATGGATCTAGTGATGTAGTGCCTGAATGAACCATGCATAGTGTCAGCCCCAGTGTCTGTAAATTAAATGAGTCCTCGGAATCCCTTTCCTTAGAATCTTAGGTATCTTTGATGAGTGGTTGTGCACGGTGTTGGGAGCTTTTGGCCCATGGGTAGCTATCTTGGAAAAAGATCTCCATTCCAGGCTTCATCTTTTTGTCTGTATGGTCATATCATGGTTTCGAAAAGTCGCAAAAGGGGAAGTCTTCACCCTCTTTGATGAATCGTCCATTCAAGGAGTCACCTGGGATGATCTGGATGCAGTCTAGTCTCCTCTTTGGTCGAGACTGGCGGATCATTCTGAGCTCTTGTTCTGATGGTTGATACCCCAAACCACAAGGAGGGAAATTTTTCTTTAGTTCAACAGGCTCAAGTATCCCATGTTGTCTTTGTCCTAGCCCCAGTCCGGGCATGAAGTGCATGTTTCTGAACATCTGAATCACATTGACGTTGCCATGAGAGTTGTATTCTAGACAAACCCTTTCTTTGAAGTCGTCCCCTGCCGGGAGTAGAAGTGATTCAACTCGAAATCCTGATAGGAGCATATCATTTAACATGTGTTGTATCTCAAGGATCGGACTGCTGTATTTGTACCCTCGATATTATCATCGTCGCCTAAAATTTTAATGACCCATCCGTTGGTGAAGAACTTCAATTTTTGATGGAGTGAGGAAGACACAACCTTAATACTGTGGAGCCAAGGTCGTCCTAGCAATAGGTTGAAATAAGCAGGGATGTTAAAAACTTGGAATTCGATGATAGGGTTTATTGGACCAGCCCCTATTAGAAGCTTTATGAATCCCATCACCTCCCTACGAGTATTATTATTGGCAGGTACAGCAGCGGAGGTTGGAGCGAGGTCACTTTCTTTCAGGCCTAAACATTTGAAGGTTCTTAGTGGGCAAACATTTAAGGCGGATCCATTATTGACAAGAGAGAGTGGTACGATTTTTCCCATAACTTCGACGGAGATGTTGAGTGTATGATTGTGGTTTGGCCTAATTTTAGGGATCTCTTCTTCGGAAAAGGATAGCAATCGGGTAGAGGTCAAGGATCCGACCAAATTTACCACTTCTTCTGGTGTGGTAGAGGGAGGAACTGTGGCTCCGGTGAGAAACTTGATCAGAGCATTTCTGTGAAGCTAAGAAGACATGAAAAGCCCCCATAGAGTGATGTTAGCTTGAGTTTTCAGTTGATCGAGGATCTTGCTCTCCTCGAGGGTCATTGTTGATGTAAAAAACTAGATTCGATCTAATTAATTAATCACATATAAAACGGAATAAAGAAAATAAGACAATAGATTTTTAAAGTGGTTCAGCCCAATGATAAATGGCATACGTCCACTATTCTTGTATTGCCGATGTTTGCCTTAATCTCGTTGATGATTACAAGAGATTCATTACCCCCTTGTGGAAGGTGTTACAATGTATTTATAGCCTTGGGTCCATCAGTATGAATAGACGATATGCTGCTGTTTAATAGGCACATACATCTGTAAAATAATAATGTTCATTAAATCCGCTATTCATTGAATGTGCAATCGTCGTTTGATCTTCCCAGCCAGGTGCTCTGTACGCTGAGAAGGTCGGTACGCTATGTATCTCGACAAGTTGTGTAGCTCGGTGAGCATAAGTATTAGACACGTAAGATGCCACGTGTCTTTATATAATTGGTCCACGTCAGCTGCCTAATTTTTGTATCAACAAAAGCCCCCAATGTTTCACAATTGAATTTTGATATGAGTGTGTGGAATATTTTACTCAAAAGTTGCTCGAGCACCTTTATACGTCTTGATTACTTATAGATCTCCAACACATAGGATTTTTACCTCTAGTCCCATCATTTGAGCACGAAATGGCAAATTTGTAAATACTTTGAATCTGCGCCAGACGCTTGGGTATTTGCATCTTTTTCATCATTTAACCGTCGGAAATGCAATTGTCTTTTCTAGTAATCATTTCTATTACTATTTCCCAATGCAAGACGTTTAAAAGCGATAGGAAAAGAATCGTTATCTACTTTTTCCTTCTAGATTTCTAAACTTTGTGTTGTCTTACTCTGTTTTTATACTATTATTTTCTCCATCGTTCGCTTTAGCAGATTTCTCAATTTTCTATAAGAATTTCTTCCTTCTTCTTTCTTTGCTTTAGTCATCATGGTTTATCTTGTCAAATCTCTGGATAAATTTTGAGATGATTTCACAATTCCCTCTTGGGTTATTCTAGAAGAACCTCCTTCTCCATCTGATTTATTTTCTCTAGCTGAAGGACACTGGTTTCCCTCACTTTTCATAGCTGAATGTGACTTTTCTTTTCTGCCTAATCCCCTGTGTTTGGAGTTTTGCTAATATTTCGATATTGTTCCTGCAAGGGTAGCTCCAAATACATAGAGGGTAGTTAATGGCGTACATAGGTTAACCAAATTCAAAGGACTCACTTAGGGATCCCTGAAATTATGTTTTGTTATAAATGGGTTACTAGTGATACCACATTTTATTTAAAAACTAGGTTTTCCAATAGAGCTTTAGTGGTCAATCTTCCCGATGCCAATAGGCACTATTTTGACCATGGGGTCGTGCTAAAAAATTGGCAACACCTCTCACTGAATGGAAATGATGTGTATCAAGGTCCCAGATGTCCACTTTATGGCAGTGGGATATATTGTTTTTACTTTTCTCAATCTAGCTCTGTTTATATTTGATGAAATGCGTCACTGATATTGATTTCACTTTTTGCAGCTGATAATAAAAGAAAGCCCCCGAGAGAAAGCGATATTAATATAAAAGATCTGAAACTTATCTGGGGCTTGCACCAATCAATTGCTGGGGAGCATATTAGAGTTGCCTCTTATTTGCTGAGATATAAAAACACCACCTCATCTTTCATTGCTCGGCCTCTTTCCCCTCCTGTGGTAATTGATATTGACCAAGTGACCAAACCTCGAGCAAGCATAGAAGAATCTTCCTCTGATTTGGGTACATCTATTGCTGATTTGATGACGAGGAAGAAGAGAATGCCTGCATTCTTCGTCAAGGATGCTCCTGATGTTGATGGGGCAAAGAAGAGCAAATGGGATGTCCCAGTTGAAGGGACAAAGAAAGTCGATAATGGTACTTTCTCCAAAGGAATAATTTCACCTGTCAAGGAAGTCGGCAGGAAACCTCCTGCTGTACCGAAAAAGGCAACACCTTTGATTGAAGGCGCTACTATTGTACGAGAAGAGGCAGCATCTTTGATTGAAGATGCTCCTTTAAGAAGATTGAGGATAGGTCCTATAGAAAAACTTGTAGAAGCTGCTGCTCGACCTTCTGATATTGGGGGTCCTTCTTCGGGATCTAGTGCTCCAGCCTTTATTAACCTGAGTTCGACCACGGGTTTAATCAAGTCTTGGACCATTCTAGAGTATCGAGCTGCTGGGGGTTCCCTTTTACGGGAGAAAGTTATTGATTTAGCGGCTCAACACATCGTGTCAATAAGTATCATTGTTCCTAACACCTCTTTCCATATGTTGTATTCATATTCTAATTTGTACTTCTGTTCTTTTTCCAGTTTATGATGTGCTTTAATAGTATCCTTAAGAGAGATGAGGCTATCAAGGCTTTAACCTCATCCAGCGGGATTGAAGAAGCTTTTACTGGGTTGTCTCAATCTTTGAAGGACGCTCGGAAAAAATATGATGAAGATAATGCTGCCTGGGAGAAGAAACTTATATCTGCAGAGTCAGCTCGGGACCAAGCCATAAATGACTCCAAGGAGTTGGAGGAAATATTAAAGGTCGCTGTTTCCAGCAAGAAAGAGGCCGATGGCAAGCTTGAAGAGGCTTAATGGTGTAAGAAAGACCTCGAGGAGAAGGTGAGGCTTGCTGAAGAATGTGCGTTTGCTGAGAAGACAAAGAGAAAGGCTGCGGTAAAGAAATCGTTCAGCTCTGGTTGGGATAAGGGGTGGAATAGAGCCTTAACTTCGATTACTTTCCATATGGAATACGCAAGTTTGAAGTACTTCATGGGCGGATTGGTCACAGCATTAAGAGCGTTGAATGTTGTGGACGATTCAGAGTTGTTTCAAAAACACACTCATGGCCCTCCTCCTACTATTGACGAGGAAGAAGAAGATGAAGCTGCATATGATGAATCTTCCTTGATGATAGTAGAATAAGTCCCTATTTCTACTGCTCTTCAATCCTCCAAGAAGGTTCAGCAAGTGTCAACATCTATCGAGCAACATCAAATGCCTCCCGAGTAACCAACTTCTTCGTCCAAACCTGTTGCTGATGTTATAGGAAATAAGGAGAAGGTGTAGCATTGCTCGGCTGTTTATTTATGTTATTCCTCTGCTTTTTTCTTTCTTTCTTGTAACTTTGGTTGTAACTTCTCCTCTTATGATCAATAAAATGGGTTATTGTTGTCTAATCTAAATCTCTCCTTGACTTGCTCTTGTCTGTATCATTGTTGATATGTTTTTATTTTTCCTTGCTAGTTTATTGCCAGGATGGAACTGTTATCAGCTTATGACTCAGAGTTTATGAAAAAATGTAATGATTATTTCAATGCGGGTCATGCAGATTTTACTGAAGCCCAAATAATTGATATCCTTGGACCCGATGCTTTCGAGCAAGCAGTTGATGCATACTAATACTTGAAATGTTTGCTTGATCGAGCTGTAGCCAATAATGTGGCTTATTACGAAATAATTGAAGACCTTTAAGGGATGATCGAGGAACTCCAACTTTAACACAAAGAGACCACCACACTCTTGCACAAAGGTTATAAGAAAAAATAGCAACAATTAAGTACTAACATGGGCTTTGACAAGTACATTTCAGCCCATGAGAAAAAGGAAAGTGTGCTAAAACTCGAGATTGAAGAGCACAGGAATATTGCCAAGCTGCTGGAGCAAGAGAATATTGCATTGCAAGAGGAAGTAAAGAAACTCAAATTTACTGCCTCCTCTTCTTCAGGAGCCTTAATCCCAGTTAATGATGACGGTTTTTCCTTTTAAAAACTAAAAATGCTTCCTTAAGGGAGGAGTTGGAGACTTTGAAATGAACCGGATCTACCACGTCTGCTCGTGGCAGAGCAAGGCCTTCTTCCCGTGGCGAACAAGTGATGGCCGTGTGAATATTGAGGAGATAAGGACCCAATTGGCCTTAGAAAATCAAGCCGTTCAATTGACGGCAAAGAATCAAGCATTGGTAGAAATGTCTAGAAAAATTCAGGGTCTTACCAACCGACTCTCCAATCAGAGCTCTGCACTGGAAAGTAAAATATTTTAGCGAAGAAACTCCACGAGCAGCTTGAGAGATTGACTTATCAATTTCACAAACAGCCTAGAGAGGTTTAGATGGTATGGTACAACGAAGCTCTGTGTCATCTCGATGCTCGGCTACAACAATCGAATAACGAGGGATACAAACAGGGATGGCTGAATGCTTTATGCGTGACGAGGGTTGATCGAGGACTATCCTTGTGGGATTGGTGTGAGCCTGGCTTACTTGACTTGCATGTTTCTTCGTTTAAGCTCGATATGAGCTGGATTCCATCTAGTGCCATTCCTCAGTGTTTGATCTCCAGGTACATTGGTGATTACCAGCTTCATTCAGATTTTGAGATATCACGTCCTCAACATTTTCTTGATCAACCATGTCCGAGAAACGTCAGAATGCTGCAAGAGATGAATTTTATCAATTCCCCCTATGCCTTAGATGATCCTCCAGCTGGGATGGAACCTATGTTAAAATTAGAGGGAAATAAACCCATAGAATAGGAAATTTGTACTTAATGAACCAGAAATTCATATTTATGTAATCTGCTTGTATTTAATGAAGAATAATTGGTCTTTGTGCAATTTTATTTCCTTGGAAATACTTTGTGAGAAGATTTTTTGTTTTATTTTTTGTGTATATGTATATAGAGGGGCAATATATCCTGTTTTTCCTAGACAATGGAGCTTGCCCCACTTGCTGCCTAGTTGTAGTGACTTGTCACCCATTAGTGCCTAAGCAATGGAAAGATTTTCATCCCATTTTCCTTCTTAGTTGTAGTAATCACGTCAGTATTACCTTGGTGCCTAGACAGTGGATGCCTCATGAGCTCATTCATCTTCTTGTCTAGTTTGGGATGTCTCTTGAGATCATCCGTGATCAAACACGCTTTGTCTTGTATGATTGTTATGCTAACTTTGTTGGTTAATTTTATTGGTACCGACCAACCTTAGTTGGTGGTTGCTGCTGCCGACCAATCAGAGTTGGTATATTGTGTAATCAGAGTAGGTGTAGTGTGTAGCACTAGTACTCCGATAAAAATTGAAAACAAAAAAAGAATATGGAAAACCGATAATTATATTCATTGAAAGAAAGATGTGTACATGTAAATCTGTATTATTGGTAATACTTGCGCAGATGCTCGGCATTCCATACATTTTTGAATTCTTCGCCCTCTAAGGTTTCTATTCTATAAGTCCCAGGGTGAACAACTGTAGTTACTCGGTAGGGGCCAGGCCAGTTGGCTTCCAGCTTATTATGCTTCTGTGTAACCTTTTTGAGTACATAATCCCCTTCTTTGAGATCACATTTCTTCACTCTCTTGTTGTAAAAAATGGTTGTTCTTTGTTGGTAAGCTGCGTTCCTGATTGCTGCATCTTCTCTAACTTCCTCAAGCATGTCCAAGTCTAAGCGTTTCATCAAATCGCTTATAAGAGAGTTAAAATTAAGTACCCTGTGTGTAGGCAGGACCAGTTTAATTGGAATAACTGCTTCGCTGCCAAAGGCCAACATATAGGGTGATTCCCCAGTGGCTGTTTGGGGTGTTATGCGATATGCCCAGAGCACGGGATGTAGCTCGTTATTCCAGTTTCCTTTTGCATTATCCAGTCGTTTCTTCAAGCCTTTCAGCAGAGTCATGTTCGTTACTTCAGTTTTCCCATTGCTCTGGGGGTGGCCTGGTGCAGAATGGATCTTCTGGACATTGGATTGGTGATAATATGCAGCGAATTCCTCATTGTCAAATTGGGTACCATGGTCGGTAATGAAAGCGTATGGTAGACCATACCTACAAATAATGTTCTTCCAAATGAACTGGTAAACTTTTTCATACGACATATCAATGAGAGGTTCAGCCTCAAGCCACTTGGTGAAATAGGTCAACAGCTACTACCAGATATTTGAACCTTCTTTTGGTGGTCGGTAGAGGCCCGACCAAGTCTATACCCCACATAGCGAATGGCCAGGGGGACGTAATGGGTGTTAACAATGCCTGGGGGGTTCTTCGGATAGAAGAGAAACGTTGGCACTTATCGCATTTCTTCGCATAGGTTATGTAGTCAGCCCTCATCGTCGGCCAATAATATCCCTGCGTTGTTAACCTCTGTAGGAGAGTCCATCCTGCCACATGAGCACCACAAGAGCCTTCATGAACCTCTTTAATCAGGTCTTTAACTTTCAAGTGATGCACGCATCTCTGTAAACTCACGATGATACCCCTTTTGTACAAAATTCCATTATTTAGCACATACCAAACATCTTTAAACTTCAGCCTCTTGGCTTCAAGTTGGTCAGTTGGCACAATCCCTTCCTCGATGTACGCCCTGATGGGATCCATCCAGGATGGCCCCATATCTAGGGTAATGAATTTAACCATTAAATCTTCATTTATGCTCCGTTTTGCCAGTGTAACAACCCGCGTAATTTTGGGTTATTTTAATTAATTTCTGGAAAATGAAGGAAAATAAAGCTTTTGATAAAATTATTTTTATTGCTCAAATATGTTGAATATTATTTTTAAAGGCGAGAATTTCAAACGGTTTCGAAAACGAAGTTAAAATGGATTTTAAAATAATTTTTAAATGTTTTTAACTCTTGGAATTATAAGTCGGCGTACATTAAGTAATTTTCAAGAGTTGTTTTGACTTCCAACTCTTCATTTCTTTGCCTTATTTAAAGGAGTCTTTTGGATTCCAACTCTTCATTTCTTTGCATTATAAAAGGAAGTCGTGGGCAACCCTTTTAACATACTTTTGGCACAAATTTTGGCAGCAAATATATTTTATATTCCTCTCCTTTTTAATTATACTTTGGCCCTTGAGATTTGTGAGTTACAAGCCTTAGATTAGAGGTGTTCTTGGGGCTATTTTGTTGGAGGTTCTTGGAGGAGCTTTTGTAGATCTTTTGTGTTGATATTGAGTATGTGATCATTGGTTTCTCATCATGGTTTGAGGTATGGGGTTTTACACAATATGCTCCTTTAAATCTCTCGAGAGTTATTCCGTTGATTTCTTGTTTAATTGAACTCATATTTGAATTGATAAATTCATTGAAATCTGGAAAATAATTATTGAAATTATTTTGATTCATGTGGTATCATTATATTGTTGATGAGCACGTTGCCATGAGATTTTAATATGGCACGGATGTTGGGCACCCGCCAAAATTCCTGTTTCCCGGGCTATGGCTTGATAAAGCATATACGGATGTGGTGAGGCCTGGTGACCCGGTTAAAGTGTTGTTGAGAAATTATATTGATAAATGCTTTGAGATTTGCATTTTGATTTGAATATTCGTACTCGTATTGTTACGCTTTATTCATCGCTAACATATATTTGTTGAGCATCTTTCTTGTCGTATTGTGTACTTCCCTATATTTTCTTTTAGTGGCAGGTTAGCGCGGATTTTGGGACGCTATGGACCAATTGGGATTATTTTAGCGTGGATTATTTTGGGAAGAATATTTTTGGAAGATTTGTATTATTTTGATGTATAGAGCTTTGGAGATTTGTATTTTATTTTCGAGTTAGTTGTTGTATTTATTCGAGAGACTTGTTGTAATTGAAGAGATTGAGATTAGTGGATTTATATTATTGTGGGTTTATTTAGATGCTCTATACCTTGTTACTTGTGGATTTGGATTTATTTTATCGCATTAGCGCTCCGTTCGCTCTCCTCGGGCGGGCGGGGTGTTACAGCCAGTATCTCGAAAGGAATCATTCTTCGTAGCTCGATGCGAGTAGCTGAGGCTAACCGAGCTAATGCATCTTCCCTAGCATTCTCCAATCTTGGTATCCTGACCAACCGAACTGAAGTAAAAGTGGACACAATCTCCATATCTCTAGCATGGTATCTTAACATCAAGTCTCCCTTTGCTGCGTACAACCCCAGAAACTGATGTACAATTAATTGTGAATCACTAAACACAGTTACTTTCTTTGCGTGAAATGTTTTTGCTAAATTGAGGCCCATGATCATGGCTTCACATTCGGCCTCATTATTGGAGGCTTTAAATTGAAAGCGCAGAGCGTATTCGACATCTAATCCATCAGGGCTGTTAAGAATTATTCCAGCTCCACTTCCTGTTGCACATGAAGAGCCATCAACATATAATTTCCACACAGGTATGCTATTATCAAACTCTTAGTCCGATAAGATTACCTGATGGAAAATTTGGTATTTCCTCTGATCATTCTCCACTGACGGCTTGTTACTCGATGTAGCTTGTTGCTCGTTATTCGTCCCTTTTGATGAGTCTGCTAACGCTAGTTGATCGGGTACTGTCTTGGATGATCCTGTAACATCCTCGAGCTGTTCTACATTAGCCTCTTGTTGGTCGGGGGTATCTGGGTAAGTGAATTTTTCAATGAAATCGGCCACCGCTTGCCCTTTGAGTGAGGACCTTAGCTCATAAACAATATCATACTCGCCCAGTTCGACTGCCCAGTACATCAATCTTTCGGATTTTTCTGGCTTGTGCAAAGCCTGTTTGAGTGGCATATCAGTGTACACCACTATAGTATGGGACTGGAAATAAGGTTTCATCCTCCTACTCGCCTCTATTAGAGATAATGCTAGCTTTTCTAGCTTTAGATATCTAATTTATGCTCCTCAGAATGCTTTACTAGTATAGTACATCGGTTTTTGCACTCCATCCTCCACTCTTATCAACGCTCAACTGACGACGCTTTCTGAGACAGCCAGGTATAAGTACAATCTTTCTCCCATCACTGGCCTAAACAACAGTGGAGGTGTCCCCAAATACTTCTTTAAGTCTTGAAATGATTTCTCGCACTCATCATTCCACTCAAAAGTCGTTTTAATGGTCTTAAAGAATGGGAGATAACTATCCGTAGCTCTCGACACAAATCTATTAAGAGTTGCGACACGGCCTGTGAGGCTTTGCACTTCCTTCTTTGTAGCTGGAGATCATAGTTCTAGCAGATCTTTAATCTTCTCCGAATTCGCCTCAATGCCACCCTGATTCACAATATACCCGAGGAACATGCCTTCTCGCACACCATCGGGTTTAGCTTCATCTTATATTTGTCCAACTGATCAAAGGGTTAGCTGAGGTCAGCTAGGTGGTTGATGGCCTTCTTGCTCTTTGTTAGTATATTGTCGACGTACACCTCCATGTTTTTGCAATTTTGCTCTTCAAAAACTTTATTCATCAACCTCTGGTATGTAACACCTGCATTTTTCAGTCCAAAAGGCATAACGTTATAGCAGTATGTTCCCCTTGGGGTAATAAAGGAGGTGCTCTCCCTGTCCTCCGGTTTCATCTTAATCTGGTTGTAGCCGGAGTAGGCGTCCATGAAACTCAATAATTCATGTCCTGGGGTAGCGTCCACCAACTAATCAATCCGGGGAAAGGGAAAATGATCTTTTTGGCAAGCTTTATTGAGATTTATAAAATCTACGCACATCCTCCACTTGTTATTCTCCTTTTTCACCATCACAACATTGGCTAGCCAATCAGGGTACTTGACATCTTCAATGAAAGAGTCCTTTTATAGCTTCTCAACTTCTTCCTGGATTGCCTGATTCTTCTCTGGGTAAAATACCCTTTTTTGTTGCTTTACTGGCTTAACCTCCTTATTAACATTGAGCTCGTGTCACAGGAAGGTCGGGTCAATCCCTAGCATGTCTCGTGACTCCATGCGAAAGCTTGCTTTCTATTCCATAAAAATTTCACTACCTCCTGCTTTATGGACGGCTCCAAGGAAGTGTTGATTTGCGTTATCCGTTCTGGTCGCTCATCGTCTAGAATAATGTTCTCTGTAGCTTTAACGACCTATCCCTTCATAAGCTGAGACTTATCCCTAGGGTCCAAAGTCTCGATCTCTGCATCTTCAGACTCCTCCACCTGGTAGGTGGTGGTTTTCTTCTTGGCCTCCTCCAGTTCTTCCTGCTCGGCAGATGAATTGTAGCATTCCCGAGCTACTTTCTGGTCGCCTTTCATAATTACCACCCCAAAATTGGTCAGGAGCTTCAAGCACTGATGTACCATCAATGGCACGGTGTCAAACTTCTTCAGACCTACTCTCCCCATGATTATATTATAGGATGATTGGATATTCTTGTCCATTATAAAAAAGCATACTTTCTCTATTCTTCAATCAGGCCAGGTGCCTACGAGCATGTCCAACTTGATCGTCCCAAGTGGAAAAACCTTCTCACCTATAAAACTAAGGAGGGGCATGTGATATGTCTCCAATTGGGCTAACTTCAAATTCAAACTATCAAAATAGGGGTAGAACATGATGCTTGCGGAGCTACCATTGTCTACCAATACCCTTGAAATCACCACACCATCATTCTCATCTTGACTACCAAAGGGTCATCATGAGGATACAGTACACCAGCAAGATCATTTTGGAAAAACCGATAACCAGTTTATCCTTGTTTATGTTCCTCGGGCGATCATCTTTGGCCAAGTTTATGCTCTATATGTAAGAACAAGCTTGAGCCTCATTGAGGTAAGTTTTTCGTTCAGCGGTATGATCTCCTCCTCCTGCATCGCCACCTGTAATCATATTGCATTCAAATGATCCAAAGTGAATTGAGAATAACTCACGCTCGGGTTACCTTGGTTTTTTAGGGAGGTCGGGGTCATCCTCTGGATTATCCTCATGGTTTATTTTTTTATCATCTCTTGGTCGGCGAGGGGATTTGGACCTTGGTCTTCCTCTTTCGTTAGTCTTCCCACCCTTCTGTAGATCAACAAACTTACTCATTTTTCCTTGCCTAATGAGCGCTTCGATCTCATTCTGGAGAGTTATGCAGCATTTGGTTATGTGACCGTGATCTCTATAGAACTCGTAATATTTGGACTTATCCCTCTTATCGCGGTCTGTCGTCATTTTCTCCAGCCAAGTTAGCTCCTCGTTGTTCTTGATCTCTTTCAGAATATGGTTTATATCGACCTTCAAAGGCGTGTAATTCATGTACTTCTTCAACTGCTAGAATGTCTCCTTGACTTTTGGTCGCTTATCGTTCCTGTTGTATTTTTGTCCTTCTTCTCTGATGTACCTTCAGCCTTGGGTCTCTGTTTTAGTGCCAGGGTTCTTCTTTGCAGCCATGGCCTCTTCGGTGTTCATGATCTTAGCTTCTTTTTCCATCAGTTCTTCCATGGATTTAGGGGGATCTTTGGCCAATGTATAATATAACTTGTCAGGTAATAGACCACTCATCGGAGTTGTTATTATTGTTTTCTCCTTATAGTCAATCACTTCCAGTTTCTCGTTATTAAAACGAGTGATGTAATCCCTGGTACTTTCTCCTACTTTCGCCTCACACTCTATAGGTGTGCTACTCTCTTAACTGGCTTTGCTCCAAAGCAGAAGTTCCCTATGAATAGCTCTACCAGTTGATGGAAAGTAGCAATTTTCCCCCGATGAAGGCTGTTGTACCATATCTGGACTGACCCAGTGATGGTTCCTGAGAATACCCTGCACCTCATCTCATCGGGAACTGCGTAGATATCAGCAGTAGCTTGGTACTTCTCTATATTGAGGATGGGATTAGTTTTTCCATCATACTTGGGCGCCACTACCGGAGCTTTGAACTTTGATGGTGTGTGAAAATCTATTATTGTTTGTACAAACAGTGATCCTTGGATAAAAGTTCTTTGGAGAGGATTCTTGGCCTTAGCCATTTCCCCTAACCGATCTTCCAATCTCTGAATGGATCCCTTCCACGCATCATTCCCAACCTCAGGCCTATTTTCTCGAGTAACAGAACGCGCTGAATTCTCCTCTTGGGATCTTTTATTACGGGCTATTGGGTGTGATTGGGCAGAACCTTCTCGTAGATTGGTTGGTCATTGAAAATTTCTCGACGCAATCCTAGGGGGGTTTCGATTCCTCCTAGGGACCAAACGATCAAAGGGGGAGACTCTGCTCAACCTTTTTAAAGCGGTCGTTCTCTTAGGGGTTAAAGTAACATTTTGTCTAGAATTTGTAGATCCTATGGACGACGTCCACCAAGGTTGATATGAAGGATCATTGGACCTTTCAGTATGATGAGATTCACTGTGCCCGAGATGAGAAACATCTAGGAATAGTGTACGTCGGGTTCTTGAGGATGGAAGATGGGTATTTCTCTGAACTCTTCGTTGTCCTGACTGGGTCGGTGACCCGTTGCGGACAGTCTGAATGAGTTGTTGCATGGTATCTTGCATAGACGTTTGCCCTTGGGCTAAGTTGGCTACTATTCTTATAAGTTGATTGATGGTTGGGGGAGCAGAGGGATTTAGAGGACCCCCGGTATTGTTCTGGGTACTGGATTCTAGGATCTCAACCAATAGTAATAAGTTTTTGGTGAAAAACGCTACTTATAGTCGATTCCCACAGACGGCGCCAATCTGTTGATGTAAAAAACTAGATTCGATCTAATTAATTAATCACAAAAAAAGGAATAAAGAAAATAAGACAATAGATTTTTAAAGTGGTTCAGCCCAATGATAAATGGCTTACGTCCAATATTCTTGTATTGTCGATGTTTGACTTAATCTCGTTGATGATTACAAGAGATCCATTACCCCCTTGTGGAAGGTTTTACAATGTATTTATAGCCTTGGGGCCATCAGTATGAAAAGATGATATGCCGCTGTTTAATAGGCACATACATCTGTACAATAATAATGTTCAGTAAATCCGCTATTCATTGAATGTGAAATCGTCGTTTGATCTTCCCAGCCAGGTGCTCTGTACGCTGATAAGGTCGTTACGCTATGTAGCTCGGCACGCTATGTAGCTCGGCATGCTGTGTAGCTCGATGAGCATAATTATTAGACATGTAAGATTCCACGTATCTTTAAATAATTGGTCCACATCAACTGCCTAATTTTTGTATCAACAGTCATCTCCGGCATAGGGAGGTTTTCAATGCCCTTCCCCTTGTCATTTGCTCGTAGTGAGCTTGGGATCTGGTAATGCCTCCCTGATCTGGTCATGTGATTTACTAAAGAAGGGAAGAACATGAATCACGTTTCCTCGTCAATCTCGGGCTGTTCTGCCACCTTATTTATTTCTCCGAGGAGTTCTTCAAATGATATCATCTCATACATGTCAGCTGTCGGGCCAGTTTTATCGAGAGCTTGCTCTTCGTTTGAATCTCCGAATTCTTCCCCATCCAATGGCAACAATTTTATCTTTCCATGTAAAGTCGATGCATTCCAAAACTTCGACATCTTCTTCATACAGGTCTTCCCATTCTGTGGGGATGTGTAAGGGTGAAGGGACCAGGCATCCTTATAGCTTCAGAGTATCAAGTAACTCGATCATACTGCAAATGTTATTGGTTTGCCTGAATAATTCTGCCATGATCTAGACAACATCATCCAAGCTGACTTCATCGGTCGGTACCACCCAACTGTCTGACTCTCGAGCCCATTTTTGTGCTTCCAAGAACAGCGTACTGAACCTATGGAAATCAATGATCATTTGGGAGGGCAATTTCATCCCTAACTCTAGGAGTTGGTTTAAGACTTCTGATAATTCCATGCTTCCATTTTTAGAACAGGTACGGACAGCAATGCATGCTCTGATAAGGAGTGACAGTGCCTGATCAGCAAGACTAGTAGGGTGTAAGAGGAAATATGGGCAAGTTCGGAGAGATTTAGGAGAGTATATGGGTGTGATTTGGGTTGAGGGATCAAATTCTGGGTTCATTTCTAGGAAGATAGCATTGGTATGATTCAGGAGTGGGTTGTGAGTAGTGTTTGGCTTAGGATTGGATGGTTGGGTAATGGTACCCCGATCAATTAGACCTTGGATTATGTTTCGGAGGTGAAAGCATTGGTCGACGGTATGGCCAGCAGTTTGGTAAAAGGCGCAATGGGCATATGCCTTGAAGTTTCTTGGGAGTGGATTTGGCAATGGACGAGGATCTAAGGGTTTGATAAGGTTTCGGCTTAGCGGGGCTTGATAAACTTTGGAGAGGGGAGCATGGATCTCGGTGTATTCTTTTCGGACTAGGATAGGGCAACTTTTTGGTGCCCATTAAGTGGTTGGTTGAGAGATGTTGTTAATGGTTGAGACTGCGGCACTGGCAGGTTTGTCATATTTTCTAGGGGTGAACTGTCCGAATACCTTATTTAGTTCAACCTCTATTTTAGAAAGATCCTCCTCGATTTCTACTCCTGCTTCTCTGAGAGCCCGAAAGTGGGGATAGTATTGTCCTCCCATGGTTTCTCGGACATGGGGCAATAAGTTCTTCTTCACTATACTGACTTGTTCTTCCTCGGAAGGCCGATTGGTCATAGTGGTTGCCTTTTCCCTCCATCGGGATATGAAGTTACTGACTGATTCCCCAGAGTTCTGCGAGTGACCTCAAGCTCTTTGTTTTTGGATTTTGGATAAATAAAAGGGAAATGTTTTTGGTAGACGATCTCAGCACGATTATTATAATTATTATGTTCTCACTTGTATTAAATTCTCCTAAATGCAAAATGAAATGCCGGATGGGGACCGAGCCTGGAAAAGTTGGGTTAATACTATATGCAAAGCTATGGCTGGTCTTGTGACCAGGCTCACGGATAGGGTCCCATTTTAAAAATGCGCGAAAATTTGGACGGCAGGCCGACCATGAATTTTGACAGAGTTTTGGGTTAAAACTGGCAATCTTATGTGTGTGTCCTAGGCTTGACACCTATATGCGGGTATGCAGTTGGTTGGGTGAATCAGAAAGGGTTCCCCCTTTTGGCGTGACTTCCACGATATATGTCTTCCTCTTGCGGGCAATCGATACATGTAGACAAGCCATTTGATATACCTGGGTGTACGTGAATTGCCTCACCATATACCTCATGGGGACGGTACGTGTGAGAGCGAATTCGATATACTCGGTGTACGTGAATGAGTTCCCTGTGATATACCTCCCGTCATGACTTCGGTCAAGCGGTACGATGCGAGGGAATCGTGCGATATACGTTGAAGGTACTTGGACAATGAAAGGTGACAGTCATATCGTGTAGGCTAACTATGCCCTGCTGGACCAGCGCCCATCACGAAGTGACCCTCCAGTTACTGGACAAAATTTGGTCAATCACAATGCTCTTTGGTGATATCGTGTGAATCATGCATAATCCTCTTATTATTATCTTATTATGAGAGTATATTTCTTAATCATGCCCAACAGGGAGCCAAGTATGAGTACCAATGGTATACCAAGTATGGGTGGGTGATGCGTGCAACATGTGGATATATGTTATCCTAGGTGCACGTGGTGAAAAGTGTACATGGAGAATTTTCTACAAGTGCATGAATAGAAGCATAAGTATGGAGGACACATGGAAAAAGGTGAACATGTGAAAATGGGGGGAAATATAAACAAACATAACACCCATGTAAATAGAGTCTAGCCCTCAAAATAAAATC
This sequence comes from Sambucus nigra, assembly GCA_949130495.1. Lineage (NCBI taxonomy): Eukaryota > Viridiplantae > Streptophyta > Magnoliopsida > Dipsacales > Adoxaceae > Sambucus > Sambucus nigra. Next base: position 348,576,455 of record OX422220.1, on the reverse strand, counting down.
CCTAGCAGAGTCGCAATTGTGGCCATCCCCGATCCTCGCGACGGGTAGGAGAGTGAGGATCCTAGGTCCCGCACGTCCCTCTCGGGAGCGCTTCGGCCGGCGTCATTAATGAGGTGAAAAATGTAGAGAGATAGAGTCGCCAGTATATTTTACTCAAAACAAACAAAAGTAATGGAGCCATCCCGAAGGACAGCATCTAAAGACATACTGATGTATACGAAACCAAAATGATTCGAAAAGGGTCCGGAGGCTAAGTTACAAAACGGGAAGGTGTTAGGCACCCGTTCCGCCCTTACGGTCTCTCATGGGTTTTTGCTATTTTCCTTTATTTTCCCCGTGATATGTGTGCATGTGTATATATAGTGGAGATAGGAATCCTCGACTTGTATCATGGAAGAGATAAAGCGAGTCATCCGTAGGAAGGTTCATAAAAATAATATTAGAAAATAGGATTTACACGATTATCCTTGTGTTGATCGTTATAATGGAACGATAACATATGTGGAATAATACACCACTAAAAAAATATATGCATATATAAATATATGTAATCTAAGAGAGTTGAGTTTAGAGAAAATAGAAAATGAGAGAAAAAGTGAGAATAGGACTCGAGCCTCGGGTTTTATCCCGAGATGCCTACGTAGCCTATAGAGGCATCAAAGTCCACGTAGTTCGCATGCAAAACGAGGGGGTGGGGTTTATCCCATAAATCCAACCGGGGACTTCTATTATTTGTGTGTGTGTGTGTGTGTGTAAAAAAGTTTTTTAGTTGTGAGAGAAGTGTAAGAAAAGTGTGAGAACTCCCGTTTGGAATTTATGCGCAAACCCTCTTTTTCTTATTTTTTGGGTTTTTTATTTGTATGAAAATAAGAGATGTACAATAATACAAAATAAAAAGTATATTAGGATATGTGAGATGAGAGAATAAAAGTTCTAAGTAATAAAATAAGTTGATGTGAATTTATGAGAATTTAAGGAGAGAATTGAGAAAATTGGACCTTCTTGAAGATCTTGAGCTTGATCTTGAATGTTGGAGAGCAGCCATTGCACTTGAATGATGATGGAGGTAGTGAATTAACCAAGTTTGATGAAAAGGATGATGAAAAGTGAAGGTTGGAAAGGGATTTGGATGTGGAAATCACGCTGACTTCGAGAGAGGTTTTCTGGATTTGTTGAGAGTGATGTATTTCCAAATCTGGGCCCCCTTGCAATGAGGTCAGACCCTCCTTTTTATAGGCAAAGGGAATTTCCAATCGGCAGGTGTGTTTAGGCACACTGCCGATAGGTAGGGTCTGGGACCTGCGTTTGGCAGTATCTTTCAGGCCTTTTCGAAAATCGATCGCAGAGTGCAAATCGTTGATCAGAATCATGCACGAGGCAAACTATTGGAAAGGTAATTTAGAGACCTTAGAAAGTCCTTTAGACTTCTCCCGAGTTCGAGAGTTGACTTTGGGTCAAATGTGGCTCGAAAGCGCTCATCGGTCCTTTGGACGGGAAAACTTCGGACGCAAACGTATCATTCGTCCGCATGGTAAGTCAGAATTGTGCACAGGGTGGACCATTGGAAAGTTTGGGAGATGTACTTCATCATTCCAAAGAGTTTGACCCTGTTTGTGGAGTTGACTTTGGTCAACCAGGCCCTGGAAGCATTTGGTGACCTCTCAGAGTAAAATGGATCGTCTATCCGTACCGTAAGTCAAAATCGCACACGGGATGGACCATTGGAAAGAGGTTTTAGTTCCCTTTGAAGTTTCATTTAGCCTCGATCGAGCTGAAGGGTTGACTTTGGTCAAATGGAGCCCGGGAGCACCCGGTGGCCTTCTAATCGAGTTTCGGGGGAAAATGGATCGTTCGTCCGCATGGTAAGTCAGAATTACACACGGGATGGACCGTTGGAAAGGGGATTCAGTGCCCTTAGAAGATTCATTCAGTCTCAGTCAAGCTAAAGAGTTTGAATTTTTTGTCAAACGGAGCCTGCCGATGGCCTCGAGGTCGGTACTCAGGGTATGACCTGGGTTTGCAGTGATGAAGGGAGGTGCTAGGAACCTAAGGAGAGTTTAGGGTGTGATAGAATGGGGTGTTTACAGCCTTTTCATGCCTTTTTAAACCTAAGGCTCGCCTTGGCTTCTAAGTCTTAAGGCTTGGCCTCGACGCCTCGATCACGTGCCACATTTTTTAGAACCTTGGTCAATGGAGACCATGACTAATATGTGCCTATTAAAAGCTATGGGAGTTACCTTCCCTATGATATTAACGCCCTAAGTGGAGAAGGTCCGGGGAGAAGTTATGTTATACAAATCTTGAGAAGGCATGTGTTGAAGGTTGGAAGACGGTTGGCATTTGAGGCATCTCCGAACATAATCAGTGTAGTCTTGAACCATGGTGGTCCAGTAGTACCCTTAACGGATAATTTTCTTGGAAATCAAGTGACCGTTCATATGGTATCCGTATTCCCCCTGTGGATTTTCCACATCATTTTTTCAATTATGGTCCTTGATATGTAATGCAAGTGGGCCTATCGAAGTCTCTCTTAAAAAGAGCTTTAGCGTAGATGATGTACTAGGCATCTAACTTTCAAAGGGTCTTATAATATTTCTTGTTAACGTCTTACGGATACATACCATGTTTGAAAAGGTGCCAAATGGTGTAGTACCATAACCCCACCATGTCTGGATCTTCCTCTGTAACGAGTTTCAATATGGTGGCAGTGGGTGGATGTATCTTGTTTCTGTACCAGAAAGGGGGTCGTTGTTATTCCCTCAACCATGTCGATTATGGAGGCCAAGGTTGTTAGTGCATCAGCTCGGCTATTTTTTTAGCAAGGAAGGTAATGGAAGGTGACATCTTTGAATTGGGAGGCAATCCCTTCGATATGGGCGTGGAAAGGTAGGATCTTATCATCTTTGACTTTCCATTTCTTGAGAATTTATTTGACAATGAGGGCTAAGTCTCCATAGATGTCCATGTGCTTGATTCCTTTCTCGAGAATGATCTTAAGCCCTACGGTGCATGCCTCATATTCTATCATATTATTAGTGCAAGGTAAATCTAGCTTAATGGAAATGGGGGTGTGAGATTCATCAGGAATGACCAGGAGTATTATAATATCATACCCTTTCTTGTTAACAGCTCCATTAAAGAACATCTGCCACCTGAGATCCTCCTTAGAGGTGCAAAAAATGTCTTCGTATGGAAATTTTAACCCAAACTTCAGTCCCTTCCATGCGATGATCAGGAAGATGATCGGATATGGCCTTCCCCTTCATAGCTTTCTACGTGACATACACAATGTCAAACTCGGATAGTAACATTATCCATTTGTCCATACGGCTGGACAGAGTGGGTTTCTCTAGAAAATATTTTATGGTATTCATTTAGGACACCAATATGATGGGGAATGTGAGTATGCAGTGTCGTAGTTTTTACGTGACCCAGACAAAGGTGACACATGCCTTATCTAAGGTGGTGTAGTTGACTTCATAACCAGCTAGTTTTCGACTGGTGTAGTATATTTCTCTCACCTTACGAGATTCCTCAATGTATTAGACTAGTAAAGCCCCTATTTTAGTATCGGTGACAGTCAAGTACTAGAGGAAGGGGAGACCTGGCTGTGGAGGCATGAGCACAAGAGGTCGGGTGAGGTATCGTTTGATTTGATCAAAGTCTTCTTAGCATGCTTCGTTCCAAACTTTTATTGAGTCCTTTCAAAGAAATTTGAATATGGGTTCGCAAATAGAGGTCAGTTGGTTAATGAACCAACTAATGTATTGTAGTTTACCCAGGAGTCCACGCACTTCTTTCTAAATCCAGGGTGGTGGAATCTCGAGTATGGCCTTTAGCTTGGTGAGATCTGATTCGATCATTTTTTCATTGGTGCTGCCGAAGACACATTTTTATAGGTTGAGTCGCATCTGGTATTTTTGCATTCGCTCGAAGAATTTCCTCAAGGCAGGAATGTGACCTTCCCGAGTCATAGACTTAATGATCATGTCATTAACATAGACCTCGACTTATTTATGGATAAGGTCATATGGAATGGTTGTAGCGACCCTTTGGTAATTACCCCAAGATTTTTGAGATTGAATAGTATGACTGTGTAACATAAGGTTCCTTATAGGGTGATGAAGGAAGTCTATTCCCGGTGGTCAGGATGCATTTTAATCGGATTACAATGAGAAAAACCATCGATGAATGACTTGAGAGCGTGGTTGGTTGTGTTGTTTATAATCATGTCGATCTTGGGTAGAGGATAGTCATCTTTTGAGGATGCCTTATTTAGATCTCGATAATTCATGCACATGCAGACTTTCCATCTCGATTTCAGTATGGGTACGATGTTTGTAAGACATATCGGCTATTCAACTACACGAATGAAGCCTACGTTCAACTATTTCACCACTTCTTCCTTGATCTTGAGGGACCATTCTGTTTAGAGCTTCCTTAGTTTCTGCTTGACGGGCTTACTTTCTGGGAATGTAGGGATCTCATGATGAGCTATCTCTGGATCAATATCGGGCATGTCGTCATACAACCACGCAAAGATGTCCGTGAACTCTTTCATAAGATCTTTTAATTATGCATGCCCATGCTCATGCTCATTGATGGTGGACCATATCCTAATCTCGCACAAATGGCTTCTAGAACCGAGATTAATAACAACAGTCTCTTCATCATTAGTTTGAATGGGGTTATTGATAACGTGACTTTTGCGTATGTTGTTGTTGAAAGCCAAGTTAGTCAAAATCCTCAAATACCTAACAAATATAATAACTCAAGTGTAGAGGTAAGTAAGAGTATCAATCCACTTCCAAGGGGGTAAGTTAGAGACAAATTCAATTGTAATTCACTTTTTATTTTCTTTTTGTTCTTTTTCACTTTTCCTAATTTTTTTAGCTTCTTCAATATTAAAACAATAGGGTGAGGTGATGATTTAAACTAAACTAAATTAAAATGTGAGATGAAAAAAACTAACTAGAAAATTACTAAAATGGAAAATAAAGTTTAACACTAAAATAAGAGATAAAATGAGGTAAATAATTGTGAGAACAATCAAGGAGTGGGATTACACCACAAATTTTAGTTATTCTAATTAATTAATTTAATTATTTGAATTCTCCCAAATTAATATCAATATTACAAATCAACTCTCGTTGCAAGTGTAATTTTAATAGTAATCTTTTAGAAAATTAAGTTTAACACCCCACAACTCTAGAAAAATAGATCAACATTCCTTTTAATTAATCACCCGCTAGGATCGATCGATTAAAATTTATGTCAATCTTAGAAAATAATTTTAGAGTTGAAATTCAAATTATAATACCCCCACTTAAGAAATTACTATCTCTAGTTCCGAATCTAAAATGGTATTATAACTAGAATTTCGATTTTCTCTCGAAAATCATTTACCCTCTCTCGAGGCGTAAATTTAAGGGTGGGGAATCAAAATTAACAATCAAAGGGAATTTTCAAGTAATCAAACTAATTAAACTAAAATAATATCAAATAAGGGTTTTACCCCACCCTTTGAAATGGGATTTAGCCTAACATGATATGAAATATGACAAATTAATAATCAAAGGCATAAATTAAATGAGAAGAGAAAAGAACAATCAAACCCCAATCTCTTTATGCTTAATTGATCTTCAATCCATGAGTTGAAATTCATATCCCTTAATTTGAATGATTCAAACACAATTACATCAAGAATCTCACTCAATTTAATCCTCACAACAATTTGTTTTCTCCTCACTATCTAAAAAATAATAAAATAAAAATTCTAATCTAAAACCTATACTAAAATGGTATTTTCTCTCTACAAATTCCTATCTATCTAGCCTTTTTTAAATCTAAACTAAAATTAAAAAATAAAAATAAAAAGAATAGTGGATAAATTCATAATGGACAATTAAATAATAAAAGAGATTTGCTAAAAATGCAAATCCTAACATTATAAAATTGTACATTAGAACTCACCCAAAGAAATAAATTCTAGATCATTAATTTATATTGAGATAATTACTAAAAATGCAAAATCTCAACATAAAGGAATGGATTAGAATTTATCTCCCATAAGGGATGAAATTTTACTACATCAATCTATTATGAAATAATTGCTAAAAATGCAAAAATTCATAATAGATGGGTGGGGTGAAATTTATCCTAGAGATAATTTTCACTACACACCTCTATATTGAGGTATTTACTAAAAATTCAAATACTCAACATAGAGGGGTGGAGAGAATTTTATCACACCAAGCTTAAAACTAAGTTTGAGATCTTTTTTGCAAATGGCCCAAGTCTTCAATTTATATGGTGCACATAGAGGCTAGGGGTATATTGGATAATTGACATGAGTGTGCATGGAAATGGTGAGAGGAGCATGTGGGTTGAGAGGATATAAAAATATGATATGGGTGAGGGTATTTATGGAAAGTTGGTGTAAATAGGTAGTTGGGGGTAAAATGGGTATAAGGGGTATAAGTTAGTTAATAGACATGAAGGTTTTTTTTGGTCTTGCTTTTAGTTTGACTTGTTTGGTTTTGTTATTTTGCAGGTGAAATCGATTTTGGCATTTGGGGAGAAATGGAAGTGGGTTTGGCTTAGAGGTGATGGGTTGTGGGCTTGGTGGATAGTGGGTCGGATTGGGTTCGGGTATGGGTTGGCAAGGGTAGGGGTTGGAATCGGGTTGAGGAGTGTTGTAGGGTCACCGCCGAGGAAGTTGAAGGCGGTATCGTTGCCGGAGTGGCAGGGAGAGAGGGTTTGGTAGGGTCGGGCAGAAGGTTTGGGAGTTGCCGCCGGGGAGGTAGTCGTCACCGGACAGATCGGGGGTCCAGGCCATGGCTGGAGGAGCAGCGTCGGTGGGTCACACGGGTTAAGGGTACCGCCGTAGCTGGGTTTGAGTTCGACTGGAGTCGCGGTGGTGGCATTAACGCCAGCGGCAGTAGTTCCGGCGGCGCGGTCGGATCAGGGCAACAGGTGGCAAGTTGGGTTGGGTCCGATTTGGTCAGCAAATAGGTGGGTTTTGAAAATGGTGGAAGAGAGAGGAGAGAGAAAAAGGTTGTTGGGGATTTGAAGAAGATGAAGTTGAGGGGTTATTCTGTGAGAGAGTGTAGGGGAGTTAGGTGGGGGTTAGTGTCTAGGATTTGTGTGTGTGTTAGTTTGAACCCTTAAAAATAAAACTAAAACTAAAAATAACTAATAAAAATAAAATTATAAAATAAAATAAAAACCTAAAAAAATAAAATCCTATTCTAAAATAAAACAAAGACTCAAATAAAAATGAAACTAAAAAGAAATAAAAATAAAAAAATAAAAATAAAATCTAATAAAACTAATAAATAAATGAAATTCTAAAAATTCCAATCCTAATAAAATAAGATAAAATAAAATAAAAACTAAAAGTAAAAACTAATAAAATCAAAATCAAAATAAAATTATACTAAATAAAAAGAAATATAAAAATTAGAAAATAAATCCCAGAAATTCTAAATAAATCTAAAATAAATTCTAAAAATAATAATGCCTCAAACTAAAAATCTAAAAAATGATAAAAGGACACAAACCAAACACACACAGGGTTTAGGGTAGTTTTAGGCTAGGCTTAGGCTCGGGTAAGGTTACGGGGTTAGTAATTTAGCTCCATTTTTACTGCAAATTGCCTGGAAATATAGCTTTTAACACTGCAACCGCAATTAAGCCTGCATATTGAACAATTAAGCGCATAAGACCCATATTGCCGAGAATTAGCAACTAAAGTACGTCTATTCGGGGTATAAAATGTACAGTTTTGGGTGCTTATCACACCACCCCCAAACAGAGCGCTGTTATTCCTCGAGCAATAAGATAGAGAGAAAGAGAAAGATAAGTAACCAAAAGTGTACCACTTTCGCGGGCACTTGCGATTGCACTTAGCATGTGCAACAAGCCTTTAAACCTGTAGGTTGCCCTACAGAACGAGTTGTGTCTCGTGAGGGTTTGCAGGGAATATACCCACAAAATTTTTTATTTGCAAAAATTTATTGAAAGACAGTCAATCTCTTATTAGACATAGAATAATCGGACAATCCATCATAAGAGAATATTTTCAGAAATACAAGCTAGAATTTGTAAAAAGTTTAGCTAAGTAAATACTCAAGGCACATCCTTCCTAGAACTCAACGTGTGTAGTGTGAATCAGTCAAAACGGGCGAGTATCACAAGAGTAATTCCTAGATTGCCTTGTCGGAATCAACACTTCAACTTCAAATCTCAGGGATATATCTCTCTCAAACGAACTCTCGAGATTAGGGTAAGTGTATCGCTCTTGTGTGTGAGGAGGTGAGTAAATGTAAGCAAGTTCAAACGTCTCACACACACATAAGAAAGAACGAACAATTAGAAAGAAAAATGATCGCATGAAAGAATGTTAATCACTATAGTGAGAACGTCGAGTTATTCATCACGTTAACTTTCATTTGCCCGAACACCTAGGGGAACATGTATGTATATGGGTGAGGGGAAAATAAAATGGGAAGGATATGATATGTAGGATGGATGGGATGAGGTAGGTAGGATAGTGATGTAGAATGGGATTGATGTGTGAAATGATGGATATATGATGGATGAGAAATGGATGCAAAAGAAGAGTGTAACACTTTAGGCACAAATGTCTTTATTACTAACTACAAACTCTCTTTATTTTCTTTTATCTCTTTTTTTCTCTTTTTTTTCGATTTTTCTTTTCTTTTTCTCTATTTTTTTTTCTATTTTTGCTATTTTTATGTTTTTCTCTTTTTTCTTCTTTTTTTTTCTCACTTTTCAAACCAACAATGAAGACATTTAACATTTGAAATCACACTCTTTTTCTCTATATGATGGTGATATAAATGGAGGTGATAGGTGATGGTGTGGGGAAATATATGGATGATGAGGGGAATATATGGAAGAATATGGGTGAAGTGAACGGTAAATGGTATGTGTATGGATGAAAATTTAGTATTCGGGACAAATTTTAAGACACGCGTTTCTTACAACTCGAAAGATATGTCATTCTCAGTGATCAGACCAAAAATGAAGAATAATGAGATCATACAATTATTAAAGTGCGAACCCAAAGGAAGTTGAATCCACTTGTGACTCGGAGATTGTGTAAAACTCTCTGAAAGGTGAAACGCACGAATCTCACGGGCTAAAGTCTGTACTAGTGATCCTTAAGGTTCTCTTTATAATTTTAGTACTCCTCAACTCTAAACGTAATGACGTGATAAGTGCACAAATTCTTTGTTGAATCTAGAAATTCATGGTGCAACATGCCTTGTTACGTATTACATAAGCTATTTAGAAAAAATATAAATCCTCTAGCTTGATTCCTAGACTTAAAAAGATGGATGATTGAAAATTCACATCAATGAGTGAGATGAAAGAAACTGCATGAAATTTTAAAAATCAGGTTTACAATTCAAAAAAAATCAAAAGAGGTACGGTTTTTGATAAAATTCCCCACCCCCAAACAAAAAGGAACATCATCCTCGATGTTAGGTGAAATGATTTTTAAAATTGAGAGCATAAGGTAGGCAAGAGATTACCAGAATCAACCGCTAATGAAGTGGAAAGATGTAGCCAAGAATAAACCTGAATAAGAAGTGAGAGAAAAAATGTGTACAAGTCCATAACATGATAAAGCATAGGGTGATGTGAAACACCACCCCCAAACAGGATGAGACTAATACAAGAAACGCGGGCTGCCTCTCGGTAGCGCTAAGTTTAATATCTTTAGCCAGACCGAACCATTCTCACCCTAAAGATAGGAACTAGGAAATCTCGGGGTGGCAGAAAAATTGGGTGATGAGAATCACCCCCAAACAAAACTGAACCCTCGGCCTCGTTGGATAAATTGACAAAGGTGAGGGTGAAGAAACACCGATCACGGCCTTAATTTTTATTTTCAAGATTTTCTCTATTTTTTTTTTTTTTTTGTGTGTGTGTGTGATTTTTGAATAATTTGAAAAAGAAAGGAAATATTTTTGGGATTATTAGAGAATGAAAGGAAGAAAATGTTTTTGGAAGAAAATAGTGGGAAAAAAATATTTTTGGATTTTTTTGGAAGAAAAAGGAAGAAAATATTTTTGGATTTTTTTGGAGGAAAAAGGAAGAAAAATATTTTTTGATTTTTCTAAACAGGAAAGAAAGAAAATATTTTTTGATTTTTCTAAAAAGGAAATAAAGAAAATATTTTTTTGATTTTTTGTTACAAAAATGAAAGAAAATATTTTCGGATTTTTTGGAAGAAAATATGGGGAAAAATAATATGGACTCTTGATTTGGACGAACCAACTAAAACCGACCATCGAAAAATGAATTGGACACACACACAAGTCAAGAAAATTTCCTAACTAGCACATAGCAAATTTTTATCTTTAAATTAGGTGAAAGGGTAGTCAAATTTTAAATAAGTCCGCAGACGATAAAAAATCACGAAATTATCTGAGTGATCACCTTTGCAAAATGTTCTCCTAGTGAGCTACCTAGTTGATTGATTTTAAATTTAATGATGGCTAGGGTAGCACACAATGGTAAGCGAGTGAGTCGGGTGATGAAATCCCTTCTTGTGAGTGACCGGGTGTAGGTCTTAATTAATTAATTCATCACACCATTCGAAAATAAATGCGAAAATAAAATCAAGTAAGAGCACACAAAGCACACAAAAGAATTGACTCACTAACAGGAGAGGCGCGAGGGTGTAAGAAATGTACCTCCCACGATTTTTAGGCTGTGGGGTGCCGAAAAATTTGACTCGACCGGGGAGAGATCACCCCTATCTAAGTCTTCCCCGGGAGTCCTACTGACTCAAGGTAGAGAGGCTTCTAAATCCTCGCCTTTGGACGCCCTCTCTCTACCTTGTCCGGTTTCCCTATCACGCTTGTCTTCGATTTATTACAAATAATGAAAAATAAAATGGTGTCTCTATGCACTGCAATACAAGCAATGAAAAAATCCTAAATACAAGCCTTCTAAAATAAATAAAAAATGGTACTAAAATGCAACAAAATATAGGAAATAAATGAACTACAAAATTGAATCCGCTCTTAGCTTCACGATCCCAAGAATGGCAACGGCGCCATTTGATGATGTGACTTTTGCGTATGTCGTTATTGAAAGTCAAGTTAGTCAAAATCCTCAAATACCTAAAAAATATAACAACTCAAGTGTAGAGGTAAGTAAGGGTATCAATCCACTTCCAATGGGGTAAGCTAGAGACAAATTCAATTGTAATTCACTTTTTATTTTCTTTTTGTTCTTTTTCACTTTTCCTGATTTTTTTAGCTTCTTCAATATTAAAACAATAGAGTGAGGTGATGATTTAAACTAAACTAAATTAAAATGTGATATGAAAACAACTAACTAGAAAATTACTAAAATGGAAAATAAAGTCTAACACTAAAATAAGAGATAAAATGAGGTAAATAATTGTGAGAACAATCAAGGAGTGGGATTACGCCACAAATTTTAGTTATTCTAATTAATTAATTTAATTATTTGAATTCTCCCAAATTAATAACAATATTACAAATCAACTCTCGTTGCAAGTGTAATTTTAATAGTAATCTTTTAGAAAATTAAGTTTAACACCCCACAACTCTAGAAAAATAGATCAACACTCCTTTTAATTAATCACCCGCTAGGATCGATCGATTAAAATTTATGTCAAACTTAGAAAATAATTTTAGAGTTGAAATTCAAGTTATAATACCCCACTTAAGAAATTACTATCTCTAGTTCGAATCTAAAATGGTATTATAACTAGGATTTCGATTTTCTCTCGAAAATCATTTACCCTCTCTCGAGGCGTAAATTTAAGGGTGAGGGATCAAAATTAACAATCAAAGAGAATTTTCAAGTAATCAAACTAATTAAACTGAAATAACATCAAATAATGGTTTTACCCCACCCTTTGAAAGGGGATTTAGCCTAACATGATAGGAAATGTGACAAATTAATAATCAAAGACATAAAATAAATGAGAAGAGAAAAGAACAATCAAACCCCAATCTCTTGATGCTTAATTGATCTTCAATCCATGAGTTGAAATTCACATCCCTTAATTTGAATGATTCAAATACAATTACATCAAGAATCTCACTCAATTTAATCCTCACAATAATTTATTTTCTCCTCACTATCTAAAAAATAATAAAATAAAAATTATAATCTAAACCTACACTAAAATGGTATTTTCTCTCTCTACAAATTCCTATCTATCTAGCTTTTTTGAATCTAAACTAAAAATTACAAAATAAAAATAAAAAGAATAGTGGATGAATTTATAATGGACAATTAAATAATAAAAGAGATTTGTTAAAAATGCAAATCCTAACATTATAAAATTGTACATTAGAACTCACCCAAAAGAAATAAATTTTAGATCATTAATTTATATTAAGATAATTGCTAAAAATGCAAAATCCCAACATAAAGGAATGGATTAGAATTTATCTCCCATAAGGGATTAAATTTTACTACATCAATCTATTATGAAATAATTGCTAAAAATGAAAACATTCATAATAGATGGGTGGGGTGAAATTTATCCTAGAGATAATTTTCACTACACACCTTTATATTGAGGTATTTGCTAAAAATGTAAATACTCAACATAGAGGGGTGGAGAGAATTTTATCACACCAAGCTTAAAACTAAATTTGAGATCTTTTTTGCAAATGGCCCAAGTCTTCAATTTATATGGTGCACATGGAGGGTAGGGGTATATTGGATAATTGACATGAGTGTGCATGAAAATGGTGAGAGGAGCATGTGGGTTGAGAGGATATAAAAATCTGATATGGGTGAGGGTATTTATGGGAAGTTGGTGTAAATAGGTAGTTGGGGGTAAGATGGGTATAAGGGGTATAAGTTAGTTAAAAGACATGAAGGTTTTTTTTGGTCTTGCTTTTAGTTTGGCTTGTTTGGTTTTGTTATTTTGCAGGTGAAATCGATTTTGGCATTTGGGGAGAAATGGAAGTGGGTTTGGCTTAGAGGTGATGGGTTGTGGGCTTGGTGGATAGTGGGTCGGATTGGGTTCGGGTATGGGTTGGCAAGGGTAGGGCTGGAATCGGGTTGAGGAGTGTTGTAGGGTCACCGCCGGGGAAGTTGAAGGCGGTATCGTCGCCGGAGTGGCAGGGAGAGAGGGTTTCGTAGGGTCGGGCAGAAGGTTTGGGAGTTGCCGCCGGATAGATCGAGGGTCCAGGCCGTGGCTGGAGGAGCAGCGCCGGCGGGTCACACTGGTTAAGGGTGCCGCCGTAGCTGGGTTTGAGTCCGGCTGGAGTTGCGGTGGTGGCATTATTGCCAGTGGGAGTAGCTCCGGTGGAGCGGTCGGATTAGGGCAACAGGTGGCAAGTTGGGTTGGGCCCAATTTGGTCAGCAAACAGGTGGGTTTTGAAAATGGTGGAAGAGAGAGGAGACAGAAAAAGGTTGGGGATTTGAAGAAGATGAAGTTGAGGGGTTATTGTGTGAGAGGGTGTAGGGGAGTTAGGTGGGGGTTAGTGTATAGGATTTTTGTGTGTGTTAGTTTGAACCCTTAAAAAAACTAAAACTAACTAATAAAAATAAAATAAAAACCTAAAAAAATAAAATCCTATTCTAAAATAAAACAAAGACTCAAATAAAAATAAAACTAAAAAAATTAAAATTAAAATTAAATCTAATAAAACTAATAAATAAATGAAATTCTAAAAATTCCAATCCTAATAAAATAAGATAAAATAAAATAAAAACTAAAGCTAAAAACAAATAAAAAAATGAAAATAAAATTATACTAAATAAAAAGAAATATAAAAATTAGAAAATAAATCCTAGAAATTCTAAAAAATAAAAATGACTCAAACTAAAAATCTAAAAAATGATAAAAAGACACAAACAAAACACACACATGGTTTAGGGTAGGTTTAGGGTAGGCTTAGGCTCGGGTAAGGTTACGGGGTTGGTAATTTAGCTCCATTTTAACTGCAAATTGCCTAGAAATATTGCTTTTGACACCGCAACTACAATTAAGCCTGCATATTGAACAATTAAGCGCATAAGACTCATATTGCCGAGAATTAGCAACTAAAGTACGTCTATTCGGGATATAAAATGTACAATTTTGGGTGCTTATCAGTTATGTTATTCATTTTTTTCCTTGTTGAGATCGGTTAAGAATTGTTCATTTACTAAGTCATCATCATTAAAAGTTTGATTAGAATCAAGACAATTAATGTAAAGCATGTCAAGATACTCAAAATCCTCATTTATTTCATTAAAGGAGTTTTCAGGAAATACAGCATTGAGGACCTCATCAAAGGAGGCCTCGTTTCTAATGATATCAAAAATAGGAAAAATAGTAACGGGATCAGGGATATCTTAAAGAAAGTATATAGGAGGGTTTAGATTGACTTGAGAAAGTTGAATCGAAATGGCATTCTAGTGGAGGAGAGGTATTTCAGTAGTCGAGATCTTCTCAGATGGGTCAGACAGTGCGACCTCCTGGTAGATCATGAAGAGGTCCAACCCCAGCGTGTGTTGGATAAATGAATCCTCAGTATCAATATCCCTAGGGTTTTCAGTGTTTTCCATGACTTTTTCAGTCATAGGTTCCACCTCATGTTTCTGCTCCTCATCCCAGGCATTGTCCTCTTCAAAGAAGATTTAAAGACCCGGTTTAATATTCTTGTCAATAGGGTCATACCATGGTTCAAGGAACCCGAAAAAGGCGAAATCCTTGACTTCTGATTCATCATTTGAGCTCTCAAAATCGTCACCTTAGCCTAATAACTTCCACAGCTTCATCATACAAGTCTTCCCACTCAGTGGGGAAGTGAAAGAATGAAGGGACCAGATGCCATTAGATCTTCGGGACTGTAAGCAACTTGGAGGTGCTGCATATCTTCTTTTTTTAACGAACGCATCTGACATAAACTATACAATGTCATCTAAGTTGAACTCTTCCAAAGGGACAACCCATTTATCTGACTCTCAAGCCCACTTTTGGGATTCCATGGACAAGCCTCTGAACCTCTCGTAATCGATAATCATATATGTGGGCAATTTCATTTTAAACCTCTAGAAGTGGTCTAGAACTGTAGGTAATTCCATGTGTCGCCCTCTGATTGGGTACGAACGATAATATAGGCTCGGATGAGGAGTGATAGATCTTGATCAATGAAGCTCGTGGGATATAAGAGAAAAGATGGGCTATCCTTGAGGGGATTGGGTGAGATTGTAGTCATGTTGGGTGTTTCAATAGGCATTATTAGGTAGAGGGGTCAAATTTTGGGTTTCCTTCTTGGAAGATGGCATGCACCCCATTTTAATGTGTTGGGAGAGGGTTATGGGTGGTGTTAGGTTTAGGATTAGCTGTTGGAGCGATGAATCCCCGATCTATGAGAACCCTTAATCACATTTTTGATGTGGAAACACTAGTTCGTGGTGTGTCATGCAATCTGGTGAAAATCACAGTGAGCGTCATGTTTGAAATTCTTGGGAAGGGCGTTTGCTAACGGTCGAGGTTTCAATGGCTTGATAAGATTTTGGGCCAGTATGGCTTGGAGTACTTTTGACAGAGGAGCGTGAAGTTCAGATACTCATTTATGGTAGGATTAGGACCATTTTTAGGTGCCCATGAAACGGTAGGTTGCGATATGTTATTGATTGTTGAAACTAAGGTGTTAGCCAACTTATCATACACTACACCAAATCTGCCCATTTGTCAAGGTCATTGACCTTGACAAATCCACCTTGTCAAGGTCAATGACCGTGACATTTCGAGGCGAGACAACTTTTTTTGTCACGGTCGTGTCAAGGTCAATGACCGTGACACGTTTGTCACGGTTTATAACCGTGACAAAGCCATGGCCCTTTTTAAAAAAATTGTCACGGTCATTGATCGTGACACGTCCGTGTCAATTTTGTCACGGACGTGTCACGGTCAATGACAGTGACAATTCTGGGCAGAATTAAAAAAAAACTGCTGGGAAGTATGGCCACTGCCACTGCCCAGCAGTATATTTGTACCTGTTATAGCAACGTTGTACCTGTTCCAAACATCATATATCCGAACAAACTAAAGATAATGCAAATATATATTCAAATAAGAAAATATTTAAAAAGAAACAACATCACCATCATTTTATCTCAAATCTACAAACTATTTGCATGGAAAAGAGATTTTGTACCGCGACGCTAACACCTCCTTATCCTTCCCTTCTCGTCCGAATAGCCACATAAGTATAGAGCATATGTGGCCTACCCTTAGGGCCACTCCCTGTCCCCTGAATTGAAATAAAATAAAATTAGTATCTGCCCCTCAAATATAGATAAATATAAATCGTAATTGAAATCGAAATCGAAATCGAAATTGACATATAAATATAAATACATTACCTGTAGTGTCACTCAAACAGCTAACTTGAGCTCATATGGCACCTCCTTCCAACTAATGTACCCCGGGCAATCGTGTCAATTATAATTCTCTTCATATCTAAACACTAAGAAATACCATAATCCTATGGAGGTATGCGTTGCAAATTCCTTCCAACCGTTGTGTAGCCAAAAATCAGCAGTTGAAGTTGTCAACTCCACCTTTGAATGGCCTCCCATGTTTTGCTAGAAGTTCCAAGTGGTGGGGTATGGAAAGTGGAATTGACAACTTCAACCGGTGATGTTTGGCTACATAACGGTTGGGAGGAATTTGCAGAGCATCGCTCCATAGGATTATGGCATTTCTTAGTGTTCGGATAGACGAAGAGATTCAGTCTCCTCTCCACAAATAGGACACCCCAAATAACTATGTACTAATCACCTATTAAAGGTAAGAAGCGTATATTCATGGATTAGTATAAACAAAACTTAGATGTAGTTGGAATATTTATGTATTCATCTCCTCTCCACACACGCACACTACACAAGAGTGAAAATGATAAAGTGCAGATCAAGTAAAAGCATTAAAAATGGATGTTTCGGTACAAATTGAAATATTTATTACAAATTGAAAAATTGTTTCAAATTCGGGTTATCATCAAAAATGGATTGATATTCGGTAGGAGCAGCCAAGTCATCCACACTACTATTTAGACGCCTTGGCGCGTGTTGGAAAATTGACCACGGCTCGTTGTTGATATACTCCGAGTAAAACACTTTCTTAACCTTTTGAAATGCACAAACAAACGGCTCATCGCTCACGTGGTCGTTGCTCTTCAACTTGGACAAGTCAACCATGATCAAATTGGTGACAGGATCAACTTTACAAGCATTTTTATCCTCAACTCTTACCCATTCACAGTAAAATACAACCTCTTTGAAGCTTATATAATCCAATTCAAATATATTTTGGATTACACCATAGTAAGTCATTTCAGCTTCAACGAGGTTTTTATCTTTTGCGCTCGCTCGAAAGAAAGTAAGAGCCTTGTATGAAATTCCCGAGTTCTGTACATTTGTACTTTCCTCGTACCCTTTAGCGCCGAAAATGTAACCGTTCAATCGATATTTTTTGTACTCTTGTGCCACGAACAAGGGTCCAGTGGCTAGACGAGCAAGCCTTGATGTCACATCACCCATCTTTAGGAGCTGAGAATATAGATAAATTAATTATATTAGTGGTAAAATTTGAGTGTAATGTAACGTTATATAACGACTGTTTTCATTGTAATTACCTCTTGTGTCAACCATAGCCTAAATTCGCTGTCTGATTGTACCACTGTTTTTCGTCTTTTATTGTTCTCACAGGCTTCATATTTACTGCATATTATAAAATTAATCATGTATAAAATAATCTAAAATAATGTTAAACATTATAATATTCGAAACTTACTTTTTCCATTCTTCGACATCTTCATGTGTGTCAAATAGATAACGAGCTACTTGTTCATGTTGCAAACTCGTTAATTTCACTCGTTTTCCCATCACATTACCACCATCATCGAGGAATTCATCAGTGTCATCAACGCTGGTAGAGTCAGTCATATATTCCCGAGTATATATTGATGACTCCACGGTGATGTATTCCTCTGCAATTGATCCTGCAATATATCGCGTATTCTTGACGTAATCTTTAAAAACTTTCATCAATCTTTCAAACGGATACATCCACCGATATCTAACTGGACCACAAAGAAGTTCCTCGTCGCATAGGTGTACCAACAAGTGAACACTTATGTCAAAGAATGCTGGGGGAAAGTACTTCTCCAATACACAAATCGCTTCGTTCACAGCCAATTTTGCGGCCACTATGTGTTCTC
This sequence comes from Sambucus nigra, assembly GCA_949130495.1. NCBI lineage: Eukaryota > Viridiplantae > Streptophyta > Magnoliopsida > Dipsacales > Adoxaceae > Sambucus > Sambucus nigra. The sequence continues at coordinate 348,558,207 of OX422220.1, read as the reverse complement.
GATTCACTACCTTCTCACACAAGAGGGAGAAGGTAATACTAATTTGCATAATAGCCCTACGCAAATCCTTGTGCTTGGAGAAACAGTGCTTAAACAATAGAGGAACCAATTGCATGATCACATGCCAATCGTGGGACTTACACTTATGTAAATCATGAGTAACATAATTCACAATCCTTTGCAAGTTGGACGAAAAAGTAGATGGGCCCTTCAAATTATATATTGTGTCTAGAAGCACCTTCCTTTCCTCACTCGTCAAAGTAAATGCACTAGGGGGAATTATTGTCCTTCCCCTACTATCTTCTTTCAACCATAGTTGTGGTTTAAGTTTTAACGTTTTAAGGTCTTTTCGTGCATTTTCTCCATCCTTCAAATGACTCCCCCCAAGGCAAGTACCCACAATATGTTCAGCGAAGTTCTTCTCTGCATGCATCACACCCAATACATGGCGCACCGGGTTTTTCTTCCAATAAGGCAAGTCAAATAAAATTGACCTCCGAGACCATGCCTTTCTTATCTCAGTTTCATTCCCAGTTGGGGTCTTCTTATGCTTGACATTCTTAAATTTGGGATTCTTACCTGGCATATTTGGGCCACATTCAGAAGATTTACTTTCAATTTTTGAACCCGAAAGTTGTCTTGGCGGTAGCCTATGTTCAACTCCGCCCAATAAAAAATTGGAAGCTTTCTCAAATCTGAAACTATGAGCTGGGGGTAAAAACCTCCTGTGGCAATGGTATACATTTTTTAAGCTGGAGGATAGACGAAGAGATTCAGTCTCCTCTCCACAAATAGGACACCCCAAATAACCATGTACTACACATCCGGATAATGTCCCATAAGCTGGAAAATCATGAATTGCCCATATCAACATAGCTTTCAGCGTAAACTCTTCTTTTCTAAAAGAGTCAAATGATTGCACACCCTCTTCCCACAACTCATTTAATTCTTCTACCAAAGGAGCCAGGTAGATATCAATGTCTTCACTTGGTGCCTTTGGCCCAGGTATCAATAAATCCATCATCGAAAATTCAGGTCTCATACACTGTGAAGGAGGGAGGTTGAGTGGGGCTAGGATCACTGGCCATACACTCTGATTGGTGCTTAGATTTCCAAATGGATTGAAACCATCTGTTGATATAGCCAAACGAATGTTGCGTTGTTCTCGAGCAAAATCGGGATACTCATAATTCATCCTCCGCCAGGCAGTAGAATCAATAGGATGACGCATGATATTACCCCCTACTTCTGCCCTAGCATGCCAAGTCATTGCCTCTGCAATCCATGGTACTGTGAAAAATCGCTTTAATCTAGGCCCAACGGGAAAATATTTCAATACTTTTTTAGTCACTTTTGAGCTTGTGCCTTCCTTACTAGTAGATTGGACATATCTAGGTTCATCGCATACCGGACAACGATCAAGATTTTCATACTCCTTTCGGTATAGTATGCAGTCATACACACAAGCATGAATCGATTTATACTTCATTCCCAAACCTTTCAAACTGTTCTTCATAACAAGATAGCTATTTAGAAGTGTATTCACCTTGGGTAATAAGCCCTTCACCCATTTCAGAATTCCCGTCACGCTATCGTCAGACAAACCGTACGGCGTCTTCAAACTGTGCAAACCAACCATGGCATGTAAAGTTGTTTGATCTTTCTCACAGCCAGAGTATAACGGTTGGGTCGCCTTAAATTTTAAACTTGGTAGTCATCGTCAAGTTTTATCGTGTTATCTTCACGAGCACTTGAATCTTCTACATCATCAGTAACCTCATTCTCCTCAGCTTCATAAACTCCGTACGCATCATCAACTAAATCCTCTAACATATTATGATCTACGTTGTCCCCTTCTTCATCTATTCTACTTGTTGAAGGATGTTGTGAAGGTTGGTTAGGGACAAAAGGAACTTTCAATTCACCGTGAAAACTCCAAAATCGATAACTGTCTTGCATACCCGATCTTAACAAATGTAGTTCAACTGTTTTCCACTCAAACACCTTACCATTGTTACACCTAGCACACGGACACGGAAACTCTTCATCATTACGACATCTCTTTGCATATTTCACAAATTCGTTAGCACCTCTGCGAAACACATCCCCCATTATATTAGTCTCACCCATCCACTCCTTGTATTTCGGATATCCCATCACAGCTACCACAACTAAACACCTATTAAAGGTAAACAAAACTTAGATTTATAGTATGTTTTATTTAACTATCCCATCATTTAATTATCCTATTAAAGGGTAAGTGGTCCTATCCCATTCAAGAATGCATTTTTCTATAATATACTTAACAGCTCATGCACATTGTTACGATTTGAAAAAAATTCGACAGCATATCCCCTTAGTTCTCCAAGTACACGACGTAGATTGGAAGGTGTGAGTGTTATTTCAATTGGTCAATTAAAATAGCAGTCACACTTGTCAATCTAGTATGTACCCAGAGAACATTAAGATACGACTGCAGAACTTCCTCCAAAAGTAACAACTTTAAGCCAATAAGAATATTATACAGAAATTATACAGTCTCAAACTGTCCAAACGGGACAATTCGAGAGATCTCATTACAGGGGTAATGACTCTCGAACGGGTCTAAGGGTTATTGAATGCGTACGCATAAGAACTAGAATGCTAGTATCTATGCGCACTATATTTTATTTCAAGTATGTTTCATATAATGGGTTAATTCAGATACAAAAATAAATTCATGGGATAATTCAAATACAAAAATAAATTCATGTATTGACCACATACACACACACACACACACTATCTAAGCTGTTCTATAGGTATAAAAACAATTATTATCCAATTATTATCTAACTATTATCAATTATTTATTTTGAATGTAAATAATATTCAAAACCCCACCCACCCCCACCCCCACCCCCTACCGATGTTTATTATCCAATTATTATCCAACTATTATCAATTATTTATAAAATTGATGTCTACTTTTAGTGTTGTGTATATATGTTAGTTTTTATGATCAGATGTGGAATTTTAAATATAATTATTTGGTACTGGGTTTATCAAGTTATACTCTGTTTATTTTAGTTTTAAGGTTAACCATTGTTCAATGCTTATGTGTAGATAAATAAAGAGATCAGTTGTTTGGAGTATATATATCATGCTTATGTGTAGATAAAAGCAAGTCCTCGGCTTTTTTATTGAACTTTTAGTTATGTAGTGTATTGTAGATTGATGAGGCCACACAATGAGCACACAATGAACTACTATTTCGCCTTTTACTAAAGAATATCATATGCTCACAAATAGGCGGCATACGCCCATTTTTTTAATTGTTTATACCCCCTCCCCCACCACACACCACCACACACACACACACCCCACCCCACCCCACCCCACCCCCTACAAGTCTAAGGATGCTCACAATAGATCCTTGCAAGTTGGTCAATCATTGTGTGAATAGGTATGAGATCATAATTTGGAGGAATTCACGTCCAAGAAATAATTTGGATTGTGATACCCCTTGATAGACTTATATGTTTTGTTTACCCGACCGATGAACTATTTTATAATCCTATAGAATTAAGTTTTAGAATCAAGGAATTGATCAGATATTCATTAAAATCGGTTAGTAGAAAATTTATTTAACCAAGAGGGTATCGAAAACATAACGTGGGGAATCATAATATACCGTAATCAACTTTAATAATAATAACACATTCTTTCGAGTGATTTATAAATAATTAAATTTGAGTGCAATCATGATTATTTAGTGGAATGAATCGTGATTAAATAAATAAAGGATATAAATTAGACGGTTATAAATTGGGATTTCCTAGTATTTACTTTGAATCCAGTTTATTTATTTATCTTTGGTCCCTAGTATAGTCATTGCCCAAGTAGTAGGAGCGAAACTCTATAAAACCCTAGTTTAGCTAAAGCCCGTGAATTATACCTATATATATTGTGTAAGCGAGGATTTTAGCATAAGAATCAATTGCGGAGGGTTAGAGAGGGAGTGAAAAAAATTATACCTATTCACACACACACACACACCCCACCCCACCCCCTGCCCCCCTCCACCACCCCCTCCCCCACCACACACCACCACACACACACACACACACCACCCCACCCCACCCCCTGCCCCCCTCCACCACCCCCTCCCCCACCACACACCACCACACACACACACACACCCCACCCTACCCCACCCCTGCCCCCCTCCACCACCCCCTCCCCCAAAACACACCACACACACACCCACACACCGCACCCCACCCAACCCCCTGCCCCCTCCACCACACCCTCCCCCACCCTGCCCCACCCCTCCCCACCCCCTGCCCCCCTCCACCACCCCCTCCCCCACCCTGCCCCACCCCCCACACATGCACACACATACACACATATATATATACACATACACAAATAAATATACACACAAATATATATATAAATGGAAGAGAGAGAAAGAGAGAAATGGGACCTGAAAGTAGAGAGAGAGAGAGCAGCGTCGAGAGAGAGAGAGAGAGAGAGGGAGGGAACGGTGGGAGGGAAAAAAGAAGGGGGAAAGGGTTTTTGCTGGAAAAGTTGTCACGGTCGTGTCAAGGTCATTGACCGTGACAAGAATTGTCACGGTCAATGACCGTGACAATTAGTTGTCACGGTCGTGTCAAGGTCAATGACCGTGACATAAAACGCGTGTTTTTTTGTCACGATCAATGACCTTGACAAGGCTGGCCGGCTGAAAGGTGAGAATTTGCCCATTTTGGTGTAGTGATATTTTCGCTATGCAAACTATCTAGTCAATATTCTCGGTTCATATTATTCTTTATGACTAGAAACCCTTCTTTAATCTCCACACCAGCCTTCCGGAGGGCTCTGAAGTGTGGGTAGTACTGACCTCCCATTGATGTTCAGATATGGGGCAGGTAGTTTTTCTTCACTATACTCACTTGTTCTTCTTCTGATGGTATATTGCTCATGGTAGCAACTTTCTCTCTCCATCTTCTAATGAAACTACTAACTGACACTCCTGGATTTCGGTTTAGTAGCTCTAGGACTTTTTGTGTAACTTCCAATTCCTTATTATACTTGTATTGTGATATGAATTCTCTGGCCATGTTCTCCCACCTACGAACTCAGGATTCCTCGCATGATAAAAACCATCTCAGGGAACTTTCTTTGAGTTTGTTGAAACATTTGGGTCATTATATCCTCTGAATCCCCAATAAGAGTCATGGCTTGGTGATGTTTGCGTAGATGCACAATCAGGAGTCCCCTGCCTTCGAATTTCTCAATGTTCAACATCTTGAATTTATCTGGTGGTTTGAATTTAGGATAGGGGTACATATAAGTGTAATCCATGTAATTCCCTAAGATCTTGACTTGGTCAAATTTCTTTGACAGCATCTTGAGGTCTTCTTTGACATTATTCTGCTCTTCTTCCTTTAGATTTGTGGGCACGGGCAAATTAGTCCCTAGCAGGGCAAGATTTTGGATCGGTAGCTGAGTTGGTGGAAACCCATTTGTTGGTAGGGAATGCTGGGCATGTTGATACCCCTATAGGATTCAAACTGGTTCAGGAGCAGGTGGTCCCATGGCACAAGTAAAGAGTATCTCGGTCTCATAATCCTCGAGAGTTTGGACCCGGTGTCATTGGATCTCCTAGACTTTAGTCTGGAGGTTATAAATTTTGGTACTCAACTGGGATACGATGGTCATTAGATACAGTTGAACATTCGGATCTAGGCCAACATTCTCCATGAATAACTTCAGGAGGTAGATCTTAAACTCGGTGGAAGCATCATAGGAAGCGATAGAGCTTCGGGGTGGTTTGATGGAAGTCCGTAGCCAAGAGGGAGCCAGGACAAAATATGGGTATGCGATCAACCTAAAAGGAAAATTGATTTTGGTTTATTTTTAAGAAATATTTTTGGTATTTTTGTTTTAAAAAAAGGTAAGGTATGTTTTTGGTAGTTTTTTGAAAAGAGGGAGAAGGAAAAAATCCTCAACATAGTTATTATTATTAGGTTCCACTTGTATTATGTTTGCCTAAAATGCAAGAAAAATTTCGAATAAGACCCGATCCTGGGGAAAAGATTGGGTATAAGATGCAAGACATGGTTTGACTTGTCTCCAATCTTATGGACAGGGTCATGTTTTAAAAAAAATGAGTAAAATAATGGAAAAATTCGAGCGGTATGGCGACTCAAATTTTGGCAGAGTATCGTATTATAACCGGTAAACTAGATATAAGTGGCCTATGGTAGACGCCTATATGAGTTTGATGCATTTGGTGTTAGTGGGAGGGTTCCTCCCAATCTCATGACTTCCATAATATATGACTTACTTATAAGGGAACTCGACGTACGTGAACGAGTTCTCTGCTATATACCTCCCATTGTGAGTTCGATTAAGCGGTACGACGCAGGGGGAATCGTTCGATATATGTCGAAGTACTAGGCTAATGTAAGGTGGGAATCATATCGCTCATGTTAATTGCGCCTCGCAGGACCGGCACCCATCACGAAGTTACCCCAAAGTATGATATAAAATTTTGGTTAGTATTACCAGGTTTAGTTGATGTGGTGTGCAAAAATGCATGAGTCTTAATACGAATCTTATGAAAAAATTTATGTATGCCAAATAAAGGAAATACTACCACTATGTATAAGTAGCATGAGATAAGGGCGATAATCATGGAAAGCAAAATTCAACAGTATATATATGGAGCATAGAGACTATACAAATCATGGTGATAGATATAGAGGGTGAAGCGTGTGAATATAGAAGTGAGTGCGGGATATGTGTAAAGTGAGAGGCCGGCATGAGAATAGTGTGAGTAAAAAAGCATGTGAATGTATACAAGGGGAAGAAATGTGGAAGTGTGTGCTACTGAGACTAAACATCGATAATCTACAAGTGGTTAGTGAAACATGTGTAAGTGAGCATGGTGAATACACACAAGTGAGAAAAATGAGGGTGTGTGGTAGTGAAGCTATCCATGGATAATCTACAAGTGGTGAGTGAAGCATGTAAGCAAGGGTGAGAATATATACGAGTGTGATCTTGTAAAGTGAGCATGATGAATATATACAAGTAAGCATAGGGTGAAACATGGTGAACATATACAAGTGAGTAAAAAGTGAAGTGTATGAAAAGAAGGTGATATATACATGTGGTAAGAAAAGAGCATGATATAGATAATCATCATGATAAGAATGAGATATATATACAAGTTGTAAGCATATGAGTAAAGAGAACATACAAGTGGAGGCGTATGTACACATATAGAAATGCAGTATAGCAAATAAATAACTTCCATGTGAAAATAGAATCTTTTCCTCTAAAATCCCTAAGGGAGTCACCCCAATGGCCATCTGGGTCACATTCCTCCAGCACGGGCTGGCTCTGAAATCGGGGTGGGAGGGGAATAACCCCTGGAGGATATCGTCTCCCTCTCTCCCCACTATGTGCATACGGATGGTTCAAGGATATGGGGGTACTCTTTCCACCACTGGCTTTGGTATCTTCGTGAGCTGCCTCTGATATAAAATCGGTTGTTTTCAAAAGGGGATAACACGAAAGAATGGAGTCGCCAGCCCATTTTGCTCAAAACGGGCAAAAGAAATGTAGTCATCTCGAGAGAATGGCATCAAGGTCATACTAATGCATATGAAACCAAATGAATCGAGGGTCCGGGGAATAAATTATGAAATGGAAAGGTGTTAAGCACCCATTCATCCCTTTCAGTCTCTCATGGGCTATGTTAATATTCTCCTCTTCTCTAAAGCGTGATGTGTTTACATGTGTGTAATATAAATAATGGGAGAAGGAAATCATATGACTCATGTGAAAGATGGAATAGAATCATCCCAAGGAGTGTATCCAAAAAATGACAAAAAATAAGATAATGTGAGTGTCCAGCGAATTACAAATGGCTATAGAAAAGTGAATGTGCATGTTGAACGAATATAGGAGTTCTTGACTCACAAAATAAGTACAAGATATTATAAAAGCACAAAACAGTAATGATAGGACTCATCAATTTCCACGTTATTTGATAAGTCATAAGGATGGGGTTCAATTCATAAACCCAAATTTAATACTCCTCTTTAAATGTCTTTGAAGAATATGTGCTCAAGTGTAGAGATGTGAAAAGCGAGGAAATCTTACTTTTGGAGTTTATAAGTAAACCCTATTTTTTCTCTTTTGGATTTTATGAAAATAGTTAATGTGAATACTAATAATAAAAAGGATGTTAGTTGACATAAGATAGTATAGTAAGACTAAAAAGATATCAAAATGAAAATAAAGTGAGTAAATAATACTAAATGGATAAATTATAAAAGAGTAAGAATAGACCTCCTAGAAGAATTTTGCTATCGAACTTTGAAGGAGTGTAGGAAAATTTTATGGTGATATAATGGTGGTGAAGTAGGGTGAGGTAAGTGACCAAAGGTGGTAAGAAAGTGAGCTAAGAAAAATGGAGAGAATGTTGGAAAATAGTTTTTTTTTTTAACGGCGGCGCTTTGATTTCGAGAGAACGTTTTTGATTGCTGAAAAAGAGGTCCCTTTGAGTCTCCTTCAATAGTGACATTTTAGTTTTAGGGGGTGCCGATCGACATAGTTCCCGCTTTGCTGGGCAAGGAAAGTACACCCTGCTGGTCGACGGGGGGTCTAGGGTACCTTTAGGCAGTTTGGAACGGACTTTTTTGAAAAAATAGGCATAAAATGCAAACCGTAAGTCCAAATCATGCACGATCAGGACCATTGGAAAGATTATTCATAGACCTTAAATAATCCATTGAGATACTCTCAGGTTTAATGATTGAAGTCAAATGGGAATTGAATGCACTCGATGGTCTCTAGATGAGGGGTTTTTCAAAGTAAAAAGGGTCGTTCATGTGAATCGTAAGATCGATTCATGCACGGCTTGGACTGTTAGAAAGGATACTCATAGTCCGATGATATTTAATTAATATTCTCAATTTGGATAGTTTACCAAGGTCAAATGGGGTCGGGGAGAGCCCAGTGGCCTTTCGGAGAAAAAGGGTCATTTGTGCGAACTGTGAGGCCGATTCATGCATGGTATGGATCGTTGGAAAGGGGATTCAGAGCCTTTAACTAAAGGTAAATGGGTCTTGGAAGCTCCCAGTGGCCTCCAGCTCAGTTCTAGGATTAAGGATCGTTCGTGCAGATCGTGACGCCGATTCGCGCACGGTATGGACTGTTGGAAAGGGGATTCAGATCCCTTAAAGGTTTCATTGAGCTTCACTCAGGTCATAGAGTTGATCGAAGTCAAACGGGGTCTGAAAGCACTCGATGGCCTATAGATCATTACTCAGAGTATGACTTAGGGTTTACGGATGGAGGAGGAGTGTTAGGGACCTAAAAAGTACTTGGAGGTACTAGCATGGGGTGTCTACATTGGGTATTTCGTAGAAATAGTGGTTAGATCACAAAGGAATAAACTTAATTAAAAGAAAGAGTTTTCATAAAGGAGTAACTAGAGAAATTTGAGAAGGGTTAGGAGTTATAGGGTGCAGCTTCGACTTAAACCCAAAATAACTAGCCGGTAAAGCAATAGTTGCGGCATTTATGGTAGAGAGTGAAAGCTCGTGAACATAAATTGGATTCAGTAAACTTTAGGATAAATTTACTTATAAAAAGGGATAAATAATTACGGAGTTGGTATTCCAAGATTAAGTAATTGAGTCCTGAGTAATGAATAATAATGAAAATGCATGAAAGTTATTAACTCCAAAATATGAGATAAGATTATAAATTTAGCATCATAAATTTAAAGAAATAAAGAGTTTACCTCATATGTAATTTGAAAATAATTATTTAATTTTGTAAATTGTAAATTTTGGCTTAATTAATCTAAATAGGAAAAAAATTAAACTGGTTATATAATTTGCACTGTAATCCGTTTATTTAATTAATGTTTTTAACCTTAGATTAAAATTTTAATCAAAATTAAAATTATAATAATTATATTTGAGATTAATTAAAATTTATTGACCCATAAGAAAATCGTGTTTTTCAATTAGAGATAGTTTTGAGATATTTGGTGATATACCCGTTTATATCCTCGGCTTAGATGAGGATTGACTCCAAAACGGACGACAGTATGAGGGGACGACCCTTCACCAATCTCTTGACGACCCTCCACCAGACTTCAGACGACAGTAGGAGGGGCCGACCCTCCACCAGGCTTCAGACGACAGTACGAGGGGTCGACCCTCTACCAGGCTTCAGACGACAGTACGAGGGGCCGACCCTCTACCAGACTTCAGACGACAGTACGAGGGGCCGACAGTACGAGGCCAGAATTGGGCCAGGCTCACTACCGAAGGAAACTTTGCCCTCGGCCTCGGTTCATAGGCCGAGGGTGACATCATGACAGCGCGTGGTTTGGGGGACGCGTGGAACAGTGCGCGTGAGGCTCATATGACACGTGGCAGACCGTTATAACAAAATCACACCCTCACGTGAGGGAATATTATGTCATCATTTGGCATCTACAGGTGTCAACAGGGGATGGGCTAGATCATCATTCACATGCACCATGCATACTTGGAGGGTACACTACACCCCCCAAGACCTATATATACTTGTCACCTACAACCCTACAGGGGATCGATCCATGAACAAGAGCCCTAGCTAAAACTCTGCTTGTACACACACAGTAGAGAGAGAGAGAGGGTTATGTGCATTGTATCCAAGGCCATTAGTGCCCATAATTAGTGGATCACACACTCACAGTGGATGTAGGTCAAATTGGCTGAACCACTATACATCATTGTCTTATCTCCTCTTATACTCATCCCCTTCTATATACTTATACATCTCCATGGCTGCCATGGCTGCTACTGCTTGAGCTCACTATCACTTATCTGGTGGTGCTAAATCTTAGCATCATCAGTTTGGCGTCGTCTGTGGGAACGCGAGAAAACATCTCTTCCCTAAGTACAGCTTGACCTCACTGGGCACTCTGGTGGTGAAACAACACTCCCCCTGAGAGGAGGTGTTTCACCATTGAAAGAGACCCACTAAGGTATTCAAGCTCACCAGTATTTTCTTCAGTCCAACTTTTCATAGCTCAAGCACATGGCACCTGAGATGCCACCACCACCACTTCCCCTGCCGGATGAGGGGGGAAGACCCAGTTCCAGTCAGCCGCCACCCCAGTCTGAGATGGCTGATGTGGCGGCAGCCCTAAAGTCTCTGGCAGCAAGCCAGCGGATGATGCAGGAGCAGTTCACAGCTCTAAGCCAGAACATACTGAGACCACCAGGGGTCTCACCTGAGATGATTACTCCGGCAGCAGCTCCAGGACAGCATGGGGTCAGGGGACCACCCCAGGCACCACGCAAAGACCTACCACCCCCTCAGTGGCGTAGGGATGTTGCTGAACCCCGGCGTTTATGCCTGGGGAGGCAAGGAAACCCTTGCCCTGAGGACAGGTATGACGATCTGGAGGGAGAGGAAGCCCCAATAGAATGCTGGGAACCCTATGAGGTCTCCAACAATACTGTACGACCCCTCCAGGACAGTAGAGGGAAGTGTGGGAGACCAAACCCTGATGATCGTCCAAGAGGCTCTGCTTTTGATCGCTTGAGCAGGGGGTCGGCCTTTGAGAGGCTAGGCCCAGTAAATGACCTGCGGGAAAAGTTGTCCAGACCAAGAAGCGTTGCGAGATCCAGGAGGGAGGCAGCAGATGGCCGACCCCGAGGACGAGATGATGGCCAAAGGGAAGTAAACAGCCGACACAGGCCTGTTGCAGCAGAACCCTCCGTCCACCTCGGAGAGGCAGCAGGGGATAACATCGGCCAGGCCGACCCTGTGAGGCCCTGGAATGACTTAATCCAGCGGCTAGAGGATAAGATTGGTGATATATTGAAGAGCCGAGACCCTCTTCAGAGGGGATACACCATAGGCTCACCCTTTGTGGCAAAGATAGTCAATTTCCCCACGCCATCAAAATTCAAGCCACCTATGGTCACCCCAAGGTATGACGGGAGTACCAACCCCGTCCACCATGTGGAGATGTATCAGTCGGCGGCAGACATATACTCTATCTCAGATGAGATGAGGTGTCGTGCCTTCTCTGGTACCTTGACAGGGGTTGCGCATGTCTGGTACACGTCTCTTCCAAAAAATTCCATCGAAAACTTTAAGCAGATGGCCGACCTGTTCATCCATAATTTCTGCTTCGGGGTGACGCCACAGAAGAAGACCACCCACCTGCTCTATGTCAAGCAGGGAAAGAGTGAGAGTCTGAGGGACTATATAGCCAGATTCAATAAGGAGAAGCTGGAGGTGGAAGACTATAAGGAGAGCATAGCAATGATAGCCCTGATTGGAGGACTCCAAAAGGGGAAGCTGTTATGGAAGCTTACTGAAGACCCTCCGAGGACGATGGCCAAACTGTTGTCGACAGCAGGAAAGGTGATGAACACCGAAGAGGCGATGGCTGCAAAATATGAGGACGAAAGAGGAGGTGAAAGTGGGAGTAAATACCCTAAGAAGAATAAAGAGGGGAAGAAGAGGTCCACGGATGACAAGTTCACTGGGTACACCCCTCTAACGGTCAGCTGTGAACAAATCCTCAATGAGATAAAGAGTGACCGAACGCTGAAGTGGCCTGAGAAGCTGAGGGCAGCCCCCGGCAAGAGGAATAAGAACCTGTGGTGTGAATTTCATCAAGACCACGGCCACGTAACGGATAAATGCTTTGCTCTGAAAGACGAAATTGAAAAGATGCTAAAGGAAGGAAAGCTGAGAAAGTACGTTGACAAAGGTGCCTTCAAGAGGGGCCGAGGGGATGACCCCAGAAAGAAGCGAGGCGATGCATGCAGAGAAGGTCCTCAAAAAAGAGGGGACGACCCTTCTGATGATGAGGACGACCCTGACCTCCCGCCGAGAGACGACCACGGCCCTGTCAAGAGACTTAATATGATCTCGCTCGGAGTAGGAATGATCTCCGGGGGACTTGCAGGAGGAGGGTCTGAGGTCGCCGATAGGAAGGCCCGTGTGGCTGAAGCAAAGGCAGTGACGAAGACGGTACACGCAACCTCCCTGGAGGTCAAGTCAGAAAAGAGGAAGAATGTGGATATGGACACAATGATAGTAGGGTTTTCAAGGATGGACTTCAAAGGCCTCTTAGCCCCACATGATGACCCTCTCGTCATCACTACCAAGGTGCACGGATGCGAGGTGCCGAGGATCTTGGTAGATGGGGGTAGCTCTGCAGATGTGATGTTTTGGCCATGCTTCAAAGCTTTGGGTCTCAGCCGTGCTAGACTTGTCCCCTACCATCATCCGTTGATTGGGTTCAGTGGGGAAAAGGTTCATCCCCTTGGGGTATATGAGGCCGATGTGAGGATGGGGGACGAATGGCCGAGATGGCTCACAAAGAAGGTCAGTTTCTTTGTGATGAACGAGCAGGTGTTTTTGGCCTACAACATCATACTGGGGCGTGTGGCCCTCAAGGGGTTTGAAGCTGTGCCGTCTACGGTCCACCAGATGATCAAATTTCCTACCCCTTACGAGGTAGGGGAAGTTCAAGGAGACCAGATGACAGCGCGAGAGTGTTACTACAACTCCGCTGAAGAAAGGGAGGCACACAAGAGGGTTACGACCACTTACAACATTGATACCCTAGACCCCAGAGATGAAACAAAGCTGAAGAAAGGAGAGGCTGCGGAAGAGGTAGAATCCATCATCCTCGATGAGGATGACACGGAAAAAACCGTCCAAGTTGGCAAGTCTCTGAAGTCTGACATCAAGGAAGACCTCATTAAACTATTGAGGAGAAGGCGAAGCGTCTTCGCCTGGAGTCATGTAGATATGCCAGGGATTGACCCTGAAGTCATGTGCCACAAGCTCAATGTGGTAGAGGGAGTGAAGCCGGTGAAACAGAAGAGGAGAGGACCGCCTTCATCACTGACAAGGGGACATACTGCTACAGGGTCATGCCCTTTGGCCTAAAGAATGCAGGGGCAACGTACCAGCGCCTCGTAAACAAAATGTTTGAAGATCAAATTGGGAAGTCTATGGAGGTCTACGTAGACGACATGCTGACTAAGAGTCTGAAGGCAGAGGATCATGTGGCAGACCTGGAGAAGACCTTTAATACGATGGACAAGTACCAGATGAAGATTAACCCGGCCAAATGTGTCTTCGGGGTCGGAGCAGGGAAGTTCCTGGGGTTCATTGTCAACCAAAGAGGCATCGAGGCCAATCCTGAAAAGATAAAGGCCCTTGTTGAGATGAAGACCCCCAAGTCCATTAAAGACGTGCAGAGACTCACAGGGAGAGTTGTTGCCTTAAACAGGTTCGTGTCTAGAGCCACAGACAAGTGTTTTCCATTCTTCAAGATCCTTAGGAAGGCCTTCGAGTGGAACGAAAAGTGTGATGAGGCTTTCAGGGACCTGAAGTTATACTTAGGGTCTCCCTTGCTGCTGTCATGACCCGTGCAGGGTGAACAACTCTACGTGTACCTCGCCATCTCAGAGTCGGCCATCAGTGCAGCCATTGTGAGAGACGAAGACAGGATACAGAAGCCTGTGTATTTTAACAGCAAGGCACTCTAAGGGGCAGAGCAAAGATACCCGAGGATGGAGAAGCTGGCCTACGCCTTGATCCATGCCTCAAGGAAGATGAAGCCGTACTTTCAGTCCCATACAATGGTCATCCTCACCGACTCTCCTCTTAGGCAGGTCCTACACAAGCCAGAAAAATCAGGTAGGTTGATGGCCTGGGCTATAGAGCTGGGGGAGTTTGACATTGTGTATCAGCCTAGGACGGCTATTAAGGGGCAGGCGTTGGCAGACTTCGTGGCTGAGTTCACCTGGGAAGATGATGAGGCCGAGGGTGAGACCCTCGGGAAGACAGATACAAAAGACAGACCCACAGACACACCCGCAGATAGGGCTGAGACGAGCACCGCTAGAAGGAACGCGACTGAAAACGAAGAGGGAAGATACATCTTTAGACAGGGGTCCCTCTCTGAGGGAAATTTTTCAGAAGGAAAGACTCTGTGGAGCCTCTTCATTGACGGGTCCTCCTGTGACAGCGGAAGTGGTGCTGGACTGATACTATCAGCGCCCGATGGCACAGACGTTGAATACGCCCTGAGGTTCAACTTCAAGGCCTCCAACAATGAGGCTGAATATGAGGCCTTAATAGCAGGCCTCTCCTTGGCTAAGTCTCTTAGTGTCGGCCAGATTTTGGTCCATAGTGATTCAAGGCTAGTAGTGAATCAGATACTAGGAGCCTACGAGGCTAAGGACGAGAGGATGGCTAGGTACCTTGAGAAAGTGAGGTCATTACTGAAGGGCTTTAGAGAAGTGAAATTAAGGAGGGTACCTAGGCTCGATAATGGCCATGCTGATGCCTTTGCTAGGTTGGCCTCGGCAATAAGAACAGACATCAGGAGGACGGTCCCAGTAGAAATTTTGCTTCAGCCAACTATTGAGGATGCTGAGGGAACACTCAGCAATTGCCTAAATGTTTCCCAAGAAGCTTCGTGGATGGACCCCCTGATCAGATACATTAAAGAGGGTGAGATGCAAGAAGCAAGGCAAGAAAGGAAGAAGCTGAGGTACATGGCGGCAAAATTCACTGTCATCGGAGACATCTTATACAAAAAGGGGTTTCTGCTCCCCTTACTTAGGTGTGTACATCCCTCAGAAGTCCCTTCCATTTTGCAAGATGTGCATGAAGGGTCGTGCTCAAGCCACATTGGGGGTAGATCCCTAGCGAAGAGGGTAATCACCCAGGGGTACTGGTGGCCGACCTTGGGGAAAGACGCAGCGGCATACGTAAAAAAGTGCGACAAATGTCAAAGATTTGCCACCATCCCTCACCAGCCCCATCAGCCTCTTACTTCCATTACATCCCCATGGCCATTTGCAGTGTGGGGGATCGACCTAGTAGGACCCTTGCCTAGGGCCATCAATAACTATCGATTCCTCATCGTAGCCATTGATTATTTTTCAAAATGGGTGGAGGCGGAGCCAATGGTGACAATCACAGAGCAGAAGACCTTCCAGTTCATCTGGAAAAACATCATATGCAGATATGGTCTCCCCAACACCCTCATCTCGGATAACGGGACTCAGTTCAAGAATGCCTCTCTACAGAAATACTGTGAGAGGGTAAGTATCAAACAATTTTTCTCCACCCCAGGCCGACCTCAGGCCAATGGGCAAACCGAAGTTACGAACAGGACAATCCTAGACGGAATTAAGAAGAGGCTTGAGGAGGCAAAAGGAAGATGGGTCGAGGAGTTATATGACGTGCTATGGGCATACAGGACGACAGTGAGGACCTCTACCGGAGAGACCCCATTCATGCTAGCATATGGATCAGAAGCCGTCATCCCCACCGAGATTGAGTTTCCTACGCATAGAGTCCAGGTGTATGACCCCCAGAAAAATGCGGAGGAGAGGAGACTAGACTTGGACCTGATTGAGGAAAGAAGGGAGAACGCTGAGGTAAGGCAGGCCGCCTACCAACAGAGGACCGCAAGGTTCTACAATCAAAGGGTGAAACAGAGGCCCATCGCAGTGGGGGACTTGGTCCTCAAGAAGACTTGGCAAAAGCCCAACAAGCTTCACCCTAATTGGCATGGCCCATATAGGGTCATCGATGAAGTCATCCTTGGGACCTACAGGCTAGAAAACCTAGAGGGGGAACCTTTTTCAAACCCCTGGAATGCAGATCATTTAAAGAAATACTATCAGTAGTGTTGTAAGGTCTTGAAAGTCCCCTCCACTGCTCCAATTGGAAAATTAATGAGAAATATCAGTGTTTCCCTCATCCTGTTGTCAGTCCTAGCACGCATGGAAACATCTACAGAAATCCATTAATTTGGAAAGTTGATCCCTCGGCTATAATGGGGACCAGTGGAGGTGACGACCCCACCATTGTCCTCAAGAAAGACGAGGGAAGACTTCATTAGAAACCATTAATTTGGTAAGTTGATCCCTCGGCTATAATGAGGGCCAGTGGAGGGGACGACCCCACCACTGTCCTCAAGAAAGACGAGGGAAGACTTAATTAAATCCATTAGTTTGGTAAGTTGATCCCTCGGCTATAATGGGGACCAGTGGAGGGGACGACCCCACCATTGTCCTCAAGAAACACGAGGGAAGACTTTAAAACCCATTAAAATTGGAAAGTTGATCCCTCGGCTATAATGGGGACCAGTGGAGGGGACGACCCCACCACTATCCTCAAGAAAGACGAGGGAAGACTTTTGTTAAAAACCATTAAATTGGAAAGTTGATCCCTCGGCTATAATGGGGACCAGTGGAGGGGACGACCCCACCACTGTCCTCAAGAAAGACGGGGGAAGACTTTAAAATCCATTAAATTGGAAAGTTGATCCCTCGGCTATAATGGGGACCAGTGGAGGGGACGACCCCACCACTGTCCTAAAAAAAGACGAGGGAAGACTTTAAAATCCATTAAATTGGTAAGTGAATCCCTCGGCTATAATGGGGACCAGTGGAG